>JAYKKI010000008.1:31049166-32322500 GCA_039881145.1 Druceiella hillmani
GAAATCTGAATAATGACACGTAATATACTGTTAAGTATTTAAAACTATATTTTCAGAAAATAAATATTATCGAAAATGAAAAACAATTACCGTTATTGTTATACTTTTGATGATAATGATGAGTTGTGAAATTTGTTAAACATCGAGCAAAAAGTTAAATATGTCCAATTAGTCAAAAATATTTCAATATCGTAGTTAACATACTCATAGCCTATTTTTATTCCATTACAACCGTTATTATACCGAGCAAGATGGCGGAGTTATTGAAAGGTGTTGAGATCGTTAGTGAAGAATTTAGACTCTCCACCAGAACCGAGATGAAAGTCATGTTTGTAGATAGAGCAAGAATACTTATACTAGACGGTGCCCTGAAAGACGTCAAAGTGATTGAGGAATTTAATTATTTGGAATTTCTGATAATCGTAAAAGTGAATTGTGAATTGTGAATAATCACAAATGCAAAAACGTTATGTCGCAATTAGCAAAGATATGGAGAGATAAAAATATACGGCTACAAACCAAAATTAATCTAGTAAAAACTTTGGTTACATTTTTTTCTGTAGCTCTGAGACCTGGACCATAAAAGTCGCAGATAAAAAAACATTGACGCCTTCGAGATGTAGTGGTAGTGACGCCTACTGTTGGTGTCTTGGACTGCTGATCGTAATAATGAATCCTTCATCAAAAAAATCGGCATCCACAATAGCCTATTCTCTATAGTTACCCGTCAGTTATTCACATAGTTGGAGAAAAAAACGCAGAAATATTGGAACAAGGCATCCATCTGGGAAGGATCGAGGGGACAAGATCGCATGTCGTTTAGCTGATTAGGTTAAAAATAACCATCCATAAAGCCGGAAGACTAGTAGAAGATCACGAAAACTGGTACCAAGGAATTTAATACAAGATGGCACCTATTATAGAGGATACGATCCTCAGGAATGGGGAAACGATTAAAGAATAATCATAATTAAGTTAACTCAACTACACGTTTGTAAAGATGATTATGCCATAATGGTCAAGTAAAAATGTTACCTTCAGTCTATGTTCAACTTATTTTAATACGTCTTATATATTAAATAACTTACAACGAAGTTTTGCTTCTGTCGCAGAGACCCACTAACACATATTGTTATTTTATTTTATATTTGCCTTTGTTTTGTCTAACTAAAATTTGAAGTATCTTTTAGAACGTAAAATACAAGTTTTGTGTCATAAAAATTTACATTTTACGTTTGATGCTTATTCAAAACAATATCAGTACATTAAATCTTGTCAATTGTAATAACATAAACTTAAAAATATAAACTTTTCATTAGATAATCATTTAGTTTAGGAAGCACAATAAAATTACTCGGACGGAAGTAAGACGTTCTAATAATACGTTGTATATACGATGGAATAAATGTGCGTTAACTTATTAAATTTACGCGCAATAATTCGACCGTGTATTGTATTCTTTATTCGCATTCTTTGTTCTTAGAATATAAAAATTATTAAGTTAAAAACTGTTTTCATTTTATGTTCTAGGTAAAAAAAATGTTTTAATATCTGCGCGTACTCCACGTATACTTGTTTTTAAATTATATATGTTTCATACATTTTTGTATGCATATCACATTTTTTATTAGATTTTTTATACACGATAATGCGCCACCAACTTTCAAATTGTATCACTGGACGCTACACTCATTACTCGAAAATTCTTCGCGGCTGTTTTGAAACTGCTATAATACAGCTGGAGCGAATGTTGGATATTATACGTCAAATCACATAGCTGCGATAAATTCTTACTTCTCAATCCTTTTACCGTAAGACTACTAAAAAGTTCTCCCTGCATAACTCTAGTTGTCAAACTGATAATATCTGAAAACTATCCGCCGTGTTTAAATTCAATGTTACAATAGGTATAATACTCGATCAATTTAGACACAAATCTCCAACACACTCGTCTACGCTCTTCAACCAAAGTTCTACAAGAATTCTACTGCTGATCGAATTTATTTAATAATGATTTATTGAATAGAATTTATTGCTAACTTTTCATTTAGGAACTTTTTACAGTAATTTTTTATAGGTAAGTATTTCATAATACCGGTAAACTTTTTTAATAATTTGACTGCTTCCGGTAGAACGTATTCTGGATACATTTAAAAATTGAGAAATGATAACATTGACACCATCGTACTGATATTGTATCTCTATATAATCGTACCACTTACAAAATTAAAATTAACAGAGAGTCAGATTACTACAATTAATTAATTACGTTTATTAAATTTACGCACGGAGCCATTTTAATTTTATGTAGTCAATTTTTGTAGTCTATGGTAGAGGATATAACAGCAATGACCCGGTCATCGAACCTCCTCCTTCTGCTCAGCGACATCAAGACTTGCGGCAACTATTTATCCAAGATCCTCATAAAAATATACATCAAGAATTACCCACGTATCGTTCACAAATTTAATATGACTTAACAGGTAATAGGTACAGTAGTGTTATCTCTCCTATAGTCCGACGAATAAAATTTGAAACTGTAAGGAATATAACCTATAACATATACTTATCAAACTACAAACATCTGTGAAGAATTGAAAAGGTACGATGACTTCAAATAATTCTTCGACAATAATTGAAAAGTTAACTGGCCGCAAAAATTATTCCACGTGGAGATTTGTCGTCAAAAGTGATCTCCATCATCAACATATTTGGCACGACAGCCCAGGGTGGGCCAAGGCCTTCTGTTGGAAATTCTTCCAGGAGGTTCTACTCTTCGCCTGGGCTTTCCAGTTCTTTATCCTGAGAATGTTAAAATCTTCTTCCACTGAATCGATCCATCGTGATTTTGGTCTACCTCTTCTACGAGTTGTTAGAGGTTTTGCGATGAAAACTTTCTTTACTGGGTTTTCATCTTTCATTCTAGATACGTGGGCAGCCCAGTTCATTCTTTTGATTTTGATGGTTTTTATGACATCAGGCTATACCTATAGATTTCTGAGTTAAGACGTTTTCGCCAAATACCATTTTCCTTGACACCCCCAAACATTCTCCTCAGAACCCTTCTTTCAAAGGCTGCTATTTTATTCTGTCCAGTTCTAGTCAAAGGCTAGGTTTCTGAACCAGATGCTAGAACTGGCCTAATAAGAGTTTTATATACTAATAATTTTGTTTTTCTTGTAAGAAAAGAAGATTTAAGGATGGAGCTTAGTCCAAAAAATGCTTTATTGGCCGATGATATGCGATTCTGAATTTCAGAGACAGTGTCATTCTTATTGTTAACACAAGATCCAAGGTAAGTAAAGCAGTCAACCGTTTCAAATGTATGTGAGCCAATCTCCAAACTATTATGTGCATTATTTGGTGGAGATTTTTGTATAGCCATATACTTAGTCATGTAGTCGTTTATTGCCAGACCCATTTGATTTGCAGTTATCTCCAAAAACAGAAAGGCCTCTCTCAAGGCTGGTAGGTTTCTAGCAATTATATCAATATCATCAACATACGCTAGGATCTGAACTGATTTGTAAAAGATGGTACCCCCAGTGTTAATATCTGAATCCCGAATAGCTTTTTCTAGTGCAATATAAAGTGATCTCCAATATTATGAATTATGGGATTGTGTTGAAAGTACCGGTGCCTTATATTAAAAAGAGGATGTGAAAGTAAGAACGAAAATAATTTTAGTAATCGATTCAACAAACTACCTACGTGTATAAGAACTCAGTTTGCATAAGGTGTATGGAACAAATTAGCACGTGCTTTGCAGGACGACTCAGGGATGACACACCGAGTGGGTTTACTTCGTAATTTATATAAGACAACTCCTACCGAACATCAAAATATGGAAAAAAATATTAGCAGAAAAATAGCTACATCCATAAGCTCCAAAACATGGAATTTAAAGTGGACGGTGATTGACTTAGAACAATGCTTCTCTCCGGTCTAACCGATTCATTCAATATAAAGGTTGTACCGAGGTAGTAGAATCTCGGTATTTATAATTTCAGTATGAAGATAAGCTCTAACTCAGTCAAAGTAAAGATTTGGAAGACGTCAGAATAAATAATGGCGGCACAAAAGCGTTCGCAATTAGTCAATATTCCAGAGGAAAAGAATATAGATACAGTTCTCAGAAAGTACTCCGTTGTTTTAAACACAATAGATATAGTCGATAAGCGTGAAATGCAGTTTAAAGCAAAATCTTAAGAAAACCTCAAATAAAAAAAGCTTAAATTACGCTGCTGCATTTACAGCCTAGACAAAAAATTATGCCTGGTGCATAGACTCTGGTCTCTTCATGCACATGATACTTAGAAATTTACTATAATTACCAGATCTGGCAAAAAATCTATCGTCATTGAGTCAAATGATAAAAAATTATGTCCAAGTAAAATTTAATACGGCTGGCTTTTAAATGAAAAATAGAAAGAGTGAAATGGTGTCTACTACAAGTCTAGTCAATGACATGTACCGGTTAAATACATACAATAATCAAATGAATGCAAAATACAAACCTGAACAGAATGGGAGTGCGGAAAAGACAAAATGTCTGCTATTCGATGCCAGCCTTCTAAAGCAACACAACAGTGATAAAAGGCTAAGATGCAGTCTTCCTATCCTGAAGACAAACTCTGTCATGGTGAATCTGACAGAGTTTAATTTTGAGTCGTCCATACCTCATACTTCCGAGAGCTCCCGTAATAACGTCAGAGTCCAAAGACTGTAAGTCTACACAAGAAGATACGCATCAAAATGAGTCCTATCAAAGCATATTCTCACCGAATATCAGTGCAGAAACCCAACACCTTTAAATATAGCATTGAGATAAAAAATAAACAAACATGTTTCTAAATAACTGAAAGAAATGCATGTGCTACAATGACGATTGAACAACTAAGAAGTAAGAAAGTCGGCTGAATTGGAGGTGGAACATTTCAATAAATCAAGGACAAAGATATCGATTAAGACGAAACATTTTCCTTTACAGTCAGGTATGATTCTATACGCTTACAATTATCCATAACCGCTTGGCAAAATTTACAATATTTATATTTGATATCGTCTTAGCGTTCTTATATGATTATATGACTTAAAGGAGGCCGTATATATAAAATTGTCCAAGGGACTAGAATGAAAATCGGATATAATATGTAAATTGAATAAGTCCTTATACGTATTAAAATAGGTACCTACGAAAATTTATTCAGTTTTAAACAAATCCGTCTTTACTAGAAGTAAGGCTGATAAATATGTTTATGTGGGATAAATCAACCGAATCAAATGCTATGTCTTTCTCTACGTTGATGATGAAATGATGTTTTCAAAGGAGAAATGGATTCTGAATAAGGTGTTTTTAAAACGCCACTAAACAAGCCACTAATTCTGCCGGTAAGTAAATAGAGAAATACAGCAGTCACATTTTAAATTACTAGACGAACCAACTGAACAAATACTAAAGGTATTCAATATGAGCAACTTCAATTCTGATATTGAGAATCAGTGGCGTAACTATTCTATACAGTGATTGTGAATTGTCCTGGCATTATATTCGTAGTAAGTCAGGTAAGTAGATTTTTACACTTTTGTGAGTCACTAGAATACAATAAAGTAAATATTTAAGTATATAAAGGAAAACGAGCCACTTGGATTCCGCTATCTGCAAAATGGTCACAGTGATATGATTGGCCACAGTGATATATACCATGCAAAAGACAGACGCTCAACAACTGGATATACATTCCTCAAGAACAGCTGGAACGGTTGGACAACTAACGTCAACAAAGTGTAGCCGTGTCTACTACCGAAGTAGAATTCGTGGTAGCGTGTGCAGCCGCCCAAGGGGTAATGTCACCACAAACGTTACTGAGTGGCCTAAGCGAATTTAATTAAAAACTGTGTATTGAAATATTGACAATCAAAGTACTATAAATATAATCAAATGAATGAATTTTATAAACGATGCAAACATATGCTCATTAAGGATAAATTTGTAAACTTTATGAAAATATTAAAAAGATTATATTATTAACTCAAACCATGGACGTAAAAATAATTAGCATGTTGATATGTTCACAAAGGTCTTACCCTGAAATATTTCTCGAAAGAGAAAAAATTGGAATGTCAGAGTTAGATACATCCGTATAAATCTGTGTAATTAGTCTTGACTTTGAAAGAAGTCGTATTATATCTATAATTAGTTAACAATAACTATGTAACGGTTTAATATCGACTATAACAACGTTGCTTGATATGTCAATTGTTAACTTAGCAATCCATCAATATTGTGGTAATTGTTAATGTGATTTTATATTATGTTAATATAAAATTGTCCAGTGATACTTGTGTCAATATATATCTTGAGAGTACGCGTTCTTTAGAAATGTAACTTAGCAAGTGTAAATCTGTACCTGTCAACCATTTAACTTTATGTTCATATATCTAAGTTTTGATTAGTTAGGCATTACTGCTTTTTTGTACAGAAAACTTACACATATCAGAAATATTATAATTTGGTGGGAGTTTTGAATTAGTTTATGGGAGAGTTCAAATATTAATTTTAGCCATCAAAACCAAATATATTTATTGTGTATTCTTAAATACGTACCTATTTCTATCTCAATTGGTGTATGTGTAAGAATAATGTTTAATTTTTTTAGCTAAATGGTTTCAGATGAATGTACATGAAAATAAACTAAGGCGTATATATACACTTAGGCGTCTGAACTAAATTTACTTTCCTATATTTTTATATTTTCAGCTGTTCCTAATTTGATAATGTTGTTTGAATTTTTCAGTTCAATGTTTTTAAATGAATGTACTTTATTAAGATGTTTTTTTTCTTTTAGATATTTATATTATTTACGACATGAAACACAATATAAGTATATAAAATTGAACTATCCGAACCAATTATACATGGATGAATATGTGATGATATTATTTGACTTTTTTGAGTCAATGGTGTCTAATAAATGTTCGCTGTTGGATATTTCCTTTTATTTTATATATTTACATTATTTCACATCGTAACAACATGAAATTTTATTTGATTCTAATTCCCACAATATTTTTTTTTGAATCGCCTCTTTTTTCGTTATTATAATAATTTTAAATTACATTTGTTTTGCAGAAAATACCGAAGAATCCCATGACAAAGATTATATTTTAAGTGTAAAACTCTGAAGGCAGAAACAATTAAAACAAAGAAGTTTTAAATGTAGAATAATTAGAATCGTTTTCACAGAAGTATAACTGCTATAAAATTAGAAAAAAAAACAGATGACTGTCTCCGAAACATGGCAGTGATTTATGAAAATTACGTTCGGTGGTTTGGAAAAGGGGATGATGGCGGTGGAAAAGTTTGCTGGCGCCATTTTGTGTTTGTCCACATTTTTCTACTAGTATTTAGTTGTATATTTATTTAAATATCACAATATATAAAACTGTTAAACTATATGTATATCTGAAATTTGTCATTAGGGAGAAACTACACAAAACTTTCAAAACATATTTTGTAGAATTTTTATATATTTTCAAACTTTACTCGTGTGAAAGTCGCCTTAAGATCGATCGTGTGGCGATATTGATACAAATTGCCTATCGATTTATTACAGTTCACATGTAAATATATTTTTCATTTGTTTTCTTTCTGATGCTTTATACATATAAATAAATATTCGATATTTAAATTCAAAGCATAAGAAGGATTTGTTATAGCGAACAGGAAGATCATACGCCTCATTGAACATAAGCAGATTTTCAGTGCCTACTGTTTGATTTACATCGACTGTGTCCATCCGATTTTTTTAACGGGTGGACAGCGCGCCGGAAGTGGAATTACACGGGAGGGAGTCCCGGGAGCCCGGCGGGGCGCCGCTCGCTATTCTGCCTCGTCGGGCAGTGGTGCTATGTATACGCTCGATACGGTTTTGCTTCAGTTTAGTTCTGTTCTTCCTACGAATGTTGACGTTATTTAAATGAGCTTAAGGACTCCAAATAATTTTTTTAATTATAACTGGTTGTATTAGGTCATAAAAATAACTAATTAATGGTTTGCTTAGAACATCCCATTTTTTTAAATTTAAACAGTTTCTCATATATTAAGTCCTTTATAAGTTAATTTTCCTAATCGACGTTCAAAACATTAAATTAATTTTAATTAATTGATTATCAAAACAATGGCATAATCTTAATATAAACCATCGTATCATAAAGGGAGTACCTAATGTAGTTCGGGCGTAAAGATTAAATTTGAGTATTTTTTTAATTCTAAAAAAGTAAAATTATAAATTAATAAATAAAAAATAACGAACTTCAATTCAGGTCCAATTTGTTCAAATAAAAAAAACTTGCGACATCTAATGGCTAAAAGTTCGTATTAATCACAGGCGCGTAATTATTGGTTGTTTTAACATTTTTATTTTAATTTTCGGAGATAATTTGGCATCGAAAACTTCCAAACTTAATTTGAGATTGAATATCGTTGTTAACTTAATAAAGACTATACGAATTATTCTGCAGATAAATTGTGTCGCAAAAATATACAAAAGTTTGTTAAATATCCTTGACTTTTTCAATTGTCGTCAACATAGAGATATTATTGAACATAGTGATATTCTATTCTGTTACTATTATTATCATGAATTTTATTTAAGTTAAATGTTCTTGAGTGGAAAAAGAAATATAAATTTATATTAGTGACACGAATAATATATATATATATGCAAACTTGACAAAAATATCCTTAATTCTTTCTTTATTTTGTTTATCCTAATGTTAATAAACTTAAGAAAAAAGTGATATTTAGAGGGTATACATTTTTTTTGACGTATTTTTTATTTTTTCTTTTTGTTTATTGTGACACAGTGAATAAATTTATCTGTCGACGAAAAAATTAACTAAAATATAAATCGTAAGTTTTCAAAATCATAAGAAACTATCCAACCCATCCAGCTTAGGCGTAACAAATCAAACCATAATAAAATTCTCGAATAAAATAAATAAAACATTTCATATTCAAAACATCGGGTTATTATTCACCGCACAAATGAAATGAAACGACGACATTCATTCGGGGGCGATCCCCAAATGCTCATAGGGCATTTCCCGGGTGCAGTCAGGATGCATTAGTCGCACTTCCGGATCCCTAGGCGTCTCCCACCCTTCGCCCGAGGGAGATCGACCCTCGGGGTGACTTCCCCGGGGCGGGTTATTCTTTCCTCGTACGTGATTGCGCAGTAATATTTATATTTATTTGTTCTGCCCTATAATGCATACTCGGGCCGTTTGACCCTGGCTACGTGCTCGGACAAAATTAAAAAGGCGTTTTTCCTCGTGGTTATTATTAAGTTTTATTTTTGTAAAAAGCCAGCTTTGTATTATCGCTGGTCAGTGTTGGCGGAAGAAATGATGAGGGGTTTGTAATTAAATTGTATGATTGCATTCGAGACTCGTGCAGCCTGCGTTTTCGACTCGTTTCGGACTTTGACTTCATTGTTGGCTCTAATGGATCAGCTTTTAGAAACATATTTTTAATTTGTTCTTAATGAAAGGAACGTAGGATACTTTTATTTATTTTAAATTCATTTTAATACCTTTATGACGCTTTTTCGTTTAAAGCTAATGAAATGAAAGAAAATGTCAATTTATATATAGATAAATTCTCTACAACATTGATTAATAAGATTGGTAAACAATTTTTCTTTTTAAATTTTTGCATTACTTTATGAAATAAAATCTGATTAGATAATTAGACATGTTTCAATAATATAAAGGTTTTAACACAAAGTTATCGTAAAAGATATCTTAAAATAGTTGACGTAATTTAAATAAAATTATTTATAATTAAAGTCTTCATCTAAATTTTTTTTGTGTAGTTTAAATCCGTGGGTAAAAAGTAAAGGCGGGGGGCACAAAATTGAAGCTTATTATTTCGCTAGACGAATTTGAAAAATAACAATTATGAAGAAAACTCAATTTCGATTTATAATATAACGGTTGGGATATTCCACTTATACAGTGGAACGTCCCACTTGATGGGATACGAAAAGAAAGAACGTCGTCTTCACTTTACATATTGGGTAAAAGTGGAAGAGTCGCTCTAATTTTTTAATTGATTAATTTTAACAAAGAAACAAATTATTTATTAGTCTGATACCTTTGTAATACTTAGTATTATATTATATTATTTATTTATTATATATTAATATAATACTAAAGAAAAAAAATTACTATTTATTTTATTTACAATTAAATGAAACTACGTGATGTAGTATTATTTCTACTTTCTTTAATTTTTTTACCTTTTTCTTTTTCTTGCTAATAGCCCACCTGAAGATGTTGTAATACAACGAAACCTAGGTCGTAGTAAAGAACTTAAAGAAAGTAAAAATAATACTACATCACGTAGTTTCATTTAATTATGAATAATGAATTTCTACAAAATTAACGCCAAATATATTCAATATTCATTATTTTATTTATTTAATTATAATTGCAAATCGGAACCTCTATTAACGAGGATAGATGCCTTCTCTGTGGGTTATATGCCCTAATTCCTTTTGACTGGTATGTAAGAACCTTGTACATCTACATTTATTGCAATAATCTCCATACATAGTACAGTTCTCGTGGAGCCATTTCTTGCCTATAATACCTTAAATCCAATTACAACTTTTCCAATCTTTCATTTCGTTTTCCTGTACTCTTCAAAACACTCCACGTATAAATAATCACTTGTCTCGTGCATCTTTGCTTCTTCTAATCCTGAACTCTCATCGTTTTTTTTTTAAAACCACTCTAGTCTTTTTCTTAAAGGCTTTCCTTTGAATTTCAGTTAAATAATGTTTACGATTCTTGCATGGTATGTTTGGGGTAATTTTGCTTTTATTCTTCTTTTTTTAGCTGTAAGATTTCCTTGGTAGTTAGTACTACAGCTGATTGTTAGCCTGTCTTATGAAATGGAACTGGATTTTTTGCCAATGGAAAATTGCAAAAACTTGCTAGTTATTTATTTTTCTAATTTTGTATTAGATTGTGAAATAATAAATGATTAATTTGGAGGAAACCGTTTCAATATACTTGGGCTACCATTAAACTCTAATAATATTATTTGGGTTGGATAGTGAAGAACTTTGTATTTGAGCTAAAATTGGGTTAAGAGGAACATCATTAATAGATTTGGCATACAGTAATTACTGCACGATGGAACAGACTTTGACTGATGGAACAGGAGAGCTACATTATCACCAGCCGGACCTTTCAATCAATCTTGTTTGTAATAATTGTATTCTGGAACTTTCTTTGTAATTGCTGATATACTATATCTTTAGATAATGAGGTCTGCTAGTTCCTATTCAAGCAGATATCATCACAAAGAAGGTTTCTGGACTTGCGTAAATCCTGAAAGTTCCAAAAAAACCGGAAACAGCATTGGAACTTGTAGCTGCTCAATTTGTTTTCCAGTTATTAAACGACTGATTCTCCTTTCTTCGTTTGGAACCATCCAAATCTTTGTTTTTGCGGTCAAAACGCTTTGGATGCCTTGACTAAACTACAGTCCAAAGGCACTCAAGCTTATGTTCTGTTGCTTGGTGTACAAAATATCTTATATCATTTTCTTTAGTAATTTTTAACATATTTGTAGAATTTATATGCGAAGAATATCCATCAAAAAAGAAGAACGATTTTACCTTGGAGTTTTCGAGGGATACAATGTTCAACTAGCCACTTGCGAGGCAATTCTGTCTTAACGTAGGCAGATTTTCTATTCATGTAAACTTTTTATACCAGAGAAAGTCCATTGTGAAATTTCAGCTATTTTTTGTAATGACA
Source organism: Druceiella hillmani (assembly GCA_039881145.1). NCBI lineage: Eukaryota > Metazoa > Arthropoda > Insecta > Lepidoptera > Hepialidae > Druceiella > Druceiella hillmani. The sequence goes on from JAYKKI010000008.1 coordinate 31,061,002, forward strand.
ATTTGAGATAAAAAATTTCCTATTGCATTGCAACTAGGCTCTTACTTATATTGTAGGTTCTCTTTCCCCTGATGTGATTGAATGGATTACCTTTGCGCCTTTCGAAGCTATGACTTCTGGTAGAAATTGATTTTAATACAAGTTTTTTCAGGAAATTCGAACCTTCTTAATATGTATTGTATTATACGAAACCTCGCTTTCCCGATGTTTAGCGAGTCGTGTTTCATTATCAAAGCACATAAGTGGATGTTTCCTGAAAAATGTAAGTGTGATATAAATTATTAATAAATAGCGAGGTAGATCAACAATATTTTCATATAATAGTAACAGAATATCGAATATACGTAACTAGCACAGAATTAAAAACAAATTTTCCGTAATTTCCTTCGCGAATCGCCTCTTGAGGCGATGGGCTGGACATTTATGCTTAGTTTATTTTCTCTTGGCTCTTCTCTCCATACGACCCTGGGTCACTTTTTTAACATATTGTCCAGCATTTCTAGAAAAAATAAAACTTAATTAATCCAATAAATAAAATGAGAAGTGATATGTTTTCCTAGGGAAATTGATTGTTTCTTAGATATACCATAAATTTTTAAACTACCACCTATTCGAAATCAGTAGTGTGGGATGTACACCCCTAAATACATCTATACTCAAAAAAATCTCGTCATTCATCCTTTTAGGCGGGGATAGTTGTGTTTAAATTTTAAAAAAATACAATTAAAATATACGTAAATAGTATTATATTCTATGTATTTGATACATATACTTATCGTAAATGCAAAAAATTATATATTTACTTTAAACCATCGAAAGTGCCAAGAGAGAAAAATGCATAATCGACATCCAGCAATTCGACCGCGTGTAATTATTTCTTTGGGACGTGTCTCGCTAATACCGGTGTACCGGGTACCGGCTAGCAGCAGGACAAAGATTCCCAAATTGAGTATTCAATTTTTTTTCATTTTGTACATAATATAGTATATTGGTTAGGAAAATAGGAACCTCAAAATTATTTTTATTTTCGTAATTTTAGATAGTGTTTTTTCAGAGATAGGTTGAAAAATATGGAAAAAATTGCTTACTCCCTCGTTACCATATATGTATAAAACTATATAACTTATGAGGTTGTCAAAATTAGATGGACATGAGAAAATCATAAACGTACCTTGCCTCATCCTAAAGAGGCAAAAAATATCATTACACTGAAAATATCGTAATCATCTCAAAACAATATTTATTTTCATGTACCCTATTTATCTAAGGTTCTTTGTTGTTTTCATCATTAGCCCACTTTCTATGTACATACTTATATATATTTACACAATATTTTATACAATATTTCGTTACTTTTTCACTCATCACTTTTCATAGAGTTCAGCATCGAGAGCTTGATGTCATCTCGGTATAGCCTCGTCTTCATGGGTTCAGAAGGTACTAATCCTATCCATTTTTGCAACGGTACATATATTTCAATAGAAATCCGGTAGCCTCGTCTGTATGTTATCATATTGTTAATATTTCAGGTTATTGCTAACGTTCCAATCGTTAATGGCTCTTATTATAAATGAAAAGCTCATTATTATTATCATAATTCAAAAATCTACGTGTAATGAAATTCATTTTTCAAGTGTACTTAGAGAAATATCTACGTTATGCCTATCTGATAAAAGCAAAGTGATGTTTGCCGAAAAGAATAAATGCAGAATGACGTGTGGAACAAAGATAGACAATGTAGACATAAAGTGAATGAAGGAATTTGTTATTAATTGAGTTTGTTATTTAATAAGTATATGAGCGAAACGTTGAAGAAACATAATCTAATGTAAGAACGGCGAGATATATCCAAAATGATAAATGGTATTCTTATGAACAAATTGAAGACGAAAAAAATAACAAAGGAAGCTATATCAGCTTGTTAGTAACGTAATGGTGTGTTAGTAGGTACTAACGTGTGTGCCGTATATCTAAGTTTTATATAATGCAAAAGTAAAATAAAAACACAGTGAAAGCGGTTGAAATGAGATTATTACGTGGAAATTCCATGAAAAAGTCTACGCTTTATTGATATTTAAGGGTTAAAGGTTATTAATGGCATTTAAGGGAAAACGATGTCGAAGAAAATATTATTGCGAAAGGAATAATGATATATTTTCGCTGTTTTAAGCGTATGATTATGTAATACACACACATAATCACACACACATATATATATATAGATATGTATATAGACAAGTAAACAAAATCTAGTACGAGGGAATTTGTACACAGTCAAGTATTTATAAAAATTTATGAGTAAATAGTATTTCTATAAATATAGCTATAACAATTAATTTTTCACAACGTAAATATATTGCCTACTATATCTTCCCAGGCGCTAAAAGATTTCAAAAATTATAACATCAAGAATAATCTCTGTGGTTTTCCTACAAATTTTACGTAGGCTTCTAAAACTTTATTTCTTTATAATTTTGGGTCGAGATGTTTCGGAAATAAGAGGCGGGGAACATATTTTTTCGCCAATTTTTTTGCATATGTATGAAGATATTCTACCTGAAATTATGAAAAAGTTTAGGTAGATACATTTGGGTCCATAGTTAATGGCCCATTCAGATGAAGTCTCGCACTGTACATAAAATTTAAAAACAAATTTCGAGTACTTAATTTGACACCACCCTACCCTCCTAAATATTTTTGAGTATTATCTAATGAAATATATGCGAGTTAATCAGCTTTATTTTTATGCCAAATTTCAAATTTGTGCGTTAAGCTTAGATTCTGAGAATAACGGATATAGGCACGTGAGTGAACTTATAAGATTTCAGTTTTTGTTTTTGAGGTACAGAACTATATAAATATGTTAATTAAGAGTAAAACTCCTCACTACAAGCTATTCGTAGGCATATATAAACTCTTTAAGGGGATATCTCCTTTAAACTGTTCCTTAACCACTTATACATACATAAACACTGAAGAGTGTAAACACATAAACTGTCCCTTAAATTATTTAAAAGTAGTAATATTAATTTCCATTTCATTAATACGTTGGTCAATATTTCCCTAACGGGCATAAAATATCTGAAAAAATTGAGATTTAGAATAATCAATGTAGTTTTTCTGTAAACTTCAGGTAAACTTCTAGTGACGCCGCTTTTTCGTTACATCACCTGTTTCATAAACTGGGAGAGGGGGAATATTTTTTGTGGAAATTTACATTATCTTTAGCTATGGCTTACCTTACATAAAATTCTGAAATATGTTTTTGGAACCCTTGTGACTTGCTCGAAAAATAGCTAACAGATATATAATTGATTTTAGAATACATCTGTTTTTTATTCTTGAAGTACGGAACCCTCAAAATGGTGGCTTAACGGTCAATAAAGAAGGATGCCAAAAACATTTATCAGAATAGAAAATGTATTAGACTAGAATTTTATGGTGCTTCTTTCTGTATCTAAGTTGTAAACGTTGAGGTTGGATAGGCTGTAGAGATGAACTAACCTATAGTTCATTTAACTAAGTACATGAAAATATTTTTTTCAATTTCAATTGTTAAGGTCGGAAGAATAAGTTATCTGGATTCCAGAAATATTTTTTCCAATTTCCTGTGAGGTAGATCTACAGATGCCTACCAAAAATGTACCCCCTTCGACAGATTTGCACTTGGGGATCATCAAAAATACTAAAGAATCCAATTTTTTCCATCATTTAATATTATATGGGGTATACACAAGCGTGCAAAGAACTTCCATAGTAAGAGTTGTACTCGTTCTTGACAGATTATCTTATCTTATATTTACTATTTTCTCAAGTTCGTTATACTAAAGTTCTTTCCACTTATAATAAAGATACAAGCTTGTAAACGTTGATGTTTGCTTTAGCACAATAATCTTTACCCTATCTTCGTACTTCATTAAACATGTCAAACATTCAACAGAACACGCGGCGCTCACATAGAAAAACGCTCGGCGCCAGTGACCGGGGCGCGCCCAGTCACGCGCCATCAACCACTCACCCCTGCGGCTACCTCAAGGGCGCCTCTGTTCATTGGCTATGAGCTTCATTGCGACGTTAATTTCGCAATGTAACTGAAAATATGCTTGAGTAATATTAAATAGTCGTTTAATGTCTCATTATTTTCACAATTTCTACATCATAGTTCTTTCCTAATTTAATTTTTGAAGTGAAAATTTCTTTTGTCTGCCACGTTCAAAATTTATTGACTGGAAAGGATTTGCCATTTTGTGTCACGCCACAAACGTAACACGCTTGGCTGTGAACAGCCGAATGGTCATATATTTATACTCTTCGGGAACACTCAGCGGTAGGCCGAGTGCAACTGAACGGGAGAAACATCGAGCGATCGAGTTCGTAAATGTTTATTATTTGAGCAACAATAAAACGTTGAGTTGATACAGGACGCGACATACGTCTGAGTTCGAATCTCGATACTAGTGTTTTTTTCATTTTTAATTTTTCTTTTTGGAAGTGATATTTATTTAGTGAATTCAAATCAAAAATATTTTTTATCATTAATAAAAATGTACTTAATTTTATGTCAGTAGTTAAATGTTTTAAGTGCCTACTTATCTAAACATGTTTCAATGGAAAAACAATTTTATTGTTGCCTGCCTTTTGTTATGTTATTTTATTATAAAATTATTATTTATTAATATAATTAAAATAAAATTCGCCTTTTAAATGAGGAAGTAATTTTCTGTTTTAATGAATATGTTTATTTATTAAGAGGTGTATTTTGTATGTAATTGTAAACTTTTATAAATTAATGGTGATTGTAAATCATATTTTTTATGATATTATCTGGTATCAAAGTGGATAAAACATGATCAGTTTAATATACACTGTATTATTTTGGTTCGTTCCCGTATCTCTATGTTATGTATGGATAGCACATTTTCCAACATACACAGTAAGATTATATTAGTTGCCAAAGTTTTCACTTCTACAGTATAGTTTCAAGCACACCAAATTTGTTCTAACGTTTCTTCATACCGTTAAATAATTTGATTTTAAGTTTCATACATTTTTTGTAGTTGTTTTATTGCTTGTAGAATAAATGATTAAAAATGATAGTGATGAAATAAATAAATAATGAAATAAATAAAAAAAAAAAAAAATATATATATATATATATGTATACATATATATATGTATATATATATACATACATATATATTTACATATATATATATATACATAATTACAATATTACCATTGCAGAGAGGAAATTATCTAGATGTTTTACAAGGGAACGATATGCAAGATAGCGCGGTTATGAAAATTAGTAACATAATAATTGAGCAAATTGATGAAACAGAATATATATACAAATGATCAATAGAGATAAGTATATAAAACAGCGCATGAAAACACATGAACAATTACCGCCATAGCTATATATAATCTTCTAGTCAGATTTTACCAACCTTAGTTTTTGGAGCCAATTGGCTCAGTAGTTTTGGGAACAATGATATGTGACGCAGCAACTTGAAATTTAACATAGTAATATATGTGGCAACAAAATGTGGGTCAATCGTCGTCGGCTATGACAGATAAACTGACAGACACGTGAGTGATCTTATATTCTCAAGTGTGACGTACGGAACACTAAAACTAACCAAATGTGAACAGAGCCACGCCCTTAGGAATCTCTGCCTATTTAAAGTCAAGTACACTTTATAGGTATGAATATGTACATATGTGTGTGTATATATATATATATATATATATATATATATATATATATATGTATATATATATATACATAAATATATATATATATATATATATATATATATATATATATATATATATATATATATATATATGTATATATAAATAACTTCTATTCTAAATTCACGGTAACAAAACTTGTTTGCATTTGTCATAAATTTCAAACACTATAACGATTTATAATAAACTTAGTTGTTCGTTAAGTACAGGATATTTTCAATATAGAATAAGAATTCTAGGTACCTATGTATTATGGCCATCAAAATAGATCAAATAAAAAAATGGTCTAATTTCTAACATTTTGTCGGGCTAGTATAGTTATTTTGAAACGTTAATTTTTTTTAAAATACTGTTATTTACAGAATTTGTTATTATTAAAATAGACACCACACCACAAAAAGCTGGGTAGACCTGATTTACTTATATGGGTTAAGTCTCAAAACTGAATTATATACAGTTTAAATAAAAATTATAATAAAATTGTTTAAATAATTCTATATATATATATATATATATATATATATATATATATATATGTATATATATATATATATATATATATATATATATATATATATATATATATATAGACTATATGTCAATTTGAGGTACATAGCTTTCCCATTTAGGAGTCAGAGACCTCTGATGCATACCACGAAAGGGTTCCATTCAGACACGTTTGTTATGAAACCCGAAAGTCTAATTTTGAAAGATAAGCCTAAAGTATTCCATGTATATATTTATGCTATTATAAACTAATTTTACGCCTTTTTTTCGCCTATGCAGAGTAAACATCAATGATAATACGTCATATTTCTCCATAATGTATTGAAACCAATTGTGCTTTGAAACAGTTGCTAAAGGATGTTATATTATTTTTTAAATGACAAGTTGTTAAAAAAGCTAAAGAACGAGAGACCACGGCACTGTAGTTATTTTAAAGATTTATTTTAGCGAAAAAGACGCCGTACCAAAAACTATTTTTAAAAAATATTAAAAGAATGATTAAACCCTTTTGAATTCTTATTAATGGTATCCGTCACGTTGGAGTCTGTGAAAAAAAATTCACCTTCAAGTTCGACGTAGGGAGGTTCGGCTTGTTAATAAATATTTTTGCTTTATCAATATTTCTACGTATTCACGAATGCCTACTGTGAAATTTGTTACATCACTATTTTATACTGTAAAATTTCGTTAATACACGGGCGATGCCCTGTCTTACGGATCGAAGGTGGAGAAATGGATTTGATGAAATTATAAGGGTTTTCATTTTGACATTCGGTTACAGAATTATATTGTTGTTATTATAGTCTTGTACATGATGCGTATAAACTATTCTTATTATATACTACATACATATTATGGAATAGAAAATACTTAACTAATTTTGTTTGCGGCCAACAAGTATTTCATAATTAATTAACGGACGAATCTAGGGTTAAATATGTATTACAGCTGCGCCCTACGCTTTCAACTTATTTAATGACTTTCGATGAAATTTTCCCAAACTGTCATCCTGCGAAAACAAGGGAGACAGCGATATAGCTGTAAATAGATTCTCATCATCCCCTTGTGAGCGATCTAGGTGTAATAAATAGCTTCCAAAATACGTTTTATATCGTCGAAGGGAGTCGTGCATTATTATTCACGCCTCATTACCAATATACCGATCTTATTAAGCATACCTCAGCGCGTTTGAACATTGACAATGGAGGAGTTTCAAATTAAAACTTATAACCGGTTTAACGGACCACGACGATACTTGGATGGAACCGTTTGGAAATTGATATACTGAGGTGTGCATAATGCGTCTATGTAATTTGGTAATGATTTATATGTTTTCAGAATGTAGAAATGCTTAGATAGCATTACGTTTACACATTGACAAATTGTTCTAATTTATGAAATTTAATATGGTTTGATTTCGCAAATATTCTGTACTAGAAGCTCAATTGTATCATTAGATGTTTCGGTTATACTTTACCGTGCACGTGACTTCGTTCGCGTGAACATTTGCAAAATATAGTTAAATTAACTCTAACATATAGCACACGTAACGCCATATATAATACTAACAAAAGTAATTTGTTTCGTGCAAGGGTCTTTTGTGTTGAAATATAAAACCGCCAAATCTTTTTTACATACTAATCCTATGCGTCACCTCAGATTAAACAAATTCACCAGTGAAAACCTTATCGAAAACCTTTCAGTGGTTTTTGCACGATGCGTGAAAAAATAAACAGACAGACAAAGAAAGAAAAATTTCTCAAACAATTTTTTTGTGTTTTATTACTTGAGTTACGTTCATGTAGCTCTAAGACAATATAAACAACAAGGGTAGGACAGAACGATACGGATTGATAAATAAACGGACAAGACGACAGTATTAGGACTAAATTTTTGCCATTTATCTACGGAATTCTAAATAATAATAATATAAATTATTATTTAACAGTTTGATATATTTATGTTATACTAACGATAGAACAGACACAAAGGACATTTTACTCTGTAGGCCTAAAGAAGTGATAGAAAGACTCTCAGATAAAAAAACCAGTCAAGTGCCGGTCGGCACATACATATATTAGCGTTCCGTCGTTTACATCTACGGAAATATTTGATGTGAGCTAACAGAAATATTTAATTAATATTTCTAATGAATTTATTACGTACAGAATTAGAAATTAATTAAGTTCATTATAAATAAAACTAAAGAAAGGTTACAACATCAGTTTAAAGCTTAAAGCTGACACTTACGTTCATCAGTTTAAAGCTGAATATTTTACAAATGGGTGTTTACAATTAAAAAAAAAGATATTTTGGTTTTAAAAGAGCTATCCAATGACATTTCACTTGATGAGATGCGCGAAAAAACATTTTCGTCCCTGTTTCACATGCATGGGGGGGAGGTTCCTACATCATGTTTTTTAATGATATGCCTCATATTCGATACCCCAATATAACATAAAGCTTATGATATAAAGCCAATGTTAAGGATCAGAATATATTTGAATCAGAAAGTCTCACATGCTTGGGAAGGTTCCTGCATCATTTTTTAATGTTATAATATAAAGCCAATATTAAGGATCAGAACATATTTGAACCAGAAAGACAATAAAAGAATTTGAGTTAATTGATTTGTTAAAGAACGATTTACTTGTGAAAATTGTGAACTAAAATCTATTGCAATTTAATTTTTTTACTAACTTGCAGTCAATAGATGCTGTTATTATTTTTAGAATACTTATTAAAAATGGGAACTATAAAAATACTCATTCTAATATCAAACTAAGCGACAACAACTAACCTATTTATTTACCGCGCCCCCGGTACAGATATCTACCTGCATGTACGAAAGCGACATTCGATACTTAAGAATATTTTAAAACTGTGAAAAGCACTTAGATCCCGATCGTGGGGACCAAAAACTACGGCTCATGCGAGAAAGAAGGGTAGTATTTCCTGTTCCGGGCCGAGCGGGGAGCTTTGTGCGTCGCGATAACCGGAAGTCGGGTCGAAAGGCGGGCGCGGGGATGGGGCTTGAATAAAAGAGCTTTCAAAATGTCAGCTCGAATTTTTGGGCAGTTAATGCCCAACGGCTTAGGATCGTTTCTTATTACAGAAATAACGATGATTACATATATGTAGGTAGTGCTAATATTGCGAAACGTGGGGTGGTTAAGAATTTCGTTTCGTTAGTTTTGGTATCATGTATCGATCGTTAGAGCGGAAACTTTAAAAATTTCAAAAAAGCGTTTACTAAATTGACTTAGCGCTATACCATAAGTTCGCGTACTTTTTTTCACGTATGCCACGCCTTGAGAAGGCATAATATAATTACTTCACGCTATCAAAACCTATCGTTTTAACGTTAAATAACACCACAAGACAGTGGGTACTACCCAGTAGTCTTAGTATTGAATTATTTAATAAATTAGTCTCTCGATTACTTTAAAAGTTTCTTCAAATTGTAGTATTGTTCCTATTTATACTAGGTCTTGTACTAAACCTAATTTAACTATAAAATGTATTAATGCAATTGTAATTTTTATCTGGAGTATTAACGAAATAGCAAAAAAACATTTATAAAGAAAAAACCTTTGTATCTCTAAGTTTGAAATGGCTACATAAATTTCAATACCTTCTCGTTTTAAATCTTGAATTTATATATATATATATATATATATATATATATATTACAAGATGTTGCGATAGAATTATTTAAATTAAATAAGAAAATAGTTTTAAGGCCAGAGCGCATCTAAAAATTAATTCCCAAAAAAATTAAACATTACGATTTAATAGAGAAACATTCTTATGTCGGAAAACATATTTTCCTTAAGACTACACTTTTCGACTTTTATGATTTCAATATAATATTCTTTCGTACATTGAGTATTTTTTATCGCTTTTTTTTGTAAATATTTCTTATATATAATCAAATGATACAAATAGTTACATCCACATAGCCAGTAGATGTAACTATTTGTATGATGTAACTATGTGTAAAATTATAATTTCAATACAAATTTTGAAGGACATACGTGCCTACATCCTTATTGACGTCACTGGTTTTTGATACAAACCTTATTTTCGAGAATATTTTTTGTGAAACTCAGATTTTATTCATGCCGTCATATAAAAGTTTTCGCTTCGACTCTTAGTGAGATTAGGGAAATGTTTTACGCGTTAAGTAATTTTCTACTTTAAATCTTCTAATAGAACGTTTTTTTCTAGAATTCTTAATAGATATGAAACCCTTAGATTCGTTTTTAGAGAATGCGAGGTATTTTAAAAAGAAAGAAGTTGTTTTCGTAGTTAATATTAGGCTTGGAATTTTAACTGTTTATCGAAAATCATTTAATACCGAATTAAGTTACATTTACATTTAAAGAAAAAGTAGATATTATCGTCTCCAACTAAATAGGTTTAAAAAAAATTAAATTGCCTCCTAAATGTTTACCTGCCTCTAAAATGTTTTACCTAACGATTAAATCTTCTAACAGAACATTATTTTTTCGCCTTCTTCTCAAATCCGTTTTAAAAAAAGTATTTTAGAAAGAAGGAAGTTGGTTTCGAAGTTAACATTAACCTAAGTATTTTAATTGTCTATCGACAATCATTTAACACCAGCTTAAATAACATTGACATTTAAAGAAAAGTATATTTTATCGCCTCCATTAAATAGGTTTAAAAAGAAATCAAAGTGTCTCCTAAATTTTTAAGGGTTTAAAATGTTTTACTATAAAATCTCCTAACAGAACATTATTTTCTTACCTTCTTAATAGATAGAAAACCCTCGGATCCGTTTTTAAAGAAAGCAAGATATTTTATAAAGAAAGAAGTTGTTTTCGAAGTTACCATTAGCCTAGGTATTTTAACTGTCTGTCGACAATAATATAATACCAGCTTAAGTAATAATGACATTTAAAGAAAAAGGTTTTCGCCTTTATTAAATAGGTTTAAAAATAAATTAAATTGTCTCCTACATTTTTATGTGTTTGTAAAATGTTTTACCAAACGAAATTTTATTAATTCATAACATTAAGAAAATTGGAGCGATGCAGTGGTCCGAGACGACGTAACTATGTGGTCTGACCGCCCTTTCGCCGGGCCTTTCTGAGCTTTTAAATGTCAAAGCAGAGCGCTTGTCTACAAGTTTTCTCCATTAAGTTTGTTAGGACGAGCGGACGCAGGACGAATGGCGTCTGTGTAATATATATTCGCATACTACGACGTGACGGATGGCATATCGCGGAAGTGCTTGAATGTTTTCTTTTTCTATTTTTGCAACTAAGGAAAACGAACTTAGTTTTTTTTCTAAATAAAGTCCTAGATTTAAGGCGCAGAAAGGTTTCGTCGAGCTATGGAAAGTATTAACCGCCCCAGTTCAGTAATAAGTTATGGTAAATTTCATCTTCCACGGCACTCTTTCATTAATAAACTGATCTAAAAGTAGATATTTCGTATGTTGATTTTCTTATGTATTAACCGATAAAGAGCATTACTTAAATATTATTATTTTCCAACACATTTACCAAAGCTTAATTTTTCATAACCCAAACATTTTAAATAGACTAAGATATAACATTTTGTAAACACACATATTATTACTGACTTTCTAAAGATGAGAAAATTAGAATGTTAATCGAAGTTTTAGAACAAGCATAATCTATATCTATAATAAAATCGTAAAAAAACTGAATCTCTACATTGAATATTTTAATGAAAAGAAGTGCTATCTACAAACACGCTGCTAAGCCTAAAACAACAGTTTTTAGAATTTTTAACAGTTCATCTGTTTGTCGGTTTGTCACTTTGTCTGTGCGCAATTCGTTGTGTACGCTGATGTCAGCAACACCTGAAACCATTTGAATGCGATTTTCAGTGATGTTTTTATATTAGCTTGGGCTAAAATTTTGGGTTTTGTTTCATTTCAATCGGTTCACAAATAAAAAAAAACGTCAATCTTAGTTTACAGTCATCGTGCACCTTAATATCAGAACCGACGGAACCGATTTAACACCATCTATTGGCGTTTTTCGTAAATTTTATACATTATTATTTTGCTCATAGGGTTCTGAGGAAAAAAATTTAAAAAAACACAAGCTATTCCTAATAACTTTTCTTACTCCGAATTCCACGCGAACGAAGTCGCGGACACAGCTAGTATCTAAATATATTTCGAAAATTTCTAACACTTTACAATTAAATTATGCTATTGATAACTAGGTGGTTTTTACAAAGAGAATGCTTGAAGAAAAAGAATGTAAAGGATTTCGATTTCATCAAATACCTACGTTTTATCTTTTTAGTAATTATTTAATTTGGACAATAATCGATGCTCGAATCACACGAGACATCGTGTGTCGTCTGTCTCTTTTCTCAATGGTATTTTGATTGAATTAACGGTATTATGTGGATGTTCATTCGGTCTTTAATATAAGTTTACATAAAATACCTTATTTTTGTGGACATAATGTTAGACATACTTTCGAAAATTGCCTTAAGACTTCGTGACTGACTTGGAAATACTTCTTTTCCTCTTGCTTTACACACTTTTCTTTTTCTTTCGTTTCTTTTCATTTACGCTACATAAAGTTTTTACATCTCCTGTTCATTTGCGTAGGTAATTGTAGTTAAGAGCGATATTAGATATTTTCACTTAAAGTAATTGTGAAAATTATGAATGGGCGTTTATTGTGATAAATCTGAATTTTTATTAGTCTTCAGAGTTCTCGTAAGTTGCTCGAATATTATATTACACTATCATATTATTTTATACCTATATATGACAGAGTGTATGAAGTGCCATATTAAAACCATCTGATAATATAGTCTGTATTCTAACCAGAGCGTAACTCTCATTTGGACTGAACGTGGATTATGATCTATAACTCTTGTTATTTCTATAACTGTCATATGTCATATAATATGGTCATTATTTTTATACTTGTGTCATTTTTACAACTTTCTTATCATATGGCATAGTAACTTAAGTCCTATGGTAGGCAAATTTTGTATTTGAAAACTTTTCTTTGTCACATAAAAATTATGTAGTGCTGTAATTATGAGTTCAGGGAGCGTATACATGGTTTACGAATGTGTTATTTTACACATCTAAATGGTTCAAATTTTGGAAAATCTTTTTTAATCACCAAACGAATATGCATCGCTTATATATGAGGGATCTTATGTATAAGCGACGCATATTCGTTTGGTGAATAAAAAAGCTTTTCCAAAATTTTAACCATTTACAGTTAAATTACAAATATTTCTACAGAACAAATTAAGTAATATATACTTAATCTATATTTACGTTATTTAACGCGTATATAAAAATGTCATTGCAAAAGCTAACGATTGCTACTCGCTACGATCCCTTCTTGTTTTAAATTACAATACTTTAGTCCGAGTGCCGCCATTTTATCCTAGCAGGCAGGTAATATAAATTATGACCGATTAAATTTAATAATCACATATAATTCAGGCAAAGCCGGTATAACAATGAAAAACATTTGCATTTATCGCGGCGGTACGCGCGCGGACGCACCGCGACGCACCGCGCCACCCGAAATAATATTAAAATACAGCAGAACGAATGCGAGGTCGGCCGGGCCACCATAACCCTTTTTATTTTATTCAATATTAAGGGCCGCTCCCGCGGGGCGCGTAAATAAAATAAATTGCGAAAATTTATCAGGAGCAAAAGTGAAGGTTTCCGGTCGGGCGGCGCCCGCGACAAGTGTACGCAAGAATGACATTTTGTTTTACGGGAAAAATGGGTGTTTGCCGGTCGTAAAATTAAATTATTCATCATCAGTCTTCGTCCCGGGACGCGGCGCGAACCGCAGCGTCATGGCGCGTGACGTCCGCGCGCCGCGCTCGACCGCAGACGCGCCGCGCCGCCGACGTCTTGATCCTTGGCTGATGCTTATCGCAGATTGCCATTAGAGATACGCGTCTTCGATCCAAGCTCTACTATCTCAATCGATACAAAAAACGATGGAGTTGAATGACCGAGTATCTTTAATTGTCTTCAATAATTTTTGTTTATTTATTCACCTTGATAAAGACGGAAAGTATCGGACAATTTCTTATAGACACGTAGCGTTCCTTAATTTACGTTATTTTTGTTGTAACATTTGTAGTAAGTAGTAAAAAGAATGTAATGTAAAAAAGCAAGAAAAAAAAGTCTGGGTATCAAATATTTTTAGAGAAAATTAATTTAGAGGTTATTAATTAGTCACAGAACAAATTGAAATGCTTTCCAGGATTTTTGGCCACTCTGTTTGATCGTGGGTCATATAAAAACTACCAAATAAATAAAATTATAAGTTTCATTGTTACACTTTTCCAATAGCATTCAGTATTTTTGGAATTGTTGTTTTCTATCTGTCCCTCGGTATACTTTATTTTTTTGTACTATTAAAATACTAAGCAATTTAAATGAAGTGTTAGGTATTGCATTTATTAAAATTAAATAATAAAACTGACGTATTCCTTAGGGTAGCAAATTGACGTAGGGTAACAAAAAATTAATAAATTAAGAAAGAATTTATAATCATAAAAAAATTATAACCAAAAAGTGTCGCGTCTACTAACTATCACAACATGATTATTTAACCATTGACTACGTATCTCATTGTAACCGATAACTGGATTAAGACACTAGTTCAGTCTGTTATGAAGCTAGTTTTAAAAGGCTATTAAAAGCAAGCTACTATGAAAATAGGCATATATACAGTTAGTTAAAAGCAATAGTAATTATATGTTTCACATTTCTTAAGTTATTTCTTTGCCTCATAATTTTACCGAAAATTATTGAAAAAAGCATGAAAAAGTCTTTAATACGTTCAATATAAATTTATTTCACTTACCGAAAAAATCGCTGAAATTAATAAGAAAATTACATATTTTAAAAATATTTTTCACATTACTAGAATTCGAAAATATCCCAGCTGATTTTGGAGATCGGAAAAATAATTTTTCATGACTTTTACGTCTCTATAAAGGTATTGAGATCAGTTTATACGGTGATTCGTCTCTCACTGAAAAAATTGTTAATTATGTGCGTTTGTATGTTTGCGTTATTTTTGTTTGCTTGTACCTATATGAAATTTACATACTTTTTACTATTCGTGAATTTCAAAATAATTTATTTAAATAAATGTTTAATGATCTATATCAAAATAGAGTACAAAATAAATTTTTGATAACAAGTATCTAATAATTAACGTAATTATAATAATTACACAAAATAAAAGAAAAAAGATTTTACGATAAATTTTGCACTAATTTATTATTACATAACAACTTATTAGAACTAATCTAACATTGAAAAGTAGGGCACGAAAATTATACAACGAACTTATATTTAACTTTTGGGTCTTACATTTGTGCACATAGGTAATTACTTTAAAATGACCCAATAACAACGTTTTTTTGGAAAATTCGCAGATTTAAAATGAATTCCCACAAAGAGAATCATTGAGTTAGATGCTCAACACCCATATCGGCGCCCTCGTTAAGCGAAAGTATAAAATTATTTTTAAAAGAATATCGGAGACGCGAGACGCAAGGTTCGAGCGATCTCGGTTGATCTAAGACGTGTTTTGTCCGTCGTCAGATCGCGAGAGCGGCTCACCCTTTTCTTTTCCCTTTTGAAGCCCGCGTTCGAATGATAGATGGCTCTCGAGCGGCGCGCCACATCTCCATACTCGCCTTCAAAGGGTCACTCGCCGCTTCTTTTTCAACAGTGGCTTACGTAATAGAATCCATCAGTCTTATTTCAGGTACCTTGCCAACATATTGCCTTCGAGACGAAAAGAAGCCTTGTAAAACGGTCGCAGGGAGTGAATGGCGAGATATTTTTGCGTATAAATATATCAGTGGTCAGCGTGTAGGTAGTAGTCTTAGGCATTCGTCGTCGTGGGGGATGTGCGTACCTACATAAGTAACTACTTCCACTTGGCCGCCGGCCCCGTGTTATGTAACGTAAGTTTCGGAGAGTTCGAATTGGGTACATAAAAGCTATGATATATAGAGGTGCTGTAAATAATAGGAGAATCGTTAGGTATCTGAAATATTCACGTAAAATTGAGAAGTTCCTAATTGTTGTTACCTTAACAGAATATTATGGATGTTACCATAAAAGTGTAGGTGATTTCGCATGTAAATAGTAAATAAGTGAACTAATCTTATTTTTTATAAGCGGTATTCCAAAATAAGTTGTTACTTTAGAAACATTTTAATTGAAACTTGCAATATGAGCCAGTGTACAAAGTTAATGGATATCGACGTCGGCCAAATAAGTGATCAGTAAAACATTAATTGTTGTTTTATTTGTCATGGTACATTATAGTTTTTTTTATGTTGATATCGTAAAACTTTATTTAATCTGTGCACATATCACAATGTGTTTTAGGAACATGGTTTCATTGAGACATGGTTACAAAAAAATTTAAAAATTATGTCATGTTTTATATAATGTTACCTAATGTAACATTTTGAAAAAATAAAGATCCATACCGATTAAAGAAAGTTGCAGGAGGTAAAATAAAAAAATATAAACGATTCAATTAATTTTAGTGACATATTTAAAATTACTATTGCCAACCCAAAATTACAAGAAATAATGGCGCATTTTACTTGTAGTGACAGCTATAGGATTGACTTGAATTTGTCACCATAATTGATTTTACCTCAGATATAAATTTTTTTCGGTTCACAATTCGGTCCACCGGGGGGCATAAAACAATTAATATTTGAAGAAATTGGCTTCTCCGACTTCGGCATTTCGACTCTTTCCCACATATCATAAATATTAGTTGACGATGATGAAATTAAATTTTTACAATAGGGTATTTGACTATATTTTTTATTACTGAAATAGAATAAGTAATAACATTAAAAACGGTTAAAATAAATATATCGTACCTAGTACTTTTCATTACAAAGTTATAAGGACTTAAAAATTGGCGATTGACGATTCCAGCGAAATCGCCCCATAAAAACACGACTGGCTTATGACGTCACTGCCCAGTTATGTAGCATTCATTATAAAGGAGTTTGTTAAATATTTTTAGTATCTCGTTATAGCGTTGAAGTTATATATTGCATATTATAATTTTCTCATTTTTTGTGTGGAAACTAAATTTATAATAACTTCTTCAATTTAACGAACAAAAAATTGACACATTTCCTATTTAGAAGTTTCGATTAAATGTTTGTTATATGTGTTATTTTTTTCCTCATAAGGTTTTTTTAAACCTACTCTGCAGTTTTAAAACATTCTTACAAAAAATATCGACATCAGTCAAATACTCGATTGCAATGTCCTGGTTGTTTAATTTGGTTAACTAGTCAGTTTCAAATATTCTCTTTGTAACTGGTCAATACTTCGTCAAAATCCACTTTATCCAAAGTCACAATTTAAGAGTTAAAAACATTTGCTTGTGCGAAATTACTTTTTATCCTCCTGGGTAACTAATGGTCCATGTTTGGTTGATATTTTACATTAACCACCACAACTAAGAATTAATAATTGACAATTGTGTTAAAGAGTATAAAGATTATACTCTTAAAGCGAAGAAATCAAGTACCTAATCATTATGTGCTTACATTTTTAAATATAGCCAGTACAGATAATGACTATTATTTTGATTCAATCGTTATATCCGAAATAGTTTTATATGTAATAGTTTTTATGATTACTATATGTTACAATAAAACTTTTAAATTTTTGAGGAAAATTGAAGCAATAAAGTTTGCTGAATTGAATCAAAATGAGTTTCGGGGGCTACCTACGTATAGCATTCAATTTTTAATTAAGATTTCTTTCGACAGCACATTCTTTTGTAATCTACTTTGGAATCTAGATACGGCCTAATAAGTACTGTAGGTAAATCAACTGAGCCCATTCCGCAGCGACCCCGACATTCCGAAGCTGCCCGGTGAGACCTTCTGCCTCCGTACCTGGGCAGTAGTTGAAAACCGATATACAAAAAAGTATCATTTCGTTATTCAATAATCACTCCCAAACTGACAGCGCATAGACATGATGACGCCGATCGAAACTAAACCAAATCGACCGAAAGCTTTGAGCGTCCGCGGAGAGCGCGCTCCTTTATCCGCCCGTCAGAGCACCGCACTGACGAGCACGCTGTCATAGTTCACGGGCACCGGGGATATTTGTTATAATTAACGCCGAGCCGAGATCTTCGAGCGATAAATAAATTGTTAAGACATCAATTTAAGAGAACGAAGGGGAGTTTTGATAAGTCGCGTCAGAATTGACAGATATTATGTTCGGGCGTGCGGCGCGGCGGTGCTGTGTGTGGTGCGCCGTGTCCGTATGTGGCGCTCGTTACGTGCAAGCGATATCGTACTGTACGATTTTATTCAATCATTAGGAGTGGATGATATGTATTGTGATATAAACTTCTACTATAAATGCATACAGAGAGAGGAAGAGAGATGATCCAGGATTTTATAACTAGGCACCTTTGATTAGATACTTATTCACCTATTATTTCCAAGAACGCATTGAAATACTTTTATGGTAACAAAATCTTAAGATCGTGATATCATTATGTAAGTAATTGAGATAATCGAAATAGGAATAAAATATACTGTTTTATGCTTCACGTATTGTTGACATTGATATCGCATCAAATAATTTGACAGTATCTAGAATCTCAAATCCATCTTCACTTTGGCACTGGGATGAATATGGTGGCATATTATTTTTTTAATTTGAATGTGTGTGTGTGTGTGTGGGGCGCGAGTGCACGCGCGGGTGTGTGTGTGTATTTGTGTAAAACGTGTGTCCTGAATTTTATGGTATTTGCTCACAATCAACTGACAACAGTCGGCTCTCGTACGTAGCTGATGTACATGGTGCTCTTTAGGTGGGAGAAAATAAAATTTAATTAAAATAAATTCAAAATCTCGCTTTGTAAGTATTTTCTTCTATATAACTCATAACTTTATATGAAAATGACTGCTCGTCCTGGCTTGCTCGAGAAAAATGATATTGTCCAGTGGCGGTCTTTTCTAAAGGGCTCTGAAGCAGTATCTAAATATAAAAGAAGAATCGACCGTTTCCATTTCGTTATTTAGCTATACGTAAATCGTAGAACAAATTTTATTTATTTTTTTTTAATTTTAAGTATAAAGTCAGCCCGATAAAATTAAACTGACCAAAATGCGTATTAAAAACAAATTCCCTAGTACATTTCAGTACAAAATGAAATAAAATAAGTGTTGGTAAAAGAGATGTTTTTTCGAGTACCTTTTTATTACAAATATTATTATAACATAAACATTTATTTACATTACTAAACATTTTCTATTAAAATTATCTTACGAAAAACTGTATATCCTTAAAGTTGAAGTCCTTGAATTAAATGTAATCGACGCTAAATGAAAAATTATGGATCTATTCCGAGCACGTGTTTAAGCGATGACAATATCCGAACAGCGGCGCGACACGGTGTGCAAAAGACGAAGAATGCAATCTGTCTTGCTTTCTCCCTCACGCTCGTTAGTTATAATTGAATCCTAATAATATATGTATACGTTCTATGGCCATCCATCAAAATATTACTTAATGAATTCAGTATTCAGTTTAAAATATTAAATGGGACGAATTATTGTCGTGTCCTAGAAAAGTGGTATTAAAGAATTTGAGGCAAAATTATTCAATGAAATATCAAAGTTTGACACATTATTTTAAAAATTTTATTAATAACAACTGGTATATTTTTGGTTCTAACCAAGTTAAGGCTTTCTTGTTTTTCTTGTTTAATTTATTTTAGATCCGATATATAGTTATTGATCTCAAACATTTAAACAAGAAAATAAAAAATACTTAGTAATTTATGTTATAATAAATTAAATGTCATAAAGTGGCATTATTTGGTAAAAACAATATTCGGATGACAATATTACAATTAGATAATTTACGGACATATATTCAAAATTATATAATTTTAATCTTTTAAAATTTTAATAGGAAATGAATCCGGTGGTTTAGTAGAGTGCTATTGAAAAATATTGACTGACAGCGAATTTAACTATTGGCTCTCTGTTTTTACAAGAAAAGCTTCACGAAGAAATTTTTAATGTGTTTTTATTTATTGGACATTGTAATAATGTATTGCCTTATGTAATTGCCTTTACCTAATCAGATATTTTTTTCTAATTTGGGACGTAAATTTACTTAAAATGTCGATTATATCGGCGTCTGTCAATAACAGAAAAAACAGCACCACTTACTGTTGTTTGGTGTCCATTTACGCATATAAATGAACGAGTGAAGTAAACTAACTTCAAGAAACTAATAAAAGTCTGAAACTTGATATCCAAGGTTTTACATGAAATGAGCTCATATAGTTTAATCATCATTGTGACCATAGATGGTGTCCTCCCATAATTTTGACCCACCAAGCGCCACTGGTATTGTCAACGATTTTGTTATTTAGTCGAGCACAGAACCTTATTGAACAATGGTTTAAAAGGAAAACGAGTATAATGTAGAGTCCATAATAATTAGGCATATACTTTATTTTAATGTGGCTAAAATGATTTAAATTTTAATCAGAGAGATCAAAGTTTTAAATCAATGAAAGACCCACTCACTTCAACTCCCCTCATTTAGATCATCATCACTCGGTACCCATACTTTCTAACAAGGTATATTCGAGTATGTCCATTTGTACGATATAAACTACGCATATGCGTAATAATGTGTGAAATGTTTAGGTCAATTAGATAATCCATTGTTATACCAAATTCAAAATAATAATAATAATAGTTTAATTCATTTTTTTTATAATTGCTTAATATGTCAAAATACTAGACTAAATCGATTGAATAACTAGTGGCTTAATAAATCAGCGATATTAATCGGCACTTTCCAACAATTTTCAGGGCAGTGTTCTAGATGATCATATTAAGTGATTTAATAACAAATCGAGTTTTGCATTTATACGTCTATAGTATTAAAATATTAACGCTGTTTAGTTCGCCAAAAAACTTCTTAGTTTAAAACTATCTAAAGAAGATAAGTATGACACGTAGTTAAAACAATTTGCCCATTTCTAATTTTGATATGAAAATAAATTAATATAGTTCGTGAGCGATTATCGAGTACTTAGGTAGTATGAAATGTATTAGTTCAACTGCAACGCGATGCAAATGACGACGATGAAGGCGATGCAATGAAAGACCAGACGTATTAGTTAATAATTGCATTGACATCATGAACAAAATTTAATTTGAAAAACACGCACACGCAAAGTAAACATTTGATAAATGGCATTATGGTTGTGAAGGCGCGTCTCACCGCCGCTCTCACCCGCCGCCCGGTTAAACTTAGAAGTGATAAATTCGAGACAGCGGCAGACAGAACTTCGCGACAAAAACGCATTAAGCCCGCCGCTTAGATACCCAAGGCGCACGCACCGTGTACTTTCCACTGCTCTAAGTAATTCTTATGATTAATGATCGGATTATTCAATTAAGAGGGGCAGGTGGGCGGGGCGGGGCAGGAAGAACTTCCCTTTGTCTCGGGGTTGGCTTGAGACAAATGAGCGGACGGCTTCTCCGGGCGACTATTAGGTAGGCCGTGGGGGAGCTTCTTGCGAGGGTGGCGAGGTCGTAAGATGGATTATCGGGGTTGAGTTTGAAGTTTTTTTTCTGCAAAGTGCCGGTATGCAAGTGCGTCGGTAATTATCGAATAGATGGACCGCGATATTAAATTGGACAGTGGCGGTGACAGCGGGTACTGGCCGAATTTATGGCCGGATGGTAAAGAAGAGTGTTTGAAATTCAATTTTCCTGATAGATGCAATTTCAAAGTTTGAATCGAATTTATGTTGACGTAACAAATAATCATATTAATGTGTTTTATTAGAGATATTTAAGGAAATTTATGAAGCTGGAAACCATGAAAATGTTTGATGGGAACTAAAAATATATTTAGTCACTTTCATAAATTTTCCTTAATATGTGGTTATAAGATTTAACTATGCAAGAATTTAGAGACATGAATCACGATAAAGTCTCGGCGTGACCTTAATATTGAAATTTCCATTCCAATATTCTATAATTATCTAGAAAACTTACCATTCGTATTAAAAATAAACATATCTTATGTATTAATTTTTACTAAACGTAAAAATATGTTGCACATTAGTGACAACTTTTGCAGATTTTGCAATTGTCCTTACAAGAAACGAAAATTTATAGCCATTATTGGTTTCTTTATTCTAACTAAACTCGCTAACGCCACATCTCAACTCCACTGAAGCAGTAAATTAAAGTACACATATGTAAAAGTAAATTAAAGTACACATATGTATAAAACACGAGACGCCGTCTCAGGTACATCTTTAAATCTCTACATCGACCCGATACAAATCCCGACAGCGAATCAACATAAAACCATCCACACACGCCTTATTTACTAAACTATCGTCCCAAGATTATGTTCCCACTCCAGCGGCTCACACGTCGCTATAAATATCCGACCCCATTGTCTTAACTAAGTGTCAACCAATAAAAACAAAGCGCGACCAAAATAGAACAAAAGCTGCGGACCAATAAGAGCGCAGTACGCCTCCACATTCGTATCGCGGCTCTCTGATCAAGATGCATCGCCATTGGCTTGAAAAAAAAAGCGGTTTAGTTCCTCCCCGCGCGCCGCCCGCGTCCTAGAGCCGGCTCGCTAGGGCCCGGCCGCTAAAACAAAGGGGGCCGACGGCTAACACTAATTATTACGTAGTTTGCGTCTAATGTAATAAATTTATTCGCAATGCGGCGCTGCTAGGGGAGTTTACTTAACTTGTTATTCATGGACATAAATTTAAGACCTTGTTAGATTGTTATTAAGAATATTTCCTTGGGTTCGGGTCGGAATTATAATTACTGCGCGCCGAGATTAGTGGAGCGAATTGGTGGGGCTGCCGTTTGGGGGAGGGTTAGGACGGGTTTGAAGTAGGACGTTGACTACTTGTTTGGTGAAGTCATGATGAAGTCGTACAGTTTCTTAGAGACGTATTAAAAGAATGCAGTTAGTCGCCCGCTTTGCTCGAAATTCATGTTTTTAGTTTAATTCTAATGCCCTTCGAGGACTGAGTAAGTATTAACTAAGTATTTTGAACATGCAAGATAACTTAGCCAAATTTAAATTTTACTAAGTTATTCTTTTTTAAAAGCTTTTAATTTTCTCTAAATGCTTAGGTGCTTCAATACTACTGTCGTTTCAATAAGTAAATGAAGATAATATTTATAATATTAATAATTCGTTAAAATATATCTACTTATAAAAAAATATTAAAAATCATGGCAGTCCTCATAAAATGTATGATTTATAAATGAAATTTTATCTGATACTCGATGGATTTTATTCGAGTGGATATTTATTCTTGTGCAGACTTATTTTCGGTAAGCCTAACTTTTCAATTTTAGACTTCGCTCTCGCTGATTAGACACTTTTATTTCCAGGTGATGGTTTGCCGAATAATCGTGACCATTGCTCAAAGCCGGCACATTATCTTCGTCTTCGGCAAAGTATCTCTACTCCATCTAACAGGCAAAACGTCCACCTAAAGCACATGTATGTAAAACGATCATGCACGCTCACACCGCCTATGTAGACTAAGTACACGAGCATGTGTATATATATATATATATATGTATATATATATATATATATATATATATATATATATATATATATATGTATATATGTAAATCGTCACGTGATTACCTCCATGTTTTGTTGATTCTCGGCACGTCGCGGCGGGCGGCGGGCGCGCGGGACGACGACACACGGGTCATTTATCATTCATATCATCTTCGTTCTACTTCGCCTCGCCACGTATAAATAAATAAGAACAGACTCATCTCCTAGCCGGCTGGCTACCTATATATAACTACCTACATGTAGATAGGTGGATGCGGTGTTAGACGCAAGCATAGGTGAATATGTGCGTGGGTAGGTACATTATGTACCGTCCGATGTCCTGTCTTGGCAGCGGCGAGCAAGCCTTGTCGTCTCGTTTGTCTGAAATGACGTATATAAATTTCAGTTTATTGATGTTATAACAAGTAATATCTAAGTCATAGTTTGGTCTTTTGTATTTCTTAAAGGCAAATATGAAAATAAAATTTTAATAACGCACCTTGATTCGATGTTTTACGAAACCTAATTAGCCATAATGACAAGTATTATTTAAAGGAGTGTCATATAAAAACCTAGTAAACACTTTTTACTTTTAAGGAAGTTCCAGGTCTTTCCAAAGAATTAAGATTTTAAATCTACACAAAATTTCTGCAGATAATCCAAATAAGCTAATTAGTAAACTATATTTTTACTTTGCTTTAAATAAATTGACATGTTTTTTAGCTGGTGACCCAACCGTACTTTTGATTATGAATAGTCGACATATGTATATATATATATATATATATATATATATATATATATATATATATATATATATATATATATATATATATTTATTTTCATCTACAGTCTTGATGAGTAGTTGATTAAAACTCTGTATTGTTATTGCTCTAAGGTAGTATTTGTTTTTAAAGGTATTTTTGTATCGAACTTTTTTATTTCTTGTAGTCGGTTTATTTTAGTTCTAGTTTTTAATGTAATTTTCAAATCCGAGAGAAAGTTTCAGATATAAACTTTATGTGGTATATACGCTTGAAACTTTTTTTTATATGAAGCTTTTTCTTTGTATAGGTTACCTTAATCATTTTTAAAATGTACATCATAAAGGGGCGTATGTCACTTGGACTCATTTTAAATGCACTTAGATGATAATGGATACAAAATTTTCAATTTGAGTAATAGGGAAAACATTGGAAAATAAAAATACCATTTTAAGAGTTCCGTACCTCAAAAAGAAAAAGGAAACCATTATAGGATCACTTCGTTGTTCGTCTGTCGGTGTATCAAAACATTTTTCCTCGGCAACGCGTGGAGGTATCAAATTGAAATTAATATGAAGTACTTAGGTATATGGCCCCTTGGAGCTGTAAAAAAGCAAGCTTCTAAGTCAACGCAATCAAGAGGAAACGAAAAAAAATACTGCCATTCATGCCGCATACTTTGACACTTGCACATAAATCAAAACCTATATGGTACTTATTTCCCGTTAACCTAGATCTCATAGCACAAGTAAAGAAAAAATCCAAAAATCGTTAATTTATAGTCCCGTCATCGTTAATTTATAGTTAATTTATAAATCACATGAAAAAATATTTTTATTTTTGTGCGAGGTCCACTCGGGCTTGACAGGTTTTTATTTGTAATTGTGCAGTTGTGAACCATTTGACATGCGAATGTGAAGATCCACATACTTTTAAATATCACCTTTTAAAATTACAAGGTAAATAAAGAAAACAAAACATAGAAGTAAAGAGTTCCAGCAAATAACGGGCATACACAGTTGTGCTTCCAAATGCAGCAGTGGCTTCGGCTGGCAGTTAACTCAAAGCAAAACAAACGACTCTATGTGCAGAAATCTCTCACTTTTTTCTACAGATCTAAGGAATTGGAAAGAATTCTGCCTTTGAGGGTTGCGTTAAATTAATCCATGTTTACGTGTTTCAACTTCTCCTCAATTCGGTTTTATTTTTGTTTATTTTTTGTGGCTGCATAAAATGCTCGAATATAATGACATAATACAAAAAAGCCTGGGTGAACGCACTTGCATCCGCCGAGGATGTAGGCATTCATGAAATAACTTACGAATGATGAGCGCGTATCGCGGCAGCCATTGCAGTGTAGCCAAATCCAGTTCATTACAGGCCTATTCATAAAACCACCCTTAAATAAAAGACGCGCGGTGATTAGGAGGGGCGCGGGTGGTGGCCCACCGTACTCGCTGCATCATAATTTGACGTCGGAGAATCATATAATTTATCTATCGGTGTTTGGGGTGTGATGAAGAAGCCTCTGCTCTCTGGTCATAGTCCAAAATTATGTACCAATAAATGTATTATAAAAAGTATTACAGAAAATATAGTATAGAGAATCAAGAACGGGGATTATTTTAATCATCACGATTATTTCGCACATATGTGGAAAATACTCTTAATTATGAAAATTCAAAGTTAAGAGCGATGACCATTAAATTTAATAACTGTAGAATATGGTCGACGCTTGGAAGTGTAGAATTATTTTTAAAAATATAAAAAAAAATGTGACAGTTCTGGTCAAAATTGATGGAAAAGATTGTGACAAGCTAAGTTTTTAAAATAATAGCCAAGAGCGTTTCAGATACGCCCACGAAAGGGTTCTGTAGCCTTAAAGCTATCAATAGTAGTAGTGTTATAAAAATATGCAGTTTTCAAATTATGCCCAACGCAGGACGGTAGGGACCTTGAAAAAATTTCGTATTATGAAATTACTTTTTCTAAAAAAGCTCAGAAAAATTATAAATGTACAATTATAGAGTATCTGTCATAGTTTTCATTAAAAGTAACTTATTCGGATAGCAGTTTTAATAGGAAATATTTCAAATCCGAAGCATTAAATTACTTAGTTTCAAAACGAACTTTATTGCTTTCTGAACAGCATAAAATGAGATCCGTATTCATCGAGTAGCTTAACATATTTTTAATTTTCACCCCTTTCGTTGTTAAAGGGTTGGGTTAAAAAATATATATTTTTCAAATTTTTCTTCATATATGGTTTTGCCGGCATTAACTTAGGTTTATTTGTACACTAAATATTATCATAACGGGTATCAAAATGGGGTAATAATCGGGCTGTGATACACAAACGGAGAGAGAAGGTCAAACTAAAGGGCTGACTGAGGCTAAAAAGCGTACAAGCGCTAAAAAGCGTATATTGCGTAAGATATAAAGTTTCATTATTAGAAATGCATAAAATTAAATTGATACGGAAAAATAAATTTCTTCGCACCAAAACTACCCACTTAAATGACATTACCTTTCTTAAGGTGTTGTCCATGGTTTGTTACATTTCATACAATAATTTTAACACTTGCACAGGTATTTTGTCTAAAATGACACGTAAGTTCTTTATTCGTTTTAAAGATTCAGTTCTTTTTTTATATATAATTTTTATAAATCATACTTTTCTAAAATCAGCAACTGAGAAAGTTTAAATTTTATTCCTCTAGAAATAATAGCAAACGTTTTGGGGTACCTTTCCATTTAAAATTACATACAAAAACCTTCTTTATCCTATTTTATTTTATATTAAGATAGACGAACAAGATGGCTTCACCATTCACAAAAAATGAACGATGAAGAATTTTCGTAGAACTACAAGATAAAGAGAAAAGAATTAAAAAATGGGCTTTCTGTTTGAAATTTAATAAAATGATTATGAAGAAAAATCTTAGAGGGGTGTCAATAAAATCACTCTTATATAAAACTTTATATATATATATATACATATATATATATATATATATATGTGTGTGTATGTGTGTGTGTGTATATGATATTTAATTTTTCCAGATAAGTAGATTTTCTATGTAGGTAAATAAACAAAATAAACTTTAAGGAAATTGCTTAATTAATATACCCACTTAATTAAACATTTTCCCCCTCTGTTAATTGAGTCAATTGATTCTAACACATAATAATTTAATTTAAAACCGTATAAGCAAGATATACACACAACGCGACTACTCAAGCACATCGATAAGGCGCCATTTGAACCGCATTTGTAACAAACTTCCCTCCCACGCCGCGTCAGACTCGCTCATGTAAAATAATCCAGATGATTAATCAAAATGTCATAAATTCTTCATATAATTTTGATACGGGCTTACCGCCTATCTGTTTCCGCTTGCATCAAAAATAATAAAAGAAACTGTATCATAACACAACTGTTGTCTGCTTATTGCCTCCTTACGTTATAAATGTACCTCTGAGCTGACTGCCTACAACCCAGATTTCAATAGACTCATTACGGATCATACTAAACGTATGATAAATAGTAATTTGTAATGTGATAATAACTTGCTTCATCACGTTTGATTCCGTTTTCGTTGCGTCGAGTCTTATTAGGTCTGTTTCAATTTAAGTCTTACGAATAATAATAAACACGTTTCTAATGTTGTTACCTGAATTACAATTTTGAAATTATATATCATGGAATATTTTTACACACGTAAGGTACAAATAAACTTATGTTATACACTTATTGCTAAATTACACTAATCTCTTAATAACCATTATTCTCGTAACGAAATTGTATTAATGTATAAAGACCCGTCATTAGCCCGAAGATGGGTCTGGATATTTTAATACAATTTCGTGAACTTTGGCCTTTTAAAGAAACTTTTCCAAGGCCACCCTGGAAGATGAAATGATTCGCCAATTGTAACATTTTGTAAACTAAATGTTAATGTCGATCGTCTAAAAACTATGTTTGGTAAAAATATCAACAGACAGGCCCAAGACAATTAAAAGCGACATTATTGACAGAGATTCTAAGAACTGGTAGCTCTTTCTGCCTGCTTACGTAATTCGATTTGATATGATGATTCGTTTTGTCATATTTATCGATATTCCCGTGCAGTTTAAAATAGTTCCCCAGATGCTTCTAAGAACTCTTCGTTCTATTGCTAGAATTCATTTTTCTTCATTTCCGGTCTCAAAAAACATCGTGTAATTATTAATAATTACATTATTTCAATGTAACGTAAAAAACATGGTATTATGTAGGTTATTAAAACATACAAACAGTATAAGTAATAACTTGGGACGAAAATAATTCTACAATTTAGTTAAATTTAAGATCAATCCTTTATGATGAAACGTTGATATAATTGATAAGCAACTTACTTATTTATATGATGAACTTACTTCTTAAAATGATGCTCGACTTACTTCTTTCTCTAACTTAAAAAAGTCCCTAATATCAACAGCTGCAGAACTTGGAGCGATTCCCACGTAATTCATTAATCACGATAACCAGCATCGAGTATCGGTTTCCTCCGAGCGACCTTCGACAACTCCCTCGGACCGGACGCCGCCCAGAGCGGCGGCCGTAAATGTGCAGGCACCAAGCATTATGCTCAATAATAATTTCCTAAGTAAATCAGCATCGGGGTGCGCACGCTCGTTCCCATCAGGACGGGACAAAGGACGCCAATAGGATAATTTGGCCCGTCCATTGTGCCCAAGATGGTGTTTGTTCTCGTTTGTAAATATCGTCGTCGTTAGACGCGACATTATCCAATTTAAGGGGAGCGCGGCTCAAGCAAGTATCGGCGACTGGAAGTTATCGTTTGAATCATCATTGGTTTAGTCATAAGTATAGGTGCTTACCTATTTGGCGAAATGAAATCAAATGTCGTGTGCTTCCGGATGGCCTAAAATAGGACTCAGTATGGCCAATTTATTTTCACACAAGTGATGATGGTGACTGGTTGATTAGATAGCCAATGGTGGAGTATCTGTGTGATGCATTTGACGAATTAAATGATTGGGTTCTCTAATTTGATGATTACATATATGTATCTTCACTCTTTCACCTGTTTAAATAGGACAAGAAGTAATATAATAGAAGAAATATGTGTATGTGTGTGTGTGTGTATAATTATAAACATAATCATTTTATAGGCGCATATTACTTCAACTTGAAGAAATTCTATATGAACCGTTTAATCAATGTTTTTTTTTAGATTGACTTTTAAGACATGGAATATTAAAAGCACATCATTACCTACTAATTAATGCATCAATTTTTCTACTTATTTTTATTTTCTATATTTTTTTAGTAATGATACATGCTTTAGTAACAATATTCCAAATGGATGACTATAATTTTAAGGCGTCGTTTTTAAGATGACGTTATGCCGGTATCATTGCACCTAGATAATAAAAATGTGATCACATGCATTTAAAAATAAATAAACCAATTACGTCACTTGCAGCATGTTAGAGTCCGCATATGGCATTACACACAATGATGCCTATTCATTGGTGAATGAAGATCATTTATGGTCACATCATGACATCATTTGACCGTCACGCTATGTATATGTTCACTTTTTATAAATCATTAAGGGCGCTATAAATTGTTTTGCTTTGCAAAAGTTATATAGGTTTTACCTGGAATATTTATGATTAATTAAGTCTAATTTTTAAGTCTAAATAATATTAATTTTAATTTATATGTTGCTAACAAAAAATAGTACGAAATTATTTGCCGAATAGGGTAAAGTATTAAAAAAAGTTTTCGGTAAAGATACTAGTTAAAATTTTGGAAATACGTCACACTTGGACTAAATTTCTTATGTTCATTAGGTTGATCGATTTGCTTGTCATGATAACTTTGCTTGTCATAAATCCTTTGCAAAAGTCGGTGTCAATAGATGAAATATTTATAAAAGTGTAAAAAAAAATTCAGTTTTTAAAGGAAAAGTTTTGTTTTTTTACTAATCGTATAATTATTGTAAAACAAAAGCACAAACTTTAAATTATTTCTTTCGACTTAACAAAATACTGACCAAGGTTCGTAGTTTTGGTTTCTATCGCCCGACATATTTTCTTTCACAAACAACATATTTGTAACTTATTATATTAACATAAAAAATACTTTACAAACGAAAATAAAAATATTCATAATTAAATGAAACTACGTGATGTAGTATTATTTCTTTTTAATATTAAAGAAAATAATATACATATATTAATACGTGAAGAGTATGTATATTATTTTCTAGTAGACATCTATATAATAATATGTGAAGAAAAATCTTTGTACCCCTTTTAAGAAGCAGATTGCACGCACGGAGGAATGTGAGATTTGGCATGGGTAAAGTTTATATAAAAAGAAGTGCAGAAAGCTAAAATGTATATACAACATGTGTTAAAAATATATTAAATTATATATTACAAATAAATTAAAAGATTCATTGTTTTCGGTCATACTGTCAATGTTAAACACATAATCGTCTGTGGTCAAACAGTCGTATACAGTAGAGATTGTCGCCAAAGAATTTTAAAATGTCGAATCAACTGAGTGTCGAGCTGTGAATTTTGTGTGATTTCAAATGTTCCCTTTTTAATAGTCTGTGGAAAGTAAGACAAAAAAACGTTTATTTTAGATTTTATTTAATACATATCTGGTGTTTTATATATTAGTGAAATACAGCTGGCTTTTGCAAAAGGAAAAATCTGTCAGCTTGCTTAATATACACCTATAGGAAAAGAAAAATTTTGTAGCAGCATTCTGAATTTACTAAATTTTGTAACAGCATTAAGATCTTCAGATGGGCTATTAGCAAAGATCTTTGCTAATAGCCCACCTGATGATGTTGTAATACAACGAAACCTAGGTAGTGGTAAAGAACTTAAAGAAAGTAGAAATAATACTACATTACGTAGTTTCATTTCATTGTGAGTAATGAATTTCTACAAAATGAAGGCCAAATATATTCAATAAAAATATTATAAAATTACTTACTTTGTTCTATATTAATATTAACATTGGGGGATACTTAAGATATTCCGAGTTTTATTATCGACATCGTGAAAGCTAAAAACTGATCTTCGCAAAAAATATAATATATGCCAGTGACTGCTCAAAATTAATAACTAGCAAGAAGTGGACCCCACGTCGTTTCCTTTCCCCTTTAATAATCCTGCGTCCACAACAATGAATCTGGAGTTTATTAAAAACTGAGTTTAAGGACGTGGCAAACGCGATCAGCGGGGTAATTACGGACGACGAGCGGGAGGGGCCGACGGCATCCCGTGGCGGACTGCAGATTCGCACCTTCTGGTGCTAATAAAGTGGACCTATTATTGAGGGCAGATGTGCTGACAATGACACCTAGCAGCATGTTGTGAGGGCATCGCGCAACCAAGCATCGCAACTATATGTATGTACACAAGTACATGTAGCAGGAAAAAATATCGTATAAAATTTAAAATAAATTTAATCACCGTTAAGTGGTAGGAGTAATTTAATAATCATTAAGTTTTTAACACATTCAGCGCTTATGGCGGATTTTCTCGTCATTAATTCGTGCTTACCGTAATCACACTTACTGAATTTGTTAACACAAGACCAGGTTTAGAATAAATATTATTAAATTAAATTGTGTAATAACCTTTTTAATATAATATTTTTAAATGCTTATTAATTTTTAAGAATACACATTTTTTGTTATTGTAAACATATAAGAATCATTTAATCTGTTTTTGATCATATTTGATCGCAGCTACATTTAGACCTATCCCAACCTAGAAAAAGAAATTTCAATGGTGCTTACGGTACACGACTGCCAAATCCTTCTCGCTACAAGAATTACTTTTTAGTTTGTTTAAGAAAAAATCATGAGAAAACAATAGTGGGTTGATTTTTATTTTGTTCTATTTGTAGAGAAAATGAATTAATTTTTTTTAAAGAGCTATTGAAGTGGTGCGAATTTTTGCATTTGCCCCACCGCGGTTACGCTAATGGTTTCTTAATTATTAGAAGTCTTAATAATAGGCAAATATATACAACTAGATGGGATGCTTATTTAATGGCATGATTATATAAGCCATGGCAATCGATGAATAAGGCTGTATAAATAAATAAGTAGCGTATATTTATTTTTGCCCACATTTCCGATTCCCACTGAATTTTCGATAGTTAATCGCCTGTTATCTGCTTTAAGTAACATATATTTGTAACTTAATATAGTCATAGGAATCTATACTTTTAAGCAGGTTTTTAATTATATAGTGTATTCAAATATCTTAAATCAGTCCTAAATATTTGAATACACTATAAAATATTACTTATGTAGTTAAACAATTCATTTTAATTTTAAAAATATTCTTAAATGGAAATGTTTAACCATTTCTTTATTTTAAAGTATAATTTGCAAAATATTATCTTCGAAAGAACTTTGAAATGTCCCTGTTATTTGATGAAATAAAAAACAGAAAAAAATTTAAATATTATTTATTTACAAAAATTCCTTTAAAATAATCTCTGCTGTATTTTATTAAAGTTTGTTTTGTGGTAGCTGTAAGTACAGAACTTTATTTCTACATATTTCGACAAAAACTTGATCGTTTTTATTATGTCAGTTTGATAGTAAACTTCGTATATTTTAATTTCTTTCTTTTAATAAATCTGCGATTCCTTCTAAACTTTTGGTGATTGGGACGAGTATATACAAAAATATACTTATCGAAGTCGATACAGCGATTGAAGTTAGGCGACGGAACAAAAGAAATAATGGGACCACTGGTATATATTATTTCTTTTGTTCCGAGTGTTCAAAATTTGATCGTAATGTACTTACCTACTCCTTTTGTTGAAAACACTAATAAGTAGGTGAAAGTAAGTGAATTCAGATTACTGGTGGAAAATGTTTATTTTCCGACAGGTGTATATTAAGCAAAATGACATATGTTTCCTTTTGCTACAGGTGTACATTAAGCAAGCTGACAGATTTTTCCTTTTGCAATAGGTGTACATTAAGCCAGCTGTATTTCATTAATATATAAAACACAGATAATACGGTCAGGATATTTAAAGCGCTAAAATTATTTTAGGTCATTATAGGTAATTGTTACAAGTATACTAAAAGAAAATAGGTAAATTAATTTTGTTTTTTAATTATCGAGACGTTTAAGTTGAGAACAGACAAAATTAAAAAGAAACGAGATTACGAATATTAACAGGTAAAATATTTACGGTATCAAGTCCAAATTGATTTCAAAGTTTTGCGGTTGGAACTGAATAGGTAGCTAAACAGAATATTATTCCGAAACGCGTTATTTTTGGAAATATAATGGCCGAGAAAGTTTTCAAGTTGTTATCTCAGACCATAACTTGCGTATTGCGGGAAAAATATTAGGCTCAATTGATTAGTCTATTCACTTCAAAAGCATAATTTATCTTCAATAAAGTGGGCTCACGACTTTAAATAAGTAATAAAACAATACTATTAAGTTTAACTCAACTGTCAATATTCTTATCAGGCTGACTTAGAATATATAATGAGGGAGCAATAAGAAGATCGACTTTAATATTGGATGAAGTTGAAGGAAATAATTACGAAATATTTCGATTATAAGAAGTTTGACAATGAGAATATCGACTTTAAATATTGGATGAAGTTAAAGGAAATAATTACGAAATATTTCGATTATAAGAAGTTCGACAATGAGAAGATCGACTTTAAATATTGGATGAAGTTGAAGGAAATAATTACGAAATATTTCGATTATAAGAAGTTTGACAATGAGAATATCGACTTTAAATATTGGATGAAGTTGAAGGAAATAATTACTAAATATTTCGATTATAAGAAGTTCGACAATAGAAGATTTAAATGTTGGATGAAGTTGAAGAACATAATTACGAATAAATTTAATTTTTTCTTCGAACTTATTTTCGAACTCCTCAAAACACCATCGTGGCTACAAACTTAAAAGAATTTAGCGTTCAAAGTAGATCTTAAAATCGAAATAAAAATAAAATAAATCCATACCTCAGTTTACACTTGTCTTTATAGCCGGTCATTAATCAATGTTTATGATTTGCGGGTAAAAGAGCCGAGCGTGCGATGAATACGGAGTGCTATATACATTTTGTAAGAAGCTTATTTTAGTCATTGGGAGATAAATATTTGTAATCGTATAAATACCCGACGAACTTGAGAAGTTACATTCTGAAATTAAAAATGTCTGATAAAACTATTGATTTTATGTAATCAATATAAAAAGGCGAATGATGTAGAACACAGGTAGAATTTATGAATACCAATTAGTCAGTACTAGGAACGATAATGAGTATCGCTAATTTAATTATTCACTTATTTCTAAATTTAATGTGTACCTAAATACACACACATATATATATATATGTGTGTGTGTGTGTGTGTGTGTTTGGTAGACTTATTGCTTCATAAGCAATATTTTCCAATTAACCACGACAGTTTAATATGAAAATTTAATAATGCGGGAGACTGCAAAATATATTTAAAAAATTTACATTATTACATTTATAAATTAAAATATACACTCTTTAAAGAACATGCAAAATACAGTATCATTCAAGAGTAAATAATTTGACAAATTAAACATTAAAAATGCAAAACAATTATTAATGTTAGTGATCACAAATATAAACAAATACTAATTAGAAATCTTTACATGGCACGATTAAGGAAATGGAAACAAAATGGAATTAAGGAATGGTAGGACTACGAATTATGACAGGAAGGACTTTCTCAGACGACTTTTGGAACCATTTCAGTATCAGGATCTAGTCGATTCCTAAGTTTCACAGCTTGATCAGAAAGGGACTTTTCATAGAATGTGAATATTTGTTTGCGGAAAAGGGTACCAAACAGGTTTTCAGAGGATAGCCTTAGACCGTGAGTAGAAAATAAACTAAATATATTTCCAAGATACGTCAGATTAGTTAAATTATTCAAAATATTTGAAAGAAGTCATTAAAATAGTTTCTATATAAATAAACGAAAGATTCTTATGGAAGGAGATAAACAGGAAGGAGATAACAATTAAATTTATCTAAATTTGTAATTAATGTTTATAAGTTAAGTTAATGTTTACAAATAAGCGATACGAAAGTAGAATTGAAAGTGGTTACGTACTCGTGTTACACACCGATGAATCAGCGCACGTGAATTTGTGGTTTTTTATGAGTCTCGAGTCTGAATACGTCAGATTAGTTAAATTATTCACAATATTAGAAAGAAGTCATTAAATAGTTTCTAGATAAATAAACAAAAGGAATCAAAAGTCTTTCTCAAATAAAAGGGCTCCGTAAGTACTGCGAACTTCTAGTTTGTTTATCTCCTTCCCATAAAGTTTTTCTAATTAAATTTATCTAAATTTGTAACTGATGTTTATAAGTTAAGTTAATGTTTACAAATAATAGATACGATAGTAGAATTGAAAGTGGTTACGTACTCGTGTTACACACCGATGAATAAGCGCACGTGAATTTGTGGTTCTTTATAAGTCTCGAGTCTGAATTTAATATAGGATCTGTCGTGCCAGATTAATTGTGCCAGAGGTAATAAAAGTACTCTAATCGACCACAGCGTTTGCTATACGAGACTTACATAACATGCACTATTACGATAACCATGCACATCGTTTGTATATAAAATCAAATCCTAAAAAAAATATATCAGTAAATTGGAATATGTTCAGGAGCAAACAAAGTAAGACTTAATCTTTTATCAATTGATTGTATTTTAAAATATTAATGACACCACGGGAATAGGTAATTATAAGAAAATAATTTATATGTCAAAGAGAAAATTAGTACAAAATAGTTAATTCATACAAATAAACTTACAGCTAAAATAATTATCTCAAATTTTCGACGAACCTTTTTAATATAATATTTTTAAATGCTTATTAATTTTTAAGAATACACATTTTTTGTTATTGTAAACATATAAGAATCATTTAATCTGTTTTTGATCATATTTGATCGCAGCTACATTTAGACCTATCCCAACCTAGAAAAAGAAATTTCAATGGTGCTTACGGTACACGACTGCCAAATCCTTCTCGCTACAAGAATTACTTTTTAGTTTGTTTAAGAAAAAATCATGAGAAAACAATAGTGGGTTGATTTTTATTTTGTTCTATTTGTAGAGAAAATGAATTAATTTTTTTTAAAGAGCTATTGAAGTGGTGCGAATTT
This sequence comes from Druceiella hillmani, assembly GCA_039881145.1. Lineage (NCBI taxonomy): Eukaryota > Metazoa > Arthropoda > Insecta > Lepidoptera > Hepialidae > Druceiella > Druceiella hillmani. The sequence continues at coordinate 31,097,969 of JAYKKI010000008.1, forward strand.
TTGCATTTGCCCCACCGCGGTTACGCTAATGGTTTCTTAATTATTAGAAGTCTTAATAATAGGCAAATATATACAACTAGATGGGATGCTTATTTAATGGCATGATTATATAAGCCATGGCAATCGATGAATAAGGCTGTATAAATAAATAAGTAGCGTATATTTATTTTTGCCCACATTTCCGATTCCCACTGAATTTTCGATAGTTAATCGCCTGTTATCTGCTTTAAGTAACATATATTTGTAACTTAATATAGTCATAGGAATCTATACTTTTAAGCAGGTTTTTAATTATATAGTCTATTCAAATATCTTAAATCAGTCCTAAAAGGATAATTGAATGAATTTCATGTCTGTGTGGGTGCACACGTATTCGATTAAAAAGCAGAATGTATTCTGCTATTTTTCTGCTAAACTGATGTTACATTTTTGTCAAAAAATTCCTTTAGCAACAATATAACAGAGAGATCGTTAAACAAATGTATCTATTGCTGTGATCGGTAAACAAATGGATCAGATGTTGTGAGTATTTGTATATTAATTATAGAAGAAGGTCTTGATCCGAGTCTAGCTCTGTTTTAGTTCAAAATATACGTAGGTAATGATTTACTAATCATATATGCTCAAAACACTTAACTTAAAATCGGTTACATAACTGGAAACGGTCTAAAAACACAAAAACTTTGGTTAAGTTATGTAATGAAAAGCTTACAGGCTATGCAAGTTGTTAATTTAAAGAAGAGAAGATTAGTTAATTAATAATATTATATATTTATCATTAACTTCTGTTAAAAATTATATTGTTACTATTAATGTAAACTAGACATAATATTATTTTTTTAGCTTGTAATCTGACATTCTTGTTGAGTTTGAAAAATATTGATGCAAAATATTCTTATTCGGGGACTTTTGTAGAATTGTAGAAATACAATTTTACGAATAACACCGAAAACATGATGTAAAAACCAGTTACTTCTAATTTTTTAAAAATTTTATAATGACTTATAATGTATCAATTGAAAACATTTATTGAAGATATTTTTAATTTATTATTAACGAATTACTAATTATGGATGCTGAAAAAAACTTAACCGGTCACGAATTAGGTGATTGAAAAAGATCTGAAAACGCGAACACCTTGGTTGGGTTATATAATGGTAGGTTTAGAGTTGATTCAAGTTATTAATGTAAAGAAGAAGAAAAGATTTGGTTACAACATTATTGCCGTAATTAAAAAGAAATTATTTTAGTAATAATACTACTCAGAACGAACCGAAGTTTTGTTTCCTGTTTATTGTTTTTCCTTACGTTACTTGTTTTGTACAACATAGATGTACGTAGTTGTTTATCCTAGTGAGAAGTTGAGTTTGATTAATTAGTATTTCCGCGTGGCACTTCAAAAGTTACTAATGAGTATTCCTTAATGACTATTTAACGATATGTTGTCATTCAATAAAGGATAAAAATGCCGAAGTAATCTATGAAAATTCCAAGAATGCGTCAACGTTTTCGGCATCAACGGTTACGAACCAAACAATCTATTAACGTGTTTTTCAATGCTCTTATTATCCGACTGCATTCTAAAACACTTGTGACAGCAAACAAACATAGTAAATTGTTTACAAGCGTGGCGTGCTCAAGAGAATGTGTGCCTCCAGCGTGCAGTCTCCCTCGCGGACTCTGGATTCCCTCTACAGCGAACTTGTACACCAGCGCACCGGGTGCCCCGCAAATGTTTATTCTGAAATAACCTACATATTTAATATATATTTCATGTCACTTCTAACATGATTTTTTGAAGTGTATAAATTTTATTGTATAAATTGAATTATTTATTGAGATATTATTAGAATTATATTTAAGGTACCTACTGATTTGTGCCATAACATGTTATGAAATAAGTCGGAGATTACACGGCGCATACTGATATAAATAGCTTTCTTAATCAAACTCATTGATCATAATAATTAAATTATTTATTATACAAATTAAATTGACAATTTAACAATTGATTTTTAATTAATTTAGGAAATGTAACCATTTCCTAAATTAATTAAACAATTACCTTTAAAAAATCATAGATTTTGAGTATTTTTTTGAATAATTTCCAAAGTTATTATGTACTTCTTTAGATTTTCATTTCATATTTGTTTCTTATTGACAATCCCTGATGTATTAAAAATATAATATACGAAGCTAATTTATATTTATGAAGATAATTTTTTTAATTTTGAATTACGGTGACAACTTTTTTTTTAATTTTTGCCTGGTTTTTTAATTATATTAAATTTTTGTAATGCCAGGTCCGTTTTCGTCGGTCTTCTGTTTTTCGTAGATAGTCGTGCATGGAGTTATTATTTTTCTTATGTTACTGATATTTAACTAAATTTTACCTATACACACTCACACACACACACACACACACACACATATATATATATATATATATATATATATATATATATATACATATATGTATATATATATATATACATATATGTATATATATATATATATATATATATATATGTATATATATATATATACATATACATATATATATATATATATATATATACGTGTGTGTGTGCGGTAGATATATAATTTTACGAATAATGTCAAAAACATGATGTAAAAACCAGTTAAGAAATTAACTTTTAATTTTGTCTAATTTTGTAACGACTTAAAATGTATCAATTGAAAACACTTATTGAAGATATTTTTAATTTATTATTATTAAACTTTTTCAGATAAGATCTTCTAAATACAAGAAGGGTAGGACATGGAAAATGACCGTCGAAATTTATAGCGGGTATTTTGGGCGATCAAAAAATTAAAAGACATAGTTGAATAGAATTTTGAATGTCCCGTACAATATCTGTTAACGCAATTTATAAACCTTGTACATCGCGTTGCCTTTTGTTTATTGCATCTATCTGTACAATTTAAATGCAACAAATAATAGAGGCCCTAAATATTTGCACTTGGTCGAATGGCGAAATAAAAGGTTCCCCGTAAAATCATAAGAATGGGATTCTTATACCATTTGACACGAAAAAGCATACTGAATGTTTTTGAGTCGTATATGTATTTATAGCAACTTTGCTTGGTCCGGTTGAAAATATATTTTATATAGATTCCATTGCTGACTTTAATGAGCAAACTTCAGGGCAGTTGTGTATCTTTCCTAATCACAATGAATTTGCAGTGTAGGATATAATTAAGAAAACATATTTCTATATATACCTTTTACTTTTTGAAAGAAACAAATGTTTGTGCAGAGCGACCTTATGTGACGTCATTTTTTCTGTGAATTTGGAAAACAATATAAATACCTTAATGGCTTTTACATTTAAATAAAAAAAAATTAAATAAAAACATTCATTATAAATTATGGAACGGGTTTTGCAAAAAATTAATTGAAATTTCAAATGTGTTTTACGATTTTTCAAAATTGTTATAGCGTGTTAATATTTTACCGAAGCATGGAACAAAGAACAGCTAGTTGTACCGAATGATGTATGAATCTTTGTGAAGGAAAATTACCAATATAAATATGCCTGAATTATATAAGTTTAATTTTACCCTGGGTATTCGTTGTCATTTCTGAGTCCCTTTTTCTTCTCGAGACTTACTTTATTTTTATGATTATAGCTTTTATTTTATTTGGGTTAATATTGTAACCAACGAAAATACCTGTCATTTACGAGTAGAACATTTACGAGTCGCCCTATGAAAGATTCGTACACATTTAGGCATTTACGACACTTAAGAATACGTAGTATTTCTATTAAACTATTTGCAAATATTATTCACAATCGAAATATTTTGCCTATTACATGAATCACAGGCGTCAAAACATGGATACTCATATTTAAAAAAATTATAAAACCTGGGATAATTGCCATAATTTTCCTGTAATCTTTTAGTCACATTTAACAGGAGTTACACATTTACGTACTACTCATTACAAAGCTTTTTGTACTACGTTTAAATATACTCGATAATAAATAAAACTATAAACATGTTATTTCTAAATTGTGATGCCAGAATTTTTTGAGAGCTGTGTAACCCCGGAAAACCCTGTAGTGACATTTTTGTGTGTTGCGTCGTTTGTATTTTTCTTTCTCTCTCCTAATAAATGATTGTTTGATGCGTTGGCGTAATGAAGTGTGCAACTTCCCCCTTCCTTATCATTTGCGCTAACTTTGTTTTGGCTCGTGTCTCGTGCCCGCTGGGATTTGTAGATTCACAAGTACGTACCTCGTGCAATAATTTATTTTTGTAGCTTTCTTTTAATGCGGTTGTTTCAATTGTGCCAAATATTTTATGGTTAGACATTCTAGTAAGCTTAAAAAGGAATATCTAATATCGAGTTTTTTTTAAGATGTAGACATCCTGTCTGGTATTAATGTGATGACAGTAGTAGCGGTATGCTAATAGTCTAATACTATCTTAATTTGAGTAGATGAGCACCTATATGCTAATTGTGACATCTAATGAGAGTTGAGACTTAATGGGCCCAAAATTTTATTTATCATTTACTGTTCTTGATTATAAATGGTAGATTTTAATTGTTCTTATTACTTTATTTGAAAGAATTTAAGGAACTTATGGAAAATAATATTTTTATCGGGTTTATTTTTTTGTAAAAACATTCATGTATAAAATTCGAATTTGATTTTTTACATTCCCCTGTGGATGTTAAATATGAAAATATTCGCATTATAGAATGTTAATTGCTTAATTGTACACATTGATAAGGCCATCAGATCGTTTTATGGCAAGAATGAAACCGTAAACAGCTGTTATTTAGCTTAGCTGTAGCTTTTCTAGTGCGTGACTTCATTTTATTCTAGCAATCTACTTTTTTGATGTGCATTTCGAGAAGTGTTATGTTGATTTTGGTGAAACAAGTGCCAAATTACAATAAATTAATTATTATTACGAATGAAATATAAGTGAAATTGGGCTTAAAACGTTGCATATGATGGTATGATATTAGTGTGTGATGAGATTTCAGCGGATAAATACTTCAAAATTTTACTCAACCCTTTGCTAAAGGGTTACCATCATCGTACAATGTGAACATCCAAAATCATAACCTCCTTCTTCATTATCAGAAACTTTGGCTTAAAAACCGAGACAGTTTACTTAAAATTGTCGTCGTCCTGATGTATTGCGTTAATCATAAGGCATACGGCTTTTGACGGCGCGTCGCGTCGTGTAGACCCAGGCTCAATTCCCGGCCGCTCATCGAGCAGAGCTGTAATGGTGTTCTGGTTGGCTGTAAGAAATTACTCTCATAGCAATAAGTCCGCCATATTTATCCATTAGATACATTAAAGTAGCATGATATAAATAAAAAAATATTTGGTGAGTACAAATTATTGCGGGCAAGTAAAATAATTATTGCTGAAATAAAAACCAGAAATACAGTAGTTAATCTGGTTCTTTTCTATTTCGAACATTTTCGATATTATTCGAATAGAATTTTGTGATTGTTGACATATATATATATATATATATATATATATATATATATATATATATATGTATATATATAATTTTATGACATATATGGTATTAAACAAAATCTACAATTGCATAATTTAGAGTAAGATCCGATTCGAACATGACCGACTATTTCAATAGATAGCTTCTCTCTTCCACACAATTTTGCCTCAAATGGGGAAATAGTTTCAATTAAGTTTTTGGTAATATTGTATCTAATGACATTGTTTGATTAAATGTATTTCATTTCGCAAGTATCTTCTTTATTACCAAAAATCTTGATGATTATACAACATATTTTTACAACGTTCCTCTATAACGATGGGCAAAAAGCCAATTATGATTTTTCTTGCAACCGATCGAAAGTAATTTAATTGAATTACTTTTTACAAGTTCTGTACATAATTTATTATGATACTTCGTTTGAGAAATCTTCAAGTGGTTTTAATATGCTCCTCCTCCCTGTATATTTGAAAATAAACGTAAAAAATACCTAAAGAATTTTACATTTTGAAATTTTACATTTTGATAGTGAGGGTGTTCTTTTAAAGAAATTTCGAACTTCCTGAAATTTTTCATTTTGTTTTGCAAAATGAATGTAATTACCAAGTGTTGCGGAACGTACTGGACAGGTATTATTGATGATACATCCATAGATTAAAGTTTATCATAATAACGTACGTAAACTATGTCCTTAGCCTAAGTTAATTCGACGTGAAACTGACGCACAACAGCCCGAAACATTCCACCCGAAAAGGACTTTCCACCGACATCATGAAAGATTACGCAGCGACAACTCCACACCGAATTTAATAGCAGCAACGATAATTTTAGCAAACGCAAACTAAGTTCTAAATGGGCTTTACCTACCAGCAAATCAGTATACCTACATATATACATCTGGCTTGATATAAACGGGCTATGCAATTTCGTACGCGCGTATATTCGTACGTACGACCGCCCACAAAGACACGGGAATGTTAACAAACAAACTTACCAACAAGGGTTGAGGAGTTTGGCCGAGCGAGGGCGGCGTGATATTTTATAGCAACCCTCTATCAGTTTCGCGTACTTGCTATAACATGATCATAGACGTTATGTATGCAATTTGCCAAGGCAAAGCATTTGATATGAAACATTATGAAAACTTCAAAATTTGCTGCAAATTTATTGTGATTGAAATTTTAGCAAATATGAAAATAGTTAAAAAAAATGTTTGAGTGCAAGTACGGTTTTCAAGGTGTAAACTCTCGAACTGGTCGTAATAATTTACATACAGTTCTGAAAAAGATGAATTGGAAAGAGTGAACTAAGTTTATGAAATAGAGGCAGACACGTTTTCTTAAGTTTTTAAAGATAATTTCGTAATTTAAGTTTAATTAATGTGCAATAAGTGCATTTAAAGAAAACTAGTGAAAACTTTTATTTCCATTTTGAGAAAAGAACTAATGATCGGTTCCTTGCCAATTTCGATTGTTAAAATAGATTTGCCATATTGTACTTTGCAAATCGTTTAATATATTAAAAGTTGAGAAACACCACACACAATTTAAAATAAGGTATTACAGATTTCAAAAATGTTATAGCACTATTTACTGCCATATTATTTATCTTTATGAGTTTCCGGCCTACATTGACTCTACAAAGTTTTGAGACAATTTCTCCGCCCAATTTGAATTATTTTTAAATTAATGTCTCATAATAAGGTGAAATATAGATAATAATTTGATTAAAAAATTCTTTTAAATGAAACTATAAATAATTTAAAGAGAAATCCCGAATAATATTGTAAAACATTACACCAGATATTTTAGAGAAATAATGGATATAGAATTATAGTAGTGCAAAACAACTATAATTTCATTGATGAAGGTGGCGACTATATTAAACTCCTAACTAATTCTAAAAAAATACCCTAGTGAAGACAAACATCATTTTCATATGAAAAAAATCTATGAAGATTTTGATTTTGAAAATCCTAAATGAAAAATGTTACAATATTGGATATCAATACACTAAAGTTTTTGTGAAACATTCCTCATATTTGAAAGATGCGTCATGTTGTGTATGACTCATAATTTATTCATTTCTGTCAAAGTAAACCGTGATGTCATACCAAAGACGTCTGTAAATTTTCCGACAAACAATAAATATGCAGATGAGCTTCTAAATTCAAACACTGTTGGGAAGTACGAAAAGACTTAAGTACAAAAAATTTCAGGTACAATGACAATTGTTAATTTAGGGAAGTACCTCTGCCAGAAATCAATTACTGATATATTTACCAGTTTACCGGTGATTATATATCAATTTAACCAATTGGCTGAAGCGTCGTCTTGTCTCGCCTTGTCTCTTTATTACTGCTCTCAGGTAACAATAGTGGTATATGGTTCTTTTAATTTTCAGCGTCAGGTAGAGAACTTTGTTCATTCTAATATTGTATTTTCGGTAATATTGTATATATTACCAAAAACTTAATTGGAACTATCCAGTGAAATGAAATACATTTAATTAAACAATGCTCTCCTCACATCAATATATTTATTTCGATATTTATACATATAAGTGTCTATCCTGAAATAAGTTTTTGAAAGTTACATTAAAAACTTTTAAAACAATTTTGATAAATTTTCGTCATTAGATACAATATTAACAAAAACTTAATTGAAACTATTTCCCCATTTAAGGCAAAATTGTATGGAAAATCGAAGCTATCTATTAAAATAGCTGGTCATTTTCGAATCGGATCTTGTTCAGTTAATGTTCGGTACTAAAGTATGTAATTGTTGATTTTGTTTAAGGTCACTGAAATCGTGTAATATTCAGCTTTCATAAACAAACTTTTGCGCACACGTGAAGTGTGCGTAATACATTATTTACTACTGCTACGATTATTTTTCAGTGATACGTCGCAATATATTTTCACATTATTCCGATCTGTTGTATCTGCATCGCCCGATTACTCGTTCTGTATATTGATATAATACTTACAGATAGAACAGGTTGGAATAACTTGATAATATATGAAACAAATTATAGTAACATTTTTTTATGAAATATAAAATGAAGAAATTACATCGAAAATTATTTTTTTGCATTTCCCGGTATTTTACTAATAATATCGATTAAATAATGAAATTAATTATAATATATGATGAATTTTGAAAACTTGCCTATGATTTTCCTTCAATGATACGTCGCAATATATTTTCACATTTTTCCGATAGATTCTTTACGAGATAAGAAAAGAGAATGTATTTTCCTGCATTTCTTAAAATTATTGTTAGACGATAATTTTAATTTTTTGTTTCTTTACGTATAATGTTATTTTATTTATTATCAGGTTTCATTTCATAAATCACACGCTGGGTTTAATTTTTTTTTGGTTAACTTACATGTAAAAATTGTAATTTATTTTTCAGATATATATATTTCTGCCTTCCAGATTACGTGGCTCAGATTTTAGAAGACTATAATATCCAGTAAGGACACCGAGCTAAGACCAGTAGGGCCTCGTCATCACCTTGGTAACGGAACAGTAAAAACTCCTTAAAATTGGTATACAAATATATAACTGGCGTATTACGCGCATTTATCAGGTAAACATAATGCACACTCCATCACTTTATTATCAGAACTCGAGAAACTGACAAGTATTCGACAAAAATAAATTTAATTCATCCTTGTACAACGAATTTCTCAATATAGTATGCTATAAACAAGCTATTGAAACTAGTTTCTAGTTCACAATTGCCCCGATCTCAAGTGTATTTGCATTGTTAAGTTCTTTCACACAATGAACTATAATATCTAGACCGCAACTGGCCACGCGTATAAAATATTTAACACCACAAAAAGTAACAATGAACACGACGATAATACACACCCCCGCAAACAAAGCCCTCACTTACATTTTATGAAGGTGATGTAAAGATATGTAAATAAATACAACCCTTATCCGTCCAAAGATAAAGCGCTCCCGGTGACTTATATAATGTGGTAAATGTCATGCGCTATCAAACCCGTTAATACGTCGTTAGTAATATTATGTAGGTCGGCCCAGTGGCCCGCTAGTGAGGATTACACAGGTGTTAATATGAAAGTGACAATTAGGCACCCTATAGATGTGTCAGATGATTTTTGTAGGGATAAAAAAAAGAAAAAAATCGAAATTCAGTTAAGTTTGGTATTTGGAGAATTAGGGAATTCAGCTGGCTATGGACTGTCGTTGTTTAAAGGAAACGATATTTAAGTATAATATCTGTTAATTTGTCAGCAGTGTTTGTTATGTTTGTTTATAGCATTCTTATTAAAATGCTGGGAAATATTTAAATAATTCTTACATCTACTTTCTCAAATTTAATAATGAAACATTGTAGGTTTCTTCATTAATGTAGAAACTATATATTGACTCTTGTATATTTCTTTTTGACTCTGTCATATTTATGTATTTTATATACGTTTTCTAAATTTTTCTTAATAGTGTAAGGGCACGAGTAAAACTATTAAATTTTAAAAAGGTTATGTGTAAAAATTATACTAAAATGTTAATGTAAGATAAATTCAAAAGAATTCGCGGCCCCGTCAAGTAACCAAGAACGATTTAAAAAATGTTTTAATTCAAAGGTATAGGGCAATTAATTATAATTTTTTCTACAAGAGCTGCTACGCACACAAGTCGATAGTTTGAAAAGTGGCATTGCACTGAAGCAAATTACAACAATTTATCCAGATTTCGTCGATTCATACTTGTTGTATGTCACCTACATACAACCCGTATGAATCGACGAAATGTGCACGTTTTAAAATGCGAACATCCGCTCCGGGCTCTACATACATTTGTCGACGTTTTGACGACAGTTTCCCGCGCGGACGGCCGTGGGCGGTATTTACCACTCCTCACTGTCAAATGTCGTTTGCTATTATTACTGAACTTAGGCACACACACAACTCTTTGTCGCGCTGAGAGAGACCGCAGCCTCTTTCCATTCACCGCGTCGGCCGGTGATGTAGATTTATTTGATTTTTTCACTTCTCCCTCTAAACTTGTACATTTGGCCTTAATCACATGTGACACGGCTTTTGTCTCGGTAAGATTTATATAGATGATTCGTATGTACGTGTCGAGACGGGCGTGCGCACTGACTTATATGGTTACCTGCGAAGTGTCCCCGCGGGTCGCTGCACCGAAGAACGTGTGAAAAGAGACACCGTCACAGGAAAGTTTTTAACTTCGTTGGAGAGGCGTTCTCATGTCGAGCTGAGTTTGTTTTTTTCGTAGAATTGTCGGCGAAGTAGTCGAGTTCTATGAATCGCGATGTTGTGGGTAGATTTATGTCTATCGGTGGATGTTGCCCTAAAATGCTTTGGAAATGTAAAATTTCCCTCTGTACTTCAAAATTATATCAAGTTATATAAATTATAAATACTCATGGTATTTCCGATAATTTTTCGTACATTGATTAAAAAGTTTGCCTTTTTAATAAACTTTCGTCAGACAGTAACTCTGAAGACCTTGTCTATATGTTTTTTATCGAAATAAATTGACGAAAATCAGAAATAGAATATAAATTTTTAAAAAAGGTGGTGTTTTTAATGTATAAAAAATCAAACAATTAAGACATTAAGAATAAGGAAAAAATAAAATATAAATTGTAACTAAAGTATAATTTGTATTTGGTATCTTCATAAACGCTCATATATTATATTTTTGATATTTAAAAACTTGTTAATGGAGAAATAAAAATAACAATAACAATCTATCGAAATACATAACAACTTTTTAGAAACGGTTATAATCAATGTCGATTTTTTTTAAATTTGAAGCTACTGATTAAATTAATTAAAAATGATAGTTCATTTTCAATAAACCAATATTAACATTCCTTTTGTTGTTATCAAAATAAATTTATTTTTCTTTCTCTTCGAGTTTTACCTGAATTTGCTCAACGATCCTGTCAGGCTCGACAAGATACAACGAAACACCATATACAGTTTGTTTCATCTTGATGGCTCAAAAAGTTCCGTAGCAATATCATTTACAAATTATTTTAAAAAATTACATGAATTTTTACGAAAAAGACAAGATCGTCATTTGTCTGATTGATGCTTTAAATAAGACTTTTAAAGAGCTTTTTTTCCCTAATCTCTAAGATTGTTTTATCCTTGTAAAAAACTTGGGCTCAACACTATGTGAACTTTTGTCATTGCCTTTTGAAATAGCTCCAGAGTGTGTGATTTAAAATTTGGAATAAATTTACGTAAAACTAAGTTTGCGTTTTTTTTCTGAATTTCATGAATTGTGTAAAACAAATGTCTCAAAAAAGTGCATCGAACGCGGTGTTAGGGCGAATTTAAACCAATAGAACAAACCTCTAAAATAAATTGCTCAACTGTGGGCACATATGGTTGTTAAGTGAACATATCGTTGGAAAGGTAACTACTTTTTTAATATGGGTAGATAACTAGAAATTAATGATCGAAGTGTTTGTTGTACGTTTCCTGATCGACTGTCGTTAGTTAAAGTGTAAGTGTAGTCACAATATTTAAACAAAATCACATGTAATATATGTATTGGCAATATAACCTACTATTTTGTTTTTAAAACAAACTAAAAGTAATATTGAACTAATAACTAAATGTAATATGTTTTTAATTATGTCGTTGTACAATGAGAATATTACCCATATGGATTATAAATATTGCGCCAGAAAACGTTAGAAATGGTTTCCAAACTTTTAAATAAGAATAATGATTTTTAAAATTAACTGAGCGATCTTATAATTTTAATTCGTTTTTATTGATTTACAATTAGTATTTTATGCATAATATTCATGTGTTTTAAATAATATCGTAGATTATTTAGTTCCCTATAGCAAAGAAACTTTTAGATTGATAAAATTGTAAATATAATTTTTTATTAAATCTTATGAACATTTAATAAAAAATTATATTTACAGAAAAATATATACATCTTCAAGACTGCATTATAAAAATAATGTGTTCCGGAAGTGGATTTCCCTCGTCTATATGTTAGTTACAATTTTCTTCAAAACCCTACGGACGAAAATAATCTTTTTTACATTTTTTTTCACTTCTGTTATTACAATGTTTTTCTACTGCATGTGTTTTTAATTTTCAGCGAGGATAGGAGAGAAAAAAATGTAGTAAGCGTTAAAAAAAATCGATGTAGACATTTTAATGGAAGTCACTAATAGAGTATAATAAATTCGTTAAATACAAGTAGAGCTCATACTTGTAAAGTTTCGGTACATACCAAAGGACATATAAATATTAAAGGGTACATAAAGTAGTAAAGTATTTATATTCAACTATTTACAAATATTAATTTTATTATCACCATATAAATAAATTGGTTCATATTTCAAAATCTACGAAACTTTAATGAAAAATTTATAAAAGAAACAGCGTGACTAGAGGTTTACCTCAAGTTTACCCGAATAGTTATGGCAATAGTTTTATATCTCTATATAGAACTACAACTTTCCGGTAAACTTGAGGTAAACTTCTAGTTATGCGACTTCTTTCACAATTTAGATTTAACAGTTCTGAAAATAGGGTGATCATATTTGTGGGGATATTTTCAAAAATATCTCTTGAATTATGTTACATAAAATTCCAAAATAATTGTTCTGGAATCAATAGAACTAGTTCTTTTAATTGAAATCCATATGATATAAGTAAATAACAAAACTATGATTGCTATATTTACGTTTCTAAAATCTTTGTGTAAATATTTTAGAACGTGAAGTCAATATCCAGGTCAATACGCTTTAAATGTTAAAATTATACTTTAAACGGTTTCTGAGAAAAATGCCTATAACAGACGAACATATTTATGACACAAGAGAGTTCTCATAAGGATTCCGCTTTTCCTCTTTTGAGGTATGTCTTCCCAAACAATAAGAAATTAAAAAAATATATGCATGATACTTGATGAAATTTGTTATTTTGGAGTTTTTTATAAATTTCTGAAGAATTGCTTCATAATTTTTTTTAAGTTCTTCATTTGTGGTGCTTACCAAAGAAAAAAAATCATGTATTCTTCTATTACGACTTTCTTCATATTTATCACACTGTTATTACGATGTAAGTTTTCCGAAGGAAAATTTGGTAAGGGTATGTCTAATATTAAACTGAAGCATATTACGCAGGTTCGTACAGCGAGGCGTGGCGGAAGTGGAAGGGCTGGGGAAGGAGGGGAGTAATGGCTGATTATCACATCATTAGCCCAATAATAAAATAAATGTTGTCTATTGCGATGTTGCAATTTAACTGCAATATGACAAAAGACACTTAGCATGCTCGATGTCAACATTGCCTTAAACGTAAAATATATTTTCACATATTGATTTTATTATAATTGAATTATTGTTTTATAATATAATTTTAAGATTCATACAATTTTATGAATATGAAATAAGATTATACAGAATATTTTCTATTTTTTAATATTATAAGAATTAGATTCGCTATATTGCTGTAAAGGATGTAGAGTTCCATTACGCATATTCTGCAACCGGTAACTTTCTGTACATTTTCATGTATTAGGGTTTCGTCCATTACAATAAAAAAATGAAACCTTTACATGATCACTTGATTATCCGTCCGTTTGTCCGTCCGTCTGTGAAAGCCTTTTTTCTAAGAACGGCTTAGGATATCAAGTTGAAATTAATATCATATTCTGAGACCTTACATCATCAAAACCTATAGAGCACTTCCGGTCGATCTGTAAACATGAAAATTATGATTGATCTATGTGGAATTGTATATTTTTTTAATAATCTTTTTACCCCTGTGGAAGGTATAGCAGGTTATATATTTGCGTTGTTAAAAATTTATATTTATAAAGTGCGAGTCCTACTCGCGCCTGACAGGTTTTTTTATTTATGATGTTGTAACACCGGACGTGCGATACATTCAGGTTTGCATTTCCCGCGAAAGTAACTGCAACCTGACTGTAATATTCATTTTGAAGTTGACATCACAAAATACATTCTTTAAAACTCCATTCCTATTGATAAAAAAAAAATATTTTCAGCGCTTAATCAAAATGACACACGGAACCAAAATGCATGTATTCTTATATTAATACTTAGAAACGTTGAGATAGGAATTTAATTTATGAGCATAAGTTAAATTTTAACAATATTTTTAAGACCATGCTATTATTGATTAACATTGAGCAATGTTACTCTGTTATTAAATTTTCCCCTTGCCTTTAACTGTCATAAAGCAAGTGTCTTTACTTTTTGGGAATAAAGGAACGAACGTTGTGCATCATTCTGAAAGCAAACTTTCTTGAAATAGCGTAAGATTAATTCATATATCTGTTATTGTCACCCTGAGACAAGCTAAAGACAGGACAGCATGGAATCAGCTGGTCATCTTTCAAGTAAATATATCAAAACAGGCACGACCTTCAGTAATGACGATGCGATGAAGTCGAGAATGTATATGTTTCATTAGGCTTCCTTTTATTTTTTTGCAACGATGAGGGAATACAGTTTTTGGAGGAAGAAAATTTTGTTATAAACCATTACAAATGAATATTTCGCCTTAATAAAAGAAAATGATGGGACCATTTATCAACGTCAATGTTTATTTCACATCTAATCCTAAACATTTCTATAATAGCTTAAAAAACGAACTTAACGAAATTCCTTAAACTCCGCCACACTAATGTTAAAACATTAATAACGTAACCGAAAAATGCGACCCCGGACATCAAAAAAATTAAACCAAATCTGTCACTGAATTGTATAAAAATGAGAAGAGAATGCCGAGCATCACGAAAGCGCTCCAAAATCGGATAACACGCTCGACGTTTTAACAATACTATAAACAATTTCTCATCTTTTGTAGAGTACAATGCATAGCAAAAAACTTCAATAATTAAAAAATGCGCGTTATTAATTTATTCAAAGACTAAAGAAAGCGAGGCGTTATCACGTAACGAATCGAACTCACGGGTGGTACCTAGCTAACCCTCCTCAAGCGGCGGTGCTGACAGCAATACTTAGTTCTACCAACACTTGTCTAAAAGGCGTACCGAATATCGAACCCGAGCCTCCATACACCTGTGCGGTCCGCGATCCAGCGTGTCACAGCACGTGAGTGTACATTTGCAACATAAAGGACGGAAATATAATTTATGACCCGAAACGTTTGGCTGCAAAAAAGCGTTATAAAAGATTCAGTGATACTCTCGGACCTATTTAAGTATATTTAGTCACATTAGGCTTATATGTACATTATAAGAGCGTGTGTGTGACTTCGTTATGATAAACAAGTATCTCTTTTGGAGCTCCACTCATAAACACGTATTTGTAAGTGATAGGTATGTTCGGCGGTGAAAGAAACTAATTAGTCACGACTCAAGTGGAACGTGCTTGCTTTTCTGCTCTATTAAAATTAATAACGTCACTAAATATTCAATGTTCAGATATTTTTGATAAAATATCAATATTTAGCAGTTATTTTACACTAGCTTTAAATGTATCTCAATGAAAATAAGTAATTTAATGAAATTGAGGTTTACTTAATTAATACATAAAATTATATTTATATGGAGACAGAAAACCCATTAATTAAATGCCTTAGAAGTATTTGGGATATATTTTGTTTTACAAGAGCATTTATTTCTCAAATTGAGAATTTTGTATTTAATATGTATCCCTCACTTGGCAACGATTAGGTAAAAGTTTTAAATTTTTAAACTTTAAGCAAAATATGTATTAATACTTTTGTTGACCCTTGCACAAGGAATTTGCATTAACGATAATAATGTTAAAATTTGATTATATACATGCACGTTATTTTAACAAAAGTTAAACAAGGTAAAAGTATTATTAAACCATTATATATCTGAGAATTACAAAAAAATACTGCAGTTTTGTGTAGTTACAATGTTATTTATGACAAACAATTTTAGATAAATAAAAGATTTCACAAGTTTTCTCAAGATTACATTTCTCTAATACCCTGAATTAATTTTTTTCAGTAATAATTTATATAAAAATTATGCTCTTTTTGCAAATAACAGGGTTAAAATAATCTTTTAATACCATTTTGGATACAAGTTTAAAGCTATCCTCTTAGGCACATCGTTAAAAAGCGCTTTTTGAATCACAGGCATGTTTTCCTTCTTATAATCTTTGTAATTTTTATCAGAACTAGATAGTTTTACGTTTAACGGAAATAAAAATTATGTAAGCTGACCTTCGTGAATATTTTTCAGCTACAATTCAACCAATGTGTAACCACAAATATAAATACAGATAGCTACACCATTTTGATAAAATACTAAAAAAATCCTTGTTGATAAAATACTAAAAGTTAGTTTAAATATTTAATAATTAGAGGCACTGTTTACTTGTTTGTTGCAATAATTAGAGGCACTGTTTACATAAACATTTTTAATTTTACTTTCTTTAATTTAATTTTAAGTGGACATTTTTTGATGAAATTAGGTAATATATCATTAAAATTATTAAATTCAAGACACTTCTTCCTTCTTTCTTTCGATCATAAAGTCATAATTCATAAAAATTTAAAATTTTAAGATTCTTGTTATTTAATTGAACTTCAGTATAAGCCTTTTAGTGAGATGTTAAATATCAACAAATTCTGAACAACTTAATAAAAAGTGTAAAAATTATTTTATTAATAATGGGTACTTGCTGGTATGGAAAGAGGTGGTTTATAATTATTACCAACCGGGCTGGATTGGGTACAATACTAAATTAAATATAAAATATAGTGATACATTTTGGTAATAAAATATTAAAGAAATTTGCAAGAAGTTAGATATTAAGATGTCTATTAGTAAAATCGTAACACATTAATTTAAATGTTTCAATTTAGCAGCATTAATTGAACCTCGATAACTTGTCTATTTACATACATATATTTATAAATGCATTACAGGTAACCTATTCGTAACGATAAACAACAACCGGTTTAACTAATTTTCAACTTTTTGATGAAACATGAATACAAAATACACAATAACTACAAAAGTCAAGCAAGCCACATTTCGACCAATTTACTTTCACTCATAATAAACAAACCACACTCTGGGGCGACCGCTATCAGGTGGTTGAGCATTCAAATACCGCGGGAAACTGAGAGTTTCGATATAATTTAGTACTAGAGGGTGGTATAAGAAAAGTTGACGATGACGTAGGAAATTGTTAGGTACAAAGAATGAAAGTTTACTAAATAATACAGGGTATAGAATTATAACTTTTAATAGCTGGAAGATACAGTTCAGAAACGCAACGTCTCTTCTAAGTTGCAAGGAATGGAAGCCTAGCATATCCAAGAAGAAATCGGCAGGAAATATAAATTCCTAGGAGAAAGTATAAATATAATGGATGTTCTAATGTGATTTGATTAAATATAATATATTCACTTAAAAAATTTATTTATAGAATTTTCTTCATGGATACAGGTCAAGGCGGCGTCTCGTGTTTTGCTCCCATCTACAGAAATACGTCGATAATTTTGCATCGGCTGCTGACAGCGCGCACTTCGTCCAAAATCTCAGGTTACTATCACCATTAGTAGGAGATTGTGATGCGACGAAAATTGTGGGGTCGTCCCGTGTTGTTTCGTCGACCTTGCACTGGAGTGTTTTGGTCGCATTGTCTAATGGCTTCGGTTATGATATTTTGCTGGCAAATAGATACTCATATTACAAACATGATATCAGACCTTCCTACTTAGCTGTAACATGTTAATATTAATGATATTTTGTCGCGAGTAAGTGTATATTTCTTTATTTCACCTTAACCAATTTATAGTAAAAATGAAATCGTTATAACAGTTAGTTGCAAAATGCAAATATGGAACATTCTTATAAAAGATTCGGTCACAGTGCAAAGATAACAAGTGTTAGATTATAAGAATATTGGTTTTATTAGAATTTGATACTCGATATTGACATCGGTATTTATCCCTCCTCTGTCGACTATCAACAATATATCTTTACAAATTATTTAAAACATTTTGCCGCTTGCAGTAAAAATATGCTAAATACTCTTAATATGCTAAAAACCTGTGAACAATAGACTTTATAGGCGTTATCGGAAATATTTTATAGTATTAACTGTTTATAATTGATCAAAAATATCCTATATGTAAAGTAGGGATTACGGTATTTCTTAGGTTCAGCCCATACATTAAATTAAATCATGAACTATTCGTAGCTTGAAAATTTGTCGAGTTGTTTGGCTATAATACGACATGTGCCTTGATCTTTGAGACATACTATCTGTTTACATTGGACAGTCGAGACACTGGAACCAGTTAAAAATTACGAAATTTAGAAAATACACGTATTTTCCGCACCGTGTTATTTTCAGCACCGTGTTATTTTCCAGAGGTATTAATTGCGTGAATTTAAATTTTGTACACGAAAACTATTATCTTTCAGCTTTAAAATTTTCACTCGAACGTGTATCTTTGATAACAAAATAACCTTTAATAAAAAAATTTAACAACCAAAAATATTAAAGTATAGAAATGACATTTTTAAGTGTTTTAGTTAAAAAAATTTAATTAATTAAAATTAAATGATGCTGAATTTCCTTCTTAAACAATTCTCACTAAGTTTGAGCAAAATCTAAAATAGATAAAATCGGTTCGGTTTTATCTATTAGATGATTTCATGTGGAATGATTCAAAGAACATAAATATATCAGGAAGAATATATCAGGTACTCAAATATGAGATAGAGCATATAGACCAGCAGAGACTGGTCGTTTTTGAAGATATTATGTGTTTGTTTGCTTGTTTGCCCGCATATCATACAAACCCTACTAAATAAAATTTAACAAGATTCCCAATATTATTATTGCATTAGAAACATTTAAGTAACAAAGTTTATACGTCACATATTTGCAAAGTTTTGACTAGTTGAAAAATAACCTCTATTTATAAGTGTATTTGTTTCCATACCATATCACGTAAAAACTAATTAGTCTATTTAAATTTTATTGTATAATTTAAAGTCTGCTAAAATAAAAATATAGAAAACTAAAACCCAACTATAGAAGAAATATGAAACAAGCTTTAAAAGTTTTTGCGTGCAATAAACTACCTCTATAGACACATTACAATTAACAAATAATAAATTGGAAATTATTTCTTACAAACACATTGTTTTTTTTTTGTAGTCTAGTGGATTACTTTTTATGCGATTTTCACCATCGCGTAGGTTGTTTATTCTGAATGTTTTTGTATATAAAAATTATTATAGATGTTAAGATTACGATGCTATGTTGATATTTCAGTGCGGGCAAGCAGGATGCGCATTAATGGCAAAGGCAGCGACGGCGCTGGATCGCGAGAGGGAAATTATTCTATCGATAAGTTCAACATAACAATTTCCACGCAAGCGGAGCTGCAGGCAGAAAGAAGTAAATATTAATATACATTACACTAATACTTATCATCACTTTTTTTCTTCCAAAATATTTAGTACCTTTTTGTTGGTACTCCGTATTGTGTTACTCGATAAAAGTTTCATTGAAATTAACGTTACATATTTTTGTGAGTGACTATTATCAATATCAGAATAAAATTATAATCTTTGTGACTTCAGCTTTAACCATTTTAGATTTTCGCCGATACAATCGTAATTATAAATGTAAACATGGTTTCTTTTACTAGACACGACATCCTCACACACAATATTAGATGTAGTCCAATGTCAGAGATCTCGAGGGTACCACGTAAATGTCAGAGATCTCGAGAGTACCAAGTAAATAAGAAACCCAAAATAACCAGAAATAATAATTAAATAATAAATCGTTTATGCGCAAGAGAGGAGAGAAAAAAATAAATATTTTACGCCCCAGGAAATGACAATTATAATTCTTGGATACGCGTCGCCGCCACACGCGCACACAGACGCCGGTCCGGATTCCTTTCACACGCGCAAAATACCTTCGAGGACGTCCATTGTCGGGGCCATTTCTTTTGCAGATGCTGTGCAGGAGAAAAAAAATCGGCCATTCACAAAAATAGGTTAGCTCAGCCTTTATTCAAGCGAAATTGTCAATGGAAATGCCCGAGGCGGAGGTGGGTAACACGATTGTGTGCGCCGGCGAACATGACATGCGTAGCTGCGCGCTGCCGGGTACCGACTCTGAATGCCTTTGTGTGTTTACCTGTATGCAAGGAGTAAGGTAATATTCGTTCAGTTTTGCGTGTATTACGTACCTGAATGCCACCTGTTTCATAAAATCGTACCAATTTTAAAGGTTTGTAACAGTAATCACGAATCTGTCACTAAATATTTTATAAAAATTGAACTACATATCATTGATAACTTAAAAACAATAGTTTCTCACTTTAATAATAATGTTTTATCCACAGTAAATATTTAATTAAATTACAACCGCTGTTAGCTACAAAGAATAAAAACTAATAAATAAAAGTACACTTATTTAATGCCTAAAAATTAAAATTAAACTAAACTATTATATTGCCCAAATTACTTGTAAATTGCAACGTAAATAGACTACTAAACTAATATTTAGATAGGTTTCAGAGTACTTTTCGATAATCGGCAGTACCCCACTACTACCAAATTAAATAATTAAAGCATAAGTATAAAAATAAATATTATTATATATATTCTATTTTCCATGGTCTGTCAACTATTAAGTTGAGAGACCATAGAAAATAGTCTACAGGGAAATTCATCGTCACTCAGACTTCTAAACCACATCACGATTACATTTGTATTCATGTATACCATTTGTATTCATATATTTGCATTCGTCGTGTGTCTTTGTCCATAAACGATTTATTATTTAAAAATACCTTTTCGCTGTAGTACATATTTTCACCGGTAATTGCCAGTTTTACATACGTGAAATAAAATGCTTTTACCCACAGTAAACCCAACAAAGTGCGACGACAAGTTGGAAATTGCCACATGAAATTTACTCTAACCCTTTACTATTTATTCATACTCAAGTGTATTAAGTCTTCAGTAAATCGAATAATTAATATAGCTTGGTTTATAAAGGCCTTGATTATTATGAAACTAGACCACGTTTAACCTTTACCATTCATATTGCGGGTCATAACTAAGAAATATAAAATCTTTAACTATGTGGTGTGTAAATGATAATCGTTTTGAAAAACGCTCTTACTGTGAAGAAACGGTTGCCAATTGATTGTCAAACATCGAATTTATAATCTCTCTTCACACGATCTTTTTCGCTTACGTCAATTTTTAAACTGTTTCTGTTTGATTTTTTTATATAAATTCGTGTTTATATTTGCATATGCAATGTTTTCGGGTTCACTAAAAATGGCAATTAAGTCGAAAATATTACAACAATCAGTGCAATTGCAAAAACGCAATTGATATAGGATATAAAAATTGCATTTTGGGAAAGGACTGATCGTTATAATATTTTTCAAGTCATTTTTTTATTAAAATAATTAGGACCAAAAATTATTTCCCTTAAACACATCGTTTCTTATGTATATTCTTCCAATTGATAAAGGATAAACAGAGAAATTTTTATTAATATTAAACTTGCTCTTGTCCCTTCAGTTGACTATTGCCCTTATTCCCTCAGTTGATTATTACCCTTATTCCCTCAGTTGATTATTGCCCATATTCCCTCAGTTGATTATTGCCTTTATCCCCTCAGTTGATTGTTGTCCTCGTTCCCTTAATTGGTTATTGCCCTTATTCCCTCAGTTGATAATTGCCCTTATTCCTTCAGTTGATCATTATCCTTCTAACTTCAGTTGATTATTGCCCTTATTCCCTCAGTTAATTATTGTCCTTGTTACCTCAGTCGATTATTTCCCTTATTCCCTCAGTTGATTATAGTCCTTGTTCCCTCAGTTGATTATTGCCCTTTTTCCTTCAGTTGATTATTGTCCTCATTCCCTAAATTCATTATTGTTCTTATTCTATCTGTTGGTTATTGTCCTTGTTCCCTCAGATGATTATTGTTCTTGTTCCCTTAATTGGTTATTGCCCTTATTCCCTCAGTTGATTATTGTCCTTGTTCCCTCATTGGATTATTGGCCTTATTCTTCCAGTTGATTATTGTCCTTGTTTCCGCAGTTGATCATTGCCCTTATTCCCTCAGTTGATTATTACCCTTGTTCCCTCAGTTGATTATTGCCCTTATTCCCTCAGTTGACTATTGTCCTTGTTCCCCCAGTAGATTATTTCCCTTAATCGCTCAGTTGATTATAGTCCTTGGTCCCTCAGTTACTTATTGCCCTTATTCCTTCAGTTGATTATTGTCCTTGTTCCCTCAGATAATTATTGTCCTTGTTCCCTTAATTGGTTATTGCCCTTATTCCCTCAGTTGATTATAGTCCTTGTTCCCTCAGTTGATTATTGTCCTTGTAACTTCAGTTAAATATTTCCCTTATTCCTTCAGTTGATTATTGCCCTCATTCCCTCAGTTGATTATTGCCCTTATTCCCTCAGTTGACTATTGTCCTTGTTCCTTCAGTAGATTATTTCCCTTAATCCCTCAGTTGATTATAGTCCTCGTTCCCTCAGTTAATTATTGCCTTTATTCCTTCAGTTGATCATTGTCCTTGTTCCCTCAGATGATTATTGTTCTTGTTCCCTTAATTGGTTTTTGCCCTTATTCCCTCAGTTGATTATTGTCCTTGTTCCCTCATTGGATTATTGGCCTTATTCTATCAGTTGATTATTGTCCTTGTTTCCGCAGTTGATCATTGCCCTTATTCCCTCAATTGATTATTACCCTTGTTCCCTCAGTTGATTATTGCCCTTATTTCCTCAGTTGACTATTGTCCTTGTTCCCTCAGTTGATTATTGTCCTTGTTCCCTCATTGGATTATTGGCCTTATTCTATCAATTGATTATTGTCCTTGTTTCCGCAGTTGATCATTGCCCTTATTCCCTCAGTTGATTATTAGCCTTGTTTCCTCAGTTGATTATTGCCCTTATTCCTTCAGTTGATTATTGTCCTCGTTCTCAGTTGATTATTGCCCTTATTCTCTCAGTTGATTCTTGTTCTTCTTCCTTCAGATGATTATTGCTCATATTCCCTGATTTGGTTATTGCTTTTATTCCCTCAGTTGATTATTGTCCTTATTCCCTCAGTTGATTTTTGCCCTCATTCCTACAGTTCATTATTGTCCTTGTTCCCTCAGTTGATTATTGCCCTCATTCCCTCAGTTGATTATTGCCCTCATTCCCTCAGTTGATTGTTGTTCGTGTTCTCTCAGTTAATTATTGCTCTTGTTCCCTCAGTCATACGAAACATAAATATTAAAGCAATGAAACAGTGAAAGTTTTATCCTTACTTTAAATGGTAACTTCTTTTTGGTAAACTATTCTTTAAATATCATTTGTCTGTGAAGATATTCTCGTAGTTAACTCATCATATTAAATTTATAGAGAAAATAGTTATATTTTTTCGTTTGTTTTTTTAAGATTTGGGGCATAAACTAATTATCTGAATGACATAAAATTTCATCATTGCTATAACCTGTGATTTCCAGATGCATGGTAGATCTATAGTCTCTTCAAAATGTTTGGATATTGAGCGATAAACTCGAAGTCAAGAGATCCGAATTAGATAATTGTAAAACAAATAAATGCGATTAAAACAAAATGCAGTCAGTCAGGGTGTCGTTTTTGTCCGAGCCAAGCTGGGACGGGCGATGAACAATCTTACGACAAAATCACTTTAAACAAACGTCAAAACACTGTTGTATGGTGCATGCAATTATAAGTAATAAAACTGGATGATTGAGTGAGTTCTAGGTAAAAAAGACAAAAATTTATATATAATACAAAATTAATAGGTGTCGACTATGATAATCTAAATAAAATTTTAGTTATAATTTTCTCTTAAATCCTCTCGAATATTAGAATGAGAGTGGATGAAAGTATGTACAAAATTATAATTTATGAACAAATTTCAAAAGTGATTTTACTTCTATGAAGTGCAAACGTTTTTTACCATTTGACGTTTTCTTCCTTTTTTATATTATTTTTTGTGTACTTGTTTGTATACTAGGTCCCTTGAGTTTCATTATAAAATTGTTTACAATGTATATAGTGACAAACAAGGCGAACTGAGCTAAATAAACTAAGAAATAATTGGTTGCAAAAACATAATTTGGTTGAAACCATTTTGTTACGTCGATTATTTTACTAAATAAGACGTTCATATATGATTTTTTAATTGATTGATGATTTTTTGTAAACTATATATATATACATATATATATATATATATATATATATATATATATATATATATATATATTAACCTAAGTACCTTTCTTTCATTGGGCTAATATGGGCTAAATTTTAATACTACATTTAGTAAATATGAAAATAAGTATAATTAAAATGTTTCACATTCATATTCCATTTTTCGAAACACTACGAAGTCCATTTCATATATGAATGACGACACACTTGTAAAGTATGATTATATTATCACGTGAAATGTTCGATTCAGTTCATATATGGAAAGGTTTTAATCCCGTTTAAAAGAAAGCAACCGTGACACTCAAATGGTTTACTAAGTAATACGCATGGACTTATTTCAATAATGTTTTTTCAGACAGGTAATTTTGTAACAATACTGAGCTTTTGCTTAGTTGATCTGAATTATTCTGAATGGGTTAGCCGACTCCAACGAGTCTATTGAAGTTGGCGCTCTACGTAATCGGCCCTTTGCGTACCTATGTAAAAATAATAATGCGTCGTTTTGCGCCCCCTTGCACATAATTAATCTATTTATAAATTGTGTTTAAATGAGAGTTTAAGTATTTGGTTTAGATATTTAGTCACAAACAGCGACAAAGAAATTAAATTCTTAACTTCTTTTGAATTTTAACGAAAATAACTTGGTTCATAAACGTTTGTTAACATAACGTTTGTTAACGTTTATGAACCAAGTTATTTTCGTTAAAAAGAGATTTTCAAGTATTACATAGCGTTAGGGTAATTTAAGCAGATAATGTCAATATTTGTATAGTTATTGATACATTCATTGTTAGTTTGTTAGTCAACAAAGTTAAAACAACTTCTTGACTTTTTTTCAAGTATTGGTTTTAATTTTGACGTAATAGTAAAACAGTAAGGCAAACAACGAAACATTTTGATCATCTTCTAAACCGTTATGTAATATCAACAGCTGTAGAAATATTACATTTCCTTTTAGTTTCTTTAGTCAACAAACATAGAACAACTTCTAGAAACTTTTTCTAAATTTTGTTTATTATGCCTATTAGTAAAACAATGAGATAAAAGGAGTCATTTTTATAAATTTATTAACTTAGATTAAATTTTGAAATCACAAAAGTGAGATAATAAAATATATAAAGAAGCATAACTGGTGATATCAATTTTATTGTACAATATTGGATGGAATGCGAGCTTCAAATTACTGTTACATCATACCAACTAAATGTTTTGACGATCATTTAAAGTAAGGAATGTTGCAGATATGGACTTTTATAAAAATTTTGTTATTATATTAATCACTCACTGTGTCCGCAACTTCATGCGTGCAGACTATTGTAAAACATACATGTGGCAACGTCCATTTCGCCAATGTATGTCCAGGTGAAAAACTTCTTTGCGCCGTTTTAAATAGACGTAATGCCATCTATTGGTGTACATAGTATACTATACGTTTGTGTAATTATTAAACGTCGAGTAACTAGACACTTCTATATAGTTATTTCACTAAAAAAATGAAAACATTGATATCTCCCGATTGCGATGAAATAAAAACTAAATGTTACTGCAAGTTAAGTGTTAGTTGAGAGCTGTGTTTTTCTCAATTCATTCGAATTAGATTAGTAGTTTTACGAGGTCTATGTATAAACAAACACAGAAACAGAAAAACCGACAAAAAATTCCGAAAATGAATTGGAATCTGTATCTTTTTGTGGATTTTTCTATAAATTTACACCATTTTTTAGCTAAGCCTGGGAAATGGTATTGATGAAACTTTCTTCTTCTCGTCATACCTCTTACATACTTTTACACACACCTTATGTAAAACATTGTTTGGTTTCTTTTTGATTTTTTAAAATATTATTTTTGTAATTACTTCCATGTTCTTTTCTCCACACCCACTATAGTTACATTATGTAGATATTTTTGTTATCACCACATAATATTTATATCATTTTTTCAGGACCTGCTTAGGGATCTTTCAATAAATATCACACCGTTTTCTGCCCAAGCCGGCGTAATAATAATTACGAAACATACCTGCTTTCTTTGTTTGCTGTTTTTAACTTTTATAAACGCTTTTAGAGTCATATCTTATTTAGAACGTTCTCTGATTTTATTTCTGCATCTTTTACGCTTTCATCTTCTTTGCTTGATTCCATTTTTTCGTCTGCCTCGCTTTTTTCACATCTGCAATTATTACTTTCTGTATATATTTTCATTAGCGTGAATAATATGGCTGCATACTATTGCTATCACTTTTTGTGCCGTTGAAATTAAGAGAACCTCGCTCTATTTTGGCCTCAAATTTTTGTTACATTTTCTGTACAGATTTATTTTTTCCATACAGATTTTCTATTATTGTATCTTCCGTTCAGTTTTGTATTTACCTATAGACGTCTTAATATCGTCTCTTCCTCCGTATTCGTACATTTAATTTTCATTCTAAAATATTTACCATCCACTCTCAATGCATCTCGTACCGACATCGATACGTTGAAGACGTAGCCCATAGCGATGCAGCGCAGGAGATGGGACGCGACGAGTGGCCGTTTGCAGGAGGCTGTATAGAGCTGTAATATCATTAGGAGGTGAGCGAACAAAGACACGCTGTCTGGTAGGGCCGACGCCCCGCTGCGCAGCGAGCCCGACAGCGAGAGGGCTTAAGCTGGCTTCACACCTAAAGACGGTTGGATTCATCGTTTTGATTATCTATTTTCCTAAACATATTGTATACTTATCGTAAGTTTGTGTGAAAGGGGTTAATTGTATTACCGTAAACAATTTTAATAAAACATGTTTATAGTGTGTGCTCGGCAGAGTTGACATCTTAAAAACTATGTTAAAGCGATTCTGTCTCTCTAAACTCGTTCTTGTAAGGTGTATAAAAAATTGTGCAGGTAAGCTCCGACGCGCGATTGGGAGTTACTCCTAAAATACGATTGTCTTAGAATGTATAAAATAGGTAACACTGTATATAAATATAGACATCTACAAACAAACTACTGACAAAAATGCTGACAATATAATTATTTTGAAGTTAAACACGAATGGACATGATCAAATTTATACAACAAAATAAGAAACACTTAGTAACGTCAGACTAAGAAGATAAAATTTAAAAAAAAATACTTTTTCATTTTGTAGGATAGAAGACACTTAATATTCACACATAATGAAGTTTAATGATTGGATCTTGATATAAGCGAACGATAGTAAACTACGCATGTCACACTCCGTCATTGCGATAACGCCATAAGAAAATGTTAATATGTATGTCACAATCTGTCATTGCTATTACGCCATAAGAAAATGCCAAATAAACATATTGATATCGCACTCTAAAGATGAGCAGAAATGTTGCGCGGAGAGCTCTGAACTTCTGATTTTATTCCTCATAAAACTTCATATCTGGCGCTATGTATGAAAATAGATTCTTAAGGAGTAAACTCCAAAAATTTTAAATAAAGAAATGGTAACGTGGACGACAAGACTTTTAAGTGGAATTTTCCAAATTGCAATTTTATATTTTTTACATAATATAGTTAATGCAGATTTATGTAAGAAGGTAGAATTATAAATTGCCACCAACGCAAATCTCTCGGTTATAAAATATTCATTCGCAATATTTGTTTATTAATCATATTTTCTAAGTAATTAACTTATTACTATTTCTTTTTAATTATCGAGTTTTAACCTCAACTATTTACGTTATTGAATATTTCCTCATAATTAAATATTAAAAATGCTTGTTGGTACTTTTTTCATATAGCAGTTAGGTCTGTTCAAGCGTACAACAATCTAAATTCCAAATTAAACGGTTAATTGTAGGAAAGGAATTACTCTGGGGAGAGCAACCTGTATTGAAACGGTTTCTAAATTATGCCACTTACATTTCCAACTAAATGACACTGCAAAAATAAAAATAGTTGAGTGCAACGCCACCAACACTCCGTCATTTTGTTTCTATTGCGGACAGAAATTACGTGTAAATTTTACGATATAATTCTTTGTGTTTTATCGAAGGATTTTTAAATTAATAATGTTAAACGTTTAAGATTATTTTGTTGGTGTTCATGTAGATTACAATTTCTTAAGATTGGATATTCGTTCGAATTAAAATAATATTGTTTTTGATAAGACTGATCGTATTCGAGCACAAAAATAAATGATTATGTTTCTAAATTTCGTATAATTTCAGACTTCAGAATATTATTTCAAACCATATTTTTCAAAATATTTATCTGAATAGTTTACTCATCATTTCAAAAATAATATTTAAGAAAATGCCACTACGTATTCGGTCGGACACGGGCCCTACAACAGGTAAATGACTGGACGTTTTATTGGTTTTCGGGAACATTTTACGTCCAAAGCATCGGCATGATATCTGCTATTAATAAATGAGTCCGTCAAAAAAAAAGTCCACGGAGCCGTAGAATTCATTTGTCACGAGTCTTTGATTTATGACGCGGGAGTGTTGGAAACAAAAATGCGCCGGATTCCGGGAATAGCCGAGCGGGGTTGCGCCGCCCGCGCAGATGAATTACCTGCAGTTTTTTTTGCACCGCCACCACCCTGCGCATGTCGCGGGTAATTCTCGTTTGTACCTGAAGCTATTTTTATGAATGCAACGAGACTGCAGCTATTTTATCTTCTGGCGGTCGTACGTTATGTCGACGAATTGGTGGTTGTATTTTATTCATTGTACTGTTTATTTACTCTTTATTATAGTAGATGATAATATAATTGACGATATATATATATATATATATATATATATATATAATATTTCATGTGTTGGTTATGTCTGAATTATGTAAAAATGATTAAGACTATTGAACTCTAATTTGAGGTAGCTAGAATTTGAAATCTTATAAAAATTAATATTGATCGATTTGTAGATGAATAAATGCACATAATTATTCAACATTTTACTCAATAATGAAACGATAATCTTTGTAATTGAAGTAAGTAAATTGATAGATGAATTATTCTAAAACAATCGAACCAGCAACCAAATTGAACCAGTTGTTTCTCGAACGAATGTGCACTGTACTCTTTCAATTTGTTATACTACAAAACAAGTGAAAATGTTTGCATTCCTTTAACCGTAATTGTAATATTTTAGAATGTGTTAAAAGCTCTGAAAGATTTATGTTCACACTAAAGCTTCCCTGAAGAAATTATGTTCACACTAATCAGATTAACAGAAACTTATCCGAAGATTACAGCGCACAAATGTGTTTACCGTTATTTACATCATGATGACAGATTATATTACCTCTTCACTATTTTTTTAATAATATATGAAAAATAAAAAAATGTTAAATTGCTCTTTTAAATATGATCTCTTTTTTGCTATCTTTTTAAAATTTAATTTCTTTCAAAAAACATCAATCATAACAGTTCCTTTCCCCACTGAGATAATGTATTGCATATAAACACCATGTTTATCGACTTTCGCTATAATCAGTTTTCAACTGCTGAAGCAATCATGAAATTTACCTTTTACTCCGTAGTGTAATATATCTAAAGTTGATATAATTAAAGTAATATTTTGTTTGTTTAACTTTTACTGAGCACATCATTATAGTGTTTCTATACCTGCTTATAGAAATGTTTCGTATCGGAAATATTACTATACGACAATCTCAGGTTTTCACGTCTTTTAAATAAATTAAATAATAATTATATAATTCTTTATCATTACTCAGTATATTAAAGTATAAAATTTAACTGTGACTAATACTAAAATACTTTTATCGATCTTTAAACAATCTAAAAGAAACTTAAATAAAAAAATAAGTTAATTACTTATACTCACAAAATATGTTAAAATTACAAAAAAATATATAGATTACTGGCTGCCGTTTTAGGACTCAATCTCGTGTTCGATCGATCGATCTCGTTTATTTTACACTTTATTCGTTTACTGAACAGAACAACCCAATCTTGTAACATAAAAGCGCTATAACAAACAATCTATTAGAATTAGCCGTATACGGCATGTAACTTTTATAATTTTAAAGCATATGTAATGGTTTAGTTAGTTTAACTTGAAAATTCTTGTTCAAAATTGAACCACGGAAAAATTGTCAATTGTTCAAAGTTTCAAGTTGCAAAATTGAACAACAAACAGTTTGGTATAAATAGCGATATCTGTAATATGTGTTGTTAAATCATAAGATATATGTAATATCTTCATAGATTATTTTAATGGTTTCAAAAATCGATCTAAAATGCAACCTAGTATGTTTCTATTCCCTTAAGATGTTATAAAATATATTATATGTATAAACATGTGTGTATGTGTATGTGTGTGTGCAAAACTGTCGTCTTCATAAAGTTACTATAAACAAATATTTGAATTTAATGAAATTATATCAACATAACTGAAGTATTTTCGATTCTACTTCAGCCATTTGTTACACAAATATTGTTAAATATTACCAGAATTGATAACACCAAATGGCAATTAATGAATAAGGGGGAATGATTTTGCCGGCGCAGTGTGTTATTTATTAAAAGAAGTACTTTGCCCTATTTGTCTTTAGGTATTAAGACACAAAAATCTATCGAACTAAAATTTCTCGCGATTTAAATGCAATTGCTTCGCTAAGTGATATGAAACATTCCATAGGTAAAATCTCAGGTTTCCCACACATCGCTATATAATATTAAATTAAAGTGAATTGTTACAGCCTTACAGCGAAATGCAGGTAACTGGCCGCTCGGGCCAGGGGCCTCAGCCGCTCATTACTTTGGTTTTTTGCTCTCGCCTAAGCGCATTTCCTTTCTGCACTATTTCCGAGAAGCGCACTCAATACCGACGCTGTAAAACAGCCGGTGTAGGTGCGCGCTGCGGATTTATTGCCACTTTTGAGATCAATTTTATAACTCAAATATTATGTGCATAAACATAAACTTGGCTGTAATATTATTTATGATATTGTGCAATGTTCAGCGCTTTGCTATATCTATGTCAAACTATGTGATTGAATGAGATGTGGTTATACATTTTTGTTTATTTACATTAAAGCCTCATCATTCGGCGGTTTCCGGGTGGAAATAGATTTTATATGATAGAAAATATTTAAGACATTTAATACTGTATGTCGTGACGACCGTCGTCCAACTTATTGAAATTTTTATCAGTTAACAGCATTTAGATATTACTCACATAGAGACACAATATGCGCTCAGACCGTGGACCACCGAATTGCGGTCTAATGACCGCAGTTACATTAGTCGTTCGCGAGCGTTCAACGCGTCTACACGTTTTAGCCAGTTGCGTAGACATTAAAAATAACATCTTGTACGATAAAATAACTTTCAGATAATTCTATAAAATGTAAATAAGCGATGGAGGAAAATAAATTTTATAAATATAATTTTTTGAGAATAAATTAATTATTGCTTTTACTTTTTAAGTAAGATTTAATAATTGTTGGTAACGGCCATTTTCCATATTCATGCTGTCGTACTCAACCCTGACCATATTTGCCTACCAGTGCGAAAAGTTAATTAGCACTTTTTGTTTTGCTTTTTCAACCGAAGCAATTTAAATATTAATGATTATTTGCAAGTTGCAACAAGATTGTAATTTATTATTGTTTGAAATATTTTCTATGCAAAAAATACCTTAATGTTTAACATTGAGATTTTGACAATAAAATTATATTTGCATAACTTATATAATAATTTCTACCACTGTTAAATTTATTAGAATAAAATAATATTATAAATTTCACTGAAATTATATCTTTTGTTATTTAGAAATATTGAAAAAGCTACTTAAATAATGTGTTGATGACTTGTTAAAGGTAATGTTCATAAAATGATAAAAACATGATTATTCATAATAATGACAATTATTTTCCTTTATTATAATAAGAGCAATAAACAAATTAATACAGAGTATTTTGCTGAATGTTGAGAAAATTCTAATTAAAATTTGGGAGACAAATTTTTAAATGTTGGATTAAAAAACAAAATATCTATTGCCTAAACAGTAGTAATAATTTTCTATTTTTTTTTAAATACATTGTTGGTGTCCGCAATAACAATAGATAAAAGTACTGGGTAAAATCATAAGATTTTTTTTTCAAACTTTGGACATATTAGAGCAAGAAACAAAAAAATATACACATTAGTTACACATCACAAATATGGAACAATATTAGAGAGAGGTCATGGCCTGAACAAATATCAAATACCTGAACAGATATTGCAATACATGGTAAACTTTCCAAAAACCCACCATCACAATCCTGAATCTGTCAATCAATAGGATCAAGAGATCTCAGAAACTGTTAAGACTAAAAAGGTCGCAAAATATTGTTTCGTTGTTGAATCGTATAAAAAGGTCTAATACACATTATATCAGGATGTATAAAAAGTAACCGACTCTAGAGATCCTTTAAAACAAGAAAGCGAACTAAAAATTGACCTTACTTTTAAAATTATTTATTTATTTAACTCGCATATAAATTTTGAAAACTAAGTAAAAATAAGTTTTGAAAAATCTGTTGCGTAGTAGATTATATAGAGCTATTACAATATAAATCGATAACTGTATATAAAAAACCTAAATAAATGATAATGACAGTAGGTTACACTAAAAAGGCAAAAATTTAGATTAAATATTGCCATAACTTAGGATGGAAGAAGGAAAGGACAAGAGCGTAGGAACAGCGTATAGGAGAGACAGGATTTCTCGGGGACATAAAATTATATTTAAAAAAAATATTTCTTAAATAGTAAAAATCATGTGATACTGTGAACTAGTTAGGCTACTTATAACGATCCAGTTAAATTGACAGCAAAATAATTGTTCAGCAAAATAATTGCCTAAAATTTATTAAGCCAATCCCACGAGTATCCTTTGATTCCTGAAATCTAAGCTCAACAAGTAGACTATTAAAAAAATCGTGCTCCGAAATAAAAAATAAATAAACGCCCAAATTCTACAAATACTTATGAAATTGTATCCGCCGCTTCCTCTCGGTCACACGTTACGTGGAACTCGAGTGACTCTCGATAATAAAAGTTACCTTTCACAGGTAAGTATGGCAGCTAATCCGTTTCTGGGAACAACTATTGGACCAGAAACTTAACGATTAAATTATCTCGCAACGAACATGAGAAGTTCTGGTACTTACGAACTAAATCCCTCTCTAGTTTCGCGAATTGCTTAACGGTTCTAATGACTTCCTGGAGACACCGTTTGCTAATGTTATTTTTAATAACTTATTCTTATGTTGTGAACGTATTTGTAAATAATGTGTAACTTAAGCAATATGACTACTACATATTAAGTGTTGCATGTAAATTCAAAATGCTCATAAAAAAATCGATATGTGAAACGATATATGTCTTAAGTTATAGTGCTAGCCAAAATTTGGATAAGTTAATACTTCATATCATAACATAAAAAAATTATAGAAAAAAGTACCTATCGTTAATTTATAAAATTGCAATAAAATGAGAATTGCTTAAAAGGAAGATTTACGTATATTCTTATTATATTGCTCACCGAAATCATTAAAATACCTAACAAAAAACATAACTTTACTACAGGAAATGAAATATTCGCATCAGCTATATTTGTATTAATTAGTTTTTACTTCCACTTTTTAGGATAGGTACCAAAATCGCAAAAAATTATATTAAAAATTATATAATTATAAGGGTTCCGCTTATAATTTCGTCCTGTTTGTCTGTCCGTATGTCACAGCAATTTTACTCGGATACTATTGACACTATGTAGAATAAATTTGGATGGTAGTTATCTTCTATGCACCGCTATTCAGTGAAATATTAGAGTTAGGAAAAAAAAATATGGGTTGATTCTCCGTACATGTAACTAAGAGATAAAAAAAATCCGGTACGCATAGGCGTGTGGGGTATCGTTAGATAGAGTCTTAAAAATTATATATATGTACCAAAATGACTTTTTTATTTAAACCAATAGTTGGTGAGATATGCGCTTCTAAAGTCTTAAAAAATATTTGTAATCAGGAGGGTCTGATGATGGAAGAGGACTGTGGTCATGGAAATTGTTCAGATATAATCCATGAACCCATCGAGTTAGGGTTTTTAATCCTTTCCCCGGCCTATCAGTACAGATGATAATGTTTGTGTTATTTGCTCTGATACTGAGCATGGATTGATCTATAATCAATTAAATCAAGACACTCAAATGTTCAAGTATTTTTTTTTTAAATTTCACAGGTTAGTTTCACTTCACAACATTTATGATGTCTACATTAATGATGAATATATCAATGATTCTAAAGGACGCTAGTATTTAAAATCTGGTAACTGTGAAATTGAGGTAGTAGATTTTTCATTATTATGATAATATAATTTTCACATAGAAAATATTTTACTGGTTTTAATAAGATTTTAGTGAGTTAATTCCTGCTTCTTTTTGGTTATGTTTTTAAACTGATGCGACTAGGAAACAATAAGTAAATATTAAAATAATCGCAAAGTCAATTAAACCCAATGTAAAATCCCATAATCAAATTTGGTCTAACTTCCAAACGATAATTGCACAGAAATTAATGTGTCGTATAGTCTACGATTTTCCCTAATTAAGTAACAATTATCTGTTTTAATATAAGCATTGTCTACCCAAAAATCATAAAATCGAATAGAAATATTAGTTCGAAATAAATGGAATTACATTATATTATTATAATTAGAAAATGGATATTTTTATGGGGTTATGATTAATGATAGTGAAGGCAACCTAGGAACATAAATCTCAATTACCAATATATAATTATTTAAAATTCAATTGCCTGCGGGAATTGCACCGTCCGGTTAGAATTTCGATTATTCTTATTGTCAAGTTGTAAGTTATTAGAAATAACTAAAAGTCTGATAATTAGTTTTAAATACACCTGTAGGAATCTGTAAAAGTATGTAAAATAGCTAATAACTCGCAGAGTATCACTTTTTTACATTACACCGGACAAGGTAATTTTCATTTAAAAAAATTTAAAACAAAATTTTTAATTTTTCTAAAAAAATGAATTATTTATGTATAGTTTATGCAATGGTAACGTTCCCTAAACAGCGTTAAAAATTTTGTTTAAAAAAATGTTACAAGGGAAGAGTTTAATGTAAAGGATTATAAGACAAATTTGGAATAAGTAAATTTGTCTGTATATTAAGGCTGTTTGCTTAAAAGAGATGGAAGAAAGTTTAGACAAATAAAGAAAACTGGATTACCAATTAACGAATTTATGAATGACTATATAGTTCCCTTAAAAAATCATGCTTAGAAATAAATCAATCTTTATATGCAAAACTGATTCATGAATTTAGTATTAGAAAAATACAGAATAAAAAAAATTTGGTAAAAATTGAGGATTACAAAGCTGAGAAAGAAAGAATGATACTGAGAATTAAACAGTAGTGAAAAATTATTTATTACCAAAGAGAAAAAGTTTACCTGCCTGAGAAAAAGGTTTTTTTCCCCCTTTTACTTTCTGTCTATATTTTTATTTTGACGTCCAACCTAACCAGGGTAAGCAGGAAACCGTGCCCTTTTTTAGTTTGCAAAACCTTTTCAATTCAATCAACCATATAAATGTATTTCCATTATAAATGTTTATGTCATATTATTGCATGAATATGCAACGTAAATCCTAAATAGGAAAGTATAATAAGTTTACTTAAATTCAATGATCCGTTTAATATAGCAATCCTAACAATTTCACATTTTGAAGTTTAAAAAACAACAATACACTTTATCACAATATTAATTTGTCCTTTACCTCACTTCTTATAAACGTGCCTTTCTTTTAAATTATTCATTTTATCAATAATCAGCTTTTATTATCACAATATACCTCTGTAACATAAGCTTAACTACTAAAGATGAACATGAAGATTCTATGAGAAAAAAATAGAAAACTCACGAAAGAAAATCTTACACATAATGCATACTTAAAAGAAAAATAACTTATGTTTGAATATAACACATCTAGTTACGAAAACGGCGATTACTTTAGGTCAAAATCTTTAATCACTCGTTATGTTATAGACTAGTTGTCAGTTAACGTCTCAGGTACTTATTTTAAGTCTGCAGATAATCTCTTCCATTTTAATTCCGCAACAATGCTTTATTTGCGTCACGTAACCTCCAAGAGACCATTGTTCAAGTACAGAGAAGGTAAGTAGATGCGTTTGTGTGACAAGTGTTGTAATCTTTGCTAACTTACAATCGACATTCTGATGGCGAGATAGAAAGTGAAATTTTAGTTATTGTCATGTTCCAAGAAGCAAGGAATGGGTTCTGTTTTGAATTTAATTAGATCTTGATTAATATTAATACTTTGGAATATGAAGCAACATTCCTTTTGTTGACAAATTATTATTCTGATTTAAAATCATGCAAGATCACAATCTTGTTTCCAGCGATTTATTTATTGATAAGTTTGGTACCTATAAATATGTTGTTTTTTGTATTCCTTGGTAAAATCGCCAAAACGGAACAATAATTGAGTCATTTCGGCGTCTCTCCGTTCGTCCATCTGTACGTTCGTCTGCCACAAGCGATTTTTTACTTACTAATACTTGTAAAAAATCGAAATTTAGCATAGAGGTACACTATATTGGCCTTTTTATAGACGTGAAGTATAAAAAGGACCAACTTTCGTCCTTACACGTTTTCCAAAATTGTTAATTTCCGTTAATCGGAACGCCAAGTAGGGGTAGGCCAAGTAGGGGTACTTGGCCTCACGCATATGCGAAGTGATACGGCATTGATGCGTTCGGTGGCGGGTAGTACAGTAGATGAGCCCATTTTAAGCACAAGGTCTGAGTGTATCATTAATTTATATGGTAATTTTAAAGACAAGTGAAAGAATTTTAATTCTTTATTTTACTTACAAACTACTCTGTACTTAAAAGAATAGGCAAGCGCTGGCACAACATAGAGCAAAGAACCCGATGAGAGAAACATCACAACAATTGATTCAGTCGGCAAGTGACATGCCTCGTGTCCATGGCGACGCGTTTGTTTCCACTTGTTAATGCCAGCGTATCTGGCGGGTGCAGCCGGCACGGGCGTCGCGACGCCGCCGGATTAGGGCGACGCGGGACTCACTTCAGTAGTATGAGCATGAATGATTTTTTGCTTTGAAGCTCCGAGGCGAGCGTCTGCCTGCTTCGATGATTACTTTAGAGGAGGGTGCGAGATAAAACGCGTTTACATCTTACGGTTTAAACTCGAGAGTTAGATAAGTACTGAACATCCTTGTTGAAATTAATTATTGCATCCTTAAATATACAAACGATAATATATCACAAACAACATTTTAATAACTTCTTGTTTAAAAATGTGACCATGGAAGCATTTTTGAGTTAAATAAACTAAAGCGTTTTAGCTGTATGGAAATCACTTTTGAATGAATTAAGGTAATGGGATCTAAGAAAAGTATTCAGGATATTATACAGTGTTCCAGTATATATCAATTTTTTAATATTGTAATTTGAAAAGACTATAATAATTACTCATGTTATTACGCGGATAATCATCATTGTGTCTTTACTCAAACCAGACAATGAATAATTAAACCGTTTCTAATACGGTTAAGAAACTAATTGCATATATTTAAAAAAAAATCGATTGAAGCAAAATTCAATAGTGCTCCTTTATTAACCTGACAAAGCCGGAACTGGCGACTAATTTGTAATATTACTGACGTTTAAACGAAAGAACTGATAAATTATAGAAAATGATGAAAGAAATTCGCTTAGAAGACGAATCTCATCAAAATATAAGCGATTAGTTTGGATATTTAAAAATATTTATTGTCAACATGTTTGAGAGATGATAAAATTTTTACATTGTATTTTTATTTACATTTTTATTTTTGTTATTTTAGTATTTTGGAAATCTTGTGTAATTAAAGAAAGACAGCTCAATCAAAAACAAACAAAAATAGATCAAGTGCATGCCATACTTGCACAATTAGTATTCCATGTCATCAGTCCCCCTTTAATTTTTATTTATTTATTTATGTACTTTGATGTACATAAATAAATACTGTACTGTATACACGGTTGATGCATATGGCGGACTCATTGCTACGAGAGCAATCTCTTATAGTCAACCAGAAATCCGGTTTCTATGGGGTACAAAATAAGGCCATTACTTATAATTAATATTTTGTTTGTATCTTATACCGTTCTTAAGTTACACCAATTCAAAATTAACTCAAGGTTCTTCTTCAGTGGAGGCTCACCGAACGCCCCGCGGCAACATCAAGATGACGCGGCGAACACCTTATTCGCTTTTGAAGATTAAACGAGGCGAGTATTATTTTGCAGAAACAAAATTTGATTATACTGCTAATTCAATATTTTTTTAATTTCATTTATGAAAGTTTTGAACATAATTATGAAAAAGACTCAAAGCATTGCAAATTATTTCATCCTGTGTTGTCGAGAAGATTCCAAAATAAAAATCTCGCTTTATCAATTAAGCGACCTATTGCCAATATATATATGTATGTATATATATATACATATATATATATATATATATATATATATATATATATATATTAAAGTAAATTTTAGTTTCTTTCTAAAGTTTAAGCAATATATTATTTAATCGTATCTAAATTTTATCATGCCTTAATTCAATTATATCCAAGTTTGCTTCGTAGCTTTTTCATATTGAAATTAAAAAGCAGTCATCTATTTCTCAACTTTTCGATGTCGCCTTGTCGTATCGAGATGATACGTTTTTACTCATAAGACATTGAACAGTTAAACAATTAGTTTGTTGATGTTAATCAATGCTGAATTTAATTATTTAAAAACGATCTATTCGTATGAATTACATTATTTGGAAGAAATGTAATTTTGCAACAACAAGAGTAACATTTTATAGACGTAAATAAAACTGATATAATAATGATAATAACTAATATAAAATTTTAGAAGTTCTAATAAAAACTAACATAAGTTCAACGACTCTTTGTCTCTTGTTAATGAACAGCAAGTTTCCAATGAATGAACACTCGTAATAGATTTTTAAAATGTTGATTTTTTCAATTACAATTTTTTTATCAGATATCCTCTTACGTTTTCTATTTTGTGTTGATTAACTAATAGTGTAAATCTACTAACTAATAATGTAACTTTATTAATTTTATAAACTATTAATATCCTAGAGAATTTTTTAAACAACGACTGAAATTATATAAACACTAGATAACTCAATACAGTGACACAAACGTAAACAGCTGAAAGCCACATTGGCGAGCTTAGTCTACGAAAAGGAGTTTAAACCATCCAGTCCCGTCAGAAAAAATAATCAAGAGTTTAATCTTTCAACGAAGTTAAACCATAATTGATCTTATTAAATTAAGTCTAACCCGTCGATTTAATTCAGTCGGTGGTTTAAACTGTGACTGATCTTTTGGACCTAAGGGACATTGTACAGTAACGTATATACACTTCTAACAAATAGCGTTTGTCTTGCACAATGAGCAGCAATACACTAACAACCCGCCATTAGGAAATAATTTTTGTATTTCAGCATTTACCAAGGTAAACAAATTAGGAGCAAACAACTAACGTCGACCAGTAAGTATAATATCATAAGGTCGCATATCAAAATGTTTACTGGGTTATATATTTTTCACGTTTCCTTAATTAGTAACATTGAACAGTTTTCATGTAGCTGTTTAGGCGATGCTAATAAACTACTTTTTTTTATAAATTATTCGACGTCACGATACATCACGTAGACAAATTTTCGTTTTAAATATGTAGTTCAAATGTACTTTCAAAACGCATACGAACTATTCTATTAGACAGACGTGTGTGGTAACAATTATATAACTTTTCGAGCTCTAAAACTACTCGTTAGCCTTGAGGAAAAACAGTCGTCACGGCTTTGAGAGACATCAACGATTTTATGGTCAGAGGATATACACGTACCACACATGTATCTATCTGTACGCTATGTACGTGATTGGCCACGGTCACGAATGACGCGGTCAGCCTCATGCATTCGGTTATTACTAATTGTTTCGTCAAACCTGAGAGAAGTAGGTGTTTTTGGACCTACCTATGTATGTAGATACATATGTACTTAAAACTTCTCCATCTAAGTAAATATATTTGCCTTAAAAATTAAGTTAACTTGTTCATTTTAATATTGTAATAGTTGTTTAGTTAGTTCATACTAGGTAACGCGACTAATCAAGGGTTTTATCTTATTCACAATTAAATGAAACTGCGTGATGTAGTATTATTTTTACTTTTTTTAAGTTCTTTACCACGACCTAGGTTTCGTTGTATTACATCTTCAAGTGGGGTATTATATCTTTGCTAATAGCCCACCTGAAGATGTTGTAGTACAACGAAACCTAGGTCGTGGTAAAGAACTTAAAGAAAGTAGAAATAATACTACATCACGTAGTTTCATTTAATTGTATATATATATATATATATATATATATATATATATATATATATATACATATATATATTCACAAGACTTCATTTCCCACCGTGCTGAGAAATTTGCGTAGAATTATGTACAAGTTTTACTCTGAATCCGCATTTGCAGCAAGGCGGTCTGTTCAAATATTGATGTTCGGTTTGGTACAATCGACAAAGTAAATAATAATATTTGTCACGGCTCGTTGCTTGTAAGCCATCCAGTACTTCCATTATTGCTGGTTGAAATTTACGTGACTATTTCGTTGTCACGAATTAACAACTGCAGTGATATCCGATTTTACTACAGAAATAACATTACAGCATTACGTTTCTGATCTTTATATTTTGTGAAAATAAATAGTACCTATATCGTAAATAACCGTTATATCATTACATAGTTACTTATTTTATAACGCCCATTGAAGAAAATATGGAATAAGGAATTAAAGACTAAAGTTAGCAGCCCCTTTAAATAAATTTTGTTTATTTTCATGCTTTAGGCCAATATTATAAATATAGAAATATTATGAATACATACACACATTAAAATATTTATCGTGCCTAAATTATTTCGTAAATTTCATATTTTCAAATGTTATACCGAAATTATTTAAAATTAAATGTTTCCATAAGGCCCTAATATTCAATGTTTTGCTTAAGTTTTCCTTATTTATTTTATAATCTATATTTTTTAAATTTATTATCATAAAATATACCGTTTTTGAATTAGTTATTTTTTTTATTTTAAATTTTTAACTAATTCGAAATTTTCTATGGAAAGTGAACAATCAGTAGTTGGTATACAACTCAAAATTAACTTTGTTCAAGTTTATTAAATTCAGTGGGATCTCTTACAATATGGAGGATATACGAAACATGCATTATCAGATGAATTTGTATAAGTTGAAGTATACCTCTGAAGTATGGCTACGATTCAAAGATAAAAATAATACTAGATAGACCCTGTCCATAAATTAAACGCACAAAAAGCATCCAAAATATAAAGCGGACATGCACAGATGTGAGCGTCAGTTGTTTACAGTTTTCATAAACCTTTCCTCTTTTAACACGTTTTTATCACTTCAGTTGTATGTATGTATATACATATGAATGTCATAGAATAAGTCAATTAAATGAGGCCGGTAAGAATGGGCCCTGACGTTACAGAAATAAAACATAATTTTTTAAAATCTGATATTTTTTGGCATATAAAAAACCAAAAGATTCAGTAATTCACAATCAGGAAAGAGGAAAAAATAGAATTACAATTTGTGACCATAATACTAAACAAAAAAGCTATCTTCATAAATGCGCATTTGTTATATTTTTAAAATATAAAGAATCTTAAATTGGAAATTAAAATAACAAAAAAAATGGAACAGAATACATAATAACTTTTTAAAAACGATTACAATCAATGCCTCAATGCCTCTTGATTTCTTTAACGTGTAGTCATCGCCTAAATTAATTAAAAATAAACTATTGAATATATTTGGCGTTAATTTTGTAGAAATCATTATTCACAATTAAATGAAACTACGTGATGTAGTATTATTTCTACTATCTTTAATTTCTTTACCACGACCTAGGTTTCGTTGTATTACAACATCTTCAGGTGGGATATTAGCAAAGATCTTTGCTAATATCCCACCTGAAGATGTTGTAATACAACGAAACCTAGGTCGTGGTAAAGAAATTAAAGATAGTAGAAATAATACTACATCACGTAGTTTCATTTAATTGTGTAAAAATAAACTGTTAAGAAACATTGACAATGATTCTATTGGTGTCAACATGAATGGCCATTTCCCTCTTATCGAGGTTTACGTAACTTTTTTTGACAAACATCACAGGCATCATGAATTAATATGGTACATCTGTGGATGGACGATATAACAAGACACAATCTGCACTTTGTTTTATCTCGCTATTTTAAAGCATTCTGTAGAAATTACATTTACAATATATTATGAAAAATAACCTAACTTCTTATAAAAAATACAAGATTTCTCTTTTATCTGATTGACGATTTTGATAAAACTTTTAAGGAGCTTATTTCTTCATTTTCTCTAAATAATAGTACCATTTTTTTCTTGTAGCATATGGGCCCAATACTATATGGATTTTTACCGGTCTTCTTCCCCCGAACTTCCACACGTACAAGAACCCACGATAATACAATGATTAAAAAAAATGAAACAATTTTTGAAAAAATATCTAAAAAACCTTTTTTTCAATATGAACTAAAAATTAAAAAAATAATCTTTCTATTTAAAGATTTTGGTCACGAGTCACAACTCGGTATTACTTCATTTTTTGAATAAGTTTAACATAAAAATAAAGTGATTAAGAAAACAGTTTACTTAATGAAAAAACTGCGTGGGGTGCTTGATACCAGTCGTCGTAAATTGTTTTATTGCTAGCTATTCGTAATGGTAGTCATTATGAAAATGTAAGTCGAGAGTATTTTGAAAACTTGATATTACCATTATGAAAACATTATAGAAATTTACTCAATCGACAATCAAAACATTTTGAAAAGTAATTAATTGAAATTATTGAAATTATTTGTATAGTTACAGTTGTAGATTAATAATAGAGCATGAAGCTACAATATTTTTTAAACATATGTACGAGTATATATACTCTGAAAGAAAAATTCAAACCAAAATATTTTTACCTAATTCAGTTATTGAAGTCTCGTTATCTACATTTTGTTTATAATTTACTTTTACATCGTTCAAAAAGAATATATATATATATATATATATATATATATATATATATATATATATATATATATATTGTTGAAATTCCAACAGTTTTGATGATCTTAGATGACATAACCTAATATAATCTACTGAATTAACAACGATGTCAGTACTC
This sequence comes from Druceiella hillmani, assembly GCA_039881145.1. Lineage (NCBI taxonomy): Eukaryota > Metazoa > Arthropoda > Insecta > Lepidoptera > Hepialidae > Druceiella > Druceiella hillmani. Next base: position 31,142,100 of record JAYKKI010000008.1, read on the forward strand.
AATTTATGTTGCTTTTTTGGTTGTATTATATATAAAGACTTCTAAGTAATAGAGAGATAAGTGTGTTCCCGAAAACAGTGTCTGTCAAATGTCTGTCATGAAAAACCATAAGAAACATTTGACGGAGATTTAAGATTAGAATTTCCAAATGGAGGATGCTGTCATAAATTGAAAACCAGTTGTCTTTTGTTGTCTACATGCTCTTGCATTCGACAGCGAAATAAATAGAAAGAAAGTGTAATAAATATGCAGAAAGTATTGATAAACTTTAATACAAGCGACGATAAATATCCGTACATATTTGTATACGTACGTAAATTGACAAGAATTTACACACTCCAAAACAAGTACAGGTGTCGATACTCAATGCTCACATTATATTAATAAGTACGTACAAATATTATTAAAATCGTAATTTGTCGGTCGTTCGAGGCGCATCACGGATAGTGGTCGGACAGGAATGCCGCGGCCGCGCAGCTCGCTGCGAGGTGTCGATGATGGAATTTAATGATAATCAACATTGATCGACAGATTATTACTAAAGAAAAAAATCTTCCATGAATCATAGAGCGCCGCGAGAACTATACCACAGTGTACGTACGTAGTGAAATATGTATTTTCGATGTATAACTGCGCAGTGTGGTTTTGTAGTAATGCCCGAGTCCAAATATTGCCAGGACTGAATAATAATGCTCTTTCCCGTCACCTAATTTTCATGCTAAAACTAAAATGTAATTAATTTAAAATGGTATATTCAACCACAAACTAAATTTAATACTAGATCTATGTATGCAAGGTATTTGATTTGATTGTGTTCGTAGGTACGCTAGTGTGAAATGTAATGAGCTTTGTTTATGCTCGTTATTGGCAGGAAATTATAAAATTTAAATTTAATTCATTTAAAACGGTATATTCACCCACATACTAAACTTATTAATAGATTTGTAAATAGAAGATATTTGGTATGATGACTTGGATTATATTCGTAAGTACCATTAAGGCAAAAGGAGAACTGGCTAGTACGAAATGCAATGAACTTTGTTTATGCTGGTTGTTGGCAGGAAATGACAAACACAGACGAAATTTGCTACTAGACTTGTATATAGAAGATATGATGATATGGGTTATTTTCTGAGACACTAATGATAGCTGAGAATTGGCTAGAATGAAATGCAATGAACTTTATTTATGCTAATTGTTGACAGACAATGAGAAATTATATTTAATATTTATAATATAAGCGTAAAAGTGATTTTGTTTATTAATTAATGATTTTTTAAGAAATTAATCCGTCCTTATCAAATTTTACACATAGATACGGATTAATTAATGTATTAAATTTCATTACGGAAAAATCAAACATTTCCTTAATTAAATAAAAAAATATTTCTTAAGTTGGCGTTAGATGGTTCTTCCGCTGCATTTCTTATGTAAGCAACTTCTTTATCAAATTGTTCAATTAGCTACTTAAAATCTTTAAATTTATACTACACTATACTAATCATTTGAAATTTTTACGTCTGTGAAGTTGCGGGTAACAGCTTACATAAATACTTAAAATCTTTAAATTTATACTACACTATACTAATCATTTGACATTGTTACGTCTGTGAAGTTGCGGGTAACAGCTTACATAAATACTTAAAATCTTTAAATTTATACTACACTATACTAATCATTTGACATTGTTACGTCTGTGAAGTTGCGGGTAACAGCTTACATAAATACTTAAAATCTTTAAATTTATACTACACTATACTAATCATTTGACATTTTTACGTCTGTGAAGTTGCGGGTAACAGCTTACATAAATACTTAAAATCTTTAAATTTATACTACACTATACTAATCATTTGACATTTTTACGTCTGTGAAGTTGCGGGTAACAGTTTACATAAATTAATTGAAGACCACCTTCTGTGGTATATTGAAGAGTTGAACGAAGTTTATAGCTAGATTCTTATTAGATTGCGATTTGAAATATTTATTTGGTACACTTGATTTGTTTGGAACGGTAAAAACATTATTTGCAAGCTGCGCCCGCGCCTTCATGCGCATTGAGGTATAATAGACAAAAGTTATGTGTAAAAATACAAGAAAAATAAAATACAAATATGAAAATAAGGTATTATTATGGTATTTGAAATAAAGTATTAAAATACACATAGCGCCATCTGTTGATGTATACTAGACATGTGCGTAATTACTATGCATTTAGTGGCTAAACACTTCTTTTTCATTCGCTAATTCAACGTAAATGCATTTTATAAAATTAAATGAAATAATACAATTTCCAAAAACTTTTCGACGCCCTAATTTTTTTTGCAACATTTGCAATGAATAGAAACGCTAAGTTTTCAGTTATAATATGTGCATAGATTACACCTACTATTTAACGATCTACAGTTGCCATTTTAATTTATCTTACATTATATATATATATATATATATATATATATATATATATATATATATATATATATATATATATATATATATACATAACTTATATTGTTAAATATAAAAGTCAGTTTAATACTAATTTAATTTACTTATTTTTAAAAAGAAGCGATAAACCACTCACTGCAATTGCCAACCTGTTTCTCCAACGTGGTGATTATGGACACTACCTACCTCCAATAATACGGGCATTGAAAAGACCAGTATCCAGGAGTGGATTGAGACCGTCTTGAATGGTAATATTAATGATTTGAAAGGAAAAGCTTTTTCCGTTTTGAAAATCCTTTGGCAATAAAAGGTGTATGTTCTGCAATGGACGTCTTCCGTCCGATGGAGATGGCAACAAAGTTAGTTACAGTTAATTTTTAATATAATCTATCATAATTACCTTCATTACAATAGTCCCTCTTAGCCTACAGGTATAATTTTGAAGAATTGTCAGTTCTATAATGGCGATGCTAATTTATTATTAAAACGTGATAACAGGTTTGCTTCAACTATATATGATAAGTTGCTCGTATATTTGATTTGAACTCGTGACCTTACTTGTCCTTAAAAGTGCAATGTTATCATTGCTAGATGAATAAATAAAAATTTTAAAAGATGCACCTGAGTTGAAATTTTGTATGAATATTCGTTACAATTGAGTTTACAATACATAAAATACAATACATAAAATATTTATGAAAATCGCTACATTATATATGCAACTCTTACTTTACGTCAAAGGCCTTTCTCAATATCATACAACTGCCCGCTGCTGTTAACAATCGTTTCTGTATTTATTTTATGTATAGTATTCAGTAATACAAATCATTGAATGAAATTAATAATGGAGTTATTATATTGCGCAGCTGATAGACAAAGGCACGTAGTAACGCACCACGAGTATGTACGACGTAATAATGCGAATGCGAGCGTCGATTGCGAAAAAGCGGGCGCTCGCACGGCGCGCATCGCGCGGCGCGCTCGCACGACGCTCCCCCCACGCGCGGCTCTCGCGCCTAGCCTCGCTCGCCGGCGCAACTATATTTTTATCATTGAAACTTTGCTCATGATCGCGCCGAGCGCCACACACAATGCCCGCCCGCTTTTTATTATCACATCCGACATTGTTGTCATTGTTATTATTATGATTCTTTGCCGCTTTTCGTTGTCGTAAGCCATTGTGATTTTTGTATACAGTTGGCGCGCTTTTTCACGTTTAGTTCTTTAGTCGGGACGTAGAAAGCGCCACGGTCGGACGAAATTCTGTTTATTTTCGAGCGGACACGGGATGAAAATGTGGTGTTAATCGGCTGGGTGGTGTGGAAATTAGCCTCGAGTTGCGGGCTAGGCGCATCGCAGTGCCTCGCCGCGTGTGTGCGTGTGTGCGTTAGTGTCGCCGGCCCGCGCGGCTGTGGCGACATCTGCCGTTTCGGATGACGACTGGAATATTTACCTGTTTCGTAAGCGCCCGTAATAGCCGATCGACAATTGTTTCGTAACGAATTGCCTCCCCGCCAACATCGATTGTCGATCGGAATAATTGCATTAATTACGAAGCGGGTGCGAAGCCGCACTTTTCTCGGCGAACGAATATAGACTGTCCCCTTTGTGAAAATTTATTTTCGGACCAAATCGAGTGAAACAACGCGTTCATTAACTTCGAATACTTTATTTCAATAGTGCTCAAGCGCGAAACCGACTATATACGTACGTAAACATATAACATAAATACTTACCCCGTTCCACGCGTAAACATTTATGTAATAAGTTGACGTACATATATAGTTAGTGGGTTCTTCCATAATTACTTTCATTGACCTAAGTTGTTGTTTTTTTTTAAATCGTCAAAATATTTTTTCAATAGTGCAGCAACATGATATAGGTGATAGTATATTCCATTGACCTATATTCCGTGACCAACACATGAGCTTTGGTTGTTTACTTTAAGGGAAATGATAAGTATTTTAACCGATTGTTATTCAATATTTAAATTAATTATGTATTAAAATTAAATATAAAGGTAAACCTTTCAAATTTTGAATTTATTTGAATATTTTGAAATTACTCTGTTGATATAAAATCTTGAAGAAAAGATAAGAAGTATTAAAAAATTACATGTTTTTGTTCATCTATTTGAACTAACGAAAAAATAAATAGAATTTAATCAATAGATTAAAATTACTTGTAACATCAATTCAGAAAATTCAAAGTTATTATTTCGAATTTTTTTGTTGTTAGTTTTATCCAAGGTTTAATTTTCACATTTCTTTTCTTACTTTACCTTCAAAGCTACTCCATTTAAAATCGTGTGCTTCCTCGAAATTTTGTTGATATTTGTACGTTTTCTTAATATTCTTAACTAATTATATTAAAAAGAAACGCCATTTGATTTTTCATTCGTTAAAGGTATATATGTGACAGAAGTACTCAATTGTACATATCATTCCTTATTACCTAGGTACTCTTATTTTTTCAAAAGTAACTCTTAATTTATACTTAAAAAAACTCATTCTACGTAATTTTTCGAATTCATTTGTAACAATGTTGTTATTTCATCTAACAATATCGTTATTTAGAAATTTCACCGTTTATTTCACAATAATTATTTGTTACGAATACTTATTATGAATTGAATTTGTCAGTATTACACGATGTTAATAATTTATTGAAAAAAAAAATTGTAAATCAGTAAAATATTAGTTTATTAGTTTATGTTTTTTGTTAAGTATTGTTACAAAAAATAAGTAGAACTAAGTAAAATAAAAAGTCGAATAATAGTTAATTCACACTTAGAGCATAATTGAATTTTTCAACCAACAGATAATTAATTTTAGCCGAAAATATACAGTATTAGATGCATAAAGCTATTCGTTTATAAAATAACCAAAGTTATTCGCCACTTTATATCCATCGGATTGACCTTTTATTTCAGGTAGAGTTTATATTTATGTCAAAGTTGAACGAAATGTATTACATTTACAAATGTCAAATGGTTGATTTTATAGCCGTACTGCTCTAACACACAATTATCGTCCGTGTTTATCACTCTCTTACACACTGCTCATGTGAAGTTTGTTCAAATAATTATCGTGGTAAAGAATAAATTTTGAAATAATTATCGATCGAAAAACTGTTATTGGTTATCCGACCGATTATCAGTGGAATAAATTAATTCGTTAGTTAATTATTTGACTGCATATTCGCTCGATGAAAATTAGGCCCTAAGTCACATAGATATTTATGTTTAAAATTTGCCTAAGTAATTATAATTTTGTTAGTGAAACCCTATTCCTTATAAAAATGTTAATCATTAATCATTAATTAAATCATAAAGTAGATGTACTTACATCATCAATCTCTATCTTTATCTTCATGTCAAGGATAAGAAGTAATGATGGAATATAATTTCCTTCTATTATGACATCATAGTCCGCTAAATTAAACTGACATTTCAGTCTGCAGTGGGAATGCAGGTTAACGATTATTTGTGATTATAATATAGTGAAATTATATTCCGTTCTTTTTTATTTTTTGAAATAATAAGAGGATTTCATACTATTATAAAAATAATGAAGAGGATTTTATACTGCTTACCATATTTGAAATATTTTCTGTTTTTTTTTTGTTTCCTATTTCAACCACACGGTAGCCGAAATTTCTCAATATAACTTCAATAAATTTAATATTATGTCAAATAGAAATTAATTTACGATGGAATTTAAATAAACCGTTTGTTGCGTAAACACATTTAATTTTGTTTCAATAAATGTAATTAGGGTGTAATATATTTCAAACAAACAACACGTGGTAATAATAAAAAATTACGTATTATTAAAAAAATTTACGCGTAGCTGAAAACATACCATTCGTGGCTAACTTCTTTTTATTTTAACTTTCAGACCAAACCTGGTTTGACGTGAACTTAGCTACTAATGAATTCAAAGCATACAGTAAGAAGTTATACTTCGAAAAATACGCTTGAAATAAATTTCCAAAAAACAAACCAAAAATAAACAAATTAACAGATATAATTTTGCCCGCGTTTTCTTTGGCGCGGATTTCCAATTAAGGCCGCGGGGTTTGTCCTTAATTCAATGAGATTGTCATATCTAGATAACAAATCTCAAAGATTTGTCGCGAAGGTTTTTCGTTTTTAAGACATGTGAACTTTATATTTAATACAGGTGTCGCACCATCTATTGACATCTTGTAGTATTAAATTTTGAATATTAAATAAAAACACCGTATGCGTTACTCCGCTATACAAATTACATATATCCAATATAAATAAAATGATTGGGTAACGAATAAACTGACAATCAAACAAATATAGTAGAAATCTATTATTTTATTACCATAATTTATTCTGTTACCATAATGCTTCAACAATTATATGGGCGACATGATTTTTTCTAAATAAATGTCGATATTTCATATAAATAAATATATTTATTGAGAGAGGAGCAATTTCTGATTTAATTTGCTTTTTCTAAGGTGTCTTGTCTCAAAAGGGAAAATGAAGCTCTTATAACATACTCACGTGTCTGTCGGTCTGTTTGCCATACCAGTTTTTCTCCGAAACTGCCTGATGTAGAAACTTGAAATTTGACGTATTAATAAAAATAAGATGGGATATTTTATGAGCTACGCATTTTAAAATTATGAAAAAATAGGGTTTTCAGAAGCCACTCCATATGTTGTAGGGGTACTGTAGCGATTAATCTAGATTTTATAATTTTTATAAACATCTACAATGTTTTGACGATTGCGAAAGATATAATAGGCAATATATTTACGTTGTGAAAAATTAGTATTTGTAAATCGTTTAAGAGGACTACTGTGTAACCTTAAATGTTTGTAAGTGCCTAAATCCTCATATTGCGAATTCTTCTCGTGCCTGAGAGATTATATAAAGTATATCCGTTTCATAATTTCGTAATTCTTGATTTCATGGAGTTAATTTAATTCAACAGTGAATAGTTGATTGTAAAATATTAATTTATCAATAAACTTATTTAGCATCACAAAGAAATAAATCGCTGCTGATGAAAACGCGTATGTAATACGTCACAGTTACCAAATTTCCACTCTAAACCGATCGGATGCCTTCGCGAATGCTACGCACCGCGAAGATCGAAGTGCTCGCCGCAAATAAGTACTCGTTCAGTCGCCAAGACACTTAGTAAACAAACATGCTGACTACACGTTATTGTTACAGGCAAGCAAGTAAGTAATGTGGGTCGGCTAATGTCGCCGAGCGCCGCCGCGAAATTTATTAGGGGGTGGCAGAGGCGGCGGCCATAAAGATTCACTCAGAGCGCGCTTCATTGCCCGTATATTTTATTTGGGAGGTAATAAAAATTCTGTTGACCGGTAATTTCCTTTTCATACGACCGTCGGACATTGGTCGTTGTGCGTCCGACGCGTCAACTCGCGCCGCTGCCTCGCCGCGCCCCGGCCCTATAAACCGTATTGTCGTGTTTGTTTTTGATGTCGACGCGGGCGTTTATTGCCAGGCCGCTCGTAAGTTGGAATATCGCCGGTTGGCGAGTTCGCTAAAGGTAGTTTCGCACCTGCGCGACCTAGTTCGGGAAGCGCGACGGGGTTGAACGCGGAAATGTGAATGTAAGCATAATCCATTGACGTATATTGTAATTGGTTATGAAACGAATTTAGAACTGCATAGCGGTTAAAGTTGTAAAAAGTTATCTTAGTGACGTAAAAAGAGAAACAAAGTACCTTAACCACTCTAAACAAATGATTTATTCATTTGTTTAGAGTGGTTAAGGTACTTTGTTTCTCTTTTATCAAAGTAATGTTACTTGCCTTATTTTAGCATGAAATGAACGAATGTAACAGAATAGATTAGTTAAATGGAAGAAAAAGTAAGGAACTATGTGTGTATCAGTGGAACTTAGCAAGATTTGGTAATAGAATTCATAGACCGTGAAAAAGCAATATTTTAGTGAAAAGTATAACCAATACACAGCTCTAGGATGATTGACCAGGATGAATTATATAATCACGCACACAGCCGCACATTACTCTGCATGCGTATACTCGTACAGTTTGTGACATAGTGCGTGGTATCTAATATTCATACAAGTGATTAGGTGCATCACACTTGGTAGAAAATGATAAGGAACTGTATAAAAATTCTCAACAGTTTCGAAAAAAACATTATCTAAGTTCGAAACAATGAAACAAGCTTCAAATATACTCAGTTTGATGCTTGGAATCATATACACGGTGTCCGGGAATAAGTGTCGGACAAAGAAATACGCTGCTTGTTGGCTATAAAGGAATAAATTGTCGTTGAAATAAAACGTAAAACACGCCCTTTTTTTAATTAAGTGCAAAAAAACATTTAACATAACTCTTTTTAACACATCCAATACTTGCCTGGAGCGCGGTACTTACCCGGGCAGCTAGATGTCTTCGCAGCTGTTCGCGGATTATTCCCCTGGGCGGCGCTGAATAATGTGCGTAAGTATCGTGTGTACGAAAAAGATGATAAATAATTATGAACATTATTTTCAATTTTCTGAAAAAAGGTCTTATTTTAAATTTTATTTTAACGACAATCAACTATTTTTCAGTGAAGGATAACGTCTTCCTTTGTACGACACTTATTCCCAGACACCGTGTATACATGAAAAAGGGAAACATTCTTTGTTACCCTGTACGTCAGTATATAGATGTAACAATACGTTTCTATTATTTATATAGATGATTTTGTACATCAGATTGGGTAGAAACTATATGACGATTTTCATATAGTTTCTACCCAGTCTGATGTACAAAATCATCTATAAAAATGTTCAGAAACTATATGACGATTTTCAAGCGTTTCAAGCGTTTAATACCTGTATGAATAAATAGATACGTTTTTGTTACACGTGTTTATCTATTAAATTTACGACGAAAGCCAGCGGACTTGATCTATTGCATATTTACGAGCGAACTAAGTATTAGTCATCATTTGAACCGAGACCGTTTTTATTAAAGATCCGTAGCCTCAATATGAAAACATTTAAGTAATTTAGTTTTGTATAACTGTTTGCCCCTCTTTAATTACAAAATAAATTGTAATACCCAAAATTTACATGCAGTCATAGACAGGTCGAATTTGCATTTAAATAATTTGTAAGGTGAGGGGAAAAAATTGAATATCTGATTTTAAATTTTATCCTTATTATTTTGATCCTTAAATCATTTTATCCTAATTAATCAATTTTATCCTAATTATTTTGATCCTTAAATCAGATATTCATATACGAACTTCATACACGAACTGTCCCAAAATCGATATTTAGATGGGAAATGAGCAGATGGGGATGTAAACACTCAGGGGAAGAAAATTATTTTCTCGCTTCATTGTTATTTAACTAAGTGATAATTAAAATTACAACACTTTCGTAACTCATCTAGTTTTGTAATCATCGGACGTAGAAGTCTGAAATAGATTAGTAAACTACGTTACATAATACATTGTTCTTAAACTGTACTAAATTATAATCATTAAATAAATGTATTGTTATTAATGTGTCATTTATTTATCAATGTTACAGTAAATAAACTGATACCGTTCTTGACTTTCACCCGAATGTAGCTTCACCTCAACTGTCATAAAATAACTAGGTAACCTTACGCGTTATTCACATGTACTGTGAATAACGCGTAACGCAGATGAGCGACTTTTGTATATGGTGAGTCGATGACCAATAACTACGGATTTTTGTGGGTAAAGGTAGGTATCCGACTTTCCACCGACTTACGGAACAGGACCTTCCATCTCTGTTAGCGCGTGTTATATATTCTATTATTTTCTCCGTTAGCGAGTTTTGACTCGTAACTTTCGGAACGGTGAGAGTCAGCCAGAATCGGATTGCCAGATTCGAATCGGTGAGAGTCGTTCCCATTTTTTGCATGCCCGATTTTTGTATGTCGAGCGAATAAAAGTATTATTAACCACGTGTTCAATTTACTCCGATTGGTATCGGTCATCTGCGTTGCGCGTTATGTCACTGAATAATCGATGCACTGAATAGAAACCGGGACCATGGAATATTCAAAACCTATTCAAATAAATTATATTGAATAATTAATTGTATTCATAAGTATACTTTCAAGCACGTCATGTACATAGTACTACATAAGTTTATATCGGTCATCTTTCTTAAAATTCACAGTATTGAAATTTCTTCTTTTAATACGAACCCCGTCCCCATAAAATTCATACGATTACACTATCGTTTCAAATTTAAATTTAGAAATTCTGATTGATATTAAGTCCTAAAATGTCGATGCTTACGTTGTCAAATCCTAACTAATACTACAAATGTGAAATTTTGGACGAGTGAAATTTTGGACAGAGATTAAATTTGGTATACGAATAGTTTATTGCCTGCATTTATATGTGGACTACTCATTATTCAAAAATATTTCATTATATTCATTAAATTTCTCACGTAGTATTTATGTAAGTAAAATCCTGTAAGTTTGAATGTAGTATGTATTAGCTATACCTAAATCCGCAGCACAGTACGATCACTGTGTTACTGTTGAAGGCGAAAAGCTTTAAAAAAATAGAATACAGCAAATTATAACCTGGATTGATATAGCTATATTGCTATAGTCCACGCGAACAAAGTCGCGGGCAGAGCTAGCCTATTTATAATTTAGCACCTTTACAATATGGGAGTTTCAGCGAGGTGATGTCGGTACCAACAATTATACACTTTATTCCGTTATCTTAAGAGCTTGCAGTTCACATTGTTGACTGTTTGTATATTTTGCTCAAAGTTAGATTTGAATGGAGAATCGTTATGTATTAACTTTTAAGGATAATAGATATAGAATAAAGAACAATTTGATTGGCTTCCACCGTTTGACCTCAAGAAGGATTTTGAATGCGAAATTTTGGTTACAATTTTGTTGATTTTCTTAGAAATGGAATAATATGTGAAAGTTCAAGAATAATGTATGAAGACTATCTTGATTTCTGCAAAAATATTGTTGAGGTCTGAAAAAATATAAAGTGATTTCAGTTCACGCTTAGTACTTGCCACGTTTTTTTTTTATTTTTCTTTACGTTTAGAACTTAGTATGCTACGGTAATCTGCGTCGATATTAACTTAGAGATTCATATAAGTTTTGATAATCTAAACATGAAAATATAACTTTACAAAACAGATTTTACAAATAATTGGAATTCATAAGTTGCAACTCACGAATTCCAATTATTTGTAATCCAATTTATCATAATATTGGATATCTTTTTTTATATTATGTTAATAACATATAATTAAAACAATTCGATATAAAAATGGTATAAACAAAAATAGTTGAAAGTTGAAATAAAAAGAGAAATGATTGCACTTAATATTTTATCCCAAGCTTCAGTGGGATGTATGATATAGAGTGGAATAACGGTAGTCTGCTGATGAATCTATAAAGACTGTGAGTACTTTTACATTGGAAACTGTGACGAATTTAAGACAGACACTGAGGGTATATTTTGTATGTTTATGTCTAATTGATTACATAATTTTGTAACATAAAGTGATCATACATACAATACATTTATGTAGTCAGGAATTGCGATGATCTGCTTGTCATCTTGGTATGATTTGGCTTTATCAAATATATTCTACTAACTCCTTTAATGATACTTTCAAGAGATTGTAGATTTGATTTCATAAACTCCCAAAAGGAGACCGGCAAAAACGGGATGTTACAGAGATAAAAAATAATTTTTAAAAAAGCTGGTATTTTTTGGAATGTAAAAAAACAAACAATTCACCAATTGACAATCAGAAAAGAGAAAAAGTAGAATTACAATTTATAACTATATTACGAAACAAAAATCTATCATCTTAAATGCGTATATGTTATATTTTTAAAATATAAAGAATTTAACAGAATACATAGTAACTTTTTAGAAACGATTACAAAAATAATCAATGCTTTCTTTGCTTTCTTTAACGTATAGCCATTGCCTAAATTAATTAAAAATAAACTGTTAACAAACATCGACAATATTTCCATTGTTGTCAAGATGAATGGCTTTTTCCTTCTTGTCAAGGGTTACGTAACTTTTTTCGACTATCCGGTTGAGCCTGTGAACATCATGGTTTAATATTGTACATCTGTGGATGGAGGATATAACAAGACACAGTCTGCATTTTGTTTTATCCCGCTATTTCAAAGAATTCCGTAGAAATTACATTTACAATATATTGTAGAAAACAACCTAACTTCATAAAAAATACAAGATTTCTCTTTTGTCTGATTGACGATTTTGATAAAATTTTTAAGGAGCTTGTTTTTTAACTTTCTCTATAAAATAGTGTCATTTTTGTTCTTATAACACCAGGTCCCAACACTGTATGGACTTTTGCCGGTCTCCTTTGGTCATTTAGTTTATATCTAACCCTGGATGCATCGATTGTTCTCTAGGGCAATGAATTAATAAAAAAATATATTTACTACAGAAAATGTAAATATTAAAATTAACACCTTATACTCAATCTCGATAATTAAGGAATCTAAGTTGTCAGTCAGTAAAGTTAAAATATTTTATATCGTTTTTTTTATTATTTTACATTACATTTTGAAATAAAAATTTATCTTTTTCAACAGAGAAAAGTAAACATCTAACTCAACTCAAATCAACAACAGGGCTTCGTAGAAAATTATTAACTAAACAACTTAATTTGTCAATAACTCAATCAAAACCGAACCCGATAGCTAGCTTACATATTCATTATCCACACCGGAAACAAAATAAAACAAACATGTTTGAAGTTCGGTTTTTCTAACAAACAGTCAAACAAAACTTCTAACAGCGCCAACATTCAAGTGCAGAACAAATAACTCTCGAAAGCGACGGGGTATTGTCGACAATCGACAATAGTGTTGCAGTTATCGACAACGCGACCACCGCAGTCCCACCCGATGAATTTGCGCATCACAATAACTATGGCACGTGCGAATTAATAATTATATTGTGGGGGTGTCGTCGATATCGATACGGTTTGATGATGAGTTGTAGGTGCATTGAACTTCGTTCGAATCATTGTTCAGAGGTACATTTTTTTTAATGTCAATCAACGTTATTAAAGTGAGCAATTTAGTTTGGTATCTTCAACATAGCAAATTGTAAAATATTTTTTATGCATGGGATAAACTGTTAGTTTACAAATTACTAGTTGTTTGTTTTAACTTGTGTATTAAAAATACATATTATTTTTAAGCCATTTAGTACAGAGGTACTGTCGCTATTATCTTAAAAAATTTTGGTTTATTCGTGTTTAAATGTGCTCCTCTTTTTATTAAAAATATATAAGTGCACAGCTTTCAATTAGAGTCTCCATTTTGTTTTAATTTGTACTTATTGAGAAGCATTTTTTCTTTGTATTACCGATGTAGTAGCATTAAGTTGCTCGGGCGTGGAATACATAAAATAAAATTTAGGATCTTTAGTAAATACCTACGCGTGTGTCCGCATGTTATTCCCATGTTTTCCTACATGTTTAAAAATATGTCAATAAAAAGTTGATGTCTGTATAAAAATAACATATTTTTTAAGTAAGTTCTATTAAAATTTTAAAATGCAAAAATTCGGTTAATAAAATAACACTGACGTTTGAGGATGGTTTTGAAGGTTTGATGGTCGTACTTTTGATGATCGAATAATGTTGAATTGTCTATTAAATTCTTCCCCAGCACCACTTCAAAGGCAAAAATGGTGTCTATGATTACTTGTAAACTGAAGATATTGATGAATAACATATCTTAACGCAATCTATTTAAAAAATTAAAGCAGAAATATAACTCTATCGAGCATTACTTATTTTCAATATATGTAAGAAAAAAAAGTTTTACACAAATGTTACGTGACTAGAAAAGCCTTATTCGAACATGAATTACATTTATATACATACTTTTTTCGTACTATAAATTAGAAAATTTTCCGAAAATATCGTTCCGCTGTCATTTTCAAACTAAATACAAAGTTAATTTCTCCCAACTTCGATGTTAAACGATAGATGATGTTAAAGTATTTTTGTATCAAATTTTATTTCAATCATTTAAGAAATACACCACCAATAACGTTTCGTAGTAAATATACCAGATATAAATATACTTTTGAACTAAGATTATCTTTAGGATCTAGGAAATAGTGAAATTATCTCTGAATTATGATATTGATATCCCTATTATTAGTATAGAATACATAGTTTATACATAAAAATATAAGAAAACCGTCTCGAAAATTGTTTCTTTATATCACGTTCTTAATTCATTCCTTATTTTGTTTTTGTAGATGTTATTTTTATGAAACATTTCCTGCTAAAAACCAACATCGGTTAGCATCATATTAGGCTGCTAACGGAATACATATCTTCGAATAATATTTGCCGTTCATACTTTCTGGCTTTCCGTGTTGTGAACATTAAGCGCACGTCAATCTCACAATATCTGGTGCCAGTGATCGCACATATGACTAATTTTGACTATTAGAACGATAAATCATATTGGTAGTTTGATTCTTTTTACGCCAACTCATCTTTTCGAAAATGTCCCTTGAAGTTAATTACGCAGAATAATTACTTTATCTCAATCAATTCTTTAATGAATTCTGTCAATGTAAATTATTTGTTCTCTTTAACGTCCAACGTATGCGCACTTAACATCGATATTTGTGAATGTACACGATTTCCTTAAAATAATAATACACGCTTCTGCAATGACGATGCTTGGCTCGTGTGTGCTAAGCTTGTGTAGGACTAAGCAATTTTTGATAATTAAAAGTAGTGTAAATATAGGTATGTTATTTCTTGTGACCTAATAAAATACCTAATAAAAATTAGAAAAGAAACGTCATGCCGATATTGCGAATAGCAGCTAATCTTATTAGTGATATTTGATTTTAAGAGTTTTAGAGATGTTTATAATAACAAAATGTAATATTTATTTAAAATTTCAAACTATGAAATCGATTATCTCGGAAACCTTTGGGTTTTTTCATGTTCATCCCAAATATTTCACTTTGAGATGATACGAGGAGTTAGCCCTGTTAAAATGTGTCTTAGGGACAACATATCTGTTAAATTTTTCCAAATTTTTTGTTTTACTTAACCATTTACTTACGAAAAATTGGTAACTGGGGCAAACAAAAATTAGCTACTTCATTTGTTACGATCCTTCCATTTGTGAAGTAAATTTAAATTAAAGACGCATTGCTAAATTTTACTTTGGGAAAAATTTTGAGAAATTCGTAGTTCTAAGACTATTATCTCAAAGGATTTTAATTCCAAAAAGTTTCTTGCAGAGCTTAAATAGTTGCGAATCATTCTACAACACATAGAATTTTTCATTTGTTTTTTTGTCATTTCTTGCTGAAAAATTCAAGACTTAAAGGAAAAGACACTCTTACTTTTTATTGTTATCCTATAAATAATTTTTCATTCGTTGACACAATCTTTCTACTAACCTTTTCCGCTTCATCTTTAGGGGAAACGAAATTACCGTTCATTTCCGTAAGTGACAGTCGATCGTAATTTAACGTCATTTACGCTGATGCAAAAGTTATTATCATTGCTATCTCTACAGTTTTATATTATCTTATTATTCTTATACATATTCTCCGGTCTCCCCTCGCTGTTACTGCCGACAACGCCAACGTGTGAAGCCGCGACCGCGACTGTGAATGATCATTCGAACGACGAATCAATCGCAATACTTAGCGGTAATTAATAAACGTGTCGTGTGTCGCACCCCGCGAGGCGTCTGCCGTAATTAGTGGCTGACACCTTCCAGCTCCAATTAGTGAGACTGCATCGTGGGGTGGACTGGTGAATGCATTTTTCTTTAAAAAAAAAGAAAATCATAATATGCACATTTTATTGGGATGTCAAAAAACGTAAGTTTAAAAACTTTTCAATGGCCTGATATCACCTAGGATATTTGTAACAAAAGAATAAAGTTAGCTTGTCATTGTGTCTCATAAAAGTGGGAGATTTTTCATCATGAGATAAGTCGATAAGTCCCAATTATGAGACTTATCAGTTGATCTCGTGACTATTGATCTACTATGCGGTAAAAGTAAACCGAAGATCTGTCAATTCCAGAGGCGTGAAGAGTGTGACTTTGGTTCCCGTATTGTTCAGAAATTACTTTTATTTTGAACTACGGCTACAATGAGGATATTAATATACATGGAAGCCCCTTGTACTTTTTAATATTTGTCATTACATTCGTAAGACGACATATGATCTGTAATTTTTATGCAATCAAAGCATAACATCTAACAACCTGTGTGTGTACAATCGTGGAAAGCTCTTAAATTTAGGTTTGCTATGATTAATAAGCACGTCAAACATGAAGTTTGCTACTTTTAAAATCTTAAACATATTTTTTAAGAGAAACTAAAGTGTGATCCACTAAATTTTTAGAGGTTATCTTAGCGAGGCGTTGCAAAATGTAAAATGTATACAAGCAGATATTCCAGGAAATGTTATTAATAGTAAAACACTTTTCATAGAATTTAATCCAATGGTCTGTTACCGATTTAGAATAGACATAAAGTTCTTCATATGTGAAACCGACAGGATAAACAAATTCTTTTTGTGTTCCAAATATCATTATTATTCTCAAGTAAATATCCTTAGGAAATTTGTTTTCAGTTATTTTATTTTTTTTTTTTTGAAATTTGTTTTCAGATTCTTTTCTGATATTTTTCGTAATTATTCACTTGGTAATTCATCACTGATAATCATGGCTAGCATTGATCTGCCAGATCGGGTTTGCCTTTCTCGTTTCGTATCCAAAATGCACCAGATGCAGTCACGTAATAGTTCAGACCATGTTATCGATAATCTATTGTATATGGTTTGTAGCACATATCGTATTCACAGAATGCCGTACTCAACCATTTTGTAGAGAGCAGCGTCTAAGTTTTAATTTTGTATATGAAGACAGAGAATATCAGAATTTTCTACCATTATCTTGTTTGAAATATCTACATGCAAACATTTAATATAATTCAGGATCGGTTTATTGAAATAGCTTAAAACATTAAAGTTAATATTATGTGTAATGAAATTATTGCTTAGTTCTCAGGATTCTGGGTATAGTTGTTAAAATAAGCGAGACAATGAATATTTATACTCGTAGCATATTCATGTTTACATTCATTATTCATCATATTCATGTGTATATTAATTGTTTTAATAATGTTTACATTCATTCCATATAAAAGATGTTTTTGAAGCTGTGAGAAAGCTAACCTACTAGCCTCGCGTTTTAAGTATCGCTCGTCATTCTTTGTAAGCAATGTTAAACTTTTAATTACGAACATGAGTGAATGCCAATCAAAATCATTGATTTATTACCACGTATCTAATGTCAAAACTTTCTAATTTACATATTAGGGAAATGTCTATGTGTCAACACATGTGTCATTAATGCTTATAAGATAGACGATTACATGATAGACAATACGCAAAAAGTATTGGCATGTTAAATTCTATAATTTAAAATTATTTCGTGTTGAATTTTTATTACCTTATTTATTAAGTATGTATATATATATATATATATATATATATATATATATATATATATATATAGGGCCTTTTATAAATCACAATCATATCGTACAAAAAACAATATAAATAATAAAGGTTATTTATTAGAGGATTAACTCTACGACTCTAGCAAATTTGCTAACTGGCAAATTAAGTTTTGTCTGTGCAAGAAATTTAAAAAAAATATCACCAGTCCAACTCTGTACTTAACTGTCATTATAATTTTTCATATAAAACATTTTAATACCGACTTATTTCGGCGGATTTTATAATCAGCGGCACATCGCTACAGATACCAATTTCGCTTACGGGAACATCGCGACGCTTACGCCTCTCTGAATCCAATGGCCTGTTCACGCCGCGATGGGACATAATAAGTAGTGCAATTTCGCGCCGATGAGCAATTGCGACGGTTGTCGCGCTCTCCGCGCGTCGGCGCCACTTGACGCCGTTTCATTATTTCATTCTTGATCATCACCTCGCTCACGCACTCAGTGATTGCAGCGAAATCTCTGGTGTGAGAGGCTAAAGACGTGAACTACGTGATCTGCGAATGGCTCGAGTTGTCCCTGCGGTGATTCTCTGTGGCACGTGAAAGAACGATCACGCTGGGCTTTTATACAAAAATGATCATGATAGAGGCTAGTGGCGGGGTACGATTTTACGGAAGCGTGATCAATTTTGACGTCAGGCGCCGTATTGTTGATCATTTTTAAACCTGACTGTTAGATACACAAATTTGAACTAAACTAAAATCTATAGATACGTATATAATATACTTAACACTTTAATTTTTTTGTTTAATATTTTTAATAACCATTACCTCCATAGATGCATAACTTTTAAACAGATAATTACTATTATGGAAACAATGGTACATATGTCAAGTAGTTTTAAAAAAGTGTCAAATTTTCCATTAAATTGATGAGGTAAATCTTAACGTAGGTACCAACAATGAACGCTTTATTGTAGCTGATGTAATGAACGATGTATTGAACATGAACATAAGTATTAGCAGTGAAGACTCGAAAAAATTGAACAAAAATGATTCCCCTTAGGGAACGGTACCTTAATTTTCATATTTATCTGTTTAAATAAAAATTATGTTCAAAAGTTGTGTAAACAAAAAAGGTCGTGTGTAACCATGATCCTCGTTTAATTAACAAATTAGTCGCAAAGTTGAGATCCAAAAAATGTCAATGATTAAATATGTACCCACGCATAATTTTATTGATGTCTTGATCATAAATAAATAACCTGTTAAGTACGGGTAGAGCTTGGACTACGAGGATTTTGTAAATACTTAGGCACATTCACAATTAAATGAAACTTCGTGATGTAGTATTATTTTTACTTTATTTAAATTTTTACCACGACCTAGGTTTCGTTGTGTGACATCTTCAGGTGGACAAATACAACGTTATTGAATATTAAATTTCTACAAAATTAACAACAAATATATTCAATACATGTAAACATTTAATTTAAATAATATTCGTTAATAAATTAAAAGTAACACTCTTAATTTATTAACAAACATTAACGTTATTTTTCTTCATTTAAATATATTGCCAGTATATATTTCGCAAGCGTATAAATAATCGTGTATTGATCGTCACTGCTATAGTTTTTCGTTGAAGTTAAAGTAATAATGTTGTTTTCCAATATCTTTTACTTTTAATCAAGTTCGGGCCGAGACGTGGGAGGGGGCGGGGTGTCATGTTGTTATTCGTATTTTAACAATAACTGTAAAGCTATCTTATATAAAATCATGAATGATGTCACATAATAAAATATGATATTTTATTTGTCCCCTCGAAAATATAAATGTATTTATGAAAAAAAAATGGTTTGTAGTATTAGCTATTGCGATATACGAATGTTAATTTAATAATTCAAATACCTCAAACATTGTGCTAATTTCAAAAACTTCAAACGCGGAGTGCTTATGTAAACACAGTTTTGATATAAGGAGTTTACTTTCAATTATTGATACAGGTAACATAATTAAAATTAAAACCATCAATTAATTTGAAAAAATTAAAAGTCAGTAAACTGTAAACGTTTCTTATGCCCTAAGTATCGATGTGGCGTAGCGTGTTCAAAATGTCCCGCGCCGCACTGAACGCGTTACTCCCGTATTCACAAACAACACTATAACATCTCACTCACAGTGTGCAAGGGTGAATATGGCTAAACCTATAATAATTATAACATTATAAACTAAATAATCTTTCAATAAATCGAACATACAATCTTAATTTTATGTCAAAAAGTTAGGTTATCATTTACATTTATAATCAAATTACAGATTTACTGTAATCTATATTTCGACGCGAGTCCGTTACACTTTGAATTTTTTAGAGATGGATCCCTTTGTAGGAAGCGTAATTGAGAATTCGGTGATGCTCATTGGCAGTCTAGGTGGTCTTCCCCGGACTCTAAGGTGGAAGCGACAAGGTTGTTTTTCCCGATTGTCTCCGAGCGGTTACGTAAGTACTGGCTCGTTACCGATTACTACACTTCGCAGTTTTTAACGTGGCATTCCGTGCCAGTGCCAGTTTGTTTAGATTCGCCCTTCAAGAGAGCGCAGCATGTTCCTGCGGTTTCGAAACGCAAAACATGAATCATGCGCTATTCTTCTGCAGTGAGCACGATGTTGCGCGTAGATTTTTGTTAGAGAGCATACGTTTTAATATTAGAGTAGAATCACGCAGAGCTTTAGAACATGGTAGCTTTCATCAGTGCGTTCATGGAGCGTTCACAAAGTGCGTTCTTGAAAAAATGGAGACACTAAATGGCTAATTGAGTAGAGACAGTACTTAACCCTGTTGGATGAAAGCGCTGGGATGGTAGATTAGGGGACTTTTGAAGGTCCCTTGTTTTGTATGAGGGGAGTTATAACGGGTCCCAGGAGGGGTCCTGAGATAACCCAGATGGAATGGCGGGTTAGTGTAATCTATTTTGTACGCTACGAATTAAATAGTGGAGAAGAGTTTGATAATTATTTAAATTATAGGATAAACGAACGGTATACGTACAAGAAAAGCGAAACGAGACTTCTATTTGATTATTACAGCGATGAAGAATTCAGAAAAAAATGGACATTTTTGTGAAGATGTTACTACATCTTTGTTTTCTTTTGCCGTTAATTATCTGTAATCTCATAAAATTGACATTAAGAAACTTACCGGTCTCGTCCATGTAGCAATTACGAATTGCCTTAATCTAGTTATCGTGTAAAATGCGTTGTAGACGAAATTTACTAAATTTAGAAATGATTTACCATTTAGTTTTGAAAAATTGTACAATCAATATTACAGGAATAGTAATTACTTCACCGCACTTTTAATTTTATTTAAAAAGCCCGTCGAGTGATTTTTCAAAAAAACTAAGTCAATTTAAAAGCATTTTGTATTAAAATTTTGAAAAAAATTTGTATTTACCGTTTAGTTTTGTTAAAAATCGCACTCAATAATTACACAATTAACAATTAAATGAAACTACGTGATGCAGTATTATTTCTACTTTCTTTAAGTTCTTTACCACGACCTAGGTTTCATTGTATTACATCTTCAGTCCACCTATTAATAGCCCACATATTAGCAAAGGTTGAATTTAAATAAAGTAGAAATAATAATACATCACGTAGTTTCATATAATTGTGAATAATGAATTTCTACAAAATTAACGCCAAATATATTCAATATTCAATTAACATTATAGGAAAAGTAGGTATTTCCTGCATCATTTTACTTAAAAAACGCAAATTTCCAAACTATTAAAACGATGTTATATTAACAGTTTGGAAAGAAAAAAAAATAATTTTCATATAATAATAACAATTTCATAATAATTTTTGGATCCCACTACCACACGTCAATTACCTTAACGTTTTGCGCTTCGGGTTACTTTCAGTTAGCACTATTGTGATTTTTTTATGATGTTGCTGCAGAGGAAATGATTCGATTTAGCACGAGTTTTTGATGAATAATGATGAACGTAGATATACATACAGACAGACGTTGTAAATATAGGTACGTAGATACTGATAATTAAGACAGATTTAAAAAATAAATTTTAATTAAATTTCTCAAAACTGCCAGATTTATAATAAATATTCACCTATGATGTATGTATGGTATTGAGACATATTAAAAAACATAATCTTGGAAAACTTGAATTTTGTTTGATTTGTTTTGCCACAAAAATAAAATAATATCTTAATATTATTTTATTTTTGTGGCAATTCGACCGTAATGTCGGTATGTTAGCTTACGACGAAAGACAATAGACGCCTTTCGTCAAGCTAGCGGCTGGCTGTGGAGCCTACCTGCTATGGGATTATTGCGGGCAATAAATCATTTGGGAGTAACGAAATTAGTTTAAAACCCACGAACTTATTGTTTCCTGTACGCATATTGTTAAAATAATATGTCCTTGGAACACGGAGTGAACCCGTGTTTTTATTACTTAACTAGAGTTTAAAATTATTTAGGAAAGTATAAACTGGTACTAATAACTCTGTGATATATGGCTGGTTCATTGTTTTGACAGAAGCTTAATGTAGAAAGCAAAGTTATTTTTAAACTATTAGCTTGGAGTGATATTATTGAAATTACTGATTTTATAAACTTTTCGAGTCCATTACGTCACACATAGAATATTATGTATCGTGTTCGAAAACAAGCGTAATGTAATAATTTTTTTTAAGCTCTCGAAAGTTGTAACACCTTAAAATTAAATGAAGATTAGTTTAAAAAATCGCCCAATTGGAAAAATGTTTTATACATTTATAGTTATTTAATTGGAAAGTTTCACATTTTCTATCTTACTTGGTATTACCGTTTCGAATCGGCATCAAACTCTATATTCAACGTTTACGGCAGATCATAATGTTCCCTTAACCAATAAAATTTATAAAATGAACTTATCAATTATAACGACTTATTAGCAATAAGACGTTCAGTATTCTACCATTAGCATTGATTTAATTAAGAGTATATAACAATGTTTAAGAAAATGTGTTTGTGTAAGAATATTTCGAATTCCGTTTGTCAAGAGCTAAACTGTTTTGCTTTCAATGTGTTGACCCAAATTTTTCTTACATTTGATTATTTTATATATTTCTGATATAAAAATAAGTTTGGTGAAATTAATCTTATCTGAGCGCTCTTACGCCCGTATGCATCACACATGGTCAGGACTCTCAGTCGGATTTGTTAATAGTTAAAAACGTATTTTGTATAGACACTTATTGAACCGTACAATAGGGCACGGTCGGTAAAGTAGACTCTTGCTTCGACTCAACTGAATGCTTCATGAAATGTAATACAGAGGTTAACAATCATAATTTTAGTTGATAAAAAAAGTCTTAATTATAAGTTAACGATCACAAAGAAAAGAAACAAAACAAGTTTTATAAAAAAACAGTCAAGTATAAGTTGGATTTTTACAAAAATTGTTACGTATTATCATTCTAAATTATTTAATTACATTAATTAATACCGATGAAGTAAAACAAGTATGTTTTCCGTAGACCTTTCACGATATCAAAATACAACTAATGATTTTATATATTTGGATTATATAATTTGGAATACATATGTGAAGTGACTTACAAATTTGTTCAAATTTAAAGGATTATCCTTGCTGCACAAGAGGGGATGCACTTCATCTATTTTCGGCTTATACCAATCCAAATTAAGAATAAAAAAATTATAAAAAACGATGCTTGCAAAGCTTCTTCAAAATATATGTGGCGTTAGCGTTTTTTCGATATCCGTTTTTACGTATAGGTACTATTCGTCACCACTTTTTTTAAATATTTTACTCTGAATCCGACTTAGTTATAATTTTTTTGTACATAAATGTATAAACATACACACACACACACACAAACGTGTATATATATATATATATATATATATATGTATATATATATATATATATGTATATATATATATATATATATATATATATATATATGTCTTATGTATTTTGCTCGTTCAACGAGGAAACTTGATATAAAATCAAATATTTCAAATATGATATTAATCTAAGTACTTATTTAGTGGTGCTGACAAAAGGTGTTTAAAACAGAAAACGTATATCAAATGCAATATGCCAGAGAGAAAACGACATGAAAAATTATCGGTTTACTGCTGACTTATCAACGTTAATTTTTTTCCCGTATTACGTCATGTTTCAGCACAAATAGAAATTGAAACCAAAATAATGTTGGGGCTGTGTATATTTTGCGCATTATGTTCCAAATAATAAGTTCTTGAAACGTGGAGTGCTAAAACACGTTTTTTTTCAAATGTCAGCGGAATATTTCATTGTAATTAAACGCGTAATTTTGCTTACATAACTTCGCTACTCTGTTGACGTACTAAAGTACTAAGTGCGGGGGTTTGGGTTGGAAATGTTACAATAACATACGGCATGAAAGAATCGCGCGTTTATAAATTTACGACAGAATGATATTTAACTGGTTATTTGGACTTTTTAATTATAAAATGGCAAATTGCGACAGATTTGGTATATAAAGAGCTAATTATATATAATGCATAGTATTACGTCAGTGCCAGTACGTAACCTATTAGTATATAAGGCCACATTTCTAAAATTTATATTTGGATTTCCAGTTATATATTTTTATTCTTTTCAGGCATATTTGTCAAGTTAATTGCAAAAAACTTGTCAAGCACAAGTAGAACTCACGCTACGAGGGTTCCGTACACATTTAGGCGCTTATAAATATTTAAGGATACATAGTGTTTAGTTTAAACTATTCACAAATAATAATTTTTCATAACGTAAATAAATTTTCTACTATATTTTTCACAAGCGTAAAAAACATATTACGTATTTAAAAAAAATATGACATCTGGAATCATCGCTATGGTTTTCCTAAAACTTTTGCGTAGACTTAAAAACACTCTGTTTTTTCATAATTTTACTGGTATCAAAATTAGGGACAGGAGCCATACTATTTTTGCATCTTTTTTTAGTATATTTCTGAAGATACTCTCCTTTTCTACTTACCTAAAATTATGAAACACTAAAAATGAAAAAGTTCAATCTGTCTAAGTCGGAACAAGAAATAAAATGTTCTGCTTTTGTTTTTTCTGCGTAAGCACTATTGGTATTAATTAATTTTTTAGCAATTTTTTTACGGGTTACGTTCTCTTCATGATCTTCCCTACATACCTACTGATGTTACAAACGTTTTAATATCTATATTCTTAGGTCGTAACCTCCCCCACGATAAACGTTCTCTCGTATGATATTGTGGCATCGGTTCTCATTTTCGGCAGTCTTCATGATATTGTGGATAATGGTATCGAGATGGGTGCGGATTTGGTCGGACCAAGGTATTGAGTTTCCTTCTCGGTGTCTGATTTCCTCCACCTTGCCACAACGTACCACACTAGTTTTTCAGTATACGGTGAAGGTATTTAAATAATCTTACTTTAGAAACCATGCTAATGCATGCTATTTATATGCTATACTCGTAAATTGCTAAATCAAGCAATACGAATATTTGTTAGTTATCTAAAGATGTCCCTTTAGACCTTTCCCTCTTGTACACCGAAAGAAACTGCACGTTTAATGTTCGGTAATTAACGGATTTATAGAACACGATATGTGATGTACCTAGTTTATTAACAAGCAAAAAATAAATTTTGTCTTCATTTTTACTCACTAAATGTATTTACTAACATTATGGACCTATTAAAATACAATCCTTAGCGTAAATGATAACAAATTGGTTTTCTCACTTTTTAAGTTCTTTAACTGTCACGTGTTTGTTATTACATAATATTTTTATGAATATAACCTATTATTACATATAATTAAATTAGTTTTCGATCGCGTTTGAAAATAATTAGTTACGTTAGTGAAAATCATTTAAACGCGTACGTATAAAGTGTTGTACCTAAATTACGCTCGAGGAAACTTTATGCGCCATTTATGCTACGCTCAATCTCGTATTTTGGAAACACTTTGAAGGTATTTTTATTAGTAAAGTTAAAGTTAACCATTAATTATAAATACGAATAATTTTCTGCCTTTTGCGGAGCTTTCCGGTTGTTCGTAACCTCACAAAGTGACATCTCGCTATGTGTGCCGTCTCATGGTGTGATTTCCCATTACCTAATAGCCTTTTGGTACCTAGACATAGCTTTAAATTTATGGTCTGCTAGATTCATCTGTATTGAGATAATGGCTTGTTAGTGGTTATATAGAGTTGCGACATTTTCAGTGGCTTGATAAATACATACTGAAAGTGCCTCGTTTCTGAAATTTAGTTGTAGACCTTTGTTATACTTAGTAAATATTATCTATATATAACTGTATATACTATCATATCTAGCCGATAAGTATATCGTTAATATATTCAAAGTATCGTAAGTCATAAGAGCACAAAAATATTTTGCAAGTTTCTACAACACAAACAAGTTACAAAATACGATAATTTCTGTATACATATATATATATATACATATTTTCGATAAATTATGATTCAGATTAAACTATAAAACTCTCACAATGTTTACGAAAATGATGGGAGTTTGTAATTAACAAACCTGGCAAATAATGCAGTTGATGTTCATAAACACACTTTTTGTGGGTTGTTTTTGCCCAGATGTGTTTAACAAAAGTCTTTAACAACTTACTTACGATTACACATTGAATGTTTAATGGTTTCAAATTAGATTTACACTTCAAAGGAGCGTAGATCAAAGCGATATGGACATACTTAACAAAATAATTTATCACAAAAATGAGTTTTTTTCAATTTTAAGTCTGTCAATTTTGTATAAGCCATGTTAAAGTAAAACTCTTGCTTTATATGAAAGTTAGTATAATATGTTGGGTTGAATTGGATTAAAGTATTAGCGTTTTCTCCGCTCGTTTAGCATTTTCGTTAAAGTTTTTCACGTTGATCTTACCCTTTACATTGCCCTTTTTACATATTGAAATTTACAAGATAAAACATAGATACTTATTAATGGCGCAATCTATTTGTGAACATTCATACTGCCACACTGATACCAGATTCCTATGATCGAAATGCGAATTTAGGAGTTACAATGATAGCATGCTTGCAAATATAATAATGTGTTTAATAATACTTATCTTATTAGAGACCATCCACTATTATCTTATTGGATGGTCTCCGATTCCTGCCCTCGATAAAATATTTTCTGTAAATTCTGGTTCTATAAGCCTTACTTTTATAAGTACCTCTTTGGATATGACACTTTAAAAAGGTTCAAAAAATGGAATAGTCTTATTAATTTTTTTTTATCACTTATACCTCACATGTTTCTAAACTTAAAAAAAACATTACTTCTTATCTTTTACTTGTACCTCCCATGTTTTTAAACTTAATAAAACATTTTCAAGTAAAATGTATGCTTCGTTGTCCTTGTGACATTAAGGATCTTACAGGATGAAGAACGATCGACTACCGTCCTAATTGTTATTTACTTAAATAGATGAAGTACGCAGCCGCCCGGTTATGAACCTATTCTCGAAATTTTGCTAACACCATTTTTAATATAAAAATTAAATAAGTATTAACACATTATATTATTAATATATTATACACATTATATTATTTTTTATTTAATTATTATATATTAATTATAACCTTTAATGACGTAACTGAAATTGGGAATTCAGTCGACATTGATAACGAATTATTTTACTGATATATATATATATATATATATATATATATATATATATATATACACACATATGTACATACATATATATATAGAAGTATTGATGGTTAAAGAGATTTGTTAATTCTATTTATAGATATCAATTAGATAATTGTGTTTTATAAACATAAATAAAAATATGTATGATTTTAATTAACTTAATAAAAATAAATTTACGAAATTAGGTACAATTAATAAGTATTATAAACAGGTTATGAGATAAATTACAAAATTATAGGACTTCTAAATAGACGATTATATGACATAGCATCGTGGAAACTTCATTATATTTTATAACAAAACATTGTTTTAAAAATGTTGCTCTTCTCAATAGACGATTATATGACATAGCATCGTGGAAACTTCATTATATTTTATAACAAAACATTGTTTTAAAAATGTTGCTCTTCTCAATAGACGGTTATATGACATAGCACCGTGGAAACTTTATTATATTTTATAACAAAACATTGTTTTAAAAATGTTGCTCTTCTCAATAGACGATTATATGACATAGCACCGTGGAAACTTTATTATATTTTATAACAAAACATTGTTTTAAAAATGTTGCTCTTCTCAATAGACGATTATATGACATAGCATCGTGGAAACTTCATTATATTTTATAACAAAACATTGTTTTAAAAATGTTGCTCTTCTCAATAGACGGTTATATGACATAGCACCGTGGAAACTTTATTATATTTAATTCAATAAATAAGTGGCTGGATGAAAGTCGGTACTGCAAATAAAACTTTAAAACAAGAGAATAATTTTATCTTGCACAATGAGGTAAATCGATGGAGTATAATTTGAATTATCCAACATAAATTCTTTATGAAAGTGTCGGTTAATCTAGTTATAATATCGATTAATGTATTTATAATATCCAACATAAATTCTTTATGAAAGTGTCGGTTAATGTAGTTATAAACTTTAAAACAAGAGAATAATTTTGTCTTGCACAATGAGGTAAATCGGTGGAGTATAATTTGAATTATCCAACATAAATTCTTTATGAAAGTGTCGGTTAATGTAGTTATAATATATAAAAAATACTTATTGTGTTTAGATTTATCCTTTTTTAAAATTAAGACACCTAACTTTATAACACGATTAATTTAATTGTTTTAAAAATGTTGAAAGTATATTTTTATATAAAAATTTTGAACTGTATGAATACAAAATTCATCTGTGTGGGTGCACACACAGTCAAAACTTGTGGTCAATCTCATGGTGCCAATCTCAAAATTGACATCTAACTTTAAATTGCAACCAAAATATTATTGTGAACTCGCTCCGTTTTTATATGTACAATGAATATTTAATTACACACAATTTTGTGTGTTATGTTGGTATTTCTGTATTAATTGAGTAGTGCTAACCTTTATTAATACATTCATGTAAGCCACAATATAAGCGTCATAAGGTACTTTTTTTAAAATGCCACTTTGTGTCGACCGTCTAGTTTAAATAAATGACATAAATAATTAAAAAAAATTGACTTTGATATTTATTGATGTACATATCAATTTCAGAAATCGTTCATACACAATCTGCAATTATTCTATTAATTTTAAAAGTGATTTGTACATATTTATATTTATTCAGATATTACACACAAAAGTGTGAATACAGGAAGAACAACTCTAATAAAGTAAAATTACATTATGTAATATACAATACATATAATGTAGCATTTAAATAAAATACTAGTTGTTCTACATACGACCGTTTATAAATTCAACTTGTCTTTTTTCACATAGTCTAATTATCCAACTAACTTTTGTATATCTAGGCCAAAGTGTCTAGAATTTGAATAGAAAACATTAGAGCGGACGTCATAAATTCAAACGATAAAGCAATAGAGAAATATTAACAAAACAAAAACTACGACAGAATGAGATAATTTAGTTTAATAAATAAATAGTGCTTCGAAATAACGAACTGAACGTTAAACATGTCAAAATGCGGAGATACATTTAACGCAGAACTAAATAACGTACGTTAAAGCAAGATGTGTCGGCATCCCTGAGAGTTGTTTACGCGCCACGGTATGTAGTACATAATGCTTAGTTATATTCTGCATTGTAGAAGTTAGCAATACAAAACGCTGAATAAGTAAATAGAAGAAAATATTACGAAACAGACAGCAGGTTAGATACAGTGTTTGTTTTTTTTTCGAAAATCACTATGATTTTGGTGGTGTATTAACAAAATGTATCTAATACACGTTTTATTATATTTGTAATTATTGCTGTTTTCTTGTCTATTACGTGATTTTTTTATTAATTAGATACTTAAATTAATGATAATATCAAAATAAGATGTATATTAATATCTACTTTTGATGCATTACAATTATGTGCAACTCAGTCAAAGCGTTTGAACGAATATTCCAGAAATAGACATGGCGAAAGCTGAAAGTCATCATTCACCATGCTGCCATATATATATATATATATATATATATATATATATATACACCCACATACTTTAGAAGGCGCATTTAGAATGCATATTTTAATAATTACATTTTTAATAAATATACTGATGCGTTTTAAAGAACACATTGAAATCATAGAATACTTAAATATACCTACACATCACCACAATGGTTAATTATTATTCTTGCTATTTTGAAAATTGATTTCTAGCATGATGACCTCTAATGTCAGTCCCCTGGAGCGGTTGTTTATATAAAAAATATCAAATGAATTGATTGCGACTCACATACGGCTATAATGCTCAAATATGTTTATTAATTAAGTTAATCTTGTCTTTCATATACCTATAAGTTATGGCTATTAGTGAATACGGATAATTATTAATGCAATACTCCGAGAATCATGAATTCTATTATAATTAAAGCTTTGCTGATTCAATTAAGAAATTTCATTAAAATAACATAGTAATTTTCTGCTTCAGTATCGAGCGACTAATTTTCACCACTGCGCAATACATAGATGCCTACACTCATTCTATTTCTATTCTGCCGATATATTCTATTCTAGCTGCGCCACGGCTTTACTCGCGTGAAGTTCACAATAAAAAATTTTCTCCCTCATGTGTTGCTCTTGGTTAGAAACTATTATTATTTTACTAAATTTCATCAAAATCCGTCGAGTAAATTTTGCGTGATTGAGGCACAAAGCATAAACATGTATGTTAATACAGACGGACGAAAATTCTAAAAAAAGATTTTCCAACTTCTATTATTATTTTGTACGCTAAATCCATCACTGTTTTTAAAATATTTTCCACGTACAGAATTTACTCTATTACCTACAATTTTATTAGGTATATGTATAGATTGAACGAATTTCTCACATCTGAATTAAAAGCAGATGAAATATTATAATTATAATTTTCAATTCCAAATCTTTATTAAATGTTATTAATATATAATAAAATTAATTATTTAATACGCTTACATGTACTTTGAAGTACCTACACAAAAATGCTCAAATATATCTTCTACATAACCTATTTAAATTTTCTGTCTTCTGTACATTTTCTCTGTTTCGCACTTCAAGCTTTGAACAATTATTATGAGACATCATAGCGTTCTATCCTGCTAGGCCTGCTTCCTTTCACTCATGCTCTTTCCTTAATTTAATATACGTATTAATACTTTTATTAGTTTTTTAGTTTTAATTTTCTTGCTTCTTTTTCAAATTTTGTTTTTTGTCTTTGCAAAATCTTAACAATAAACATCTTCTTCATTTAACCTGTGGACATATAGAAACGAATATTTTGTATTGACGCGGCTTCAATAGAATTTAATTGTTTTATCATATTTTCACAATTACCTTATTATTACCACAAGTACCTACTGATATTTAGTATACCTAATGATCACCACGATTACACCGTTACTAGATTTCAGTCTTCTATATTATCATAAATTAGACGCATTTAAGTATTGTTTAGATGGCTGGGATTACCAAAATCAAAATAAATAAACAAAGGCAGTATAAATTATCTATATAAAAAAGTAAAGCCAGTATATAAATCAGAGATAGTGTTTAAAACTATACAACATATCAACATTCGGGTTTTAATTGTGTTTTGTTTTAACCGTATAAAGAAATTTTGTTCAAAAATATTTTTTAATTTTCTTTTGCCTAAATAAAATTTGAGGGTTATCTATAAATGACCTATGATCCAAAAATGTCTTAACTTGAGATTTATATAGCCAACTGACAACGTTGATTGTGTGTAATATTTCAATTAAATTACAGGTGTTCATGTAAAAAAAACAATTTCTACAAAATGCAAGTTAATCTAGAGAATGGCATTATTCGAAGAAAATAAGTAGAATAGGCGCATAACATAAATGATATGAATATTAGGAAGTACACAAAAATATTTCGTAAATGTCACAAGAAAAACTTTAAAAATTGTCACTTCTAAAGTGTTTTCAAACCGGTGGTCATGCGCACAATACACTTTTTCTAAATAAATGAGATTAGCGATATATCTAAGCATTTATTTCATACTATAACATAAAGCAAAGAATCTGTACAAAAACAGCAGGTGTTTGTCTCCTTAGTTCTACGACGGACGCCGATAAACAATTTAACAATTATATTTTAACGCATCATACGTTTTGTGGTCAGGCGACGGGAAAAAATTGTCACCTGCGACTCTATGATGAATGGGACGTAATCGGTGAACAAAACAATCGAGTTGTTCGTAAATAATCTGTACGCAAGTACCGTACGTTGACTGTTTGCACAAATGTGCCGCGGTCGCGGGCGAAAGAGCGATCGTCGTAGGTATCGAGAACTATCAGATGTGCAGTGAACTGTGCTGACGAGGCTTGCACGCGAATAATCTGTAATATTTATTTATACTATTATAACATAATGTGTGTGCTAAATCAAACGTTATTAACTGAGCAGAAGTCGCTCTCGGCTTCTTTATAGTTGTAAATAAAGTACAATGGCGAACGGCCGACACACATTAGCGCACCACTAATGCATATTCATCGCCGCTCACTGTGGTCACCGTGCGTTTCGAATGCCGCCGGCGGTGTTTACACGACCGAAACGGAATTTCAGAATCCCCGTTATTAATAATTTCAGCGCGTGAAATAAATATTTTTTCACGTTCGGTATCAAATTTGGCAGCGCAGCTTCGCATACGTAAAGAAGTGCCCGAAGGTCCGCCGCGAGCGCTCCTCGTACTCCCCCCGCTGGCCGCGCGTCGACCCCGCCCCCCGCGTGCTGCGATTGGAGCGCGCGCGACGGGGGGGCGGGGCCGGGCGGCGAAGAGGGGCGCCGGAAGAATAGAGCCGCCGGCGGGTTTTGTGAGGCCTCATAACGGAAAAGCTCGTCGCGCCGCGAAGTCGCGTCGCACCGTACCCGCGAGTATCGGTCAGTGCACGATCGTGACGAGAGTTGCGCGCCGCGAGTCCATGTGCAGTGTGAGTGCAGAGAGAGGGGAGTTTCGGTGAACACGCGAGCTCTGGAGCAAGACGGCAAGCTGTACGCGCCGCAGGGAGACGAGATGCTGACGATGGAGACGGATTTGAAGGGCGGCAGCCTGCACGCTACGGTGCCGCCGCACCACGGCCTGCACCATTCGTACGGCTCGCTGGGCGCGCTCGGAGGAATGATGAGCCTACAGCCGACGCCGCACCAGCTGCATCACGCGCCACACCAGTCGCTGCAGTCGCATCAGCAGCCGCAGCACCAACCGCCGCCCAATAACAACAACGGTCAGGCCAAGAACCAGAATGTAGACCGCGTTAAGCGGCCCATGAACGCCTTCATGGTATGGTCACGCGGCCAACGCCGCAAAATGGCCTCGGACAACCCCAAGATGCATAACTCGGAGATATCGAAGCGACTCGGTGCACAGTGGAAGGACCTCTCTGAGTCGGAGAAGCGGCCTTTTATCGACGAGGCGAAGCGACTGCGCGCCGTGCACATGAAAGAGCACCCCGACTACAAGTACCGGCCGAGACGCAAGACCAAGACGCTCGCCAAAAAGCAGGACAAGTACCCGCTAGGCGGGCTGCTGCCGAGTGCGGAGTCGCCGCGTGCGCCCGCCATCCCACCGGGCCAGCAGACGGCGCGCGACGTCTATCAGATGCCTAACGGCTACATGCCAAACGGCTATATGATGCACGACCCGGCCGCTTACCAGCAACAGGGTTACGGTTACCCGCGCTACGACGTCAGCCAGATGCAGCAGGGCGCGTACGGGGGCGCATACGGCTACGGCGCAGCGCCCGGCCAAGGCTCGCCTTACGTGCAACAGCCACCCTCCCCTTATGGACTGCAGCCCGGCTCTCCGGGCGCCTACGCTCTGCCGCCCTCTTGCGCTTCGCACAGCCCCAGCGGCTCTAGTGCCAAGTCGGAGCCGCTGTCACCGGGGCCTCCGCACGCGCCGCTCCCGCCGCATGCGCCGCACGCGCTCAAACGCGAGTTCGGCCCAGAGCAGGCGCTCGTCATGAAGCGCGAGTACGCGCCCGAGGCGACCATGAAGCGCGAATACGGCCAGCCGGACCTCAGCCACATCATCAACATGTACCACGTGCCCGACGGCGAACAGCGGCAGTACAACGAGCGCGCCATGCCGCTTATGTGAGACTCGCCCTTCGTCTGCGACATCGACATCCCGCCGCTCTGAGCGAGTCGAGTTCGCGCCCGCAGTGGACTGCAGTGACTGTTACTACTACGCGAGTTGCTCGAGACGTTATCGAATCGGTGACGATATTTTGTATATTTAAGTTTTTAGAGAAGTGGTGACGAGCTGCTCGGTAAACATACGCCTAGGTATGTTCCTTTTCTCGTTTTGTACGCGTTTATCGGTAAGCGAGTCTGAATATCTGTCCGTCGCGGCGAGGGCGGGCGGCGGCCGCGTTCCCGTCGAGGCCGCGGGAGCGCGCGCCGCCGCCGCCCGGCGCCGCCGCACCCTGGACTCTCCCTTACCATCGCGTCCCTCGTCCGAGCGAGACGCGACGATTGACGTATTCGTTTTTTAATTATGAAGTATTTCAATTAATGTTGTTGATGGATAATTGTATCATATATCATTTATTATTGTATTTTTTTAAGTTAAAAAGAATTATATCGAGTACGGACGATAGCGACAGTGTGCGAGAAGACGTAGTGAATGTGGTAAAGATTGATACCAAAAAAAATCGAACAATTTGTAAATATAGTTATAAATACCTACTTTAACGTTACAAACAATTCTTAGTCGACATTAAAATTAAACGGTGGAGCGGTCAGTCGGACCGCGCTCGAGATGTCTTTATAACATTCCGACGCTGTAGGACACCTTTTCACGAGTTGCATTATACAAATATGTTTGTTATAAATAAGCTGACCGCATGTTGGACGTCAGACCGAAGGACAAAAAGACTAAAATTTATTGTAATTCAAAATGAACTGTACAGTGAGTGTTATATAGTCAGTGGACACAAAAGTATATGAGAAATGAAGTTATAAAATAAACATCGCGTTAAAAATTTAAAATATTGTTTTTCTGTTCCACGATTGTTTCTACCCTAGGGCCCATTATTATTTAAGTGAACAGTTTATACAAAAAATGTTAAACCCATTTTCAAATTGTTGCAAGATACAGCAGTTCTTTCCCATATTGTATTTATATCACTGTCTAGTACTGTGGTATTTAAAAAAAATCATATTAACAAACGCAGTCAATTTATCTTGACAGTCGTAAATTTAAATTATGTTTTGTAAAAAGTAAATGTTTTCTATGTTTTGTTAGTTCACGATAGGTAATTAACATTAAGTTTACCATTAAAGCTATAATTTGACAATTTAGAAAAATCCTTTTTTTATTATAAAATGCAAAAACATCAGGTTTTATGTTAGTTATTTGATTCTAAATTACGTTCGACAAAGCAACTGGCGTGTCGAACAATTTAATTGTGGGGCAGTTACAAATTGAAGTGTCAATATCAATGCTTAATTCTTCAATCGACGAAGTGTGACGAAGGAATTGTGAGAAGTATTATCTATTATATATATTATCCCATTTAGAAGGATGACTGGCGCATGTTGTAGGGCTTGATCGGCCCTAGTACACACTTATGTTTGACATGGTAAAAGGTACATTTTGCTGGCGGCAAAAACACAGGTACCCACCCGCTCCTCCTACCCGCCGCCGGTCCGTAAATGCTCATTAAACGGTCCGTTCGGGCCCCTTGTTTTTGCTTTTTACATTTCTAACAGTAAACATGACTTGTGAAATTTGTTTATTGTGACTAATAAATGCCGCCGCCTTATGTGGCATTAGATACTTTGTCGTCTTACTTTGAGCCCTTCGAAACACGGTAATAATTCGATTTGTATTTACTGAGGTCATTTCAAATTTATGAATACATTTAAAAAGTAAAATTAATATGCCAGTTATTGACAAAATTATCAATCAATCATTTAACAAATTCCATTGCTAAACTCTCTGAATATTTGTCACTGTTTGGTTAACTTTCATTACTATGGTTATGGATATTTAGTAATGAAAACTTAAAAAGCCTTTAGTAAACTTAACTCGGTTTATTAATTTTGCATAATCTAAATAAACAACATTTTAGTATATTGAACTAAGTGAAATATTTTTTAAATTTCTTCCGTAAACATTATCAAAGTGCTTAATTTATTTTTTGTCGTTGGCAACTTTTTTATTGAAAATTTCGGAATCTGCTAGTAATTTTTCATATAGTTTTTTATTGATTTCATTTTTAATTTAACCTAATTAATGACAAAAAGAACTTTTTTAAACACTTAACTATTAATGTCTTATTGTGTTCAATTTTGAAATTTCTCATAATGACTATTAGTTAGTGTTGGCGTGAACTTTGAGCGTTAACGGAATAATTTCTTTGTTTATGGACAAATTACGTTATTTTGTGTAATTTGATCCATTACGTTCTACTTCTTTCAAAAGTTGTAAAGTTCAATCCATCTACTTAAAGTAACAAGTATGTTGTAAATTTAAATTTTATTATGTTAAAATGAATTTTATTGAATTTTGCAAGTTTCATTTTACGAAGTAATCAAATAGCCGTTTTATAAAAAAAAATGGAGATGTTTAAAAACTTGTTAAGTACACAATACTTTGTGCAAATGTCGATATAAAAAACGTTGTCCATAAGTTTTTCGAGCTGAATTTTTAAATTGACACGTCAAAAAAGCCTTCGATAAAAGCTTACTCGACGGAGTGCTACTTCAATATTTGCAAAGTCGTCAAAAGGTCGTTAAACCTGCGTCGTAAAAATCTTAATCGTTTAAAGTTACAAAAAGTCGCATTTTTTGATTTGCCGCAAATAATCAATACTCGTCTAGTTTTTATTTATTGACCATCTCTGAACTGTAAATTAGAAACAGACGTGAGAATATTTTCTCAATAACATACTGCCAGCCAACATAAATACATGTTTTAATTAGGAACGAAACACCTTTTATATTATCTAAATTGCACAACAAAATTTGATTGACGAGAGAAAAAAGTAAAAACGTGCAATTTTAGAAGCACCTACCTCCATTCGCACATTTGATACTAAAGTATGGACTATCGTTTCTGTTGCAAGCTAACAGTAATTGAATGAAAACGAATACGGCTTAAGTTATTTGTAACGAAATTACTCTAAGCTATTTGAAATCGGAAAATGATTTCACGAAATCTTTATAGTATATTTTCTTTTACTTTATATTTACTTTAAGAGTAAATTTTATAATTTAATATATAAAAGGCGTAGCCAACAGAAAATTATCAAGTACGTACCCAATAGCACAATTTTTACGAGTCGAAATTATGTTAAGGTAAGTATTACATCGATGACTTTCAAAACATACATATGCTAATTTTAGATGCTAACAAAATAATTTAAACTCCCCCCGCCCTTTAAAACTTACATACACGCACACGCACTAAAAAGAACGAAATTGAAAATGTTATAAC
Source organism: Druceiella hillmani (assembly GCA_039881145.1). Taxonomy (NCBI): domain Eukaryota; kingdom Metazoa; phylum Arthropoda; class Insecta; order Lepidoptera; family Hepialidae; genus Druceiella; species Druceiella hillmani. Next base: position 31,179,832 of record JAYKKI010000008.1, read on the forward strand.
GTTGACGTAAGTATATTAGATTGAGAAAGAGATATATACGAAATAAGAGGGTAATAAAGAAATAGCCACTCTACATAAAAAAATCTTCAAATAAAAAAACAGTTTTAAGAAAGATGAAATTATAACTAATTAAGAAAAAAATTATAAAATTCCTTGCGTTAAATTATAAGTGACCTTGTGAATCACTTCCGGTATAATATGGATAACAATTTACATAATTGTTTAATGGATTATTTGCAGCAAATAATTATCCGTTAACACAAACGATTAACTAATTTCATTTAAATTTTTTGCCACCATCGAGGTTGATCAGTTTTATTTTATTTGAACAAAACTTTTGAATATTTTAATAGAATTTTCAGACTGACAATTATCGCCACAGTATTTTATGCATATTATAGATGAAAGGCAAACATTTTAGCTGTAAACCGTTAGCTATAGCGACATTTTCTTTCAAACATTGTTTTCTTAATTTTTTTATTTAATTTACTCACGAACACTTTTTTTAATTCATTACGTGAACATTAACGTGGATAAACGTCGATATTGTTTTTCCGATATTAGTTATGAAGTTTATTTCTCGTATCTTTTCATCTCATATTTGTTAAAAGAATATAATAAAACGCAGCTTACTAAGCCAAAGTTACTTATGGAAATTGTAAATAATAAATATGTTATTATTTATATTTTACCATATTAAGTTCTTACGTGGAGTTATAATTAAAGATTTCAAATTTCGTTATTTAAAAATTTACGTCCGTTGCATCGCTACCGTGTTTATAATTTTATCTTAATGATTTATTTGTATTAAATCGGTTAATATAGCTCAGTTTGTCTTTTGTAACGGCAATTATATTTTTACCGAAGTTTACATAAACTTTGATTCAAAATAAAATGAGACGAAACTAAACGAACCGGCGGCTGCTAAAATTAATTGCTTTAAGAAGTAAGTACGACGAGCTGTAAATTGCGTTTAATTCCACCGCCGTTTAATCTGACATGTATATCTATTTTTGTAAAAAAGTAATTTTGTTAAAATTTTTTCGCTGCAATCGTTCGTAATAGACGTGACTGGCTGGTGTGTTTGCTGCATTTTTCTGTAGCTGCCAGATATTTGCTAAGCCACTCCATTACGTTGACAGATCGTTCTGAAAACGGTCTCCGATAAACTAGAATATAATGAAACGGTGGAAATACAACACTTTAAATTTGACACAAATTTTGAACTTCTACGCGAAGTTAATGCTCTGAACAAGCTAATCATACTTAGATATAATTCAAAGCGCTCTATTATGAAATCAGGTACCCGTTCAATTGAATAATAAATCACAAATGTTGTAAATGATAACAAAATTCTTAAATAAATTTTATTCATTTATTTACACAACTCTAGTTAAGTTCAGACCACATTTATAAAACTTACATTTTAAACATACATCACCATCGAAATGTGTAGGTATAAATCGAAGTAGATACTACTACATTATCCTTAAATATCTTTACACCCCCGAATAATTTATAATATAAACTCTACTATGTTTTATCTTATCTATAGCGTTGCTATAATTTGCTACATTGTATAAGCAAAAAAAAAGATCAATGAATTTTGTAAGTAGCTATTGAATATAGGAATATAGGTAACAATAAATATATTGTATTTGGAAACTCTGTGTTTATATACTTTGTTATACATAAATGACATAAATTAACATGAAATTAGAGTTGAAACAACGCTTTAAATAAGTATAATATAAAACTCAATGTACACACCTCTATATAAAGTACCTACGTTGAAGACGCTTCAACTAATGGGGGGAGTATATAGGTATATTTTCAGGCTGAAATGAAGTTAAATTATTCGTTCAGTTTTAAACTATTTACAAAATATGGAGAGTTGAAATTATATAAATTACTCCATTTATTTGTTTTAAGCGCAATGAATATAAGTAGAGGCTTTGGGCAATTACACTTTGAAACTGTATGAAGTGTAAAGGCTGCAATGTAAGTAGGTCGCCTATTAAAGAATTTATATATTTTATTTCTTTTAAAATTTGTTGTAGGCGATGTAAATTGTATAATACATATGACAACTTATTGATGCAATATTTGTATTGTATAATTGTATTATACATATGACAACTTATTGACTCTATACATTCCAATAAAATATAACGACAAGGTTGACAAAATTGCCTGTGTTATGGTCGGTTAATGACCTGGTGTACATAACTAAGCAATTAACGATAATACGAAAAAACCAAAATATAAATAAAATATTATAATATCTGTATATAATTCAAAACCAAAAATACACCCCATTTATAAAGAACATCGAGTTACAGAGGAATCTTTATCTGAATTAGAAGGATCTAAGATAAGGACGAAGGGTAAAAACGTAAGTATTTAGAAAAGGTGGGACTTTTTCAAACGATCTTTAAAGCTATTTCTCAAAGATAAGTTATTGGTATCTGAACCTATTTGATTCCAAGGTATGGTGAGAAAGGTATCCTTGGAAAAAAACAGGGTGACAAAGTGTTCAGAGCGTAAATCGAATGAAGATAAGTTTAAGAATCGGCTAATGAGATAATTTGGACTCCATAAACTAATCAAGATATTGAAAGCGAGCGTAAGTATGTTAAGATAGTGTTAAATGAGATCTTCAACCATTCGGTAATACTATCATGTTATACTTAAAATATCGTTACCTCGTTACCTTGTAGAACGCGAGGAATGTAATTGCTGAATATGAAGATTGTAGCATATAACGTGAGGAGTTGCCAAAACAAAGAGCCTGTCCGGCATTGTCACGGAAAGAAGTAAACGGCCCCAAAAGTCCTTGTTTACCTTGTCCCATTAGATAGGGCCTGACAGTATACCGATAGCTAAATTAATGGATAATGCAATGCGAAATAATGATATTATTAATTATAAAAAAACATGAAGACTGTTGGAGATTTTATGAGGAAAGCGAAAAATTAAAGAAAAAACTTAAATTTCCTGTAAAATAACACAATTATAACTTGAGACTATTTAAAATTGCATTATAAACATAACTATTTACATTAATTTTAAAATGTAAATATGAATAATTTTTTACCTATATATTTTCAGAGAATTCACTTATTATTTGCAAAACTAAAGTCTAATATTATCTGAAAAATTTAATCGTTATTCTTGATCACGTTTAAAGTCATCAAAGCTATTTGAAAATAGAAAGTTAAGATTTTGTAAATTAAAAATATATTTTAAGTATTGCAACATATTCTCTTAAATTATTTTAAATTCATATATTGAAAATTACGCTTAATTAATCAATTGAATAGAGATTTATCCATTTTCACAATAATAAATTGTTTGATAATGCAATAATAATTTTAAAGATGCTTGAATATTACTTGTACATTACCGCTTTAACTAAGCATAGTATAATATATAAATTCACAAAATATATAACGAAGAAATGGAGAAAGGCAAAAAGGTCATCAATGTGAACCTTTTTTTATATCATATCTTACCTTTTTGACATTAAAAAATATTTATTGGGAAGGGTTAAAATTTAAAAAAAAATTCTCCTAGACTGTAAACTATGTATCTACTGAATAAGGAACAATATTAAATCCAAATACCTTTACGTGTACACAAACTGACACATGAAGTGTTTCTGATGTAAGTATTTGAAAGAAAAGTTTTAAAGAATTAAATATAATTTATAAAGACCTGCTTTAAGTACTGTATATGTAATTTAAGTAAAACGGACTGGTTTAACTTAAATTACATATACAGTCCAAAATCTGAAATTAAAAGTAGCTAGTTTCCCTTTAAATAAACTCAATGTGAAACTCAACAAAAACTGAAATGAGCAAATTCCAAGTTGTTCTACTTTGGTTAAATTAATTTTTTTTTACAGAATTCAGAGGAGTCAAATTTTAATTAAAATTTTAATTAGATCGGACTGTTCGTAAGTGCGGTCATCTTTCTGAATCATGAAATTTAAAACTTTCAAAGACATCAAACTTTTTCTTTGTAAAATTCTGATAATAGTTTAATAGTTTAGTGTGGTTTAAATTGAAAAAGGCAAAGCGCAAGTATGATATTTATAATATTATTGACAATTATTTACATTTAGAATTTATTTGTTCTTGTTCACGTGACATTGAATACGAAAAACTGAGTTATTGAACGTGCTTTATGCCTAACGTAAACAAAAGTGCTGATCAAATTTGCAATTGTATGTGCACATACAACTGTAAATTCCATGTCAATTGAAACGAAGTATTTGATACTGTTTTCATTAGATATATATAGATGTAACAGATTATTACATTTGTAATTTAGTTATCTACATGCAACATATAACATTCTACATATGCCCGTTTGATATTACAAAGATTTTCAGTTGAATTAATTGCATAAATCTAATGATGAATTAAATTCAACTTAAATATTTGATTGCATTTGAAATATGATTTTTCATAACCTATTGTCTGAAGTAAGAAAATGAAATCACATTTACAAGTCTCTACAAACGTCCTATCGCGTTTGTTAGAACTTTTAAATTAATCTAATAAATATTTAAAAGTAAATTAATCTAATAAATATTTAAAAGTATTATCAAATGAAGACATCATCTAAAATCTGAACTTTAACTCTGTGGCAAAAAAATATTATAAGATTTGAAAATATCGATTTTAGTAGGGAATACAAAATTTGCAGACGGGGATATATCATATTGATGATGATAAAGGTGGATACATCATGATGATGGTAAGTAAGGTTGTTAATTCAAATTATTTTAATGATTGGATTGCTTGGAAAACATTAACATACAACATTTATTGTAACTGGAGAGAGCTAACTTACGTAAGCATTAAAAATAAAAAAGAAATTGTTTTATCAATTAAAAGAATTAAAACCAAATAAAAATATATATTTTTTATGTTCCGTTATTTCTAATTTTAAAATGAGAAATAAATGTTGTATTAAATTTAGTGTAAAACATCAATATTACCGTAAATATTGGTTCTTGAAACAAAATTCTTATACGTTATGTTGAAAAGGCTCTCCGTTATATTTATTACCACTAACGTAAAAGGCTATTATTAATACATCTACCAACATGTTATGAAGTAAATTGTGTACTTATTCTTGTCCCACTCTTTGATCCAATATTTGGATGTTTCTGCCACGGGCACACCAGGCCATATAATACTTCTCTGTCTATTTTAACATTAGAATGAAAATTATGCTACTTTAAACGTGTCTTAGTGTTTTACAATTTTAATAACGTTCTCAGTTTCGTTTTCAGTCACAATATTAAAAAGTTACAATCTGCAAATTTAATTTAACAAGATTGCTATCAAAATTTTCAACATTTACAACGGATTAATAAGCTGCAACAAACTTTTGTAAAGAGCCTAATTTTATGCTGTTTGATTTAGATTAATTAGTACCGTGACGACAGATAATGCGAAAACTTATTTTCGCCTGTAACTAGAATACAATATTTGAAATAATAAGTACGAAATTATGCTTGTTTTTATAAGCGAATAATTTTTTTCATTTTGAATGTTGACCTTTCAAATTTAGCTTGTATTAACGTAATAAAATAATTTGTTCGAATAGGTTGTGCAGATAAACTGGCGTGAAATAGTAACATCGACTTAAGTGACGCTGTGACAATTGCGGACACAGTGGTGGACAGCCTGTCCGCTCCCGCGCTTCAGGGTGTTGCTCATGGAATGCGGGTACCTGGCGAAGTAGCCGCGACCGGTACTTTATCACCTCATCAGGATAGCGGCAATCAGCTCGGCTCGCTCAATGTGATAACTCGGCGCGCAGGAATTTCGATAATGTTAAAAATGCGCATTTAAGTCTTTTTTGCAGTCATTTGATTGTGTTTTTGGCCTTAAAAACAAATTGAGAAAGGATTTACCTTTATAACTAAGTTTATATTTTTGATATTGTGAAATTATTAATTTAACTTAAAGCAACATTTACTTAACTACAGAACACTCAATTACACATTGCCCTGGAATGCTATGCCAATTCCGTCCAAAACTTACTTAATTTTCTTTATTACACCCCATAAAATATAAAGAAGTTAAATTGCATTTATTTAGTAGATTTACCTAGAGTAGTTAAATAGACTTATTAGATTCGTTTTAAGCGGTTTGTGAAAAAAACTAATGCTTTGATATATAAAAGCTTTGATATATACTTTTTCAGTTATTCGTAAAAAGCATTTATTTTTATTAACAAAGCTATAAATATGTTTACGAAATTATTAGAAGCTATGTGTACGTTAAGATATCGGTATAGCGTTGCACGACAATATTGCAAATTTTTAGAGGCAAATAGTACAATGTCTTATATACTGTTTGGTTATTTGCATTACATCTTACAAAAGTAGCGAAATAGTAGTATAGAAAATTATATCATATCATATTTATGTTCCACTTGGATTAACCTCTACGCGATTGCTAGACAGTAAATAATTTGGTTGAACTACTTTCTAGTGTTGTAGTAGCTATATTATACTAGTAAACATTTAAATATTTTAGTTTCGTTGCAAGTAACATAAAATTTATCTACTACCAAAAGTACTTCACCCATCATACACACGTAGCTCGCCGATTACTTTTTACTCATATTTGTATCCTAGTAAAAGTAATTGTACTCATAATATTAAACAATATTTTATAATGTAATAAACAATCAAATGAATCTTCATTGTTTTACCTTGAGTAAGTATAGGTATGGATACGGGTTAGTGCACATCTGTACATCGGTCAAACATGATAATGTTTACTTAATATATATTGTATATGATTTCAATCTTAACGCTTTTTGATACACTCACTGTACGCTGTTGCAGAAACGTGAGAAAAATTACTCATTTTTCATCTAAACTCTTCAAATGATAATGTTATCTTAAAATACTTTATTAAATGCAATAAATGGTTTTACTGCGTATAAATTCATATACTTATATGTATGCTTGTAGTATTTTAAAATGAACAAAATCAATTTAATTTTCAGAAATGGAACGAATTGTATATTAGAGTCCTCACCTGCAGAGAAGTTAATTTAAATTTACATTACCTTAACGGAAGTTTTGTTATTTATACATAAATATATAAATACTAAAAACTTTATAGGACTATTTCCATATACGTGTAGAATAATTTTATTAAAAGTAACTGTCTTGTATAGTACAAGACAGTTAAAGTAGGTAAATAGTACCGAAGTAAAGGAACACAAACACATCAGTTTTCAGAATATTTGCTTTTCTCTTAGTTCTTATATTAGTTTATATGTTTTATTTTTATTCATATAAGGCAATTATATAATTTTTAGGGTCCTGTACCTCAAAAGGAAAAGGGAACCCTTATAAAATCAGTTCGTTGCCCGTCTGTATGTCTTTTTATCTGTAAAGACCCTTTTTCTCGGGAACGGGTGTTGGTATCAATTTTTGAAAATAATATGTAATACTTAGGTCTACGGTCCTTTTGAGCTGTAAAAAAATCAAGCTTCTAAGTTAACGCAATCAAAAAGAACTCTGTAAATACGGCCATTTACGCCGCATATTTTGACACTCGTAAATAAATCAAAACCTATGGGATACTTCTCGTTGATATAGAATACTTCCCGTTGATATAAAATTTGGCGAGAGGCAAGGTCTTACAGCATAAGTAAAGGAAAAAAATTTGAAAATTGTCAATTTGTAACTTAAATATGTGAAAGATATAGCAGGCAATATATTTTTGTTCTAAAAAATTAAAATTTTATAAATAGTTTAATAGTAATATTATGAACGATCAAATGCTTATAAATGCCTAAATATGTACGGAATACTCGTAATGCGAGTTCCACTCGTGTTTGACATGTTTTATTTTATTGTTACGTAACTTGTTTTTTTTTAAACTCCTATATAAAGTGACTAATAAATAAGATCACTTTATTATATTAACGAACTGATCTCCACAAAAAATATTTAGGGAATCAGAAAACGCTTTAAGGAATTGCAAAAGTGAAATAACTGTACATTGCATAGCTAATATTCTGTAACTAATAGATAGTAGAGATGTGTCTCGTTATCCTCAAAAAAACTCTCTTATTAAAAAAATTGTCAAATTTTAAAATTCGAGCTTTGGAGACTGCGACTACATATTGTTTTCCATTTGACATGAAAAAATGAAAATAATATAAAAAAAATACAAGTTTTCGTGGCAAACCTGCAATACATAGCTCAATTATAATACAAATATTACGCAATTATTGGCACTCAAATATCCGTATCAATACACAGCAGTGTAACACAAGTTATGTCACGTGTTATAATCCACACGAACGTATTTTTAAAGAATCGAACATATTTTTCCTATTACAAACGGCCTTCATCACATCTAACATATATATTGTAGCCAATGCATGCAACTATTAAAATAGATGGTAAATTTTTAATAAATATTGAATTCAAGATTATTTATTACCCTAAACTAACGTATGATATTAAGATTTGATACAATTGAGTTTTGTTGTGTAACATAATCTCCAATATGTTTTCTTAAAAATTCAATGTGATATCTAATACACTGAAGGACATAGTTCAATCCCATGCATTTAGTTATCAATTATTTAAACATATATATATATATATATATATATATATATATATATATATATATATATATATACATACAAGTATTCATTTAATTCATAGTTTATGTTTATTAAAAACCTCCGCTGGTGTATTTTATTTAAAAGTTCGTACATATTGATCTAAGTTTACTTTTCGTTAAATATTCTAAATAAACACAGTAATCATAAGATTATCCTTAATACATTTATGAGGTGCGTTATAATTACAATTACAACTTTTAACTCCGATGCTAACAGTTTCTTATATTCTACTCGCATTTCACATTTTAGTTTTAATAATATTAAAATATGTTAATTGCTACATAAAGTTACGATATCTTATATTACTTGCCAAGAGTTTTTACGCCTTTATACACAAGGTACATGACCGACGATAATCGGTCTGGCGATAATTGGAGAAAATAGAACATGTATAATACTTTAATGCCTATGTCCTGAAATAATAAGTAACACAAAAAAATTGAAGCGAATCGAAACGAAATGGCCGACACTTTCAGTCCGAAAGTTAAGAGTTAAGACACGCTCACTGAGAAACTTATAGAACGTACTTACTACTGAACACAAGCTAAATGAGACGGCAGACATTTAGTCGGCGGCGCTCGGCTCACGACTTTTTCGACAAGACAGTTGAAGGTTGCTCACCGATCTTGTTATTACAAAAGTCGGTATACGTCGGCCACCGATTCTCTATCTACAAGAGCCGTTCGTCTGACTTGCGAGTTATGTTGCGAACAAGTTTATGTTGTTTGCATTTTTTATTTAATCCGAAAGACGATCCATCTTCTCCTAAAATTCCAAATCGTAATTGCTGATACAATTGCTTTCTTAATGCTACATCTAGTGTTGTCCCATTTTACAGTTAAGTTCTTTACTTAATTAGAATATATCTGTCGTCTCTAATCAAACTGTAAATTCAGTCATAAAATATCCTGTGGGTTCTATCGATGAAAAATTGTAAAGAGCTATATATTTATTATACTCACAAAAATACTCGGGGGTTCTATTTATAAAATTGTAATCAGCCTGTCAGCTGACATTTCAAAATTTTTACAATGATTGAAATGCAAATTTTTTCCATAATTGAATAAATATAATAATTTTTACATCTTATATTTTTCTTATCATCCGAGTTTCATTTCTCAAAAAGGTTTTAACTTACATCTTAAATTTGGAAACTAATTTTCCATTTTTGACTGCATACGAAAAACCAGTTGTCTTTATCAGTTGAAAATATTAAGACAAGCTATATAAAATAATATTAATTGAAATTTCGCATCCAATGATAGAACCTAGAATTTTTTGACTTTTCAAATCCACGGTTGAAAAATTATAAATATGTTTAAATTGCATTAATTTTAAAGTATAATAATTAGCAAAAGAGACTTAACAATAGAATTTTCTAATTACAGCTCATTACAATAATCTCTATCACTTTGTAAATATTCGCAAAAAAATTCAAGATTTAACTTAACTAAGTTCTCCACGTTCACTGAAATCTCCATCTGAAGTATCAATTTGAAAAATAATCTGTATACATTTCTAAAAACGTAGAAATTGAGAATCTGTGACAGATATACGAAACATATGATGAAATCAATTTTTTTTGTATCATAATGGGACTTTAAAAAGAGAGAGATAGTGTGCATTTAAACGAATATTTTAAACGATTTCATTGAGTATATAATTGCAAAATCTTGTACTTTCAAACTTCGACAGAAGTTTAACGCGCCGTGGAGACCATTCAAATTCACAGTGGCACAGCGTGGATTTAAAAATGCTACATCATGAGGTTTATCACAAAACGAATGTGAACACGAACAAACTTACTTGTAATATCTTTTGGCATCAGTCACGGGAGGTTTAAGTGATAGAAAGCAATGGCTCCAAGTATGGTCAGCTTTCCGGTGACTCACGAGGGACCGGTTAAGATGTACGCTTCGTAGTTTAGCAATCTCGGTTCTATTCCTAAGTCCATATTGTGCCATTTATAGATTTCAGTTGAATATTCGAGTTGAATTTTATTAATTGAACATGTATCTAAATATTTTTAAAGTTTGTTTTATATTTATTTAATTTGAATTTATCTAATACACTTAAGTGAAGCAGGTTGCATTATTGAATAAAATCACCGACTAATAAAGTCAAATTAAAATTTTAAAGCCCCAAGGTTATTATCCTTTCGATGGATATTAAAATTATTTCTAAATTTATATCACAGCACTAATTTATTAATTATACTTTAAAGTACACTAGTAGAAATCTTTAAATAGAAATATAATTTTGCATATGTTTTCCAAAAAATACCCTATTTTATATAAATATCGATTTATTCATCATGTATAGATTGCTTTTCATCATATTTTTTTTCGTAAGTGTGGTGTTTTAATTGATAACTGTTACCTAATATGTTTTGTTACAAAACACTCAATACCTTATCTTATAATGCTCGCTATGTATTTGCAATCAGACATTTAAAAAAAATAGAACATTTCTCTCTGAGTTTCCGTAAGGGAGAGGTGATGAAAGTGAAATAAATAGGAGATTACATAATTCAATGCAGAAAAACAAAGGCAAGTAAGGAAAATTATGTTTTCTTAATTTAAATTACGCTCATGATTTTTCTTTTAATGAAGATTACAATTTTATAAGGGAGTTAGGATTGAGACTTATCTTGAGACTGACTATATTTGCTTATCACTGATATACGAATGCCGCCGGTTTGCTTTGTGAGAATTTCAAAAATACGAGACATTTATCTGGAAATATGACCAATAATAGGAATGTCGGGACAAGGCACTTGAAACATGATCAAAAATAGGAATGTTTCAATCAAGAATAACAAAGAGTATTAGCAGAAAATTTAAAAAAAATAATAATTTGTTTATAATTGAAATCCATCAATAATTAATGGCATTTATCAATTTAAATGTGTAACCATAACGAGTTTATTAACTAATAAAATTGTTGCAATATTATAGTAAGAATGTAATAAAGTTCGATTCTACCAGTTGTTTTGCTTTTAAATTTTCAAAATTAGTCAAATTTCTATTTTAAAATTATACGTAATATACCAACATAATCATTTTTGGAAAAATATTGGATTATAGTAGGTGAATGAAAACTACATAAAACATCCCTTCCTGTTAAAGAAGATACAATATATTCACAGTTAATTATTTTGTCAGATTGCAATAGATTTTATGACAAAATAGAAGGGACACAATAAAAAAGAAAGGTTATGTTAAATGGTAAAAAATTAAATCAGAACGCTATTTTAAACTAAGTTTTTCTCTAAATTTACTGAAATTTTGGAAATTTGTAGAATTAATTTAGGTAATAAAACATTTAAATCAATGTCACTCAAAATATTTACAAATTTAAATACAACCCGCAAGTAGATTCCAAAATAATTATTTTAATAAAATATTCCATCATACTGAAAAAATAAAATCTAAGTACTAAATTAAATTCCAAATTACTATACAAATTTCCAAAATAACATGAAATACAAAACTTTTATTTTCATTTTACAGTCTATTAGTATAAAGATGCTATAGTCCTTTTAATTTATTGTATTTAGCTGATGTCTTCAAATTATTCCAACTGTGGGACTAACTACTATGATTATGAGACATTTAGAAAATCAATTTATAACCAACTGACATTGATATGTTATGACAACTTGTTGATAATAGGGCATTAAATATTTCTCAGCAGGATCGGTTGAATTTTACATAGTATCCAGTTACGTCTGATGACATAAGTTCTTGCCAGAAGGAATTGGTTAATTTAAACTCTTTTTGAAATAGCGTAATAATTTGTGAACTATGCCTCAAGGCATATTCAAAGTCAAACACAATTGGTAGTTTCATTTTTTAAAATAAAATGTAACTTTTTATTATTATACAAAGTATTTGTTATACAAAGTATTTATGACCTATTATCTAGCAAAGATAAGTGCAAGGTGTATACCAGAACGTTTGGAGATACTCATGACTTCCATACAGTATTTGATATCTTCAATGAATTAGTTAATGTACCACATGTTAATAAGTTTCTTAAGCGTATATTTTTCAGGCGTTGTAGTTATCGCTAACAGGTAAATACCACTGCTCACTGATATAAGAATGTCCTATATACTTTATTAATGGGGGTTTTGCATAAAATGATTTTATAATAAATTTATCATCATTAACTCAGTCGTACTTCAATGTCGTACATATAATATTAAAAAAATTCCATGAATTTGAAAATATGAACATAAATTTATATGATAGTTATAATTATATTTACACACATACACACACACACACACACACACATATATATATATATATATATATATATATATATATATATATATATATATATATATATATATATGATTGGCAAATATATAGTAAAGGAAGACAATAATAAAGTTTAATTATGACTTTTATTGTTACACCAATTCATGAGCATTTTACATTTAGATATTGTCATAAGAAGAAAGTTTAAATATCCATGCGGAAAATTTATTATTGGTCTCAAACTGAAACATATTTATGTGAAAAAAAGAAAATTAAATGCAATAAAAGTAAGCGATATCATAATTTGAAACGATAAATTAAAATGTGTATATCTCTAATACCTTCGAGAACTAGTTTTTTGTCATGCCAGGAATAATCGTGCAGGGAACAGAAAGTATATAAACAATTAGTAGCCATAACTAAGGTGAGTTGCTTGAACATTAAAATATATCATGTTACTTATATTCTTATGTATCCAAAGAATAAACGTTACTGCTTATCATAGGCGCTAGTAGCAGCCAAAATCAAATTTATGTTTTATTTCTGGCTTTTCATATACTTATGAATGGTTTCGACAAAAATTATGCAAAAAAATCATTTCTGTCTGTTATATTTGACAATAATATTAATTGCGTCATTGCCACTACGAAACCGGAAAAGCTATAACTTTAAGTGGTTATGAATGCACAGAAAACAAAAACAAAAAAGTGTTCTTATAACTAATACTTAGCGTCATTTCATAGATATAAATTAAAGAGATTGCGTTTCGTCAAAATGTTTAGTACTAAAACACAATAACTATTGAAACTTGCATAAAAATCTCAACAATCAGTCGAGTTGTATACGCACAAATTGTAAAATTGGTTGACGTAAGTTACAGTAAAATAAAAAAAATAAAGCGGTTTTAAAACTAATACCTACTGTTATTTACCACGTTATCCGTTGAAGAGCTTGCCCTTTGTCGAAATCATTAGTACTAAAATACTATAACTATCGAAACTTGCATCGAAATCTCAACAATCAGTCGAGTTGTATATGCACAAATTGTAACACTGGTTAACGTAAGTTACAGAAAATGAAAAAAAATAAAGTGCTTTTAAAACTAATACCTACTGTTACTTAACACGTTATCCATTGACTAGTTTGTCTTTCGTCGAAATCATTAGTACTAAAACATTATAACTATCGAAACTTGCATCGAAATCTCAATAATCATTTGAGTTGTATATGTACATTAGCCTCAACGGATAAGGACATCGACGCCGCTGCGATAATCGTTATGGAGATTAGTATATTTGAATAAGTAAGACATAAACATCATTAGTTATTACGATCACCCAAAAGACGTTGTAATAACCCGTTCTTCCAATCAAATTACTCCGTATCAAAATATTGACGTATCAATCGTACGTAATTTGAATTTCAATATTTATAACTTCGGAACGAAAATAGCGCTCGCTTTGCGCTCGACAAATATTTGTGTGGGAACAAATTTTAGCGTTTAATATGCAGATTGGTAGAATGTATGTGTTTATATATATGAGGTAATTTCTCCGCTATTATTTTTAATCTGACTCGTGTTTATAATTTGAATACTTAAACCAATTTGTAAATTTTTTTTCATAATTCGTCAATAAATAAGGATTTTTTGAGGGTCAAGCAGGTATTCTTATATTGGCATTATTATTATTTGTTACATTAGTATAATTTTTTTGTAACATAAAACCGATTTCGAGTTATGGGTATTAATTATTCATCAAGGAAAATGATGCTGGTCTCGTCAAGATCAAGAGATCACAAACTGTTTATTTTGTTTATTAAATTATTTAAAAATGAAAATTAGTTTTTATGTGAGGAGAATTTTTAATTTACAAGTGTTCATTTTTTTAAGTTGAAATCTTTGTTTGAATAACAATTATTATTTAAAATATTGGGTATACAAATTCATGATATGGTTTCGAGAATTTCGTGAATACCACATTAAATCAACAATACTTAATTTTATAAAAAAAATCTTAATCTTACATTAGCTATTCATATCTAAACTATCCGATTACTGAAATCGAAGCCGTCATATAATAATTATAATGTTGAAATATACTTTTTAAGCTTGAAGAAAAATTAAATGTTGCTGGATAGATATTCTGAAAAATCATTTCTAAGCACAAATGTTATTTTCTTTTCCTGTTACGAAAGTTCTGAAATAATTACACAATAAGCGAGCATTTCAAGCATAAGGGCGAGCGAGCAGTTTTCATTACAAGCGTTATTTTAAAAAGTATAGTCATTACCTTTATGTATTCAGCGAATCTATTAAGAGTAATATTTTATTAAACATTAGCTTCTGTAAGTAACCGTACTACAATGAATTTTATTTCATTAAAATCCCTTTTCAAACAATATATTTATTACATAAATTTCACATTTAGAATTTATTAACCGATATACGTAGTAGGCCTCGCGTAATCAATAAATAATTACTGAGTTAGACTAAATTTTCCGTGAATTCTACGGTTTTTAATTAATAAATTCTATTATATAAAGGAAATTGGTGAACAAATTATGCAAATAATTTTTTTTCCATTTATTCAAAACATGTTTATTACAACAGATTCGATAAAAATTAGTATTTATAGTTTTCTACTAATAACCCGTAAATAGAGAACACTTAGATGCTGAACTCCTTATGTTGAGGTTATAGGAAAGAGTCAAATCAAGTTAAACAAAAAGCTTACTTTAAACCGCATATCAATTATTCTTAACGTATACCTATAAAGTATGTGTTGAATTCAAATATAAAAAACCTTTTAATCTAGAGTTTTAATTCCTAGTAGAAACTAAATTCATTTACCGCAAAATGTTGTAAAATAATAACTCAGCTTCTGCGAACTGTATATAGTAAATAACATCAAAACATTTCTCGCCGTCACTACAAGTACGCACACGTATTTACATGTATATATAAGTATGTACGTGTGAACATGCATTGGCAGCACCGAGAGACACCTAATGTAAACTTAAGTTGTTTCCAACCCTCGAGTTAAAAGCGAATCCCCGTGATAATTTAATACAAGTCGCGGACCGAGAAACCGACTCTCGGCCAAAATCTATGCAGTAGCTACGCCCCGTTGTTTACGTGCGTCCGTAATTTATTTCGCCCCTCGCGGCGGCGGCGGCAAGGGGTGAGGGGTATATTTAAAGGAAAATCTGGTCCACATCCGAGGGGAGGCGGCGCTGCGGTACGTCCGTACGTACGCGTAGCGGATTCTTCGTAAATACTCGGTTGCACTCATTCGATATTGTACTTATGCCATATTCATAGTTTTCATTAGACGACCGGTTCGATTGATTTCATTGTTACTTTTCTTAGTTAACATTATTATTCAAGAGAGCATAACAACATACTGTCGGAAATTCTATTATTGTTTTATCTAAATACACACAAATTCTTATTTATTGTGGTAAATAATAATCGTGCAAAATAGAGAGAAATTGGAGATTTAAATTTATAGAAATTCAATAACGAAATCATTCTATAACGACAGATCGTACTGATGAGAAAGTGACTTTATAAGGTCCTATTCAACAGATACTTCAAGTTAACTTTATAATAAACTTAGGTAAAATTAAAATAATTTAATTTAGATACAAATTTTAATGTTTGAGAATATATTCATTTGTCGAGAAATATTGTAAATATAATAAAGTAACTTTTATTATTTTGTGGACATGAAACCGAGATTATAATATTAGTTATCGTTATGTTCTGAGCAACGAAACTCTGATAAACATATACCTAAATACTGTTAAAACCATGCAATATACATAAAAATGCCAATATTGATTAATGTGAAATGTATACTTATTTTTCACATGACATTAAAAATATAACAGGTAATTTAAGGAGCCGACAAGTTTAAATATTGCTTTAATATTAAAACTGACTAAATTACTTTATATTACAAAATGCACAATTTAAAAAAAAGTATTGAAGTAATAATCCACACAAAATAGCACAATGTTTTTCATGAACAACGATGTATCAGTATCTAACTCATTGTTTATTTGCAGAAATATTTGAATCGTATTTCACAAGTTTTGTAATAGTACAAATGAAAACCTGGTTAAAAATCGATACGCGTATTTTTGCAGATTAATTTCTTTTGACATATATCCATATAATACATAAGTATTTCTACGTGATCACGATAAGGTTTTTTTTAAAATATTCATTATTTCAAAATACCGCCGGTTAACTTTTATTCTATGACTTCTTCAATTATGCATTCATTTAAATAATTTAAGTAATGTTTCAAAGATTAGCACTTTCAATATGGCACTATTTTGTGGTCTAATGGTAAAAGTAATTGTACGTATTAACATTCATTAATAGTATCTAAGGTGTTTTTCGAGAGGGTACTTTTTTCTTGATAATTTCTCAATCATATCTTTTTAATGACCATCATGCTTTTAGTACAGATAAAATTTTGGCTTCTTATTCCAAGAAAAAATAATATTAAGTTATACTCAGTCAACTCATCATCCAACGAAATAAATTTCTACTGCAAGTAGCGATTGGCGTGACTTAAACCTCTTACATATAATATATATACATATATGTATATATATATATATATATATATATATATACACATGTATATATGTACTCGTATGTATGTATAATAGCGCTATATCCATATAACTGAAGTATGCACATCGCGAAATTTACCGAGGAAATTAAAATATATGTCCTGTTGTCATATCTACTATTAATTTAGGCCCTCCAACACAAGAATATTTTTAAAAAAGAAGCTACATAATTAAGATTACAGATACGCATAGCTACATCCTGTTTTGCATCTTAGTTACAGAACGTAAATAATTTTTAATACTCGTCAAACAATTAATGTCGCAAACAACCATAATTTTTATTTGTTTTGACAGCATTGTTTAACTACGATACCTAAGAACCAATTAAAGAATTGCCTATAGACTAGGCTCACTTGGTTACATTCGTCGGCCGCGGTAGGCAATCGCCCCGCATTGTTCTCTATGAATATGATTACCGAGTTCAGCGCGAGTGCATTCCCACGTACGACGGGCGACCCGCTCCGTTGTCGTCTGAACTTAGGCGCACTCTCATTAGCTAAATGCGGTCAAACGGTTCTTAGTATGGATCGGGTCATATGGACTTTCGAAACAGTATTCTTATAAAAAAATTTAACTATCTATATTAAGCTTATCAAAAATATCAATCAAGCAATCATCAAATTGTGTTTAATATGGATGAATTTATTTCAAAACAGTATATTGCTTCATTTATGATCAATGTGGGTATCTTAAGTAACATAAGAGATAAGGGTCTTCGTTGAACTATGAAAGAGATTCCGAAACAAGACAATCAACAATAATAATGCAGCGTACCAGACGTACTTTTCGGGATAGACTAGATCCTAAATACACATCAAATTTCGTCTAGTAACAAATAATTGATTCACATTTTGATACATCTAATATTACTTACCATTTACTATAATATTCTAGAGCTAAGACTAGCAAGTCTAAATGTATATTTAAACAACCTGTTGCCTAGCACACAGTGCAACTTATCCAAAGATTTGTATGTATGGGCTATGGGAAGACTGTGGATGGTTCATTTAAATTTTTAATACTATTGGTTCTTGATATATGAATCTTAACGCAATTTGCTCAAGGAACTGTTAAAAATGCGAATATAACGGTCCCGACACCTGTATTCATTTTTCACAAAAGAAAAATAACTTAGACTCAACACTTTGTATGTTTTCGACTTCCCATCTTTACATAAGTTGGTACACCTGCCCAAATTGCTTGCGCCAAAAAAATTAACTAGGTCTATATATAAACTCGAGCTAAGCCTCCGTGAGTAGCAACTCTTACATTTTTTTATCAATATTATGTTTATATCTACAAGATAAGAAATACACGCGGCCTTAACTGGATTTATTGACAATCTTCAGCCGATTGTCGGACCTAAATTAATTTCATTGTCCGGCGCGCCGCCGCCACATGGGTGGAGGCTAATAGAGAATTTACGTTGTGATGTGCGAAAAAATAATTAATCGAATATTATTGGATGCCTGCTGGTCTACTTTCACTGCTTCACGCTTGGCGGTCCGCCTTAGTTGGCGAGAATTCGGTATGAAGAAAGCTATAATTGCGAGTATGTACCGAGGCGCCGCCCGGTCGGCGATTGCATTCGGCTGACAAGAACCTAATTTAACAGTTAAGTATGTGTTAATGTAAATTCGAAAAATAATATGCATACAATATGAAGTGGTATCGATTCCGCGTATTAGCGGTTCGGCTATTGCTACACACGTTTTGTCGATATTGAGATGATAATTTTTGTGTTTATTTTTTAATGGCTGGATTCACATGTATAAAATTATTGAGTTCTCTTTAATCTCTTCCTATATTATTTAATTAGGAAAATAAATCTCTACCGTTTATCTATCTTATACTTATATTTTATATATATATATATATATATATATATATATATATATATATATATATATATATATATTAATAATCAATTATTTATTTACAAATTTGCCATCAAGTACTAATATAAGACATTTTTCACGTATTTCGAACCCATGGTAGCAAAATGTAACTAAAGAGGGGCGAGGGGGAGGTGGTTAGGGACATTGCGTGTTATTTTCAAGCCCAAAAATGAAGATTATTAAAAATGAACATAATTCATTTTAAAAACCATTTTAACGAAACCCCCCACAATTGGGTATATTAAAAATCATACCCACTTTTTATAATAATATGTATACAATAACAAAACAGGAAAACAAATATTTTGCCACATATACTATGATAAATCTATAGTGTTCCCATTCTTTCTGAATCTTGCTTTTCTATCGCCTATTACGAGGGTGACAGACGGACGAGCACACGCACGGATATGGCCAAATTATGAGGATCCCATGTTTGACTATGGGAGCCTGAAATTTGGTCGAAATGAAATAAGATTTTTCTTAGTAATATTACATTTTTACAATCAGAAATTTCAGAGTTATAAATACTCTAAGCATATGTAACGGTAATGTGAATAGACAATAGCAAAACATTTTACTCACATATGTTTGCATGTTATTTAAGTGAGTACTGCAACATGTTGGAAAAGCTATAAGATCGATTGAATTTCACCATCGACAGTAATGAAGAGGATATGAGATTATCATCACCAATGTTTTTCTTATAAAACAGCGTCGAGTGAAACCAGATTGAAAATCCATCACCGCGTGCAAGCAGCTAAAAATTAATTAAAAGTCTAAACTTGCAACCTGCATCCAGCTGCGACTTTCCCTTCCTTGTCAATTATTAATAATTATCACGACATCTCACAAAAAGTGCCTGGCAATATTGTGCAACAAATGATTAGCAAGTTTCTCTTAATCGAGAGACTTAAAGAAATTTCAAGCAGATATTGAAAACATTTCGATAATCAATATTATCTATCGCAAGCAAGGGTGTACACTCAGGACAAAGAACATGGTAAAAGTCATATGTTTAGAACATAACCATATTCGTAATCAACGGCAAATATTTCCAAAGAAAGTGGTTTAAATTTTCCATAGTGGAAGGAAAAACAAAGAAAACGAGTCACGAAGGAAAAATAATTTAATCAGAGATATAAAAGCGCAAGTGAAATTAGACGAATTTCTTTTTCCTCTTATTGAATTCACATATGGACGATACACTTCTCACACTTTTCTTGTTTGATATGTTTATTTAAAATATCATCTACATATTCGCTTCTTTACACAAAATCATTTTAATAATTAATTAATAATGTTGATCACTTTCATCTCGTATCCTATTTCTAAAGTCTAGACATATGTCTAAGCATAAATATAATTTGTATTCACTTCTCTAAATTATATACATAATTAAATATACCCATAATGAAATAAGATATGATATAAAATTGACATTGATATAACATAATGAAATAAGACATGATATAAAATTACAAGTATGGACATACATACGTACATACTACTTCGAACTATGAAAAACGGGCAGAGACTTAAATTTGTTTACAGAAAAATTAAATTTCTTTCAAAATACTTGCTTTTTTCTCCCTTTCACTTTCTTTTTTTACCACATATAAATTTAGTTTAATGTTAAAATAAATGTAGATATGGAGTACCTTCTTTTATATAACCTTATAACTTTAGTAACCTGTACGTTTTATTCCCTTTAAAGCAGATATAATGTGTTTAATTTTGAAACACGGCTTCATTAGCGTGAAAAAGAGAAATAATTGTATTATAGTTTAGAAATAAAAACGTAAATACACATGCATTTATTTGCGTTTACTCTCGTATCTCTTACGGAGTGATTTTTTAATTACTAAAAGAATTTCTTTTCCCGAATAAAAATGTCATACGTGATGGTACAGGATCATGACACACGCAATATGAGCACGGTTGGGTAGTTGAGCTATAAAAGCTAGACAAATGAATAAATAAAGTCACTTTTTCATTTAAAATTTTATTAATTAGTGTAAAAAATTAATTAGTTTTAATGCACAGAAAAGCACTAAATGGGCATGAAATCCATAATTTCCTTGTAATAAAACGTTTATATTATCAAACCAGGAAACAAAAGTCAACGATGAATTAGACATTAATTAATTTGAGGATTTAAATATTTAGTGTTACCATGACGTTTAAAAGTTTTTTATTAAAGAAGTAATAAACAGTCTATTTAAAAATATGATATATTCATAATTTGTTTACTAAAATAAAGTAAACAATAATGATATCTTTTCGGTTCACATTACTCGAGAAAACTACGTTTTCATAAATTTTCTGAACCGCACATGGCAAATATATTATTATTAGGGCACATATAATTATAATCCAGAAAAATCAATACAAAAAAAGTTAATTTAAATATTGGAAACGTTTCAGAGTTTTCAAAGGTCAACAAAAAAAACTAAAAATATTGTCAACCCTGATTAAATTAACAGTATTTTCAATTTTGTCTCAACAAACACTGAAATATATATTAATAAGTTTGATGTTCCTCAATTATTTTTTAAACCAATTTTATAATAACAAGAGAAAGTAATATAAGAAAAAAAATATTTTTGAAATTAATTCTTCACTCCTTATATTTACATCTCGGAAACTTTTTTGTGAAGAAGTTAATTTTTTGCAATTATTAATTTATAACAAAGTATAATAATTATACCAAAACTTAATTGCAACTGTTCCCGAACCTTATGGTTTTAGGGCGAGCTTTGAAGATATTATAATGCAGAGAGTGCAGTCAAAGTTCCACCATGCACTCTTCGTATATAAAAAATTGCATACAAACTACAATTACTACTCTGGGTAAACATTTAATAGACTGACATCTGATAAATCAAAATTAAATGTCTATTTCCCAAGAAAAAACTCATGCCTGAGTGACACATGAAATAAAGAAAGCCGCAATTGATGAAACGGACCGCAGTTAGTTTCAATGGTAACCCACATCCGGCGCTACGTATTTGCCAGTTTGCGCATAAAAAACTGTTTAATCAATCGCTTTCATTTGCTTCTTATTGGCTCGAATGAATTCCATCAGTCAAGCTTATTATTAAATTATGTTCTTTGCATTGGAGAGAGATTAACGCTTGTCGACAAATCAAAACTGTAAACTAGCGGAAATTTTGACAAGCGAGTTTTTTTTATAACGTTTGATTTCGAAACTGTAATTGCAATGGAATTGAATGTTTGATTGGATAAAGATATCTGCTTGGATCGACGCCTTGATGAAGAAAAATGGAAATATTTTCTCGTAAAATGGTTACTGGATCAAAATAAGATCAATACAATAAAGAAAAGTATTTTCATAAGATACAATATATCTCGCGTCAAATAATCTTATTTACCTAAATATTAACAAGTTAAGAGAAAACTTTGTAACCATTTTTAACCATATTGCGCGCAAGAAGGAGTGTGAGATTTGACATAGTTAAAATTTATATACTTTTTTCAATTGTTACTAACATTAAGTTTTAAATCCCATAGGTATTGCAGGGAATTAAAGTAAACAATACACGCTTATGACGTATTTGTACATGCTCTCAGCTGACGGAAAATAAAAAAAATATATATGCAATGATGATAGAGGTATACTCTTTGATAAAAGCTCAGTAACGTTCAGAGTTAACAATTTATTGAATTACAGTCGAATTTCGACCACTGGGTGACCACTAGTGTGTATTTATTATATGCATTTACTTTAAACAGTTAAATTATTAACAAGCAAATAATGGTACCATACTATGTTTAATTTACCAAATTTGTTGCAATACGTATGTAGATCTATATTATTTTAATATACTATGATTTTAGTTAAGAGAAATTTATGTTATTGTATATATATATATATATATATATATATATATATATGTGTGTGTGTGTGTGTGTGTGTATGTGTGTGTGTGTGTATTCAAATATACGTGCTAAAAATGTAGAATACATACATATATGCATATAAATATTACACATTAATATAAATAACATCACATCGCCATAGAGAATATATCTGTTAGTTTTGCCAATTATGAGGTAAATTCATATCTAAACAAAAATAACAAAGATAAAATAATGACGAGAAATATAAAATATTTAAAAACACCAATAACAATAACGCATCGGTATTTAAATCATCATTGTTGATGCTATTAAATAAATATGTCAAGGTTCAATGCAATGTTACAAATAAAGTTATAAAAATTAAATTGACATGGTGACATACTAGACATTGAGTGCAAAGTTTTGAAGAAAAAATTCCCAAGGAATTTCACAGTGCAATCATTCTACTGATAGGCCTATAACTTCTCCCAGTTTTCCTCTTATCACAAGCAAATAACTACGAGATACATAACAAGTTACCTAACTTTATATAATTAATTAAAATGATCCAGGCACAAACAATAGCTACTACTCAGGAGTTCGTCAACGTAAAAAATATTTAGGATTGAATTTGATATTCCGTAGGTGGCCTTTTGCAATTAAAGGAATAGTCTAATAAAATATAAATTATTATAACAATGTTAACAATTGAAAGTTCGGTGTGGATGGAATTCTTAGGTAGCGCTGAGGTCCGCAACGATATCAGTTACGTGTTCACGACCCCGTGAGCGTGAACCTGCTGTTAGGTTAGCTATATATTTTAGCGCACTGTTGAAGCGTATAACTTTATAGATAATTATCTATTTATTTGTTGTTAGTATGTGCATAGCAAGGATATACAAGAGGTAAAAATCAAATAAGATAATACTTTTGTATTCTACTCGCTAATCTCTTTCATTCGATAGCCATGTGAAAGAGTGTCACAAATAAAAGCAAATAATTCTCTTATCTTGCAGCATTGGCCATTCTGAACTCATTATGATGTTACATGCACCATATTCTTCTCCGGGTGGCAAGTTATAATGTTGCTAAATTTCATTAAAAGCGGTAAAAGATAAACCCACTCTTATTTGTATAATATTAGTATTAATTGATACGCGATTTATTCACGATGATGGTTGGTGGAGGATGTTTGACAAATCTAACTAAATCTTAATAATGTAAGCCTATTCAGACAGTAAAGTAATGACTTTTTAAATAGTTGAAAATAAAAAAAATTGCTAAATTCTTAGCCGATAATTATGTAATTTAAATTATTTTTTAAGTTTTATCTCATCTCTTTTATCATGTAAAAGTACGAAACAGTCGAAAATTTTAACAATTTTGAATGTGCCAAATACAGTTACAGTTAAAATAAATCATGATTGTCGAAAGTAGTAATATAGAGGCATGTTTTGATATTACTTGTATGTGACTCAGAAATCTGGAAAATACATTGCAAAATTGTAATGATTTTATGTTTCAAGTAAATTTTACTGTGTACCTTCTAAATTCAACGCGTGGTTAATACATATATTGACACAGTAACTGCAAGGAATAATTGTAAAATATTATATTATATGTTCACTGTCTGAATTTTATACATATTTAATATTTGCCATTTTGGCAACCGTGACTTATTTTTTGCCGATTTTCATACTTCCGTAAATTTAAAAATTTAATAAAATCTTATGAGTAAATACGAGCCTTTTAAGTTTCATCGTCAAGATCATCATCATTTTATTCCATTATTAATTTTACTTATCACTTTGAGGACCTATTTATAATATATTATGTGGTGTAATGATCGTAAATCAATCACATACACTATAAAGGTAATTCCGAATCAATGAGAAAAACATACGACGACTAAATACAGAAATTATGGAAGTATATTAATACGTAATTGTGGTAGAGGAAATTAAGTAAATGCAGTAATATACAGTTTGAAAATTATCCTAACATTTGAAACAATTCATGAAAATATACAAAGTTTTGTTTTAAAAAAGAATTACCCCATGTCTTCAAAGTAAGGTCAAGAATGAGGCTAATAACTACAACCTTGAAAACTTAAAATCAATTTTAAATCATATCAAAGTTGGTATTGCAATGAAGATATAATATTTTAAGTAACGGAAATGTTTAATAAAAATTTTACACCAAAATTGTGTTGTTTCACATAAAAGTGGAAAATAACTTTGTAATGTAAAACGCCCTCTACACTCTTCGTGAAGCTACCTCGACGAAGTGCTCGTCGAAGTTCATCGCAGTCTGAAGTACGTCTGAAGTACGTACAAAGCGAATAGAAGTACCTCCCTACACTATTCTCTTCGCGTAACTTTGATCAACTTCGCGAGTATTGTAGACCATGTTTAAAACCTTAGATTGAATATGAAATAAATATCGCGTTACAAGAGCTCATAATACCAATAATTAAAATTCGCGATAGTTACAGATGATTCTCTTCACCTTTCCTTCCTTCTACACTGACCTTTCCTTGCCCTTCAGACCTCATCACGAGTACACGAATACACCAAAGCCATTAAAATCTCATACAAAACATACATTCCAAATTATTGCTTAGCAATCTGTACGACTGTGATCTGTTTAAACTTGTTATTATCTGCAGTCCTTAAAGCTGCAAAAAATTATCATCTTTGTAGAAATTGAGCAACTCTAATAATATAAAAAATAATTTTATCTTCAAATGAACTTTGGACGTGTATGTATACAAACGCTTTTTATTATATTTTTATTATTACATAACAGACACACACATTTAACTTAAATTAAATAATATAGCACCTGATACAGCTCAATAATTATAAGTGTTTTCTTTTATATACTAAAGAGGTTATTAAACATATTTAAAACGTTAATTATTTATTTCAAAAAGTGAACTTTATGTTCCAATACGCATCTCAAATAACATCCTTATACTAATACGACGATAATTAGTCATAGAATCTTCTTTATATATAATAACGATGTCCAAAATCATTTTCAAAAAACATTTTCAAAATTATTGTATATAGTAAATTCTTGAATTTGTCAATGGATAAGGTCTAAATATTGGTCCGTGTTTGTATACATACAGATATAGATGGTTTTCTCATTTGAATCTAAAACATAATAAATTGACGTTGATAAAAATAAGAAGAACACAAGAAGGAAAAGTTGGAAAAATTTAAGACGTTTATAACTTTTAGATTACTTGATTATGAGTTGGATGCCTCCATTTAATTACCAAGCTCCAATTTTTTTTTAATTAACGTAAATACTGAAAAATTATTTTTTTAAAAATGGTGCATTGGTAAAGGCGATTACAAACTTTATAGAACGTAATGCTTGTGAACTTAAGACTATAAATATTAAAATATAATAATACATAAGACAAATTTAATTTTCCCAGTATGCAGCGTTTAATAGTAACTCTTTATTATCCAGTTATTACAGAATTATATATATATATATATATATATATATATATAACTACTAAAATTGTAAAATTATCTACATCTAACAAACACCACATGCTTACAAACAACATCACATTATGCCGTATAGTTATAATTACAGCAGACTAAATAGCAACCGAGCACGTCGATGTATCACTTCCCAACGAGTCCGTTTGACTCAAACATAAATCTAATATACCAAACAATAAATAAATATTTGTTGATATAAATCTTAGGCAGGCCTCGGGCGTTTGTCTTACCGACTTTAATGCTTTTGGTAGCACCGCGGCCCGGTAGCGGCGTTATTAATTAAAGCTTCATTTCGACACGCCGCTCCGCTCCCGCCCCCGCTCCCGCTATGGTCGCCGCGCCGCTTTTTGTCACGCCTTTTTTAGATCGACCTTCCCGTCGGCAGCACCGATTCGATGGATGGTCCAGACAGGGGTTGGATAAAAAATTCGATCGAAATTAGTTTCATCAATATATACATAGCCAGATGATCGGGTCTTACTAGTCGTGAGGAGCGATCGAGTCTTTTTAGAGCATGTTTGTTAATAAAGGGCTGTGTTCATTTAAGCTGCTGTATTTTTGTTAATTTAAGGATTGCACAATATATAGCAATATACCGTATATTGTAATTAGTATCAAACGAAACTTTAATTTCTTATCGTTTTAAGTAATACTATGTGACTTTTTATGCTGAAACATCATAAAGTTTTGATTACTATGTTTCAGCAGAAAGAATAAAGAGGCCTATATCTACTCATATATATATATATATATATATATATATATATATATATATATATATATGTATATATATACAAATAAACAGTAGTGAAAAGTCGAAAGTACTTGAAACATTTCTCGATTTCCCGAAATAGATTTTTAATATACAATCTTTTTTTCCTGAGAATTTTATTATTATTCTCTTTTGCAAATATTTCAGTAGTGCTTCGACTACCATACATCATCTCGTAACCTACAACTAACAAAATTTTTAAGACGGCAAACATTTGTTTTAATAATAATTTACATTAAACCAAATCAAAAAAATGGACGACATAATTTATTTTTAAAACGTATAGCATGACCAAGCACAACAGCCGGAGGAGAATATCTTTGCAAAGAACAAAATAATTTACCAATCGTTCTACAGTCTGCACGATTTTAACATCAATTTTTCCCGAGAAGATGCTAGTTCACTTGTTGACTCTCTTCAAAAACAAGTAAACTTAACAATCAGCAATTATTCAAAGATTTGAACAACAGGACATAATACCACAATTGATACTGTATTAACGCGATATCTTGACACCGTCAGTACAAAACTATTCATATCATATTTTAGTTTCCATAAACCACTTGTAACTGATATACTAGTTCAGTCAACACTGGAAAAAGTTATGGCAGTGGGTATAATTAAGAAATTATATGTATTTATTTCTATTTTTAATATATTTGTGCTATATAGTTATATATTTTTAGGAATATTTACCAGATGTTTATGTGTATCAATTTTTGAAGTTTTTTAATTATTAAATAATACTGATTGTGATTCTGGATAAAAAGATCATTTTTTTTTGTATTCGATATTAATTAAAAAATTTAATTATTTGAGTAAGTTTTTCTTGTGTTATGCCAAAGAAGTATAACTTCTAACGCGCGTATATAAGTAAACGCACAATTTTTTTGATTCGTGTGCTATTTACGAGTCAAAGAAAAATTATAAGACACATAGCATTTCTTATAATTTCTTTGTTAAATAATTTTTTGTTTTCAGATAAGGTTTTTGGTAATACCAATTACACCTTTACTGATATTTTGAGCACCTTCCATTGTTTTTCATTGCATGACATTGAATAGAAGTGACATTACGTACTTTTTGACAATAGCCTTTCTCCATAATTTTCTCTGTATATAATTTTTGAAATATTTTTTTTATTTATATCTATTTTTTTAAATTACATTATTTCTTTTCAGTATTCTTCCACACGATTCACATTAATTTTTTTCTTCACTTTCTTTCCTCATCAACATTTGCCTACCATTATCTGTAATGATATTTCTATATTTTCCTTCATTTTCTCACCGCTTTCCTTTCAATTATTTTCGAACACATTTATTATAAATCTCAGAATCACTGCCACTCACAAATAGTATTATATCCACTATAGTATATAACTGTAGTTGTAAGCTCGACATTATGCATGAATGTCTGGCATATGCATTAATTTTTAGTTATTTGGAACTGATTGTAAGCGAATTATTTTAATTAGAGCAAATAACTTAAATCTTTCTACCTTTATGGCGTTCCTGCAAAACATACAAGTTACGGGCGTAAAATAGCAGAAAATGGATATTACTCAGTTGACTGGGTCAGATATAACGAAAAGAAGACTAACGGATACAGAAGATGGTACTCGAATACAAACCGGAAGGCAAACCCTAGTGGAACGACTAATAATACGGTGGTTAGACGAAGTAGAGATGGGTTTATGAAAGCTTGATAAATAAAAGTGGAGAAGACTGGAATATAAGCATCTAGAGACGACTGAAATAAAAAATTGGTAATAGAAAATAGGCAAGACCCAAAACTATATGGGTTATAGTGCAATTACATTTATTATAGCACATAATAGATAGTATGTAGATATGTAATGACCGAGTAGTGATGTAAGTAAATCAATTGAAACTTTCATTTTTACTATAGATATATATATATATATATATATATATATATATATATATATATATATATCATTTAAATTGATGCAATACCTGCCCTTCGTTACCTCATACATAACTATTTAACGTTATTAAGAGTAATTTAAACCTGAGTTTTTTATAAAAAATTCTAAGTTTCTGTGACATTGAAAAAGTACTATTACAATAATAAGCTCATATCCTACGAGAATATTCTCACAATTTAAGATAGATGATGTTTTTTGACGTAAATTAAGCTTATGGCAATATTAGGAAAGCTCTTGAGCTACATCAATATTAATATAATTAATTAGTAATACCACTAGTGTAAAATATATTGTATGTCATGAATTTCCTTTCTTATTTTTATATTATCGATTTAAAATGATTTTCACGGTTTAGATGATTATAATTTTCTTAATAATAAGAAAAAAGAAATAAGCAAAACATAACCTGTAAACATCAAGTAAAAAAATTGATTCTAGGTTTGCGTATGTATTTACGGGAAAACTTTAAATATTACATTGTAGATATCTCAGCAATCATACGGAAATATTTATAAAATCGAGCGTTATAAAATTAACTCATCTTTTTCTTCTTAACGATCTAAATGTCCTGTTTGAAGAGCGAGTAGCGTGAAATATTCTCAGACCTTCACGGTCATGTAAAAAATGCATCAAATATAAGTGTTTCGAACTCCGGGCATCCATAATAACTAATAAGCATTTTATACTTATAATACCAGTACAAACAGAGTCGCAGCTACTTTAACTATCTTGTAGAATTAAAATATCCTTCAAACCAGTTAGAAAGTACTTCATGGAGACTTTCAAGCAATGTCGTTTGGGTGTTTTAATAGACGTGTAAAATTCATAAATATATGTATATATTAGCAGTCTATGCTGATCGACAACTTACTACATAAGATGTGTTATGTCATAAAAACATATGGCGAGCACCGTCATAACCAGCCAGCGACGTAATAGCTTGGTCACGAATTGGTTCCACGCCAATATAACCTAAATTACTTCCCGTTTAGTAATTTACATCCTATTCATACGATCGCAAGGTCATAATGGAAGAAAAAAAACAACAATTAGTTGAAATACATTAGATTAATATTAGACGAGTGCACTAAATTAAGGTAATCAGTTTGTTTTTGGCGATTGGACCGTTTGTTTTTGTGAAATGGTTTGTTTTTAATAGCAATTGTTTGCGCATGGTAAACTGATATTTAATGGCGTGTACGTGTTGACATGCACGTAACATATCAATAGATTATAGTAAATACTTGCCGGAAAGTTTAAAAAGATGCGAATAGATAACAATGTGGACAGACTTTGACTGTATTGTTATAAATTTGGAATATTACTAAAATGTGAAAAAAAACAAGTTGGGAATGAAACGCTTTTAACGAACGGTTCCGTAGCTGTTTCTTGAAACTCTTGATGCAACGTAATCAAAATCATTTTAATGAAACGTTCAAATTATCAAAACCGTGGTTGGAAAATAAAATAAGCGAGATGTGTCGCATATCGTATTGAAACTCAATTTTTCATAAACCTGGCTAAAAATAGAAAACGCTAAATAAAATTTCAAAGTAGGTCTGAAAACTTTACGTAGAAAATGTCGAGCTTTGACAAATAGGTGGTTGGATGAAAATTATGAAATTTTAGAGGTTTCTTGTACTACTGAATTTAAAATAAGTATAAAAAATATAAAAAAGGTAGAACAATAAGGAAGTATGATAAGTTATAATAAAAGTTATAAAAAACATTTACTTAGATTATACATTATATATATTATATATATATATATATATATATATATACATATATTTATATATATATATATATATATATATATATATATATATATATATATGTTATTTAGCACAAGACTCTCTTGTGGGTGGACTCTGAACAAAAAAGAAAGATTGTTAGCTGGGATGAAGAGTATATAAAAGATGAAAAGCAGTATTAGGTAACATCTTCAATTGTCAAAAAAATATATGAACTCAAAAATGTATAAAAGTTATTGTTACTATTGTTCTAGTTGGATAACACATGAAAATATGTATGCAAAAAGAAATATATGTAGTTTTACTGCGTTAATTCGACGAAAAAGGTGCTAATTAAAATCTTCATGCGTCATTAGGGATACAGCGTCACAAATTTTCTTACTGGTACTCTTAGTATATATTTTCTTAGTGTAGAACATCTTCACTCCCACTCCAAAGCATTACTTATGTGACACATTTTGATGCCGATACCCGAAGGGATCGTCATCAAAATGTGCCTGTCGAGTGACAAAAAATTCTCTTGAATAATTACACAACCTGTCGCATTAGACGAAATATTTTTATATGCACGCACGCACGCACGCACGCTCGCACGCTCACACGCACGCACGCACGTACGCACGCATGCACGTACGCACGCACGCACGCACGCACGCTCGCACGCACGCACGCACGCGCGCACTTGGTAGTTATCTTAATAACGCGGTAAAAAAGATTTCTAATTGTTAGATACTATTTTTGTCACGGATTTTACATTAAATACGTTATAAAATTTTATAAAACCACTGTAATTTCATACTCTTTCGACTGTTCTCATGACCGCCTTTGTTTTTTTTTCAAGAAAAATAAAATTTAGTTTTTTTTATTATATATAAGTATAATCAAGTATTTGCTGTAATGTAACTTATCTATATGAGATTTTTTTGGGACAAATTGCAACAAATTATTCACGACAACATTAATTAAAATCGGAAATTATTAACTTTTTAGGATACAACAAATAATTATTTTAAACGGAAGTGTAAATTTTCTTTTAATAAAGTTAATAAGTTTTCCTTAACAATATTTCTTTAATAATTTAAAATAAAAACAAAAATCAGGTAATAATGAAATTGAAGCAGCGAAACAGAAAATATAATAATAAATGCTTTAATGCCTTTTTTCCTTGCAATCTCTTTCGCTGAAGTGTGTGAAGAAAAACAGCTGCACTAAAGATCGCTTCGCTGGGAATACTCGCGGATGGTGAATCTAAATATTGTGTTCCTACAGTATAAAGAAGCTCTATTTACTCATTTTAAACTACAATAGAGGGTCCATATCTCGCTTTGCAAGATTGTTACTAACACTTTCACTGGGCAGGCTTTCTATGAAAGTGTCGCAGCAAACAATATTCCATTTTCGAAATGCGAAAATCTACGATTGTTTTCTCGTTTGAAAACGAGCATCACATCTCCAACGCTGTGAACGGATAAATCAATTTCCACAAATTCTTTTTTGAAATTGGCATTTAATTGAATCATTGTTGATACGAAAATATACACTTAGCTCGTTGGTGATTTCTTCAAATAAATCGAGTGAACAAGCTAATTTTCCACAATAACCTATTTCTTTGAAGTTAGTTGTGAAATTTTATGAGTGATCAACGCATAAAGATGTAAGGGGTTCTTGTTCTATGAGTGATCAACGCATAAAGATGTAAGGGGTTCTTGTTCTATGAGTGATCAACGCATAAAGATGTAAGGGGTTCTTGTTCTATGAGTGATCAACGCATAAAGATGTAAGGGGTTCTTGTTCTATGAGTGATCAACGCATAAAGATGTAAGGGGTTCTTGTTCTATGAGTGATCAACGCATAAAGATGTAAGGGGTTCTTGTTCTATGAGTGATCAACGCATAAAGATGTAAGGGGTTCTTGTTTTCCAAAATACACTCGAACCTTGTGAAATTCTATGAGTGATCAACGCATAAGGATGTAAAGGGTTCTTGTTTTCCAAAATGCACTCGAACCTTAGGTGAAAAATATGTATTACTTACTCGAACCTTGAATACATTATTTATCTAAGGTCTAACATACAAAGGTCCTGTACAACCTAGTAGTGTAGTATAGTAAATTTTGAAATGCTGTTGATCAAGTCTTTGTAGCAGGGGTGCAATTTATCATGAGCTGTATTTTATTGAAAAAAATTTGTAGCTATCTTTTCACATTTCATGATCACAGCAACAACGCTTTCTAGCATCTTAAATACCTGTTTAATGACTAGTTGAATTTAGATAAGTATAGTCGATGTATTGATCGCGCAATAAGGAAACCTTTTTGTCACATTCGTGGCTGCATTTTTAATAACGCATTGTACTTTTTTTTTAAGTATTTGCCACGATGACAAAATATTTTCAATTTTACAGCGTGTCTGTTATCATTAAAAATACCTCTATTTTTAAACTATAATTTTTCATTGAAAATGATCCATAATCTGACGACAAGTTAAACTCAGCATTCGCCTTCACATTCGCAATGTCGACGCGGAATATTCGCTTTCGTCTTCATATTCGCCAATGTGTAAAATTTACATTTGTTACATCACTAAAATTAATTCTCATTAAACGCCGCAAACGTCTGTTCCATCTTCAGTAAATGAGGTATTATTGGTATCGAATTGAAATGAGTATCGAAGAAAAAGCGCACTGATAAATATTAAGTAATGAAAACATGTGAACTTATTTGGAAATTTTGCAGTACAGTATGGTTTTCGGACATAAATCAATTTGCCAAATACTGCTACCGCTAAAAATTTTTGGCGTCTGTGCCAATGCAATGTAGCACTCATTAATGTGTATGGGTGTGCATGTACATGAGAGAGAAGAGAAACGTCGACTTGACAAATTTTCCAGAAATATCTAGCATTGGCAAAGTGTTGCAAATTTATTTATGTTCATAAACCACATTATACTGCAAAAGTTCTAATTAAGTACTCGTATTTTCATTATTTTGTAATTTTTCTTGCGCTTGTTATTCGGTGTTTATTTGAAGTCCGTTTATTTTTTTTTTTTTGGAAAAAATATTTTGAATAAAATACTTTTTATTTAGTTCCCTGGGGTCAGTAAAATTTATAGTTTTTCAATAATTTTTTACTGATATGTCTTTGATACATACATAATGCTAAGTGTTAAATTTTATTATAATCAACATTTTGTTCGAAAGTATTTCTCATACAGGCGTCAATTATTAGTACAACATGATTAATAGTAGTTACATTAAATACGTTTTATAATTAGATTTACTCGTCGCAATATTTTGCAACAACTTTAGACAAAAAACATAATCAAAGCAAGTCTTAAATTACATTTCAGAATAACATTTATAATTGTGTGGATAAAAGTATTAAATTTCAAAATTGCATAATTAAAACCGCTTAGTTATTCAAATAAATAATATTTAAGAACACAGGTAAATTCATAGTATGATAACTGTCTAGAGGATAAAATTTTAGTACAATCGTAAAACTATCAGAATTAAATAATAAATTATTTCCCATTAGTTATGTAAATCAAGATTATGTGTTAAAACTTAAGAACGACAGTTAAACTAAATAAAAAAAGAATGTCTGGTAAGGATACAGTGATCGACGTTCATTATTTATCAACAAAAATATGTATTATAGACGTTAAATGATCGACTTTCTTTACGCAATACTATCAGATTCCGGTTATTATAGCGTTTGCTCTGAATATGATGATCGATGTTTATAACACATTGGTAATGAACGCTGATTACATTTATGATAATTTGATATTCAATATTAATTACTGGTATATGTTCACATTTTTGACCGCATATCGCTAATGTAAAGCGTTATGGGATGGAATCGATTCGCTGCGAACAGCTGTTCGCACCCGCCGATGACGCGCGCCTCAAGGTCGGAGCGAAAGGTGTTCGCGAGTGTCGTCGGCAGTCTCGCAACGCACGTGTGTCTGCCGCGTGAAAGTTTATTATTAACATTTTTGCCTTTCTGAAAACAATAGATTCGAGTCAATGCTCGGGGTGTTAATTCTCTGAAGTGGAGCCTGTTGCAACGTGCTACCGCAGCGTCGATTCGATGGAATTTTTTTGCCCACGGGTTTAAATTTGCCCTTTGCCTCTCATTACTAAATTTAAACTTTGGAATAATTAGGATACCCCTTTTCAATTTATATAAGTAGCAAATAATTCTAGCGTCTTACCAGCCAATAAAAAATTTCTTTTGGCTCACATTTTCTACAATTTTTGATGGAAAAATATTTGCGGTTTCAACGTGACACGCTTCGGGTATACTCGACGGTAGGCCGATTGCGATTGAATAAGAGGAGCCGAGTTAGTATATTTTTATTTCGTCACTTGACCGAGTGAGATTGGCGCAGCGGTCTAATGTAATGCTTTAACATTAGACACGGAACGCGACGGAAGTTCAAGTCCGGATCTCGATGCTCGATTTTTTTTTATAAAAATATTATTTTTAATTGAATTCAAATAAGCCTCCCTCTCACCTGCGCTCGGAGTATACTCAGTGTATAAATCACATAATAAATAAACACTTGTAGTTAGTTCATTAGTATTTATTTATTACGTAATATATTTTTTATGTAATTAGCACAACTTTTACAAAATAATTGACTATATTCATATTATCAATTAAACTAATTTTACTTGTTTTTTTTAAATTTTCGTATTCAAATACCACATATCCAGTGCTCTCATAGTCAGTGCATGAAATATATATATATTTATATATGCGAGTTTGCTAGCGTTACGCGAGCGGTGATTTTTTTATTATTTTGTAATTTCATTTCGTTCTTGGACACTTTTATAAATTATTATTTTGTTGAATACATTAAATATTCTACGTTTAAAGTGAATAAAATTGTAAATTTATATTAAAGTGCATATTTTATGAATTTGAAGCTTTACTTCAGTCGTGTGGTTAGAGCACTTATTTTTTATATACACTCGTTTTATATATATTTATATATACATATATATATATATATATGTATATATATATATATATATATGTATATATATATATATATATATATATGTATATATACATGTGTGTAGTTTTTTCATTTTCGTTTAAGAAATTATGGCTCATTTATTTATTTTATTTCGAACACTAATATATACATATAATTACAAATGTACTTACATAAAAATGGCAGACTTATTAGTAATGTGAAGATCATAAGGTATATTCATATATCTATTCTTTTACAATATTTGCAAATAACAATACAAACAATAAAATAAACTAGTGAAGAAATAAGACTAATTATAAATAAAAATAAAATTCCATTTTTTTATTTTTATTTATTCTACTTTGACTTAATATATATGTATTTACGTAAACTTATTGCTAAATACAGACTGCATTTAGCAATAAGTTTACGTAAACCACAGTACATAGATCACAGTCAACTATAGGTAAGAAAATTGCACAATCAGTTGTAAGATATATTGAAAAATATTGGTGTTACCATACATTTCTCCATTTCTATATCTTCTACAAATAATTGGGAGTTCCTTGGCACTCTGGGAGTTGGTAATTCTCACGCTGATCCGTATTGTCAGTTTGACATTAATACTTTGAACTCTTGTTTTGCTAAACCCCTCGTGTTATATGGTCCAGTTGTTAACACGATAACTTCGAATAGTATTCGTCTTCTCTTTTTTCTTGATGAATTTAAATTTATTAATACCTGTGATTCTGAGGTTGAAACCAATTTTTTGACGGTAAAAATCAATTCTTTGGGGTGCGACGGCCTGAGTTTCAAATCTGTTAAACTTATTTTAGCTATTGTAACCCCTGTTATTACTGACATATTTAATACATCTTCGACAACTGTTACTTTTTCTTCCGAATAGAAAAAGCATAGCCTTACCAAAAATATTGTCGTCTGTACATCCTAAAAACTTTTGATCCATTTCAATACTACCACTTTTATTTCGATAAAAGTGGTAGTCTATTGTCAATACCCAACTTCTTCGATGTCTTTACTATTGTAAATATCTAAGTCCATTTCAATCTTGTTTCAAAACTGTTCAATAGTCAATATGGTTTTAGTACCAAAACAATATTGGTAGAAATCACAGTTGATATACATATCATATATTAAAAATGAACAACACTCAACTCACAATACTTGCACTTCTTGATTTCAGCAGTGCCTTCAACTACGTTCGTTGACTTCAATATTTTGCTACATTTTTTACTCGTCTTTGAATATTTTTCAACATTCGTAAGAACGGTTAAGCTCATATCTATACGGTCGTTGATAATCTATGAAGGATGGGTTCCATATCCACTCCCTTTTCAATATTCATCGATGTGCTTGTTGAGAAAATATATAATACTTATCATCTTTATGCTAATGACTGTCAAATATATGCCCATATTGAATTTAATTCTATAACAGTCATCCTTCAACGAAGAACTTGTTTCAATCGATCAACGTGTTCATAAAATGGACCTGTAGTTAATCCAATTAAGTCCCAAGCTATCATAATTGGTAGTAAAAGACTGATTGCTATCAAATTTGCGGCATCTAACTTTAAATAACACATCGATTCCAATAGCGGCAACTGCCGCCAACATAGATACTTGTTTGCTAACGGTATGGAGTTATGCTCAGAAAACTTATTCAGTCTCCTTTATCCCAAACGTACAACCACCTTTTACGAATAGTTATTTTCTGTATAAACCGTAAACCTTTGGAAACAACTGGATCCAGATACCAGGAACTCACTCTCTATAAATGTGTTCAAAGGCCGTCTCAACAAGTC
This sequence comes from Druceiella hillmani, assembly GCA_039881145.1. Lineage (NCBI taxonomy): Eukaryota > Metazoa > Arthropoda > Insecta > Lepidoptera > Hepialidae > Druceiella > Druceiella hillmani. Next base: position 31,218,011 of record JAYKKI010000008.1, read on the forward strand.
CTTCCTCTCATAATCCCTTAGTTCCACAATTCCTAATTCCATTTTGTTCCCCTTTCCTTAACCATACCATGTTGAGATTTGTACTTTTATTTTTATTTGTATTTAGTCTTATTTTTACGCTTGTTTATTTTATTGTTTGTATTGTTATTTGCAAATATTGTAAAAGAATAGATATATGAATGATGGTCTTCACATTACTAATAAATCTGCCATTTTTATGTATGTACATATGTAATTATATGTATATTTTAGAGTTCGAAATAAAATAAATAAATGAGTCATACTTTCTTAAATAAAAATGAAAAAAAAATAAATAAATGTATATTTAAATATATATATATATATATATATATATATATATATATATATATATATATATATATATATATATAACGACATACTTATAAAAGTTTGATGTAAATTTAATATATTAGAAGACTTAAAAGTTCTTACGGATAGTAAAATTCTGATGCTACGATCAAAAGAAATCTTTAAATTGAAGAGAGGAAATAGATGTAATAAAAAAATAAGTCAAATAGTCATAGTTATTGTTAAAAGTAAAGTGACATATATTTATCATAGTTTGTTTATTAGGGGCTGCCCTCTTATGAAATTTTTGAAATCGGAAAATTTCTTGAGAAAGTTTTTAACGATTTCCGTTCGTTAATCTGTCATATCCGTTTTACTCGCAAACTATTAGTGTTAGATTTGGCATTGTTTTTCGTATTTATAACGAAATTATTATGAAATGAAATCTTTAAATAACATTTTTTTAGGTTACCTCCTTTAGACGTAAAGTGACAGTTATTTTTTCCTGATTCATTTACCCCATTGTGTAGGGTATCGTTGAATATGTACATCATAGATATTTTTTCGATATTATGCTAAATATCAAATACTCATTTTTATTAAAGTTATGTGTCGCCACCGCCAGCCAGCTAAACCATAGCGGTTTGAAATATCTGAGAAGTTTCCAAAATGGTAGTATATATAACGAAATTAAAAGAAAAATTATGACAGCTAAATAGGTTCTCCTAATTTACGAGTAATAGTCTACCAATTTATGATATACAGTCAGGACTGTAAAAAGTTCATAGAAACTCCATACAAATGACAAAGCGACTGCAAACATAATTTTGTATTGTCTGTGAAGGATACACTAATCAACATATTTATAAATTTACGTCGTGAGGGATTTTCCTTTGTGTCCTTGCCCTTTCCTGTTTTTCCCATCCCAAATCATGTCAATATTTTGTTTTCTTTTTTAATTTACTTTTGTATTTTTGTTTTGTCTAATGTGCTATGAAGAATTTTCATTGTAAAATCTCTTACAGTCTACCAACTAAATTTCAATACAAATTGTTATGGTTGACTGGAAGAGATTGCTCATGTAGCAATAAGTCCGCCATATGTACTGTACACAAAAGTTAATTATAAATAAATTAATAAATATTAATATTTGTAAATAAATAGTTTAATAAAAATTTATTTGCGCCTAAGCGTGTAAAGGAAACCTCGTAGCGCGAGTTACACGAGTATAATTATTTTTTTTATTACCTATTAGTATATTTTTAAATCTTTGGGTATTTTCCATAATCTTAGTATATTCGGTAAACATTTTATTATTCCTTTATACTACAAAAAAGTAAAAAACTTTGGAAAGAATTGCTATTGCATCAAATTTCGGGAGGCACTTATTTTGATTAATGGCGGTGGAGAGGGTGTCGAATCTGTATACTAGTAGAGTACTAGTCCATTTAGCAGTACATTAGAGGTTTGTCCATACGTAAACACAATATGATACGCTCTTTCTATTTATGTTCAGACTTTTGGTAAAAGAAATCGTTGGTGTTAAAGAAGTTTATTAATATGTCATAACTAGTTTTTTTCTGTAGTCTAATTTTTGAAATTAATTATTGAATAATTTCCTTATAAGACTAAAAACAATCGCTAAAGTTTTTAGTTTTATAAGGATTCCGTAATAAATCGAGGACTCTTATAATTTTGTAGTCTGTTTATTCATCAGTCAAAACATCACAATTTCTACAGTTGTATATATATATATATATATATATATATATATATATATATATATATATATATATATATATACATATATATGTATATATATATATATATATGTATATATATATATATATATATGTTATATTTTTAAATAAATACTTTGTATGGAAATCTTAATTAATAATTTGGAAAATACTAAAAAATATTTTGTTTAATGTTATTTCCATACACGATCCCAAAATGCAAATAGAATATTTTCACACATTCTATTGAGTGGAGCATCATAGGTCAGATACATTTCTAAATAAAATTAAGGATCAGTTTACCATTTATCACCCCTAAGTGTAAGCAATAGTTGGTCGCATGGTTCTTAAGATTAAATATTTTTTTAAATGAAATTAAGGTCCCATTTAGCATTTCTCATCTTTAAGTATAGGCAATAGTTTGTCGTATGCTTCTTAAAATTAAATATCTTTTTAAATTAAATTAAGGTCCCTTTTAGCATTTCTCATCTTTAAGTGTACGCAATAGTTTGTCGCATGCTTCTTAAAATTAAATATCTTTTGAAATTAAATTAAAGTCCCTTTTAGCATTTCTCATCTTTAAGTATACGCAATAGTTTGTCGCATGCTTCTTAAGATTAAATATCTTTTTAAATTTAATTAAGGTCCCTTTTAGCATTTATCATTTTTAAGTATAAGCAACAGTTGGTCGCGTGCTTCATAAGGTCAAATATCTTTTTAAATTAAATGAAGGTTCCTTTTACCATTTCTCATCTTTAAGTATATGCAATAGTTGGTCGCATGCTTCTTAAGGTTAAATATCTTTTTAAATTTAATTAAGGTCCCTTTTAGCATTTCTCATTTTTAAGTATAAGCAACAGTTGGTCGCGTGCTTCATAAGGTCAAATATCTTTTTAAATTAAATGAAGGTTCCTTTTACCATTTCTCATCTTTAAGTATATGCAATAGTTGGTCGCATGCTTCTTAAGGTTAAATATCTTTTTAAATTTAATTAAGGTCCCTTTTAGCATTTCTCATCATTAAGTATACGCAATAGTTTGTCGCATGCTTCTTAACATTAAATATCTTTTTAAATTAAATTAAGGTCCCTTTTAGCATTTCTCATCTTTAAGTATACGCAATAGTTTGTCGCATGCTTCTTAAGATTAAATATCTTTTTAAATTTAATTAAGGTCCCTTTTAGCATTTATCATTTTTAAGTATAAGCAACAGTTGGTCGCGTGCTTCATAAGGTCAAATATCTTTTTAAATTAAATGAAGGTTCCTTTTACCATTTCTCATCTTTAAGTATATGCAATAGTTGGTCGCATGCTTCTTAAGGTTAAATATCTTTTTAAATTTAATTAAGGGCCCTTTTAGCATTTCTCATTTTTAAGTATAAGCAACAGTTGGTCGCGTGCTTCATAAGGTCAAATATCTTTTTAAATTAAATGAAGGTTCCTTTTACCATTTCTCATCTTTAAGTATATGCAATAGTTGGTCGCATGCTTCTTAAGGTTAAATATCTTTTTAAATTTAATTAAGGTCCCTTTTAGCATTTCTCATTTTTAAGTATAAGCAACAGTTGGTCGCGTGCTTCATAAGGTCAAATATCTTTTTAAATTAAATGAAGGTTCCTTTTACCATTTCTCATCTTTAAGTATATGCAATAGTTGGTCGCATGCTTCTTAAGGTTAAATATCTTTTTAAATTTAATTAAGGTCCCTTTTAGCATTTCTCATCATTAAGTATACGCAATAGTTTGTCGCATGCTTCTTAACATTAAATATCTTTTTAAATTAAATTAAGGTCCCTTTTAGCATTTCTCATCTTTAAGTATACGCAATAGTTTGTCGCATGCTTCTTAAGATTAAATATCTTTTTAAATTTAATTAAGGTCCCTTTTAGCATTTATCATTTTTAAGTATAAGCAACAGTTGGTCGCGTGCTTCATAAGGTCAAATATCTTTTTAAATTAAATGAAGGTTCCTTTTACCATTTCTCATCTTTAAGTATATGCAATAGTTGGTCGCATGCTTCTTAAGGTTAAATATCTTTTTAAATTTAATTAAGGGCCCTTTTAGCATTTCTCATTTTTAAGTATAAGCAACAGTTGGTCGCGTGCTTCATAAGGTCAAATATCTTTTTAAATTAAATGAAGGTTCCTTTTACCATTTCTCATCTTTAAGTATATGCAATAGTTGGTCGCATGCTTCTTAAGGTTAAATATCTTTTTAAATTTAATTAAGGTCCCTTTTAGCATTTCTCATTTTTAAGTATAAGCAACAGTTGGTCGCGTGCTTCATAAGGTCAAATATCTTTTTAAATTAAATGAAGGTTCCTTTTACCATTTCTCATCTTTAAGTATATGCAATAGTTGGTCGCATGCTTCTTAAGGTTAAATATCTTTTTAAATTTAATTAAGGTCCCTTTTAGCATTTCTCATCATTAAGTATACGCAATAGTTTGTCGCATGCTTCTTAACATTAAATATCTTTTTAAATTAAATTAAGGTCCCTTTTAGCATTTCTCATCTTTAAGTATACGCAATAGTTTGTCGCATGCTTCTTAAGATTAAATATCTTTTTAAATTTAATTAAGGTCCCTTTTAGCATTTATCATTTTTAAGTATAAGCAACAGTTGGTCGCGTGCTTCATAAGGTCAAATATCTTTTTAAATTAAATGAAGGTTCCTTTTACCATTTCTCATCTTTAAGTATATGCAATAGTTGGTCGCATGCTTCTTAAGGTTAAATATCTTTTTAAATTTAATTAAGGGCCCTTTTAGCATTTCTCATTTTTAAGTATAAGCAACAGTTGGTCGCGTGCTTCATAAGGTCAAATATCTTTTTAAATTAAATGAAGGTTCCTTTTACCATTTCTCATCTTTAAGTATATGCAATAGTTGGTCGCATGCTTCTTAAGGTTAAATATCTTTTTAAATTTAATTAAGGTCCCTTTTAGCATTTCTCATTTTTAAGTATAAGCAACAGTTGGTCGCGTGCTTCATAAGGTCAAATATCTTTTTAAATTAAATGAAGGTTCCTTTTACCATTTCTCATCTTTAAGTATATGCAATAGTTGGTCGCATGCTTCTTAAGGTTAAATATCTTTTTAAATTTAATTAAGGTCCCTTTTAGCATTTCTCATCATTAAGTATACGCAATAGTTTGTCGCATGCTTCTTAACATTAAATATCTTTTTAAATTAAATTAAGGTCCCTTTTAGCATTTCTCATCTTTAAGTATACGCAATAGTTTGTCGCATGCTTCTTAAGATTAAATATCTTTTTAAATTTAATTAAGGTCCCTTTTAGCATTTATCATTTTTAAGTATAAGCAACAGTTGGTCGCGTGCTTCATAAGGTCAAATATCTTTTTAAATTAAATGAAGGTTCCTTTTACCATTTCTCATCTTTAAGTATATGCAATAGTTGGTCGCATGCTTCTTAAGGTTAAATATCTTTTTAAATTTAATTAAGGGCCCTTTTAGCATTTCTCATTTTTAAGTATAAGCAACAGTTGGTCGCGTGCTTCATAAGGTCAAATATCTTTTTAAATTAAATGAAGGTTCCTTTTACCATTTCTCATCTTTAAGTATATGCAATAGTTGGTCGCATGCTTCTTAAGGTTAAATATCTTTTTAAATTTAATTAAGGTCCCTTTTAGCATTTCTCATTTTTAAGTATAAGCAACAGTTGGTCGCGTGCTTCATAAGGTCAAATATCTTTTTAAATTAAATGAAGGTTCCTTTTACCATTTCTCATCTTTAAGTATATGCAATAGTTGGTCGCATGCTTCTTAAGGTTAAATATATTTTTAAATTTAATTAAGGGCCCTTTTAGCATTTCTCATTTTTAAGTATAAGCAACAGTTGGTCGCGTGCTTCATAAGGTCAAATATCTTTTTAAATTAAATGAAGGTTCCTTTTACCATTTCTCATCTTTAAGTATATGCAATAGTTGGTCGCATGCTTCTTAAGGTTAAATATCTTTTTAAATTTAATTAAGGTCCCTTTTAGCATTTCTCATTTTTAAGTATAAGCAACAGTTGGTCGCGTGCTTCATAAGGTCAAATATCTTTTTAAATTAAATGAAGGTTCCTTTTACCATTTCTCATCTTTAAGTATATGCAATAGTTGGTCGCATGCTTCTTAAGGTTAAATATCTTTTTAAATTTAATTAAGGTCCCTTTTAGCATTTCTCATCTTTAAGTATACGCAATAGTTGGTCGCGTGCTTCATAAGGTCAAATATCTTTTTAAATTAAATGAAGGTTCCTTTTACCATTTCTCATCTTTAAGTATATGCAATAGTTGGTCGCATGCTTCTTAAGGTTAAATATCTTTTTAAATTTAATTAAGGTCCCTTTTAGCATTTCTCATTTTTAAGTATAAGCAACAGTTGGTCGCGTGCTTCATAAGGTCAAATATCTTTTTAAATTAAATGAAGGTTCCTTTTACCATTTCTCATCTTTAAGTATATGCAATAGTTGGTCGCATGCTTCTTAAGGTTAAATATCTTTTTAAATTTAATTAAGGTCCCTTTTAGCATTTCTCATCTTTAAGTATACGCAATAGTTGGTCGCATGCTTCTTAACATTAAATATCTTTTTAAATTAAATTAAGGTCCCTTTTAGCATTTCTCATCTTTAAGTATACGCAATAGTTTGTCGCATGCTTCTTAAGGTTAAATATTTTTTTAAATTACATTAAGGTACCTTTCACTATTTCTTATCTTTATTTCCCGAATTTACGAAATGTTAAGCTTCAAAATGTCACCATGTGGCATCTCGCTTATAATTTTTCTGTCATGGTCTAGAAAAAAATGGGAAAACATTGTGCCTGCTATATAGTAGACGAATTTGATTCGAAACTCCAATTAAAATCATTTCGTTTCATTTTCATCAAAAATTTTCTGAAATTCTACAAACGTTTTTTTTTTCATTTGAAGCCGGAACAACTTTTGGCTTCTAAACGGAGCCTCGATATGCCTAAGTACGCCCCTGACTCAAAATTTTCGAAAAATATTCAGTATTCTATTTCCTTCCTCCCTGCTGCTACGTCCAACAATATTTTATTGACGCAATTTAATTTAATCTAGAAACACTAACCGTCAACCCAACATACAAACATACAACTACCCATTATGAAAAGTCATTCGCTGTCCAAGCTATAAGACATTAGAATCGACTAGATACCGATACCAGGAACTCGCCTCCTTAAATGTATCCAAAAATTGTCTGAAAAAGTCTTCTTCTATAATCCCTCTGTCTTACCGTTCCTAATTCCATTTTGTTCCCTATTTTCCTTGTTCCCAACTATGTCATGATTTATAATTAACCTTTTTTTGTTTTGTATTATTCATATGTAGCTTAGTTTTGCTTATTTATATGTTATGATATTTTTTTACTTATTATTAAAGCCTAAGTTTTTTTATTAATGTCTTTTACAATCATTAACGTCACAAAATGTTTATATTTAATCAATGTGGCTGACTGGAAAAGATTACTCTTGTAGCAATAAACCCGCCAAATGTATGTATTATATGTACGTTGAAGTATGAATAAATAAATTCGATTATAGGATTTTTTCTTTATTGTGATAATTAAATTAACTGTGCACGCATGATATCAGTATGCGTATTAAAACTAAAAGACGGGCATTTACGCCTCCAGACAATAACTAACTAATAAGTGCACTACCGCACTCCCGTCGCGTTATTTCCACTGTTATCCACAGTCAAATGTTCTACTGTGGCATAAGAAACTTCGCTTAAGAAATACAGATATCTTGTGGCCATTTTTGTGTGTATGGTGGAATCAGATCACATGAATTATTTAATAACATATTTTTTAAATTTATAATATTTTTTAAAAATTAATTTTATGATAATTTTTCATAAGTTGTCTTTAAGTGTGATGCAACGGTATAAATCGTAATGTTCGTTGATCTCTTGTACAACCGTTACAATTCCGTGGTTGATGATTGTAATATAACGTATTCCAAAACGGCTTACTTTAAATATTTTCCGTAAAAAAACTGTAGAAAATAGTATTGAACGTATATAAATTAATTGAAATGATATTATTACACTGAATATGACAGCTTAATTTATTTTCAAATCTATTTTTATAGTTAAAAGTTAAACTTTACTAATAACTATCTATTATGGTCGTTAGAAGGTGTCTGTGAACAACTTCATTCCGCGGACAAGCAGCTCCATTGTTTCACGTTTCTCGTCTTCCAGGAAAGCTCGCTTTTTTCGCTAAGCCTGCCATAAAACAAGTAACGGCACTCGGGACATACGGACGCCGGTTTATGGTACTCCTGTCGACTTGCCGTTTATGACATATACCGAAGCAATCCTAAGAAAGAAATTATCTTTAAAATAGGTTTGAGCTTAATTACTTTATTGTACTCTGGCTCAAGGTCGATGCGACAGATTAGAAAGTTTGTTTGCCAACTTTGGGTAGGTTTCGTGAGAAGATTTGGTCTGCGTCTACTTTATTTGAAACGGAATATTTTTAAGGTATATATATATATATATATATATATATATATATATATATATATATAATTGTTAAACTTAAAAATCACAATTTATTTTCATATTAAACCATCCTCTTCTTAACCGTTCTTTGCATTAAAGTGTTATCTCTATATTAGGAGTAATTTTATATTTGTGATTAAATAAAAATAAGGTGGAAATTAATACAATTTCGAAATTATTGTAGTTTCCGTTAAGTTTTTAAATGAAAAATTATTAGAGTAAAATGTAAAATGTTCCTAATAACTCTTAAGGCTATAATATATAAAAGTATATTAAGCATTTGTGATAATCCAAAAATTTAAGTAATCTCTCGTCTTATATTTTGTTTTGAAAACTATATCTGATTATTTAATTATTTGTAGCCATAATTATATTTAATGATTTCACAGCTGCTATGACATCACTAGATCACTGCATGTTAAACTAGGTTTTTAAATGGAAATCAATTAAGGTAAATTGTAAAACATCATTTCAGCTAATTATAACGGTAAAAAGAAATTAAGTCTGTGTATTAATTATTATTGAAAATGTCAACTCTTTGTTTACAGATTATGATGATTAAAACAAATGCTTATCTCTTTGCCTATAACGTTAAAGCTATTTAATATATCGTAATAAAATAATATATCGTAATGAAATAAATTTCCATTAATAATTTTATATATGATGATACAATAAAGAGTATATAGTATTGTGCTATCAACGTGAGTCTATACTAATCCGTTTCATCGTTAGAAACTTATTAGCCACGTCCAGCTAAACATTGTGTTGCCTTATGAAATAGGATTTATTTTGCTTACTCGTAGATATACTCTGTAATTTAGAAGTTTCAAAAATAACAAAGTTATCTGTCGTCAAGCTACATCAAACTAATAATTGGACTTAATATAAGTAAATGTATGAATTGTCTAGACCAAGCCCGTCCAACATACGGCACCCCGGCCACCATGCGCCCGCAAAGGTCCTGCATCCGGGCCCGCGAGCTACTTAAAACTTTAAAAACATCAATATAAAATAAATATATCCATTAAAAAATATGCCTATGTCAGTTGCACAACACTAGTCGATAAATGAACCAATAACTGATAGTCAAATTGAATAATGTGTACATATTGGTAGGTAGGTATGTTACAAAACCCGACGTCACGATACGGAACCCTACAAAACACGTCAGTCCCGCTCCCGCGAACAAACTAGTATTGTAGTTGCAAAGAATAACCAACCTTATAATGTTGAAATTGAAAGCGCTGAGTTAAACCTATATTTATAATTGTTTGATACACAAAGCAATTCTATTTTTAAAAACAGCCCATGATGATTGCCTTCCGAACGGACTGATTTAATTTTACAAAAAGTATATTAACAGCAACCAATACCCAAACTTTACCAAATTAGCTCTTCAACAAATTTCATTATTTGGCAGTATATACACTTGCGAACAGCTTTTTTCTCGCATGAAACGTAATCAAGTCAAAAACAAGATCATCTTTATCAGACATCCATCTTACATGCATTCTGCGTATAGCAACTTCTAAAATATCAGCTGACATAGATGCATTGCGCAAACAAAAAAAATGTCAGTCTTCTCATTAGTGCCATAATTAGTAAACCTGAGGCTTTCTTTTTTTTAATAAATTATTCATGTTGAAAAATTAAAATTACTGTTTTATTTACATTTAACGTTCACTATGCTATTGGCCCGCTACGGATTCAAAAATAATAAACCTGGCTCTCCACACAAATATGTTGGACACCCCTGCTCTAGAAATAAAAGAAAATAAAGCCGTGAAACGTGCCGTGAATATATTTGGCGTTAATTTTGTAGAAATTCATTATTCACAACTAAATGAAACTACGTGATGTAGTATTATTTCTACTTTATTTAAATTCTTTACCACGACCTAGGTTTCGTTGTATGACATTTTCAGGTGGGCTATTTTCAAAGATTCTAAATACTACATCACATAGTTTTGTGTTTTTTATTCTAGTTGTATAAAATGATAAGAAACGTATTAGTTTCTAGAATCACATAAGTTTAAATGGTAATGTATAAGTTATCTCAACTCAACAACTATTTTCTTATTTCTCCAATCAAAGTTACTGTTCTGAGTGCTTTAAGTTAACATCGAACTTCGTTAATGAATCGATGGCGTAAAACTTTGAGACTTTTATTTGACGTAATTACAGCCAAAATGAACAAAATTCTCTTCGCTATATTTTCGTAAAATAAATTATGTTTTAACATAAATATGTAAAAAGTTTCCTTGTTGCGTAGGCTAAGTTTTTAATACTGACTTGACCATCAGAAAAAATCTAATTGTCAGAAATCTAACATAAAGAAATCAAACTACATACACACCATATTTATCTGTGACAAACCACCGTATTGTAGGCAGTGAAAATATAGGTACCTTCTGCGTAAAATCGGGAGACTTAGATTCAAATAATTTGTCAATGTACTTTTGAAACACTTGCAAACTAATTATTATTTTATTCTGTAAATTATTGCTTAGAACGAGTAATAATCCGATAACATGTGGATAAGTTGTGTGTACCAGTAATACATTTTGCGTTGTGTCCTAGCATGGTCTTAGCGTTATCACGGAGAAAATAAACTCTGTCCTTTTGACTACTTAGTTTGTTAGCCACTTCATAGAATTGTTGACAGTAAATCTTTTCATTAACCGTGGATTCCTCTGTTTTTCGCTACCAACTCAGCACTGATCTTTCTCGTATTTATTTTAGTTTCAAAATAAAACTTCTTTTTGCACCATAACCATTAGCGTTTGGGTGTGTTATTAATATACACACTTTACTTTTGCAGTAAACTATTGGCGTTTGACCGTGTTATAATACTCTAATACGCACTTCACTTTTTCAGTTAACTATTGGACTTTGAGCGTGTTATTAATGTATGCATTTCACTTTTGCAATTAGCATTTGAGCGTGGTATTAATATGTGCACTTCACTTTTGCAGTGAACTGTTGGCGTTTGCGCGTATTATTAATATATGAAATTATTTTTTCCAGTAAGTATTGGCATTTGAGCGTGTTATTAATATATGCAATTTACTTCGTAATTGTTACTTACTAAGTGCTTCAACCAATCTAAGTTACGTTTTAATGTCAATAATTGTTGAAAAACATCAATTCATTAAGCAGAAAATTCCGTACTTGATGTGGATTTCAATCGATTTTAGCTGACGTGTAATGCCTTGAAGTTTTGGCTCAAATTGTCGTTCACCGAGCGTGCTTAGATCTATTTATACCTTATAAAAATATTCTGGAAATATGGCCAATGTTTTGAGAAAAATGCTGAACTTGTGGCTAAAACCTTATTAGTCAACTCAATATAATATTTAAGTACTTTGATAGAATTTGGAATAATTATTTAAATATTTATGTAAATTTTGTAACTTTGAAATATGTTTTGGAGCTTTCAAACTTAAATTTTTTACAGTTTTGTACGTCACAATTAAATGAAACACTTTTTATTACGACTTAAAATTTTTAAGAAAATGAGTTTAAGTGAAATAAGACAACGTATCTAACGTTCAATAAATAATTCTTAATATTGTCATTCTTATTACTTTTAACTACACAATCCGAGTTGAAATTTTCTAAAAAAAACTTGTCGGCTTATATTTTCCAAGGATTTCACATTAATGGTCACAAATTACTAACCATTTGTCATTTTTAAAATTGTCTTTACATATGCCATTCATTAGTAACAGTATTTCTATGAATTTTTATAATGTTTCTAACTTTTTTCAGTGTTTCATGTTTGACATTAAATAAATAATAAGAACGCTTAAGTTTATTAAATCTCAATGGCAATGATTTTATGTGAAAGTTTTTCACACAATTTCTTCTCGAAAACTAAAACTGTGAAACTCAACTTGCGTTGCTTTGTATTTCGACTTCCTGTTTTGATTATTTTTAATGCTAGGTCGAGACATTTGACTAAACTTTTTATTACCGATCTTTCTTCTATTTTGGGCCATTGTGTCTGTCCTTATTTATTTATGAGCTCTTGATGCCTGGCAGACGGGAAACATCTTAATTTTTTAAAATTTTTATATTAAAATATTTTTGTTTGAACGAAGTAAAAACGAAAAAAAAACAAATATTCAAGTAGTTGTTCGTAATAAAATATCAATTTTATTTTATTATTTTATTTTTAAGAAAAATTTATCATGAGACATGAAGCTGGCCGAGTTGACTCTAAAAGAGCCGACAAGACGCTAAGTTGGCCGACAAGTTTAACTTCCATAATGTTTTAACTCCCATCCAAATGCGCTATATGATGTTTCACATCAAAAGCAGCGATAAGAAAAACACAAAACATATTTCCTCATTTAAAACAACAACAAAATATAAAAGAAAATAACCACTTACTTACGCAAAGATACGGAGTGGTGTCAACGTCTTATGTTTTTAAAGCTGTTCACTCTTATCTAATATCATAACTTGCCATAAGCCATTCTATTTAAAAAAAAATCCGAGAAAATGTTATTTCTTTAACTACTTTATAGACATTTTCAACGACTCAAGCTTTTGTATTTTAATTTAAAACTGACAAAAAAAATTCTCGAACTCCTTTATTTCCTCACAATTTTTTTCAAAATTTATAGCTAAATATTCATATAAAGTAAAAAAAGAAACATTAAGTTTATATTTAATACTATGGTACGATATTTATATGACTACATTTTTAACTATAATTTTTCAGATTTAGAATCTCGTGTTAGTAAATGTGACAAGACACGTTTAATAACGATTACAATAAGGAACGTAGCCTGTTAGCAGATATATGGAAGCTTTGTGCATATCCCAACATTGCTTGCTTGATCTAAAAGTCGCAAGCTTGACGCCTTTCACTATCAACTCGGCGACATATTGATTGTTTACGCAAGAGCTCAGCTCCCAGACACAACACGGCCCCGCCGCCTACCCACATTAATTCAACGACGAACGCGATTGATGGAGATTATTAAAAACGAATCAAGGCGAACGGACGGCCCAGACGAATATTAGGGACACTATCGTCGCCGGCATCAAGCGCCATTTAGGCACGACGCAGACCCGACCTAATTATGAAATTACCTATGCGCTTTACCGTACGACTCCTTTTTATATCGGAATCTAATGATTTACCATCGGGCATGTGGGGACTTTGCTTGAATTAATAATGTGTCCACAGGCAGATAATGAAGTAATTATACGGTTGATTAATGTGGAATTATTGTTGTCCGGTGACGGACAACCGCTAGGGTTGCCAAATGACTTTATTTGATAGAGCCGCGCCGATAAGGCGGCTAATTGTTTTAGAATTCGTATTGATTAACAATTAGGCGAAATTGTGCTTACGTTCATTAGGTCTACTGTACATAAAAGCTAACTAAGCTTTGAGATTGTTATTGTAAAAATTTAAAACAAAGTTTTTAAATTTGATAAAGTTGTGACAGTTTGGTTTACATCCAACATTACTGTAGCCTTTGATCACCATGCCTAAGATATTGGATAATATTCTTTCGTCGAGATACGCGAGTACAATATATAACTCATTTCAGATAGTCGTAATGCACCAGAATATAAAACAAAACGTTTCTTATTTTAATTAAAAATAGGTAACTTTATCTATACAAATAACAAAATAGTATTAAGGTCGTGACTATACGTGCATCACTTAAAACTCATTGAAAGGATTTTACTGACTGCAGATTTATACCTTAGAAAATCTCAGTATATATAATTACAATAAGGTATAAAATTATGTACAAATGCCTTTAATGTCAAAATTGTTAATATAAATCTTCAAGATTAATATTCACCTGTATTATCAGTTATTTAATAAATAATTTATTACATAATTAATTGAAAGCGATCTCTCTCTTTCATAGATAACCATTATTCATAGTTTTATAATTCTCCACTAGATGGCAGTTTATTTTATTGATAATAAACGTTTTTAATTTATTAATGCATTTATATTTATAAATCAGTACCTAAAACGTCATTAATTTCTATTAGACCCTAGGTAACCCACCTGGGTGATCTAGAATTTTTCTAGCTTGACGAGATGGTAAAATTGATAGCCTTAGTAAAAATTCTCATCATTACCAAAACGATTCATTGTATTAATACTCTAAATAAACCTCAAGAAGATTGTATTAAATGCAAAACAAATATATATGTTCCGTAAATAAATATCGTATGTTTATTAACAAAAATCCAAAAAGCAACTTTGCACATTTTCAATATTTAAATATAAAGACACAGACACAGTACTCAGCCTAATATTTAGTACATTTTGAATTGATAAGTTTAATGTTATCTTTTTTATTTGTGTTATTAGAATGAATGAACTGACGCGAATCGAGCAAGTCATAGCCATTGTCGCATGCTTATACCACTAGACTAGCTACAGCAATAATATCAATTCCTGAAGCCGAAGCATTATCACAAACGTTTAATCAAAAATTGATTTTTTTCAGATATCACTTTATTTAATTGAAAAAAGTCACACCGCTTTTAGGTCAAACTCGCGTGGCAGTTCAAAAAAACTATTATCGCTAACCAGGTTAACAAATTGCTAAAATATCCAACTATTTCGATCCACTGCAATAGCCAGTACCGATGCAATATTTCCAAACTTCCCCGTTACAATGTTTACCTATTAAGTTTCCATTCGTACGCTGTTTTATATAACTCGACGCGTTGCTTCACAGTCGCGCTCGATGCGTAAAGCAATTCTCCTTCCTCGAGAGGTGCTCGGCTGGACAAACACCGGGCGCTCGGTTCGAAAACGTCTCAAGTCGCCTCCGCGCGGAGTTGTATACGCCTCTCTAGACTCGAGCCGTCGGAGGACGCGGTCTGGCTTAAAACGTCACAAGTTGATATATATTTGTATGCGTGATGGTACGTTTTGTGGGCGAGCGGCGTAACGGGACGCGTTGAAGAGCCTCTCTCCAGTGTTAGATTGACGTTATTTTATATAAATAATTTGATGTTGTTTTTCTAACTATTGACAGCTCGGCGGCGATGCTGAGCCGAAGTTGTTTGGGTCAGTGGGTGATAGCTTGCTAGCAGACAGATATCACTAGTGCTTTGGCTTGTATTAGTATATATATATATATATATATATATATATATATATATATATATATATATATATATATATATATCTGTGTGTGTGTGTGCGTGTTATGAATTTCGACTCGATAAAATTAAATTCATTTAAACGATCAGTTTTTACATACTTATGACGAAACTTGTATACCTAATTTCATTCATTGATCAGTATAATATTAACCTGTCGATTATTGAAGTATTCAGCTGAATTTATTCCATTCTTTGTTTTGTTCGGAAACAATGAAACTGTGGTGCACTCAAGTCTGACGTTCAGTCCTCTCTCTAGTGTTAGATTGACTTATTTTTATATAAATAATTAACTAACAGTTAACAACCTGTGTCCGTAATAGTATAACGTGTTTAACTCAAATGTGAATTTATTTTATTCTGAAACACTCCATATTTTATTTTCATCATGAAACGTAACTGAATGGATCCAATTTTGAAAAATGTTTCCTTTTTAAATGATATAGAAAGGAGAAAGAACCTGAGTTTTCTTCAAAATGCGTGTAACAAGATAATACTTTAAACTATCTATCGTTGCGCTATCTCCTGCCAATTTTTGATCGACAGCTATGTTGGCTTTTACCAGTGGTTCGCCTTTCAATTTTTCTATGCACCCATAGTTTACGTTTTCCACGTAAACAACAATTTTTTTTCATCAAACATACCCTTCTACCGTTGCTGGATATCAATTGCACGTATATCAATTACCCGTAGAATATTTGGAGTTGATTTCGTTCCCAAGACGCTTGATAGAGGTTTTCTAAAGAATAAAAACGAATGTAAGGTTATTATGATTTAATTCTTTATAAGGTACCTGAGTTCAGTCAGTTAATTATTTTTATTTAATAAATTATAGGTTCTTTCATTTATCCTTTTCGTTAACTTTACACTGAAACATTCGTCAGCCCAATTTATGAATGATTTTATTTTCCAAAAAAAAAATGTTTATCCTTCATAAAATGTTTTCTTTCAGTATAAGTGTTAAATAAGCTCTTAAAGGAGACAAGGTAAAAATGTGCGAAAATTGAAAGCGAATTTCGTAGGATATGAAACTTCTTGCAACAAAAGGAAAAAAATCCATAATTACGGTTATCTAGTTTTTCTAATTATTTTACCGAGATTATTTAGAAAATAAAATATTTTGTTATTTAGACAATGAAGTAAAAAATTTTTTATTAGTACTATTAGCAGCACTATAATACTTGGCCATACTAACATTTTGGAATCAATTGCATTGGTTTTAGGTTGATAGAAAAAAAGCCAACTGATTATAATTGGTAAATAAAAAATATATCGATATAAGATTATTTAATTCATTAAACACATTTTGACTAGTTTTTAATTTAAATTAATATACACGATAATGAAAGTGGGCAAAGAAATCAATTAGAATGACGTTCACATGCTAAGTGTCATGTCACGTCAACAATGTGTTTTTTACATGGCTTCCGCAGTCTACGAATACTTCATATATTAATCTTACAACTTTAAATAAACATAACTGGATTATCCTCTTTCCCAGTTCAAAAAAAATCAAGTTTATGAAAAGCGTTTATATTGTCAGGGAGAAGAATTTGTTAAAATGGCATTTTTTACATATTCAAGTGCCAAAATTACCGGCATTTTTTTGCCGTGAGGTCTTATTCGTTATTGAAATTATTAAAATATATAACAATAATAAACGGAAACATTGTCCGCGCTTATTATTTTCTATTATACTGAGCACGAAATTGTTATTATTTCCATAATTCTGAGTATATTGTTATTATACTGTTATTAAGTTAAAGCAATTAGTCAGTGTTAATAGTTAATTTTTGAAAACAATCCTTTAACCAAACTCGGCCACGTACATCCTATATTATCGTTTGAAATAGGTTAGCCTGTAAATAATTTTACTTGATATAAAAAAAATATTTACATATTTTCTTTTCTTTCTAGCTTTAATTTTTATTACATTATTTTATAGAAATGTTTGTTACTGTTATTGTTTCAACTAAATCACTATTTTAGTGTTTTTGATTTTGTCTCATTTTTTACTTTCGCTTTATTTCTTTTTTTGTAGTAATTCGCTTTATGAAATATATCATATTTTAAGCCTATTTGAATCAGACACAAAAAGGAAATTAAGTACTAAAATGGCGGTAAATATTTTTTCTATTAATATGATTTTCTTTAGCCAATAACGCATCTTTTTCTCTATGGAAAGACATTCACCTCGTATTCAAAATTGTTCCAATTTAGAAATATACATGTTCCGTTCTCCATTCCGTCTTTTCTCTGTGGAGTGTAGTTGATTTCTCGGTTCGGGATAATACTTCAGTATATTAAAAAGGACTTTAAAGACATGAAATGAAGTTTTACTTTTATGGTTTTGGAAAATTATATTCGAAGGAAAAAAAAAGCAATAGTCTATGGATTTTACCATTTTTCTGGCTATACTGGATAGACTGGTACTGACTATTCAGTTAGTATCTTATATAGTACGTATAAATATAAAATATTTGGGAAGGCTTTGTAAAATAAGTATTTTACTATTAAGTAAACAGCTTACTGAGTACACATATAATTATATTATTTACTCCCTAGAAATGAAGTTAAAAGAATTTTCCATTTGCGGACAAATATCAACACTGGTTGTTCATGTTATAAAGAGCTCCAGTGAAAGACCCGTTTCTCGTTAGTGTTGCCATTATAATAAAGAATTGTTCGTTTAACTATTTTTATTAATATTATAAGATTGGTTTTATTTTAGAGGTCAGTTTGATGCAAATTATCTTTCGTATAAATAATATTATAAAAATAATGTCTCTTTTTATCAAACTTTTTTACATACACAGTTCGCAATTCATATTAAAAAGATGTGGGCGGAGTGGCAGCGTAACATTTTTTTATTCCTCTTTTAGTCTTAGTTTTCTCACTTCACTTCCTTTCTTGGCCTTTAACTATTTAATGTTAATTTAGTAGTAATGATATGTACTGGACCCACCGTTCGAGGAAATCTACTGAAGTTTTTATCAAAAATAATTTTCATTTTAAAATATGATATGGACTTTGCAACTAAAATTTAATGGCTTTTTCTTTTTGTAAAATTACGTATCAATCTAAAAATATAATATTAGATTGGCAACTAATTAAATCCATCAGTTTTTTCAGCAATTTCTGAAATGTTAAAGAGAATTTCTACGACATACAAACCTCTCTGGCACATACTCGTAATGATTGCTGTGTTCGACCTTTCTGTTCACTTAAAAACTGAGTTTTGGCGAGTAAAAAATAAACAAAATGAGTTTTGGCAAGAAATTACTTCGAATGCCTTTGCTTATTGAATTCTGTTTATGGGCAAAAGTGAGCGAGACGACGCGCAATATATGCATAACGATGAATCAATATTTACTCTGCTATGATAAAGTCCGAAATTCGAAAACGAAAATTTTGACCTTTCTCGTAATTCAGGGCGTTATCCCTCATTAAATTAAAAAAAATTAAAAAGCTATACTCTAGCAGAGCGACTCTCACGCTTTCATATTGCGATAGAAAAATAGCTACATGATTTGAGGAAAAAAAGAAAATATTTTCATTGGCTGCCGCTAACACTCCTTTAACTTCAAAAGAGGACCGATGTGTATAACCTACACGGTTCTACTAAGTTCTCATCGTACCAATGATTGGCGAAAGTATCTCGTTAGCTATATTTTCACACTCACTATGCTCTGCGGACATCTCCCCTTCTTACTATTTTGCACTCTGTCTGATTAGTTAAGTGATAAAGATTAAATTTAAAGATGTATGCAGGCTATTTTATCGTTGGAGTTACAGGATTTCTCGGTCAAAACTCCAAAGTAGACAGGAATTTTACCGATACATACACGCTGGTAAATGATAAAGTCCGAAAAGTGTATATTACAAATTTTCCACAAATTAAATCCAGAGCTGCCATTTTAAGCCAAGAGCTTGAACGAAATTATGTTTGAAGCTTTGCATATTTATTTTTCAATCTGTATGATCGCATATAACGTAAAATCTACTGTTCTATTTTCAATAGGAACTTTGCTGTTCCTTATCTTGGAGCGTGAGGTAGAAAGGGTTTTTGAAATTTAGTCTGCCTATAAGCACGTTTATTTGTTTGTACCGAAATCACTTAACATTTATTAAGAATAACTTAAATAAAGTTTAATTTGTTTTAAATATTCTACTAAAGCATTGAAAGATAATAAACACATTAGTCGTTTTGATAACGGCCTTTTTGCGGTCACGATATGATTAACAATTCACTAGATACCTCGGTGCTATTAACAACTGGATAAACAAATTATTTCACGTGAGTGAAGTCGTGTGTTAAAGGTTTGAGGTATAACACGTTATAATTACAATAATTAAAATTTCACTTAGGTAAATTCGAATCATATTCCTTTTTCAGTTCAATAATAAGCACCCTTTTTAATTGGCAAGTGACAATTAAAAATTGGCATATAATTGCGGATTGACATTCTTAAATACGCATAAGAAATAAAATTACTTTGACAATAGAGAGCTAATTTATTAATGACCTACTTAATATGTACATACCAATTTTTAATGGGAAATAAAATTATTATTGTTGGACACTAAATTTATGGATATTTACTGTGAAAACTTATGAATCCTAAGGCAAATAAATTTCACTGTTGACTAGTACATATATTTAGTTACAAACGTTACTTTAACACTATATACTTATTATTTATATTTTAGTAGTTATAAAGGTAATCAGTTATGTTTGCGTATATTTACGAGGTACAATATTCCTACCGGGTGGGGAATTCCGGCGGATACAGCGGCTGCGCATGTGCATGAGGTCAAGAAAGTGAGAAGCACCTCTGATTAAAGAACCATGTCGCGTTACCACTGCCAAGCGGCAGTCTACACTTTTCTAATATCACGCAGGCGGAGCTGTGGGCAAAAGCTAGTTATAATACAAATTAAAATTTTATGTTAAAAAATTTACTAAAATATATGGATATTATATACAACACAACACTAAACATTTACCACGAAAACTTTTACAAGTTAGAATTTGTTCTTCAATACATATTTCAAACTAAATGACTATATGATTCTTTCAAGCATCTTAAATACTTACAATTAAAAAACAATTACCACTTTTTCACCAAAAATCAATGGTGATGAGGGTGGCTGACTTCTCCTTTGCTCCTTCTTCACCGTGCAACGCATGCCACACTCGATTACATAATCTGTCTGGAATTCTTCTGAAAAAAAATCGTTTTCTTGAACACTAGGTTTAAGAAGATGACAATGAGCATTGAGAAATATACAAAGACAATCTGAATCAAATTTTAAATTTTCTAATTATATTATACAATTTCCTTAAAATTGACTATTTTTCTCCACGATTCAGGAATACAGCCCTTATCTCTTCTTATTACTTTAAACTTTTTTTTAAATTTATATTGTTGTAATAATTTTAGTATAAATCCTAAAAGAGATTGTTAAATTCGAATCGTTCAAAGTGAGCCGTGCCTTCACTATGGTTTATCTTCATCTCGTTGTTTCTGTTCCTTCGATACATTCTAATAATTAATCTGATACGGCTAAACGATTTACAGTCATAACGCTCTCTTATTCTTTAATGTGCGATAAGTATTGCATTTAACTATAATTTTCTTTTTGTTCCTTCAAATTCAACGCCCGTCGCTTATTGCATTAACGAAGAAAATAAATACAAGGATACTGGAAAATGTTGAACAAATTATGAATATATAATGATTATATTTGATTATAAATACATACGTACAATATGTTAATGATTGAAAGTTATAATGAAAGTAATTTTAATATATTAAAAATTATCGATAGAAATAGTTTGCATGACGAAATTAGTAATAACAATATTAATTAATAATAATACGTATATGTAAATAGGATATAGAAGAAATGGTGTTTATAAATTAAATAAAAATGCACACAAAATATATGGAAAGTTGAAAACGAAAATAAAAAAAACGTCCAAGTACAAGAAGACATATATTAACAAGATCGTTACATATTAAACCATTAAAGGTGGGGAGTTTTCTAAATCTTTGATAAAACCAAGATTGTAATGTGTAAGACATAATTTTTAATAAAACAAATATTTCAGTCAATTTTATTTAAATATCGGGCTATATTTTTAATTTTTGTATAAATTGGGAACATCACACGACATAAGTTTCTATTATTGCTATTTGGGATGATGTTTATTATGAACCATCCAAAAACATTAAAGTAAAAATTAAATTATTAGTTTGTTTTATCGATAAAAGAATAGAGAGCGAAATAACCACCCAAGTTCTATTTAACGTAAATTCAAATTATACTCAATTTTTATTTCGGATTTAACATTTCATATCATTTGTTCGGAGAAAACGTATCTTATGTTTCACATATCACGCATAATTAGCTTCAATTGCTTTTGTTAAAAAATAAAATCTACTTACCAATATTTAATTCTAAATAGCAAGTTTTCAGTTTTTGTCAATATTTAAATACCTAATACTTTTGAGGGTTAGTCTTTGGGTCTTTAAAATTAATTAATTAATTTAGTGTCTAATTACAAATGAAATTGCCAAAACAAATTTGTAATATGTCGGCATACACCCACATTAGATAACGATTGCGGTTATATAAATATTTTCATTCACCTTATGTTTATCTTAAATAACTAGTATAAATTAGTTATCAAACTAATACAATAAGATATTTGTTGATAGATTCCTTGAGGGCTAATAGAGTAACATATAGAAAAGAACGAGTAAGCGTAAGATGAAAGAAAAAATAGGCATGCACTTTGCATTATATATATATATATATATATATATATATATATATATATATATTAATTAATTAATTTATTTAAACAAACATCAAGTCGTTCTACAGCTAGAAGAATATTTTAATTTATCATATTATAAATATAACGTAAGATTGTTTAAAAAAAAGAGACAATTGAAAAATTCCTTTTGAATGAATGCGCAAAGACTGAAGGAAGAAAAGGATATAATATTTCTTACAACATTTATGATTATATATCACTACTTCTTACATGTATCCTTTTCAAAAAAATCGAATAACTTTTTTACATATGTACCAATTCAGTCTCGTTAAATTTTACTATTGACTGTCTCTATTCTTAAGACTTTTTAATGAGTCCTTAATATTTCAAATAAAATTAATTAAAATAAATTTAAAATAAATTTTTAAAGTTATAATAAAACGTTTTGACTATAACCCAAAGGCGATCTGATAAGTAATTTTGAATGAACACTGGAATATGGAAATATTTCTAAGTTTAAATCTCAGATCAAAATGGTAAAGATACATTACTAATATAATAACAAAAATTAAATATATGAAATCAAATACTTTTTAATATAAAAGCCGCATACACTATATCTGTTTTTTTTCCAATACACATTCGACGAAAACTAATTTGATAGACCTGCTGACAAATTTGAACTCTAAGCCATGAGGCATGTGGGTAAGCGGCAGGTTTTCTCGAGTTTGATTGGAACTCGAATTGTTGTAATCAACCGTATTCTAATGATAACTAACACCTCCGAATTACAGCGAGTGCATCCTTTAATATTCGAGAAATCAAATTAATCACGTTAGTTCGTTTAACCAGTTTTCTTCTCAGCACACTATAGGACTCGCCGACTCCTCTTAAGTAGCAGTGTCAATATTGGCTTAGAGATCTTCAAAAATACTTTTTGCGCGTCCGATTGCACCCACTTGTGTTCTATTTGGCACTATCCGCCTCGAGTTGTCGGCCACTGGAGTTTGCTATACTTGTTTCTTTACAGTTGTACTTCGGACTGAGTATACGATGCTATCTGTATACATATATTATTATTAGTAATAATTTTGAATACAATATTAATTATAGTGCTCTAGTGTATATAAATACGCTATTTTAATTAAATTAATATTTAAACAGATTAGTTTTAAAGGTCATTCATAATTTATTTTACAAAAATTATGAAATGTGTTAAAAACAATTCATATAATTTATCCTTTGCAATGAATAGACATTAGCTACAGTTTTTTTCTTATTTTTCTTCTTCTTTATATGTATTAGTAAGGCTTTTTATTTTACTTTTCAGTTATTACTTACAAAAAAGCAAAAAAATAGAAATGAATAGGAAAGGTTGTGTGCAAAAAAAATATATAAAAAGATAAAATTAAAAATTCGCTTTTGCTCTTGTAATGATTATACTTCACACACACACACACACGCGCACACACACACACACACACACACATATATATATATATATATATATATATATATATATATGTATATATATATGTATATGTACATATATATATATATATACATATATATATATATTTATATATATATATATATATATATATATATATATATATATGTATATATATATGTATATGTACATATATATATATATATATACATATATATATATATATATATATATATATATATATATATATATATATGTATATATATATGTATATGTACATATATATATATATATATACATATATATATATATTTATATATATATATATATATATATATATATATATATATAAATATTCCACATTTAGAATTAAAAGAATTTTTTTAAATTTTTTACCGTAGCACTTTAAAACGTTCATCAGGTGAAGGAAACACTTTAATTTATAAAATATCCACCAAAAACTTAATTCTATTCCGGGTTGCTATTATAGTTATAATAATAAGCCAAGTTAAATTATAGATATTAAATTTAATAGCAACCCCTAAATGTACCATTTAAGGGCTCATCTACGTGTATCTGATTGATTCGATTTGCTATTAATTTGAAAGGTAAATTGATTCGGCAACACTTCAAAGGTAATTGCATATCGTTTGCAATGCCGATAGGTCGTTTAGGCATTGCGTGCTAGGAGCGGAAACCGGGGTCGATGCCGGAATCCCTGGATAACCATCTCTGATTTTCAATAACCAGGTATATACGGTGATGCCGGCACCAGTCCCTTGGGGCTACATACTCATTATTGACGGCAAATACAGGCAAATTTATTTCACATTTGTTAACTTCAAGCCTTGTAATTGTTAAATAGATGGAAAAAACATACAAAAGATTCGTGGCAATACATACGAATGTAGTATGAATTAATCTTTTTAATCTGGCTTTCGTTGCTATAGTTATATTATTTGATAATTTAAATTTATTGTTAAATATTTAACGGCAAGAAATTATTTAACAGCATGAAGAATATAATAATTATTTTAACAATTTACAAAGAGTGATTATTTTCCAATTCGTAATTCTTTTTCTGTTAAATCTTATACTTTTAACTTTAGCAGATTCGACGAAAACTAATTGATTCATGGCTATTTAATACTGATGGAAGTTTTGTGTGGTAAGTTTATCATCAGACCATTCGTTTTATGTTTGCCTCAATAATATGTGGTCAATGCTAATTTGAGAAATCGTAGAACAGTAAAAACAATAATGATTTGCCATTTGTGACATGGGTTTAAAATATATTTATATTTTTAATAGATTTAAAAAAAAGGAGAAATTATAATATTCGCCTGTATTTTTTGTGTATGTATCTCATATCTCCATCTTTTATCAACCAATTTGGATGACCCTTTTTATTTGGGAGGGTTTGGTCCCATGAACGTTTTGTTAGAATGTAACCGTGGAAATTGAATACACCATAGAATTTGTCAACATTGAACTGCGTGGGTGCTGTGGTTAAGTTTGAATGATATAGAGCTAATGATGATCTAGTAAGACATAACGATACGGGCGGATACGACGATGACGGGCGACATAAATTTCCCTTTTAGCAAAATCAGGGTACCATGACAGAGAGGAATATGGTGACAGGAACTCTTTAGTGATGAGAAGTAAACTCAACGATTTTGGACTCATTCTACTTAATCAATTCTCATGAAACTTTGCCCACGTATTCAGTTCTCATAAGAATATAACATTACGATAATTTCAACCTTTAATCCATTAATTCTGGTGCTATAAATGTACTGTATCTTTCTAAACCGTGGAACTTGAAGATCTGTTGTTTTAAATTAGGATTGTAGTCTCTGTCATTAACTTCGGGCTCCAACTTCTCGGCCCTGCTACTGAAGGGGTACTGTTTGTCTAAATGGTGAGACTTGAGGATCTGCTGTTTTTAAGTTAATTTTATGGGTCTTAAGCAGAGACACTATTAATAAACTGCGGGTTTTAATTCCTTAGTCCTAACGCTACAGAGGTAATGCTTGCTTAAATCATGAGAATCTGCTGTTTTGAAATTAGTTTCGTGGGTATCAAGCAAATACTCCGTCATTAAAATTCGGGTTACAACTCCTCAATATTGACGCTGTGAGTGTAATGTCTGCTTAAAGTATGAGGCACGAGAATCTGCTGTTTTCAAATTAATATTGCGGATCTTAAGTACAGACTTTGTCAATAAACCTCGTATTCCAATTCCTTTCCCTGGTGCTGTAGTGATACATGATGTTTTGTGCATTTTAACTCATATCTCCGGCATTAATCAAACAAAACGGATGATTATTTTTATTTTTATTTCAATTGAAGGTGCATCATGGAATTCCCAATAATAACCGGCATAGTTGCCATAATCTAGTTTAAATTATGTAAAAAAGTCTTCAAAATTCTCTGCCCTTACCAAAAACAAGGTACAATGATGAGCTGAAACTCTTACTGCACTGTTGAGAAGTGAATTCATCAAGTTTGAACTAGTTCCACTTGTTTTGATTTAAGCATAAAATTACAAAGCAAATAGGTAGGTAAGTATATACATGTACATACAAAGGCATGAAACAAATAAAACATTAGTACGCAGGTATGTAGGTATGTAAGTACACAGAGGTGTGTACGATGAAATCAGAGAGGGAATGTGATATATATATATATATATATATATATATATATATATATATATATATATATAAATATATATATATATATCTATTGATATATATATATATATATATATATATATATATATATATATATTTATATATATATATATATATATATATATATATATATATATATATATATATATATATATATACATATATCAATAGATAGGTAATAGACATTTTCGGAGTCGGTACCAAGTGAAATGTGTGTGTGAAGGTGTGTATGTGATCTCTCAAAGAGAGGAGACAATCGTTAACATGGCACCGATTCCAAAAATCTCTGGTAGTACCTACTGGGTTTTTAAAATTAAGAAAAAAAAACAAAACAGAAAGACACTATAAATATATCTGTATACAATAGAAAAACAAAATAAAAAATTAAATGAATATTGCACATATACCTATAATTTAAACACTGGCACTAATCAAGAAGGAGGCTTTTTTCAGACGATTTTTATATAACAGGTTTTTTATGGAAGTTTACATTTGTAATCAGTTTAAACAACATAATATATGGATGATTCATCATTAAGATTTTAATATGATGTTATCGTTTCTGTTTTTGGAAGTGCAACTACAAATTAATTGAATGTTTTGTATCTATATGCATAATAATTGTAAGCATAATGTCTGTGAGTAATTATATAATAAATGAAAGTGTTCAAACAACGTCTTTAATTTTACGGACTTTACTAGTTCTCTTTAAGTATCATTGTATCCAGAAACAAATAATCTAGAAGAAAATTCTCACATATTACTTTAATGCTTAAGTGGGACTTTCAATGCTTAAGCAAGCAATCATATATTGAAAAAATCTCTTATTTCTTTCATCTTAATGCCACGCACAGGACGATACAGTGCAATTAAAGGTTCATTCATCCTATATGATTATTGTTTACTGATAAAACTGAGAATTGAGTATTTTGTCGTCACGGTATATAAGTGTCAGGTTGGTTAGTATATACTATCAAGGCTGGTTGAGTCGAACGTGATTAAAGTACATAAAAAAAAATTCACGAGGTCAAGTACTTTTCTAGTATTAAGTCTAATATACAATTCGATTCCTCAGTGTTTACAAACAAGCAAATAAGTAATATAGAAATCATACTACGATTTATATTTTATGCGTTTTTAATCTTAAAATGTCAATTTGATACATAACAGGTCTTTTCAAATGAAAATCTTCTGAGTAACTGTCCAAGCAATTTAAACTTGTAAATGGGTTAATAGTATTGTGTAAATACATATTGATAGATAAATTAGAATATACTGCATAAATTGGGCTACACATTTCTTAAGAATGAGCAATGAAAATGTATTTAAAAGAATGTTTTTGGATAAACTGATAGCGATAAGCTTAAGACGAAGGCTCAAACTCCGTTAGATGTAAACTGTTGAATCAGAATTCAATATCACTGTGGGAAAGACGTTGAGAATACAACCGAAATAAACAGTCCGAAAAGACGCTTCGAAAATGTCTCCGACTTTTTAAAAGTGATTCTAGTCAAGTGTGACTATGGAAATGTGATTATTGCGAATTATAATCGTAAACAATTTACATGTTTAAATTAAAATTGGAAATATTCGATGAGAATGCGATGTCGATGAAGAAGGACGTTTAATTGTGGATCATTGAGTTAATTTGGCCATGTTGAAAGTATGGATAGAGAAAGCTGAAAGAAAAAGTAAATAAAGAAAAAATGAAAGGCATAAAAGACGTGGTGGTATTAGGCCCATGGTTGAATCAAATGAAAGAAATAATAATTAAAAGTTGAAAATCGCTGCTTATCTTATGTAGGCCAGAGACGGCGTCAATATATAAATAGGTGGATGTTTAATTTTTTATGGTTTTGTTTATTTTACCATCTCATCAACATGTAACCATTACTCTAATCATTTTCTTATCTGTGGAAATGCCATATAGACGATAATATATTTTCCAGATCCCTTTCCTGATGCCCAATTCATTTTGCATAAAGTTTCATGTGATCTTTTTATTATTCCGTATCGAATAACAAAATCCTTATAGTCTTGATGTCTGTCCGTCCGACTACTTTCATATTTTGTTTCCGTGCTGAATTATAAAGAAACGGGAATGGGTATAAAATATGTGTAAATGTGGGTGTATAAAAATATCTTATTCTATGTAGTACGTTCCCATTTATATGTGAAAAAAGTAGAAATAAAAATAATAATGTAAAACTTTAAAAATGCAAAAATTGTTCATCTTATCCCTTTATCACATAAAACGTTAATCGCAAAACTTTGAAAAAAATTTTGCAAATACAAAATTCGTCATATATTTTTTAAAATAAAATTAAGTATTTAAATCACAAGCAAAATATCCAAGATTCAATAATGAATGATATAAAATTTACATATTAAAGTACTTAAAAAATGTCTGAATTTTTTTTAGTATTTTAATTATTTGTACAGTTATCATAATGTAAACATAAAATTAGTTATGGTATCGCCGTAGACACAAAGTTCAAGTGTGCCTACAAGTTTAATTGTGAAAACTGAATAATAGGAGTTTCGGTTATTATAAAAATCTGTAATTCCATACTCAAACATTTTATAAGGTTCGACATACATTTGTTTGATTTTTCTATTATAATCGATTTGCATGACAATGACACTCTCTGTAAACGAAAGAAAAAAGTAAATTTAATCGAATCATATTTCAACCATATTTTATTTTGTTATATTTTTTGATACTTAAATTATATGTCTATATCGACATTGTTTTGCATGCACGGAACAAAAATTAAACACATGTCTCAAGGCCACGAAAAGGTCGGTTTCTCCTTTTTGTATATGTTTAGAACAATATTCTCCATTTTAGTATAAAATCTTTTTTAATTGAAAATGAATATTACGATACATGACTCTAACCCAAATTGCGGAACAATGTCACGTCCCATTAAATTCAAACTCTACTCCAATAACAAATGATGTAAACTATGTATAACACAAAGTGCGGTAAAATGATTAAGTTTTTATCGATGAATCGAAGGAGTGCCCGGGTAATCATCGACTCTACCTAAATGATACCCGTAATAATATCGACATATCCTATATACATGTATATATACATACATACACAAAGGTACGCTGAACACTATCTCAATAACAGACACCGACGCGGGTTTAAGTTTTTACAAACTATTTCATGACGATTGCAAACCGCGATACAAGGTTAAGATCTACGAAATACGGCAAGAAGTACGGAATAAACACAGCCCACTCTCGTGCGCGCTGTCAATGATAAAAGGCATTGATAGTTGTAAAAACTAACCGTAAGTTCCTCACACATAAAAAGCCAATTCGTGTATTATTGTTAATAAGAAGCGTGTACTGGTCGCTATAAAAAGGCATGTTGGTACAGTCGGCTAATTGAAAACGTTTTGTTGAATATATATTAGAGCTTGAAGAAATTAAGTGAGCATAAAATTTGGATTAACTAGGAAGCTTCTTTTGTTGCTTGATTACCCTCATTTAATATGTTTCAGTTGGTAATCGTACAAATAGATAATGATGTATTTTTTGGCAAGTGGCAACCGGGGTATACATCGTATTTTGTCACTAAAATCATTTTAAAATGTTGCCTATGTAAATTATAAATAATAAACGTTCACAAATGCTTGCTTAGCTACTGTATGAACAAACATTTTAGAGATTTTTATCATAAAATATGTCTATCAACATCCCGTTTAAATAGTTTGGACAAGTTTTTTTTATTTGAAAACTGGGCGTTCATATCTATCTTGCCAATATGACTGATTGACATTCTACTTGATTAGATCGATAGAGAACTATTGGATATGTCACACCAATAATGTTTAAAGTTGGCATTAAATTTATAAAAATATTTTACCTCTTATTTGACTGCAATAAATTTACATTGCTCATAATTATACTATGATAAAATCATAATTTTTAACACGAGATATTATGTCATAGTTAAAGTAAATGTAAAAAAAACCGCTTCGATACTTAAAGGTGACATGCGTAACCAGGATTTAACAATTCGCTTATATGTCCACTGAGAAAGTTTTATTTATTTCTCTACTATTTATTTTTCTTTATATCAGTTAGCGGGAGATGGTATTCAAACTAAATCTATGCTGAACTTTTAGACGATAAGATCTCATGAATAAAATTATATTTTTTTATATTTGTTCGACTATATCTAGAACATAAACGATAATCTTGACTTATTAAACAAAATATTTCTTTTTCCTTCCAGAATCATTTAAAAATGGATTTAAATTACCATTTGATAAAAAAATTAATATTTAAGCCATTTTTTTATATAATCATTCAACTAGTACTCAAATGACTCTGGATTAATAATAATAAGATACCATTAATAAATTTAAGCTAGCAAATTCTTGCTAATTTCAGAAAGTGTAAAAACATTTTAAAATATTTCCATCTGAGAGTAATTATAATTAAAGTAAGTGGCACGTTCCTCAACAGGCCTGCTACTTCATTTCATTCAGTAAAATTTTCTATGTCAAGTTAGCATTCAATTAATTATTGAACTGGCAGCATTTAGCATATCTAGAAAAAAATAATTTCTGCATATCACAACTGTCTATTCAGTCAGATGCCTGCATTAAGCCAACAGATAAAGAGCATTGGCGAGAACAAAGCTCGCATGAACTTGGACTTGTCAAACGCGGTCTGGTGTTTTGACAGCAGCCAGTCCGTCGCGATCCACTTACGATCCCCCGAGCGTCGTTGATAAAATCGCAAAACCCGATCCGAGAGCGGCGCATCCACCGTACAAGGCGACAAGGTTAACGAATATATTAAAAAGAAATGATGATGTAAGCGAGTGTAGCCGGCACGCGCGGTTAAACCAGTTACCGGAGCGGCGCAATGCGATCACACTTATCTCACAGTTCAAAGCGCGAGATCAATTATTTTTTCGATCCGATCCCGGCGGTGACGTCACGCCGTCGAAGAGCATTGCCGTAATCGAAAGCGTATTTTAATTATTGTCTTTTTTCATTATTTCCAGCGGCCGGGCGCCGCGACAGCGGACCGCGGGCGATCGGAGATGGGATCGCGCGATGCGAGCGCGCGCCGTTGGACTCTCTTTGTGGCGGCGGCCAATCGCCGCCTAGATTTCGTACTTTTATCGTGAAAACTTTCATCGGTTTGTATAAATGCAATTTGATATCTCGGCTATCGATGTAGTCGCGCGGCACTTTGTTTTTGTCTCTTTGTGTCCCTCTGCAGTGGTACTTTGATCGTCTGTTCGGATGTGATCAAATTGAGTTGACTTTTACCATTTGAGTTTTAAAAAAATATATTTGTCCTACAAATATGTCGAATAAGCTATGTTAAATTATAGAAAACCTAGTTTCAATGTAGATTGGATTCTTATTTTATTGGAAAAAATTAAAACCATTTATGTAAAGAAGGTTTGTCCATGTTGTGGAAGATATTTTCCATTTCCATTTTATTTTTATGTGAATAATTTGATTATATTTATACTTCTTTTTATCTGTTTCAATGGCAGAATCTTATTAACTTCCTATAAAAGTTCTTTAACCCAAGAACGCCTTTATTGATAATCAGTGACGAATGAATTATACTTTCTGGTATAGATTTTTTGTGGAAATACACACCATATGCACCTTTATATTTTAAATTTATTTTCGAAAAATTAAGAACAAGGTTTAGAACATATTTAGGTTACCGTAGTGAAATAAAGAAACATTATAACTCCGCTGTGTCAGTTCGTCTCTTTGTCCGTCCTCTGTCATAGCCTCATAGGTTCCCCAATATCAGATTGAACAATATTACATGGAAATGTTAATGATATTGTTGCAAAATAGTAAAAGAAAAATAATATATCCTTGCATATGAAATGGTTTTTTCCTCGCCCCATCGAGTAGAGTGTCTTTCAAAACTGAATAGGGAATAACTTTTTTAATTTTTAACTTCCGCTTGAGTTAAGCTTTAATACGATGTGCAGTATGACACCTCATCCCCCACCCCCACCGACTACAATTTTTCAGTCATAATTTTGAAAAATCCGATACATGCTTGAGCATTCTTTTCATTTTTTAAATTTAATTATTTGTATTAATATTAAATTATTGTTAGAATTTTAAAAAACTCCAACAAAGAAAGGGCAAATTAAATCAATTTGTCAAATATCACTAGTCATTTTTGTAGATAACAATGGCTGTATTTATCCTGACTGTATTTATCCTTTTATCCCTAAAGAGTTCATTCGTTTATCAAAAGGAAATATTTCTCTTCCCGAAAAAAACATTCACGACTATGTTCATCTTCATATACAGGCTATAATTATATAATTTATTTATTTATTATTTATTTGTTTATCTACTTCAATGTATCTAATTGATACATATGGCGGACTTATTGCTACAAGAGCAATCGCTTACAGCCAACCACGTACATTATCCTAGTGTAATTGATATACTATACCATAATTCCATGTACATTATCCTAGTGTAGTTGAGACTTGATCGCTAGATAAAAAAATAATCAAGTTCACTTGCGCATTTGTAATATTGTAGTTGCGACATAAATTAAAACCGGTTTTTTATGAAGATGAAATGGAGTAAATTTTTTTTATCCGTTACCTGGTGATGGTTATTTTCTTTTGTATTATAAATTAAATAAAACATTCACGGTCCGTAACACCAAGTGCGATTTTATGTTAGCGTTAAAATATTTAATACAATCGTAAGGAAGTAAAAAAGTTGGTTAAAATCGAAAAACGCAGCTCCGGGGAACTTCTGGGCCGTGAATGTATTAATTGATCAAAACGGCTGATCATTGGTCACTATAAAATACTCATAATACATAACTTCACTTGACTTTATAATCAATACTTGGCGATGAAAAAATACCAAAATGGAAAATTTTCCATCTGACAATAACGAGACTAAAAAAGTTGTTACCTTCTTTTGACGATAATTTGAATTTGAACTTGAAATTTGAAGTCTAAAGTATAACATTATAAATTAAATAACAATTTTATGAATTCATAGAGGCTATACTATAACATTTAAAAAAAATGTTCCATACATACTTTATATATATATATATATATATATGTGTGTGTGTGTGTATATATATATATATACATATATATATATATATATATATATATATATATTATATATATATATATATATATATATATATATATATATATATATCACACATACATATTAATCGAATTTGCTTTCAAAGAAATCTGCTTTTACGTTTTTAATTTCTAATATGAAAAATTCCTTCTCTTACAAAAAACATGAAAAGAAAGATAGCAGTGTGTTCATAAATTTCGATAAGAATATATGCAACAGATTAGGTAAAATTTACATGTAAGGAAAAGATTCAACGCGCAGTCATTTTGGATTGCAGAGGTATGGATATACACATGCACACACACATGTACAAGTTTCACATTATTTACAAAATTATATGTTCATAGCGAAAGTATTTATTGCCATGTTAGACAGAAATATGAAACATTTACGCGTAGGTTAATTATAACAATTCTCATATCAATGAACTCACTTCAAGAAATAATATAATAAAAATGTAGGCCGCTCTCCAGTTGTAAATTCTTTTCTCAGTCATGAAAACAAATGGATCAGGATATATTGATCAAAGTTCTTTTTTAAGATTTACAAATCACATAACTAGATCATCCACACCTTATTCTGAACAGCTTCTTTTGTCAGGGAGATTTTTTTTTTTATATTTCGCTTCATTTTAATCAACTACGCCAACAAAAGAAGATTGTATTTTAACCGTCTATGAAAGTAGATACGTGTGCAAGTTTGCTTAACTAAAGCAGCTGGATTAATATTTGTAAATAATATATCGAAATATTAATCTACATTGTAAACATAACTGCTAGGAAGTGACAATTTCGAAATACTAAGAGTATGGCCAACGATAGATAAATCCACTTTTAGTGCAACGAACATTATTTTTTTCGTCCCATATCGAGTGTGGAATCGAATCAAGAAATATTGAGAAACACTGTTCAAAAACGTATTGTCTAAAAAAGTATATTGGTTATATATAAATGTTACGTAAATATAAGAAATGGTTGGTAATTTGTGTTCAGAAAAAAAATGCAATGTACGCTTATTGCTGTTCTGACATGTGATTTGTTTTCGAACCTTCTTCGTTATTCGTAGTCATATTTTTTTTCGTTAACTCGTGTGTGTAAAATTATTTTAAAATTAATTTCAAGGACTATTAAAACAATCGAACGTCAATATGTTGCTAATCTTTGTAGGGTTCCGCAGTAAATAAACCCTAATAACTTCGTCATATGTATTCATTTGTTCGTCCACTGTTTCCTCAAATTTTTTGACAGTTTTAAAAAAATTTGCACGAAACAATGAAAGCAAATGTTTTACAGCAGAATATGAATTAGAACGTTAAAAAATGTTGTTTTTTTTATACGTGTAAAGTGTGGCCCAGTTTTTTTCAAGCGATGGGATGCTAGTGGGATGTGGAATAGTGGGATGTCATTGCCCAATGTCATTCAAAATTAAATTGAGATTATCAAAATATTAAGTTTTTGGAAATATTAAGATTCAAAATGATATTTAATGTGTTTCTCTCATAAATTTATTAAAACTATGCTAAATTTATTACTTTTCTCTCTCTCTTTTTTTCAAACATAGATTTGAAAACTTAAAAAAATTTAAACTCATAACTAAAATTATTTCGAGATACCTATAGATATATACGAAATTATAGTTTAGACGTATTTTAAAAAATACTTGGACGATTCCTTTCTTCAATATTAATTTTAGTAAATTTTCCATTATTCTAGTATTAACATATATTTAACTAAAAATTACAAAAAGAAAACAGACGAAATAAATATTTTGTTTTTATTTTTAATATTCTGTAAATAAATCTTACAATATATGGGTATATAAAACTATTAGACAAATTAGTTCAGTTAGTGAACGTTTATTTAAAATGTCTGTTGGTTCTGGTTTATTTGAATGAAAGAAAAATATTTTTAAATTCCATATTACTTTAAACGTTTGCTAGTAAATACGTGCAAAATCAAACAATACCTACGAACAGTCATATGCCTATTGATTGCAAATCTTATCGGCGTATATAAAGATAAGGCATACTTTAACTTAAGGTAAAATTTAATTACCTAACTGCTTAAGCGACTTTCTAATGAGTCCTTATCTCAACTGTAATCCGCACGAACGGACGATAACGAGAATCAACTGCGCCGTCGCGACCGAGTCGCATTGCCTTTTGTTGCGGCCGATTAGCCTCTCGCTTTCCATGCCGGACGTCGTGTTGCGAGTTGCATCGCAATGGACAACCCTTAAACTTTTACTTCCGGTCTTGTTCTGCAATATTTATGTATAAAAGGGATAACTAGTTTTAAGTCATACCTTGCCTTATGTTGTTAATGGCTATTGAATGTGAAAAATTGTAATAGTTTATAATTAATGATAAATAAGAAAGGGAGGATTTTTTGAAAATATTTCAGAAAAGTTCTTTGTGTGTTAACTCTTACATGTTTGCAATCAAGATCGCTAAAAATATCGTTTAAAATATTATATGAATTAGTAAAGAAAATATCATTTTTGCGTAACCGAAAGCGTTAAAATAATTTTCAAAATTTTAATGAAGTTCTTTTTTTACATAAACTTATATCTAATGTTAGCTAAATCATTTCAGGAGTTTCGAAATTATGCTGCAGGTAAACCAACAAATGAAAAAAGTTGCTTCGATGGCAGATATTAATTTTTAGTTATAGAAAATTTCAAGGAGCCGTAAGATTTCCAAAGATTTTTGAGGGTAGAAAACCCTTGTTACTGTATAAGGGAAACAATTTTTTTAAGCACTCTAGATAATTTTAAGGCTGATTAAATAATTATTAAACAGCACAAACAATCAATTATGACCGTTAAGAAAATTATTTAGGCTATGAAATAGCAAATTCGTATTTCCCTAGATTAATTTTCAT
Organism: Druceiella hillmani; assembly: GCA_039881145.1. Classification (NCBI taxonomy): domain Eukaryota; kingdom Metazoa; phylum Arthropoda; class Insecta; order Lepidoptera; family Hepialidae; genus Druceiella; species Druceiella hillmani. Next base: position 31,254,711 of record JAYKKI010000008.1, read on the forward strand.
AGTGTTACTTTTAGTTATTGTTTTAAGAAATGAAATAAGAAAATATGCAGTTTTATAGACAAAAAATTGTATTTTATGTAATAAAAGAAAAATAAAAAGGCTTCATTACCAAATACATGATATTTATTTATTTATTTATTACCTTTTATGTATAGTAAATATGGCGGACTTATTGCTACATGAGCAATCTCTTCCAGACAACCATAAATTATGTTGTTTGTTTCTGTAGGGACCAAAAATAAAAATAAAATCGACTGGGGTTTAATCCACAAGAATTAAGAAGGTGACTATGAATTCTATTTCAGTTTTATTTTATTCTGAAGAAGGACGAAGTAGCTGGGGTGGTGAAATGTTTGGCAAAAGAGTTCTATTCTTAAACTGAACTGTATTTAGTTATTTCTCCTTTATATATTTCTGTACATTTCTAAATAAGGTAACATTATTCGATTCCTGCTTTCTGCATAGCTAGCTATGTGAAACTGTTTGTTAATTCAAAAAGAAAAATTGTGAATATCTGGAATGAACTTTATTTCACATTCGAATCATTCATTGTCAAAATAAATTGTCTTCGATAACACCAACACATCCTCCCCTTAAACTGATCCTTCATTTCGGAGGCGATACTATTTATACAAATAATAACAACGTATTTGAATAGGTGTCACTAACGAACCGGTCACAGGTAACGCGCCCGTAATTGCGGGCACCCGCCGCGCGCCGACTTACGGTTTGTCAAAAACCGTCGCCGGCTCATCAACTTTTTGTTTCCCGCCGGACAAAAACGCCGGGCCCACTCGGCGAGAGCAATTTTATTAGCCCGCTCGCTTTATTCTATTTTATGAACGATAAACTATTTTAATACAGTTTGTTAATTCAGTGTCTCGGTGCGTTGTTTTGTGTGCCGCGCTCGACACCAATCTGCCGGACGATGCTTTCCCAATAAGTGGCTGTATATATACATACGTACATATATTTTTATAGCATCGAACTTAGATAACTTCGGATCCGAAGATTATACAGTTACAAAAACGACTTCCGGTTTCGGTGGTTCAGTTTGGACTGGCAGTTGTAGATTGGTTTTATAATGGGCTTTTGATTTCGGGCGCGAGTTGGGTGTCGTGGTTTTTTCTATTTTTTATCGGAAAAATGTTTAAATTAGATTATGCGATACGTCATATGCGGAAATTTACTCGTGCAGGCGTTTTACGTGTAATTGAACGATTTTTTTATCTATCCACTTTTGAAAGAAAATATCTACGTAATTTCATTACAATGTATTCATATTAAATTTCTTATAGCCCAAGTGTTTATCATTGTCGATAGTTATGCCAACGTCACGTGAAATGTTCACTCTATGGAACTTCTTATTATCAGTTACTTCTTACTAAAGTACTTTCATTTAATTACTTCAGTGTGTCGTCCAAATGTGATTTTTACGATTCCATTATATTATTTTAAAAAACATTTTCCACCATTATATTAATTATATCAACCATTCCTTATCGATTTACCCTGGTTCTATTCACCATTTACACTAATTTTAATACATCTTTTTTTCATAATTACATCATCGTAATCACCTTATTTCAGTGACATACTTCTGAATTTCTTAAACATTCCTTAAATTTTCTTTTTAGTAGAATCTATTATTTATAAATTGATAATGGGGTATTTTAGGACGCTAGAGCATTAATAGGAACACCATAGAAATCCTATCAGTCTGTTGGTGTTTACGCAGAAGCAAAATCTTCGTTAAATAAAATTTAAATACTCTATGCGCAATTAATGCATAAGAGGTTTCAGAAAGGTTTCAGAGGTTCAGAATATCTGGAAAAAACACTGAGGTATTTTTTAGGTGTTCTGATTGTAAATATTTTGAGTAATTCTCCAAAGTAATTATCCATACGAATATTTTTAGTCAGCATATTTCATGACAGCCGCAATAAATACGTAGCTAGCTTATTTAACAGTTCTGGAATAAAGTTCCCTTGGCCTAGAATATAGTATTTGGAAACGTTATAGTTCCGTCTCCTTGGAAGAATTATACATGACCTTAGTCCTCAACATTCTCAAAGGAAATTTTGACTTTAATATGTATCATGCAACTGATACGTAGATTACATTTGAGTCTTGGATAAAAGACTTTATGTATATATGAGTATATACAAACGTAAATGAGTGCGTACGTCCGTGGGTGTTAATGCGCATGTGTAAAAGTGGTAAATATACATATGAAAGGTAAATACAGAATCATTGTAATTTGATCGATATACATATATGTAACGTAAATTCAGGACTCTCTTTTTTGAAATCGTTTGAAAAGAATAAACTATTAAGTAAACAAAAAAATTTAGCATAAATAGCATTAACTTCACTCACAATTTATATATAAGCCAATTACGTGTATAACAGGAGGATTCTCAATCCAAAACAATATTTTAACACGATGATCGATAACCAAATTTAATACTAGAAATTAAAAGCTATATCATGAAAAACTATATCTTGATTCTGAAAATATAATTATCTCTTAATCTAATATTAAATACGAATTTCTGGTTGGCTATATGATTAATATACTATACTATATGATTAATATACTATACTATATGATTAATATACTATACTATATGATTAATATACCATACTCTATGATTAATACAATATACTATATGATTAACTGCATTCATAAACGAACGTAATTAAATAAATAAATTTACAAATTGTAATGGACGATAATTAGGCAATCATAATTAATTTTTTGGATTAATATATATTATCAAGTTCACAGCTACTATTCATGCCTTTATCACCCAGGATATGAAATATATTTTTCAGTTAATAAGTAACTGAAATAAAACCTTTCAAAAATATAGACTTCATAAATATAAACTAAATTACTACGAGTATGTCTTGATTGCTCCATAGCATGTTTGCACTAGGAGATGCACTGCGTTTAAAAAGGTGTCCTTCTAGCACAGTTTACTTAAACCGTTCATCCTGGAAGTATCCTTTTTCTACTTTATGATGAAATTAAAAAAGACTTTTAAATTATTCTACAACTGTGTCTCTTTTATCGTGACTAATAATAAAAACTTACACAGCAAAAGCTTATCGAAATATTATTTTAGTAATGAATAACATAAAGTATCAGGATGGAGTATTTTGAGTCCTTGCCATATAACAAAAGTAACAAGATATAAAAAATTACATTCAACAATCTATTATATTTACAGTACGAGTAGATCAAACCAAAACAGTTCCCTATAGAAGCTTTATACATAAAATGATCAGATTTTAATTCATATGGACGATAAAAATTCAACTACCCGCACCGGAATGACAAAAAAAATAGTGAAAGTGTCAGAAAACAGTATTTCAAAAGCCATTAGCGCCCAGCCTTCTCGGTTGACATCGAAAGTGATAACTAATATTAAGGACCCATGCGTGATAACAAAAAGTCTAAATAAAATTGCCAATTTCTTTAAATAGTTTTGTAAAGATCTTCAGTCTCTCTTCTTTCCTTAATCTAAAATGTACGTCATCCTAAATTACATATAATATTTCGATCTGCCTCTACGTTGCATTGTCATTATTAGTGAAAAATAGGAGTTCAAAAATAATAAGAGTATTAATAGGTAAAATCTATAAAACTTGTTTCATAAATGATTTATACGTAATCGTACTTAAGGGTTAAAACTACTCATCGCGCATAGAGCTACTTTATTTCATAAATAAATACTTGGATACAATTCGAAATATCTATAAACGAGAGAGGGAGAAATTATTACGTGATTATTCCGTATATTTTGTCCGTAACAACGCGAAACTTAGTCACGGTTCTGGAAATAAAATATCTAGAGATCTGAAGTTAGTAGTTAATGAGCCAGTTTCAGTGTGTAGCTTAAGAACTTTTTTTATTTTTCTGGCATTTATGGTTCAAGTTCAAAAACGCTACGGACGCGCGTAACATAATGCATTGCGCTTGACATCGTTATACGTGATTTTGCTTATACGTGAGGACGAAAAGCTGAAAACGTTACAGTTATAAAATTAATACTCTTTTTAAGCCTTTCAAACTAAACTTTAACCTTTTTTGAAAAACAAAGTAAAGATCAAAACCCGGAACCGGATCCGATGAGTTAACTCGTTGAGCAAAAATAATGAATGCCAAATCAAAATGCATTCAAATATTTTCATTATCGTTACTCAAAAAATCGATAAGGCTACTAAGATGAGAATGTACTTTAAAATGATAGAATTTTTTTTCAATTTCGCAATCTTAAAAATATATTTACTCTACGCGTTTTCTTTTACTTCCACCCATAATCCTTAAATTCGTGAAGAAAGAAAAGACGTATGTATGAGGCATCGATAAGAATCCAGAAAAGTATAGAATTATTTCCACCCAACCTTCAACCTGTATTTGAACGATTAAAATGGAAACGTTTGAAGGAATGTTTTTCTAATTGCTTAGGTATAACTAAATTTAATTTCATCAAAAGTTAGCTGCAAAAAAGGCTATTAAAAACAATGGCAATTAAATAAAAAACAGTCTAAAAGTAGCCTTAACCGCGTCGCGACCAATCCAACTGTTAAAGACATTTTTTGCAATATAGTGGAGGTTAATGAATTTAAACGGAATCAACAGAGAAATACATTTTTTCCGGGACAAATAGCCATGGTACTAAACAAGATATGGTGTTCCCTATTATGATATTTGCATATTTTTTAGAAAGCACCGCCAGGTATGAATATGGCAATTAAATCTATATATGCAATCCCTTTGTCTATAATTTGCCGTCATTTGGTAGAACATAAAATGTACTTTTAATATGAAATGTTGGAAGGCTTTTTTGAAGGTCTTCCATACTATCTATTGTTTAATTCTGTAACTGAGTATTTACAGCTGTAAACAAGTGATAATCAGATGGCGCAAGATAGAGGGATTAAAGTAGATGTATTGGTAAAGGTCAACTTAGTTTTTGTAATTATTTAAGAGCATATTTTGCGATATATATTCTAGCGTTACTACGGAGAAAATTATTTATCACTTGGTTTTTTAGCTAATCGATTCATTGTCGATGGTAAATTTCTGCTTTTTGAAATTTTAACATCCGGTATAAACATGTAGATAATTATTAGATACGAAGGCGGTTTTGTACAAAAACACACATTTAGAAACATCTTTAATATACTGTGTGTGAAAATATTTCATATAAATTAACAAAAATCTGAAAGAAGAAACTGTTCTATTTTTTTTAATCATGCAATATCTGATGGACTTTGGTTTTGGAACATGGTTGAAGTAAGATCTGTCATACTTCTTATAAAACTACAAATTACTATTATATAATACCTCTAACTACTAATGTGAACAATATCAGTCTACTAATGGTAAAATGAATGAAAACCATTCTTGAGAGTGGATTCCTGAATTATAGCTGCCGCTTTTAGGAAGTGTGACCTTAATCGCAAGCGATACTTGCAAAGCTAAAGAGTTAACAAAGCTGGGTTCTAGCATATGGACAACGGATGATGATCACTAGTGAACCTATATGTTTCAAATTAAACATACACGTTCACTAGTGATCACATGGGAAATATTTTAAAGAATCGAGAAAAGCCAAAAGACCTTTGGCCAGCACATATCAAATATTAAAGCAAAAGGCAAATTTAAATATATAATTGACGTTATTCGAGGTGCAAATCAAAAACGTCAACGATAAAACAAATATTGGCCAATGTGACGATATTAATTCGGTTTGTTCAATTGGATTATCAATATTATATATGCAAGAATATTTGAGGTCATGTGTGTTTGCGTACAAGTTGAATGTCAATCGGGATACACTTGAAACTCGTAATTGGGCACGAATCGATTAAACAAACATATGCAGTTTATTTCGCCAAGTGCCGGTATGTTGAAGAGAGTGACACATGAAAAAGTTCAATAATATTTTTTTTTAATATTTCTTGCCAAGTGTTTTGTCGCCTTGTTATTATTTTTAAACAGCAGGCGGACCAACTGAAGAATATTAAAAAGTCAAAATTTATTTAGCTTTGTTTTTCACAATTCCCCAGGATCCGCGCATAAGAAAACCTGCGACTTGTGAAAGAAACTGAGCGCGTAGTTAAACTGGGAAAGTCGCCAAAATATGCAAAACGATTATTGAATGTATTTGGCGTTAATTTTGTAGAAATGCATTAGATCACACAAAATATCTTTGCTAATTACCCACCTGAAGATTTTGTAATACAAGGAAACCTAGATTGTGGTAAAGAATTTGAAGAAAGTAAAAATAATAATACATAACGTAGTTTCATTTAATTATGGAAAACGAAGTAGAATTTCATTTTTTTTCATTTAATTAAGGAAAACAAATAGCAGGTATGATTACATTTTTCGTATAATAAAATATAAAATATGTAACCCTTAACACATTAGCAATATTGTGTCAAGGACCGCTCGCCGAATTTAATTTAGATTCAATGCAAACCGAATGACGCTAGAAATGAACAGTAGTTTATGGAATTAATAACTACAACTAGGGTTAATTTTTTAATGATTTGAAGTATATTTTAATTAGTAGCGATGACAATGACTAGAGGATAGAAAATGTTTCGCTTTTTTTGTATTTTTATAGCAATGTTTGGATTTAAACTTCGATTGTGTATTACTTAGTCTCTAGTATATCATTTTCTTTTTAACCCTAGATAGAAAGTTTACCTTATCAATTGTGATTCAATCACTATCTACGCCCCCAACAAACTTTTTAGCTAAAAGATTGGAAATTGAAAAAAACATTTCTTTCCCGGTGATAACAGTGAGGTAAGGTAACTAACTCCCTCTTCTAAGTGACCTGTATCGTTCTAAGTATTGACCCAAAATACTTATAGGTTTTAAATATCTTCACTTGTATTTATATTCAAGGTTTAAAAAAACTATTTAAACATGAAAAATTATATAAGTTATGAAAAAACAGTTACAATATACTTTAGTGACGATTGTTACATATAGGTCTATCAACTATACCTACATCCGGTAATAATTTCATGCTGTGACTTTTGCCCATAAACATTTATTAGTTAAACTTAATGACATTTTTGCTACATTAAAAATAATAATGGCCAAAACACATCGTTTGAAATTTTAATTATATCATTGGTATAAAACTATTGGTTTTCCAGTGACACAATTCCGATAAACGGACCCTTAAAGAGCTTTCAAATCTTGCATCCTTGAAAATATTCCCAAAAAAGCATTTTCGTAAATAAATAAATAAATTTAAAAAAATCCTTCCTTCGGGTTAATTTCGTCGGACCGCCGCCCGCGCGCGACTGTCATCCTTAATTCCGAATAAGCTTTATTTATTCGCCGGCGCGCGGCTGGGAGCCGCACCCCGCTCCCCGCCCTCCCGGGTCCTCGCCCGTAAATATTCACTAATTGTGTATTTGACATATTAACAAGGTTAATATTGTGATGATGTATATATTTTTACGCGATGAGTCGAGCGGAAAAGGGTTGGACCGAAACATTATTGTTTGTGTCCTGTTAGGAACGAGGACACAAACCGAATCGAGTCCTATGAATTCAATGCTGCTTACAACGATACAAGCAATATCTTATCTCGCCAGGAAAAATATTAAGTGAAATTTTACTGTTTGCTATTAATTTTCCTATTTTTAGAATTCCGTCAAAAGCGGAAACCACACTGGCATACTGTTGCGTATCTGTTTGTCCGAATTATTTTACCAAAATTATTGCATCAACACACCTGAAATTTAAAATGTTTGTATAACATTAGATTTTGCCTGCAGCTTTGCCGGCACGAAATTTCAGTTAACTGCAATCAAATTTACATGCAAGTCTTTAGGCTATCGATACGAGTAAATATATACTTGTTACGCCTTCTGTTAATATATTGTAGTGATATAATTATCCTATTTATAGGGTTCCGTCAAAAGCAGAAACCGCACTGTGCGTCCGAATGTTGCGTATCTGTTTGTCCGAATTATTTTACCAAAATTATTGCATCAACACACCTAAAATTTGGAATGTTTTTATAACATTAGATTTTGTCTGCAGCTTTGCCGGCATGAAATTTTAGTATATTATAATCAAATTTACATGCAAGTTTTTAGGCTATCGATACGAGTAAATATATACTTATTACGCCTTCTCTATGAAAATCTGTCTAGCTATTTAAAACGGGACTAAGTATCGAATATTCAAACAAAAAAGCCACTTTTAATATTAGTGGGATAAGTTTAAAACATCAAATGTATAAAAATATGCAATAACGTGACAAATTAAATATGACCCGATAAGCATATTTCTTGTTTCCAACCTGTTGTGTTGTGAACCAGGCATTAAATGTAAATGTAAACTGACCTTCATAAGTGTCACATTGTGACCCACATGAATTTTTAATAAAATAAAAAAAAAAAGAAAATTGCTGCAGAAAAAAATTTTAAATTACAAAAATTAACACTGTTCCGTCACTTCACTTTTCTTTGATTAATTAACGAGAAATTGTAAAAAAATAAAGACATACTTAATCCACATTAAATTTGTGAAAAATAGTTATCGAGAAACCGCTGTAAAAGTCTTTAGTAAATATGGGGATTCCTAATCTCTTCTTCGTCTTCCAGCTGTGCTACTACCTTTGTGGATCTCGACCTGTTCCACCATTAGTCTCCACCTGACTCGATTATTCGCTTCTTTTCTCCAGCAGTGTGTTTTCCATCCTCCTGAATTCATCCTCCACACGATCGATGTCGAAAAGTACTTTTAAATAAATTTTATTATCTTTTATTTTTTGAATACATAATTATTTTATATTTCCATATACGTCAACGAGACGCCAAACACATTTGAACAAATTTATATTCAGCGACGTCTATAAGGCTCCTTAATTTTCAAAGAAAATTGTGCGACGATGAACTTCGTTATAAATGTTTTTCACTTATAATGTTTTTCACTTATATTTTCACCTTAAATGCGAAAAATGGCGTTAAAATTAACATATGTAAATATATTTTGGGTCAATTAAAGTATATAATTTATTAGGATCTTTTTCACGACGTTGTAATTTAGATAATTGATTTAACGACTTTTATAATATTGGTTCGATTAAAAACCAATTGATTTACACATTAATTTTATTGACTGCGTTATAATTATAAGAAAACTTAATTTAAAGGATTATTATAATTTTTTTTATTCCCAATGTAATTCTAAAAGTGACGTTTTTGCATTACTTTTATTTACAACAAAATGTTTCCAGAGAAATGTTATCGTCGTTTTGTATTATTAAATGTAACTTAATTTGTGGAGCGAAGCATCACTAAGCTGGTGAGTTAAGTTAAGATACATATTCCTCTTAAAATGCAAAATTTATTTATATATATATATATATATATATATATATATATATATATATATATATAGTATTAATCAGACGTTTCTGGTTAGGATCAGTTCAGTGAGATGTCGGATTAGATCTAAAATAATAACTGCCGATCCGAATGGCAGACGAATAAAGGCTGTTAGTGTTGGTAGTTGAGGTATCCACTTAAAAACGATGCGTTGGTTTTCCGGGTTGTCAACAGACGAAAAGTCTAAATGGTGACACCAGAAACAAGACATTTTTCACCCGTTTGGGAGTCCAAAAATGTATGTACTGAGAAAGTCACGTAAAAAAAATTTAAGCTGAACAGATGAATGGTTTTGAGATGTGAACCATCAGTAGGGAATAAGCGAGAGCCAAGGTCATAAAGTCAATGCATGATCTGGATAGATAGTTGGACATTAAACTTGCTTCAAAATTTTATTTATTTATTGTATAGAATACATTTAAATAATACTAAATTCACAATACATATTTCCATTTTCAGCTGAGAAAAAAATTCTGATATGTTTTATAAATATTTCTAAAGGCTATATTAGATCTCATATGCTTTTTAAAATTGGCTAAAATTTTTCAAACTCGAAATACCACAATTAATTTTAAAATTAGATATTGGATATACTGAAAACAATATATAATTATGTATAAAAAATTTACTTACACCTATAAAATTTTCTTGTACGAGCTATAATCAAATCTATTTTGTCTGATCATATCTCTGACCATTCCCCTGATCAATTCAATTTTTTAAGAGTTAACCCTTGAATTTTAAATCATACTTGAAATAGTCAACTGTTATTGATTGCAATATCCAGCACCTGAGCGATTGTTGATATATGCCATCATCTACCCTTCACTATTGCCCTGTATACAGCAGATAACATGTCGGTAAGGTATGACTGATAAAGCAATTCTTTGCGTTTATTTTTTAAATGATGATGGTACTAACAGGCTCCTGTTCGCAGAAAGAAGTTGCAGTATCAATCATTTCGAGATGTCACAAACTATTTCAAAAGCTCCTTGTCTTCTCTTTGTTTCTTCGTTTCTTTATCATAAGTAAACACATTATCAACGCAAACTTTAGACTGAGTTGGGATAGATAAGATTCAATATAATATCACACCTACCAACTTTAATTTCATAAATGAGTACTCAAATTATTGCATTTGACGCTTCGTTAAAAAAGGCACTTTTAATATTAGCGTAGGGGATAATTCGATATTGCCATTTAAACTCTTTTAAGTCCGACGTATCATTATTTCAGGCATAAACGGTTTCCTGCTAGAACTCGTCTATTGTGTTTCTGGAATGATATTTGATACTAGCACTAATTATGATAATCTTACGACAAGTGGTGATAATCATGGGACCAGTTTCTGTTGTGCTACAGAATCAATAGATGTGTTTACGGAAGTGCTGCTCCCATTAGACCCATTTTCTCATGATATGATTCATCATCGTTATTAAGGTCTTGAAATAAGTAATTTTCGGGTGACTAAAATCAGTGCGGAAAAAAACGTGTACTCATTTATATTCTGGGTCTTCATATCATTCATATTCGGAATCTTCAGAACGAAAAGTAAGTACAAAAGGAAGAATTTTCTGGGTTCGCCAGGGAAACTTGTTGGAAAAGATAACGTAATAATTATGATAATGATATTTATAATAACCGAGCAAAGACAAAATATGGAATAATACAAACAGGAGTCTTATTAATTTGTACAATGAACATTTTTGTTAAGTAGGACAAACATGTGAAAGATTGGTTACGAGTATTCGCGGGCAACGAGTATTCCGTTTAATGGACATATATCCAACTTATATAAAATAATTATAATACTTTACTTACGTCACTGCACAATCACTTAACGCAAATTCACACACACACACACACACACGTATTCACATATAGAGCATTTCATATGCCCTTGTTAAGTTATACCGCAGTCTAACAGCATACACTGCAAATTATGATGGATCATGATTTCAGCGAAATCGAAATCGATTGTACTCGTAATTTATTATTGGCAGTTTTTTGACTTTATTCACATTTATGAAGTATTGAAACGGTCGCTTAAAAAAATGTTTTAACTCAATTCTGTTTCACAAAATTAGGACTCGTAATGCAACTTTCTTTTGCATAAAATATTTTAACTTTTTAGATATAATCGTTACACATGCACTAAAGGCTTAAATGCCATATCACTTCAAAAAAGAAACATATAATAACATTTTAATCGATGAATATAATAAAATCTTAACGTAATCAAGTTGCAGTACTACATTAATTATTTAATTTAACCTATGCTCGTTTACCCACATTAATTGCCACTGTAAAGTTAAATAGCATTGTATCGTTGAAAATTATATAATACTTAGTTTCCTTAACATAAATCTAACTACTTTGCGTCAGCCGATTCGCTTACCGAACTTACATAGATAAAGCCGTCACCATTACAAACCCCGCCGCTTTAGGAAAACATGCACACGCAACACAAAACGTCACCTAAACGTATCATTAGACCCCGGTCGCATAACTGATGTTAATCAAATATAATTAACGGTTTCATAATTAATTTAATTAAAATTGATAGCACAAAATCTGCTGCGTCAGCGCTGCACTTACCGTCGTGTAGCGAGACTTGTAATTACGGACGAAAATGTTTTCTCGATTTGGGCCCGATTCTCGTTCTCGTTTGACGAGGCGCCTTCGTGACAGTGCAGTTAATTGGTAGTTGTGTATTGATAGTTATTTTTGGAATAAAATATGTAATTAAATCGCCGTGGAAATGGATCACGGTGATGTTACGGTTTCGTCGATGGGCACTTAGATTATTTCCTGAAGATGTTAATTAGTGTGCATAATGTTCGTGGAAGTTTACTTTTTTATCAGTTCTCATGTGCATCCGATTTTGCATTTGTTTCGCGATGGGAATTAACTTGTCTTCGAAAATTATTCTACGCTCTATAAAATATAATTAAAATAATGTATGTGCAAAGTACGCGGGATGATGGAGATAATTCATAAAATAAACGGATGTGAAGCCTCATTCAAGACATCCACCTTCATATGATCTGACTGGCCCCGATTTATAATATTTTCTAACGTGAAATTTTTATTAGTTACATAATTTTTTTATGTATTTTCTAAACTTTTATCAAGCTTTTGTCGTAGATGTTTTTAGCGTAAAATTTGTAAATCAATTAAATTACAGGAAAACTGCTCGAAATTTAGAAGACCCAACAAAGAAATCAGTTAGCGCAATGAAAGGGTTCAATTTTTTAATTTTTATTTTATGTTAACACGAATCTTGCGTAACAGTGTTTATCTCCCGAGTTGGAGCACGTGTCAACTGTTTATTATTTACTTCAGATCATTCCCATCAGGTATTTCCAAAAACTTGCATCTCCCTATTTTTATAAAATAATATTTACCTATTTCTAACGTTCATTTTTTAAATATTTTGACATAAATACGAAATATATTTTTCCATTAAATCCATAATATCTTTCTATTTAAAATAATTATCGAACATTTTTTTCATTATTGACAATCGTGTGTATATAGGAGTACAATAAAGGCGTAGATAAAATTAGCTGCATTGATTAATATTAAATTAGTTATGAGTTATATAAATTTTGTAATGAAACAGAGCTCTTGCCGATCAGCAAAATATGTGTAATAATTTTATGTGTTTCATCTTATTTTTTCGAATTCACTAAAAATTATGTGACTTAATTATTATTTCAGCCTCGCACCTGATTATTGACGACACAATTCTCAGAGAATGAAACTGTCTCAACATTTTTTTCATTATCTTCTCAGTAACAACCTCTTACACAGTACACCTAACTATATTGACAATTTAAATTAAGACATTACCAGGGCGTCTCAGCCGAGTCTATTTCAACTGCCTGCGGCGACCGGCACTCCTTAATTACATATTTCGTTTACCAACAGGGACGCCCACTGTATAACTGACCAAAACCAAAAAGAAATATATTGAACGGGCGACGAGGTGCAACGTAAATGGCGATAAAAAATAATATAAAAAATATGTGTGTATTTAACAATTGACAATTCTAGCTATTTCAATTAAAAAATGAAACTTTTTACAATTCTAGCTATTTCAATTAAAAAATGAAACTTTTTACAATTCTAGCTATTTCAATTAAAAAATGAAACTTTTTAAAATTGTAGCTATTTCAATTAAAAAATGAAACTTTTTACAATTCTAGCTATTTCAATTAAAAAATGAAAGGAATGAATAAATTCTAAGATTATACAATTTTACAAACTTAAAGGTAAACATTAATTTTAACATATTATTAATTACAGTTAATCTTTACGCTTTGCTAAACAACGTTTAAAATCTTGATGTACTTGAGAGAATAGTGGTTCGAAGCGAAGGACTGTATACAACCATATGGTAGACCCGAAAAACTACTCTCCTATAAACCAGTCATAAATAATTTGGTCTAGCGATGGGTTATTATGAATAATACTATTTAGATAATTCGATTATGAAAATACCTTTGGATATCTCGGTTATAACTATGAATAAAATACTAATTAGTAACGTAGCAGCACAGCCGAATGATTTCAGGCTAATATTTGATACGAAATGCTATCAACACAACTGACTAAAAACAGCAACACTGGATCAATATGAGAGATGAGAAAGAATGCTAATTATTCTCCTACACAGTTAGGAATAATATCTATAGAATCATTCGATTACCAAACTATCTTTGACATCTAGATTGTTGCCATTATGATGTGAATGCTAGTATATTATATTCTTCTGCGCAAGTGCTCAGACGATGCTTTACGGCTTTGGGCCAAATGTTATAGAATGAATATGGTTTAAATGCTTTAATGTATTACTTGACTTAGATATGGAATGGACTACTGGTGTTAGTAAATACGAATTATTCTATAACCAGGATCATTTAATTACTAATTGTTTAAACAACTGTAGAAATATCTCATTAGGAGACTGTTCGATTGTCAAAATTATTCAAACGGATCTGGTTTTTTACATGACGTGCATCCGTAGTCAGCCGGTCACATTCACGGCTCATTTACCTCAAAATTAATTTCCAGAGTTAGTAATTAGAAATTATTCGATTACGAGGATCATTGAATTAGTAATTGTTTAAAAATTATACAAATATCTCTATAATGACTACTCGAACGTCACTATTCGAACGTGAAAATTATTCGAAATCACCTATAACTAAGCTAACCTTCACGACTTATTTATGTTAAAATTAATTTTCAGAGTTATTAATTACTAATTATTCGATTAAGAGGGTCATTTAATTAGTAATTGTTTAAACAATTGTAGAAATATCTCATTAGTAGACTACCTCAACTGATCGGATGGTATATATGAAGTGTATATATAAATATCCGATCGCGTTCACGATTTATTTACCTCAAAATTAATATTCAGTGTTATTAATTACTAATTATTCGATTAAGAGGGTCATTTAATTAATAATTGTTTAAACAATTGTAAAAATATCTCATTGGTAGACTGTTCGATTCTCGAAATTATACGGAATCACCTGTAACTGTATATGATGTAAATACATATTTACCCGATCACAGCTAACCCGGTCACGTTTACGATTTATTTACGTTAAATTAATTTCCGTTTCGCTATAGAATTAATTTTTTTCAGTGGGACTTCTAGATTTAACAGCAATGACATACTTCGAGTTAAGTACCTATATGTTAAAAGAGAAAATTATTGACTGCCTTTCATGTTGGTACCGAAGTGAAAGGGCATCCTGTAAAAAATACTGTATAGTGACATAACTAGCAGCGGTGTATCTTTAAAAATATTTATTGCCGTAGTAATCAAAATATCAGTTCTGATTTATAACTTAAACAAATTTACGATGGCTATTTACATTCATACCTACCTACCTAGAAACGATAAAACTCCTTTGGATTTGCAAATACCATGCTATCATGCTCTCGATCTTTAGTCACATGCTGTATAGCTTTTATTATTTACACTACTTGGAAAATTATGTACAGATATATATATATATATATATATATATATATATATATATATACTTATATAAATATATTAAGTGGGATAATAGCATTTTTATATGGATACGAATAGATATTTTTCATCTCAGTTTCCAGTTTATTTATTAAACTTTAAGATTATTCAACTGTATCAATTGTATTAGCGTGATACGATAAAAAAATTAATTATTCACTTTTACGTACTCAGTTACTATAAACCACTTTTTAAATCGAGAGCTCTACTTCACTACAAATAAAATATATATGTAGATTGCATCAGTATTGTTCGTGTTTAGATCATAGTTATTTAGGAACAAATTTCAAATGTTATAATATTTTAATTCTATGAAAGTCATATATAAAGAGTCACAAAAGGAAATATAAAAATATGTCAGAAGAGAAGAGCATGACGTTTCATAACTGCGACTTTTACTGAAAAGTGGTGCTGAAAACAATCGAATCAATAAACTTATGTAACTAAATCAATGAAATGGACTGAAAATAATTTTTGAAGAAAAAAATGGAGAAAAAGAAAAAGAAAAGATGGATCTTGAACAATTCGAACTACTATTATTTTTTTAAAAAAAAGCAAGTACGTTCACGTCTTTATCGATCATTTTCAATAATTTCTAATAATAAAAGCTAACTTGAACAAACAGGTGACAATAGTACAGTTCACAGTAGAAATATCCGATTTTCAAATTCCAGAACGATCAATTTTCTTCTTCACAATAAATAGAAAATGGCTAGAGTAACTTCATACTCTTAGATTTTCCGAATATAAAAAAGATTCTTAGCATCCGCTTTAAACTTGAGGGGTGATTACGAGGATTTCCCGTCTACTGCCGGGCAAAACTGGCCATCTCTCGTTGGCATCCCTATCCCTCGGGCGCTGCATGCCAACCCGAGAGCCTGTAACGAGCAAGTGCTCGCGTCCTGACGAAGACGAGCCTATTTTTTGTGATCGATAGCGATGAACCGGTGCACACGTGTCGAGATGGATGGGCCCGGTGATAGCGTCGGGGTGATTGATAGATTGCGCCGACGGGCCAGCAGCGGGCCTCTGAGAGGCCGCCGTCGAGGTGTTAAATTGTATTATAAAAAGCGCCATTAATCAAATTAAGTGAGCAAGTGTTGGCGGCTCGAGTTGAAACGGAAAAGCTTTCTTCCGCCGGCCGCTGACCCCGCGTCTCGCGTTTAATTAGGGGGTGCGCATTCCGTGCGCTTTTTAAGCTCGGCCACTGGCGAGGTTAGAGGTCGGTCGTTTTCAATTTTTGTGTATTGTATCGATGCGATTGCGGCAGTTGGGCTTTGCATTCTATCTGTTTCTATCAACAAAATGCTACATCTCGCTTACGTATTGATTCAGACCCTACCACTTCATGAGAACTCCGTTTTCTTCTTAAATTACCGGTTAAGACACTCCTAGTTTACTTAAAATACGTATAACACTCCTTATTTACTTAAATTAAACGCTTATGGTTTACTTTAAGAGGTTGTTGGATAATATTAATACTTAAGTTGAAAAAACCTTAATACAATCTGTTTTTTCCCTTCTATAATTGTTTGTATATATCAAAGTGATGTTCAAAAAGTCCTGAAGTATTTTTAAATCGAACATGATAATCGTTTAAAGCTAACTACAGAACACACTAGATGTATTCACATACATTAGCTACATTATCACATATTTTTAAATAAGACCAATATGTAAAAATAATATTCTACCCTTGCGAGGGCTCTTATGACCTCTGCCAATCTTGTCTATATTAATTAGCATTAACGAAAAAAATTTTAACGAATTTTTCTCAACCTAAAATATAAATTAATCCACTTCATCATTGGAAAGCGTGATCGATGAAAAATCCAAACGAAGTAATTTTCAAATAAGCTACAAAGCGCAATCTCATTGAAATATCTATTTTTAACCTCAGGCGTGAAAATTCACGTCAAGTTTGCGTAAAGCTTAAACATAAATAAAAAAAACGAGTAACAGTAGTGTTACCGTAGGGATGCGTAGTAAAACATATCTGCCATAAACTGTGTCTCAAAGCTAACGTCCACTATCGACTATAGACTCATATCGGTGAACAAATTTAAAACCCCACATGTATCATATATAACTTTTATCGTGACACAGAAATTACTATGTGCAGAAAAGCCTAAAGTAATTTAAAATTGTACTTGTCTTGTTTTATTGCTGCAAATTCTCAACCTAGACTAAGTAACACTTTCTGTAACTTTACGAGATGATTAATCTGCAATATTTGTCTTAGCTCTAAAAAAGAAAGGCTCTAATTGCTTACAAATTGGCCACATTTTGTTTATCTCTTGACATTTAACTGCAACTTTTACGACATTGCAGCCAATGTTTATCTGATAAGTGTAAATAACATGACATCGTGATCGATTAAACATTATTCTAATAGATAAATATAGAATAACTAGCTGTCCGTCCTGCGGAAAAGGGACCATGACTGCGTTTTGTTTTATTAGTTTTTTTATGCAATATTATTTACGGTTAATTTATTAACAGTCATTAACGGTTTAGCTATTTATTCTGTACCTTAATCGAGTACAAAATTGTATGGACCGATATCGTAACATAAAACGATTCTAATAAACAATCCATAATAGTTAAGATGTTTATTCCATTGTCATATAGAATTATTTCAAACACTATTTTGATAAAACTGTAACCGTTTATTTGGTACAACTCAAAAATTTCAACACTTCCTTCACTTACTCATAAATTATAGTTGCTCATTATACACATACTTTAAAAAGATATTATGTACTCTATGATCGTTTATACACTATAAACTATATGATGGTTAAAGTTTAATATCGATCTGATGATCTGTTTTTGCGGTGAAGCTTAAAAAATAATAGAACAAACTAAATTTTCCTCTTTTTAAAATGACTATGATGAGAATTTGGGATATTTTTGAGTAGAAAAATGAAATGAATTTAAAATAGAAAAGTGAAAAAGAAATGGGACTTCGTAACTCATGATAATTTGAATGCAAGGTGATTTAAGAAACCTCTGACATAATTTGGCAGTCATTTATATTTACTTTTTTGTCATTGAGATTATTATAGCTAATAACAATCGAGGAATAAACAAAGTTACAAGTCATAATAATGTAAATCTAATATTCCTTTTTGTATCTACAGCTAACATTGATTTATATAATATTATGAAGTGATTATAGGAATTACACAAAAAATAATGAAGAAATAATTTTCGATAAACAATAGATAGGTACTTATCCATAAAAATGCTCTCTGCTAACAATAGTGAATTGCCTTTAAATAAATAGCCTTTTAATGAAAACTATTATTTTAAATAATATTATTCTTTCTTTTATTTTTCATGTCTTTTAATTTAAATTCGTAAGTTAATTATATTCAAAATTGCTAATGCAATTCGCTGTTTTGAAAGAAATACGAAGATTAATTTTGTTATCATTCTTATTTTGAAGTGAAACTAGGCTCAATTATTTTCAGAGGAGAAACTTTATTAGAAAAATTCACAATCTGTTGTAGTATAAAGAGTACCATAAAAATCGACGAACTCCAGCCTGTCTGCTGGATAAAAATAAATCTTGAATGTAGCGACTGAATTCAGTGAAAACTAGAACTAATTATTAAGTGTAACACAACAATAAAAGTATAAATTAGACGTAAATGTAATATGGGAAAATGTGAGTAAGCGTAACCAAAAATGTGAGATTTAACCATTGATAAAATAATATGGTTCGAAATAAAAATATTATTATGGGAAAATAAGTTAAAAAAACATATTATTATTGAACAAATTTTAATAGATGTTGCCTAAAGCAAAATGTCATTAAAATAAAAAAAAATACACAAGCTTCAGATAGTAAAGCTATATATTACACGAAGCCCTTAATTTACTTTTCCTAATGCTGTAAATATAATCGAAATTCTATTAATTTCACATTGTCGAAGCTGTGGAAACAGTAATCAACAATTTCTTTTTGTATTTACTACAAAAATACTAGAGTATTAGACTGTTTAGCATCTTTATATATGTAGATAGAAATAGTTTAAATATCCAGACACTAACCTGAATTTTGAAAAAATAGGGAAAACCATTTTAAAAAGGCTGTTCTTTGAATTCCAGAAGTCACCAGGATACAAGACAAAGTGTAAATGTGAGAAACGGGTAAAAATATTCACAATGTTTTGGAAAACAACGATCGTTCGGATCGAAATATATTACGGAACAAGCTTGAAGTCCGATAAGCAAACAACACAAGAGACGATTAAACAAAAACATTTCTTAGGACACGTCATCTATATCGACCGTGGCCGTCTCACTCGGAGTGTCAATAACCTGCCTAATATAAAAACAAGCACCCACAAGCTGCGTAATTCGCAACAACTAAAACCATAAGTGCGCAGCGCACAGGCGCCGCACGAACATACACGTGGCAGTACCTAATGACAAAAAAGTGTATTATCCAGATTAAATCATTTAAAACGCGGTACAGAAAATTGGGAATACGAAAAAGTGGGAAACGTCATGCGAAACGATCATTAGGAAAAGCGATCGCCGGAGCGGGTCGCCTATCTGTGCGCCTTAACGCATTCCTCTCTAATTCCCTCTCTCGTTCCGTACTTTTTGGGGGTGTTTTGAAGTAATTTATAGGAAATTAGAAATAGAGCAACGGCGACTAATGCGACCGGCGACACGACACGCTGCATGTCGTTACTTACAGCGCGCGACGAGATCGTATCGGTAACGGGTGATCCGGCGGCATCCGAAATATATATTTACTTAATTGTTTTGTTATTTCATACATAAATAATTTGATCAATACTGCACAATGTGTCGAAATGGCTACATAGGGGACATAGACATTTTTTTATAAAAATGTATTCCAACTACTTTAGTCGATAGAATTTAAATATATTAATAAAAAATTTTAAATGACATATGTCGCTAAAATTCGCGGCTTTTGAGGATTTATTTTTGTATGGAATAAAACGTGAAAAGCCACATTTATAACACGTTTTGACCAGTCGCGCTTGGTGGCTGCCGAAATATTAAAATATAATGATTCGTCAAATATTTCACTTGACCCTATATAGATTCATAAATTGAAAAAAAACTTTGATTCAAGTCATATTTTCTAATGAGGAAATTATTTCCATATTTCTTCTTTTTCTTTCAAAATTGATTAATATTATTACGCCTGCAATATTTAATTACCAGTGATGTTTCTGGAACTTAACTTACTCTTATTACCCAAATCATTTTTTTTATATTTCGTCCCGCACAAGAAAAAAATGGAGAGAAGAATTTTCTAATAACCGAAGTTTAGCGAAAAATGTTATTTAAAAATTTTTACTCAAACGACTATAATCAATTATTTCAAGCTAAAACAAGATTTTAAGAAAAACATGTCTATAGAGCAATTTCCTCCCACTGTGCTCCAAAAGGGTTGAGCGATTTATTACAAGCATAACTAGATTGGCATTAAAGATAAAGTCAAGCGACTGTAAGTGAGTGGAAAATAAAAACAAGATATACGTTTATATTATATATGAAATAAAATAATGTATGTAAAATATATATTTGCAGTTATCAATATCAATTAATAAAATTATTTTACGAAGGGAGTTGCGGACACGACAAGTCGTAAAAAATGTAATAAATACATTTATCTTTAAGTGTTTTTCTAAATAATCAACAAGGAATATATTTATTCACGATGAACTTTTTCTTTAATCAGTATTTCTTATTATTTTTGCAGCTCACCTCTTAGATTTAATACTAATATAACTTAACAAAATACTTCTCTAACCTTTTGATTGTCAAAACATTTTGTTTCTGCCAAGACTGATTTTACATCGGGATGATAAGTACACATATCTGCAATAAATTGTAAAAAATTATCTATTTGAAAAGTACCTATTATAGATAAATTGTAGGTGATGAAATTTGACATTACATTTACAAATTATTTTTTTAAACGATTATCATTAAATAAAATTTTGCATATCTGCTATAAATATAAACTGATTTTTAAAATGTTACAATAAACTAACTAAAGTAATTAATTAATTAAATTAATAGAAATTAATAAATGCACCCGCATAGTGTTTCTTTCGAATTCCTTGAACCGTTTAATGGTTTTTGCTTACGTTCGTCATATTCGTTATATTAACATCGCACTTGACCGGATATCGTTTTTTCAATACATTGATAATAATTAATGTCATGTAACGCTAATAAGCATAGTTAAAACCTTAATGTAAATAAATTTATATAAACATCATTCCTTTTATTTTAAGTTATACATTAGACTTGAAATAATGTCAGTTACATTATTTTTGTATATAGTACATTCAATAAAATTTATAAGCCATTCAGTTGATTGCAGTAATCATAGACATATTTAAACTTACTAATAATGGTCAACCAGTAATATCTCATTAGGTCACCCGGTAGAGTAGTCCGCGAGCCCCTCGTGAATAATAATTTCATTAGGTGTTCGTGTTAAAATTCCACGGTAATATCCGGACCTTATCGACGCCCGCCCGCCTTAAGTTACGCGGTCCGCACCACGTATGTATGTACGATCTCGTAGACGTAATTTTTAAACGCCTACAAATTACTTTTTTGTTGGTTTATTAAAAGAGTATTAGGTTGACTCGGTGAAAATTAATATCGCCTGCACCTTTCATATATCACGTACTCGTTACCGCCCTCGCGTGCCATTTCCACATCCGTTGCCAGTTTACACGACGCTGGAAGGAAATATTTATGATTCTAAGAAAAATTTTTACTTTACTAATAATAGTCGATTTCAGTTTGGCTTATTATTACTAGATGACCTCTCTTTTAGAACGGATCCTCGATAGTACATGGTGAAAAAAATACTATTTCGACAAGTTAATTTTGTGAATTTTTAATATTGTATTTTGTATTTACTCACTTATTTCTTGTTTCTTAGTAATATACAATAGTTATTTTAAATTTTAGACATAGAAAAGCTTATGACAGGAAACTTTATTCAGACATTATTTATATAAAAAATGAGTCATTTTCAGGAGGGAGTTGCATCACCCGATAAGGGGGTGGCGGCAGAATGGGGGAGAATGTGTCGCCTCTTGATCGTTGTTGGTTTTTCAGATTTTCAAGTACAGTCCCGGAATTGTAAGCTAATATACTCCCTATAAGCTAATATACTCCTATTTTCCATAATTTTAATTCGCAATTTCTTGTTACACCGAAATCATTACTGATTCCATAATTATTTAAGAAATTTCTCTGGTTTCAGGTATAAAGTTTATTTACGTGCTTCGCATTTAATTTTTATCGAATATTATCATCATCTGTAATCAAAATAGTTTATATCTCTATTCCTAGATCATTATCGTTACTTTTAAGTAATTTTGAACAGAAGGAAATGAGAAGAAACAATTAAAGTCGTGCACAGTTGTTAAGTCTTGCAAAATTTTGAATTTGGTTAAACATTTCCATGTAAGATTTGTTTTTATTTAGCACCTGTTTCTAATATTAAATATTTTTATGGAAAAATCTATTTCCCACCTAAATTTTAATGTACCTTTTTTGCTTATATAATTATAGTGGTGTTGTCGATTTTATTATGTTGGAAATTTTAATAAGTTATTTGTATATACAAATAAATAATAGCTTATAGAGGTATATATGTAATAATTTGTTAATGCGACATTTCATTTCTTCGCAATTACAGTGTTTAAAATTAAGTTTTTTTTAATACCATTTCGTCCAAATGACATAATTCTAGTGGATTATCACTGCATGAGAATACTTGTATTTCTCTTGCGTATAAAAATAATACTACTTATTCAATACGGTATGAATTTTTCGGCAACTGAAATATACATCTTCTAAATAAACTTTTCTATAGACTTATATTCAATACATCGTCGAAGAAATCAAGAAATTAAACAGCACAGCACATAAAACTTTCCACTTTCCATCCACGAAAATATTCTTGTTCAATAATCTAAAACAAAACAACAATAAAAAAAATATTGAGAGAACATGGCAGAATTTTAACGTCCACTTACATGTTGGCTGCCAGCTGAAGATTTTCTTAACTGCTGATCGTCGATTTTCAAAAAGAAGAAGAGTTCAGAGTTACATTCAGTACTGATACCATATTTAGTGTCACCGATAATTATACTTAAAAGTTAATAATAGGTATATGACTATAAGCTATAAGCTAATATAAATACATTCTCGCACGCACAAACACACACACACGCGAACACTTATTTAAATATATATATATATATATATATATATATATATATATATATATATATATGTATATATATATATATATATATATATATATATATATATATATATATATCGTCTTCAGTGGCCATTCCGAAACTTACGTATTCGGCATATATCTAAGTAGCTATAGTTGTAAGTAAGTAAAGCACAGGTAACATTTCACCGTGACAAATTACCCGTAACAAGAAAGCCCGCGACACGCATAACACTAATTCATCATTAACTTGTCGCCTTGAACAATTTTTTATATTTTATTTTTGAAACAAAACTTTCTTTCTTAATTGCCGTTAGGCAAGTGCCGTAATTATAGTTTGCTCCATTATTTTTCCAGTATCACGCTTTTGGTGAACACATCTTAATTTATATTTAAGTATGTAACTTATCCCTACATCGAAGCTCCGTAAACGTTCTTGAAAAAGCTTTCAAGAATGTTTGCTATCTATTACAAACATATTTTTTTATTATGATTATAATATAACAATTTTGTAAAGAAATCATGATTTAATGGAATTAATTAATTGAAATTATTTAAACAACTATGAATTACTGATTAACAATTTTGTAAAAAAAACAATAAAGGAATAAATTAACAAGACGATAGAATTTTGAAACTGTATAATTAAATATAGGTGATTGCCTGTATGAAGGTGCAATAAATTTATCAATTGGTAAGTATTTTCATAATATTATCCGGTTATTATTAATAAAAATACACAGCTTTTATTCTTTTGTTTCACTTTGCATTTTCCTAAGTTTTTCTCTTATTAACATTCATAATTTTTACTCAGTAAGTAAGGTATTATTCTAGTAAAAGGCATGAATTTGATTTTAATAGTATAGTCAATATGAAATGGAATTATTGTTAGAAATATTGAAAGTACCAAAATAATGTATATTTTCCTTTGCTTCAACAAGGTTTTACATAGAACTTGGTTTCTCATATTACACAGCTCACTTACGATCCCAGATTGTTGTTATCCCGTTGAGAGTTGTTTAAAAATATTTATTGTCGAATGATTATTGAAAACATAATTTTATTACTATTATTAGGTATATCCAGATTAAAGCAATTAAAAATTATATTATAATTTTTTTTTAATTCGCATCATTAAAAAAATACAGATAATTTATACCTAGTTGATAAATTTTATCAAAAATAAGAAAAATTCTATGTTCATTTCCCGGAAAATTTCCCTGAAAGTAATACAAGTAAGATAATTCAGAAAGTAGAGTTTCAAATTCTTATTACATCCCTAATTTGTAAAATATTCCAGGACATTTTTCACTAAATGTACATGGGGGATTTTCCTTATTATTAAGGAAATCCGAAACCTACAAAGATTCAGGTAGAAAAGTATATTCTTTAAAGCGAAAATCCTTTATCATATTTTTAGAAGTCATGTAACGCTAATAAGCATAGTTAACAATATATGTTTTGTATTATACAGGAATTATAAAAATATAATTTTCAATCCATTTTGTTTATTTATTACTTCAAGATCAATTTCTTAAATTTAAACAAAGTAACCATCACATAATAGTGACAAATAAAAAATCGCTGAGAAAATTTATTGGAATTATATATATATATATATATATATATATATATATATATATACACATATATATGTATATATATATATATATATATATATATATATGTATATATACTTTTATATAAAATAATATTTTATGCTTATTGAGCAAAAATTTTAAAATCTGTGAATAACTTCAAACAACATTGTAAAAAGACAAAAATATTTGAAATGTTAACATTAATTACTATTGCAAACCATAACGCGACGTCATAACGCGAGCAAATCTTAGTAAATATGTAAGAAAATAAATGCGCATGCATTCTAAGGGAATAAAAAGTAGAAATATTAAAATAAACACAGTAACTTTGACTACACCGTTAACGAAACAATAAGCATTCCGAAAAAGGACCGTACCTTGCATACGCGATTGAACAAATAATCAACAGGTATGGATTACGCGGAGGAATTCCGAGAAAAGCAATATGTTTACACGCCTCCTAATCCGTTTTAGGAGACGGCCGGCCAAATCCTTCCGCGATTTTCTCCGTATCCCTGCGCGCATAATCCTCGGCCGCCTACCTGCGCGGGCGCAGCCCATTGTGCCCAAATGACATACGCGAGCGAATTCGTCAATGATTGATTTTATGCGCTCACCGGGCGGCGACAAAGAGTCTGCCGAATCGTTTCTCGAAATTATTTTTTTCGTTTTCGTGCGAGATTAGAGGCGGCCGGTATTGTGGACGCTCTTTTCGTCTAGGGAATATTGCGAGTATTGGGAGCATTTTTTGCGATAAATATCAATTTTCGCTCGAAATTTGAGATGTAAGCGGTGCACGTGTGTCTGTACGCTTAGTTGGACGATTGTTCTGAATCGATTTTAGTGCACAAATGTATGTATTTTATTTTTACAACTTCTTTAAAAAATTAAGAGGTAATTACATATTTCGTAGCGATTTGAATTTTTATTTTATTTCCTGTATATTTTTCATTACAATTTGATCTGCACAGACCTGAAAAGAATTCAATAATTTAAAAATTAATCATTGGTCTTTGATTTTTTAGCCACTATGAATAGTGTTAATAAGCATAAGGAGGTCGAATGCGTCTTGAAAATGCTTAATAATCCTAGGATCCCAAATTCATTATTGGTAGAAAGATAAGATTATAATCTATGGAGTGTGTTAGAAAAATCTTACTGCCTAAGAGGCAGTAAGATTTTTTTAACATACTCCCTGCATCCTTGGAAGTTCTACAAGCTCGGGTTAAGATTAAAAAACTTTCAAAGCTCCGTACACGCGGAAGACATGTGACTTGTCCCCCGCTGAGTAAACCATTTCTCAATTGTGGTTATTTAATGTTTTCGTTTCCTTTTTAATCGATCTTAAAATTTCTTGTATAAATTGATGATTTTATAATGATTTGTATGTGAGCCAACTTAAAAAAAAATATTCTATATTAATAAACATAGATTAAATAAAGGCTTACAGGGTATTTATTAGATTAACTAACATAGTATTTATTAGATTAAATGAATAGTTTAACTTGCATTTATCTCAATAACTCAAAGAGATATAAATATTATATTTTCTTTGAAAATTATATGTGGAGAAAAAACCTAAATAATCGCTCACAAAAAAAATTTTTACATTAATATATATATATATATATATATATATATATATATATATATATACATATATATATTCATATATATATATATATATATATATATATATATATATATATTAAATGAAGACTAACAAGGTCTAACATAGTATTTATTTGATTAAGTAATTAGTTTAACACATATTGTCATAAATAACTCAGAGAGATAAATATTATATTTGCTTGGAAGATTATATTTAGAGAAAAACGTAGATACTCGATCACAAAATCAATATTCTCGCCAAAGGAACCGTGGATTGAACTAGTTTTTTATAAAGCAAATTCTACATTTTTTTTGTTTGCGTCTGCTTTATCAAACATCTAGCGGTCAACTTTCGCTTCAGCTTCGAGCAACGTTCACCGCGAAAGGCGGCGATCGCGTCGCGGCGCCAGGACATCGTGAGAAACGCTCATCTTTCATTCGGCTACACGATAAAAAGACGCGGAATAGGTAAAAATTGGTAAGCCTCAATTTCGAAAGCGCTCTCCGGACGTGATCCGCGAGCCGCGCTGGCGTGCGGCACGACTTCACGACCAGACAGACGGCCGGGAGCCGCGTGACAAGAAAGCAATCAATTCGGCGGGTCCACGACGAAACTTCGCGCCGTTAAAAAGGATCGTTTCTAGCGCTGTTACGGTTGACGTTGGAGAAGACAATGAAATGGCCTCATGAAAAGCTAGAAATATATTTTAATCTTTAATTTTGTATTGAAATTGCCGTCACAAAGAGGACCAGGAGACTTCTTTATCATCGGATAATTCTGAAGCAAAGGCGTCGATTAGCGATTAGAAATTCACTAAATGTCAGATACAACGGAAGTTGAGTATTGTACACAATATATTTAGATAACATTTTTAACTAGAAATGCCATTTATAACTTGTGTTTACTCTACAATTGCTTGCATTTTCTATACACTGCAACGTGTTTCAAATAAACCGTTTAAAATACCTCCTTTTTCAATAGTAGTAAAGATTGTTTGCTGTGCAATACAACAAGCCACACTGTATTTCCCGATAAACAGCAACAATTCTATCGATTGTCACGCTATTGAAAGCGGATATTGGGATCAACACTATATAAAATCTTACGTCATAAATACATAACATAAAAGAGAAATTTCCAAACAGTTAATAACAATCAGAACATTTATCGAATTAAATTATTTCATAATCCATCATCATTGACGTGCGTCAAATTTCTGGTGTTAAACTTAAATAATCGATGGTTATTTAAATAAATATACATAAATATACATATATATATATATATATATATATATATATGTGTGTGTGTGTATATATATATATATATATATATATATATATGTATATGTATATATATTGTATATTCGTTTAGATGCGCAATAGCCATATCAATATTGCGGCCGACACGCTACGACACAAGTATGCAAGGGGCCTACAGTTAGGCAGCGAAGTGCAGGGAAGAGACTCGTCCATAAATCACGGGAAGCCAATAAAACGCGTGCGTGTCATTGCGTTCGATTTTTAAATTATGAGCCCGACTGCGATTTGACTGCGCACCCCTCTGATCGCCATTTCCGTACCTGGCATTGCTTTACGGCAATATGTTTAGGAAGGTGACGATGCATGCGATTTACGATTGTGAATATTTTATGCCGCATCACATACGCGTTTTAATAATTGTGAGCAATTAACGATAAAGCAATACAGTTATTTAAGAATGCTACAACGTGTAGCGTACGATTCAAAGTAATTTAGAATTAGAAGTTCTTTAATTAACCTGGCACATTTTATCGTGAAGAAGCGATCAATCTAACGTCTGACAGAATCTGCTATTAAAGATTACAAATATTAGACGTAGCATGATATTTTATTAATTATGAATAAATATTTTTCTCTAGCGAATTTTTGCACATATAAACTTCTTCTTCATTTAGAAATAGTAATTTTGAATATATTACTAAATATCAATAAATAAATTTTTGATAAGGTGACGACGCTTGCGATTTGCGATCACGAATATTTTTAAAGTTCATTAAATGATTAGAATCAATGTGGGTCGTTTTCTTTGCAAAGTTATGTCATATGTATGTGTGTGTGTAACTTAGTTCACCCGAGCAGTTTTGTAACTAGTTTCATTTCAAGAAATTGATCAATTTGTTAGTAATATTTTATTACATTCTGGCATTCGTTCATTTTTAATTTGATATATTTGGAAACTGATGCATGTTCCGCGTATAGATTTTAAGAAATTATTTGGTAAGGAAATTAAATTCAGTATTTTTTTAACAGATATGATGATTAACAGTAAACAGTTTAAAGTAAGTAGGCTGTAGGCATGGATGTAATAATATAAGCGAGAGGTAAAAGTAATGCCATAATACTTTTACCACATCTACTCAATTGTCTTGCGACACATTAATGTTTACTTATTTAACATAATGAATAACATGTAAATTGACGTAGGATGGCAGTGCTTTATTTTAGCATTTAAAACAGTTCGTTTTGTTCATGCACGCAAGAAAGCTATGTTTGTTTTTCTTAGCCAATATCGGCTTTCGGCTTTCACATCGTACGATGAGGTTGCCAGCGGTAAACTATATATGTACTTATTTATAAGGAGAACGGGGTAAAAGTGCTATACTTAATATACCATAAAAGTTTTACTCATTTTCTTAAAATTTAATGCATACACAAATTTTTAGTTGAAATATAGGGAATGAAAAAATTTCAGAAAGGTTTTCTTTGTGAAGTTATTTGCTATTTAGAGTAGCTTATAATTTTATTCCACTTTATTTTGACAATGATTTCGCTTCGTACCTAATTCCTTCTTCATTAATTTTCCATATCTTATTTATAACCTATTATACTTCTAGCTATATTACAGTTTGGGCTCATTAAATTTAGGATATTATAATAATTTTTTAGCGTTATTCACTATGATATTAACACCTTTTTTCGATTTATGGATCTAAAGAACTAATAGCATTATTTTGCAAGACAAAAATTAAATTGGAAAAAACAGAATAAATAATTGCTTTATTTTATTTTTATTAATGTGAGAGGAAAGAAATATTGTATATTGTGACAATATTTTGACAGGTTTATCAAGGATTGTGTATTAAATTATATTCAAATGTTGCTATTCTTTTATCAAAAGTGCTTTGTTGTTGAATATATTAAATCATTTTCAAGTTAATTCATCAACTATTTATTTCACATTCTTACATGTTTCCACGATGTATCACGTGAAGAGAATTTTCCTTAAATTTAGATAGTCACATTTGAATAAATAATTATCTACAATTTATGAAAAATAGTAACAAAATGGAAAGGAATATTTTCATATGG
This sequence comes from Druceiella hillmani, assembly GCA_039881145.1. Taxonomy (NCBI): domain Eukaryota; kingdom Metazoa; phylum Arthropoda; class Insecta; order Lepidoptera; family Hepialidae; genus Druceiella; species Druceiella hillmani. Next base: position 31,285,042 of record JAYKKI010000008.1, read on the forward strand.
AATCTAGGACAACAGCGGCTAGAAATAATAAAAAAACAGTGTGATTAATAACAACGTTAGAATATTTTTGGTTTTAATTTTCTCTAATATGTTTTTGATATAAACGAAATCATAAAAAATTACATTAATAACAGACAAAGCGCAAATGACTGTTTTTTACCCAAAATCATAATTATTTATCCAAAATTATTAAACAGATTTTAGAATTTATCGTAACATTTTTAAAAATAAATTTTTCTGTTAAAGATGCCTGCGTTTATTATGTCCATATGTCATCTATTAGTTTTAGAAATATAAGACGAGAAATCATATTACTCAATAATTGATTAGAAAAAATTGTGTATATACTTAATATGCGAGTTAGAAGTTATACTTCTTTAGCATAATACAAGAATAATTTAATTTAGCACGCATATAATTAATGTAAATAAAATAAAAAAGGAATGGAGTGGGATTATAAATACTTTTTAATAAATTTTAAAAATTATAATTAATTTGACACATGAGTGATCCACCATTTTATTTATCTTCTCTCTTTGTCAGACCGTTTCCAAATTCGCTTCGACTTTATTATTTTCCTATATAGAATATTTTAAAAAATGTCTTTCTATATAAAATTACAATCATACTCGTTTAATATGATAATAATAATATTATTATTATTATTATCAATAAAAATTATTATGTTCTAAATAAATTTTTAAACTAAACTTCATTATTTTAATAATTTAAATGAATGCCCAGCATTCGATTTAATATAAACATGTGTATTTAATTAATTGTAATTTATTAATTTTAAATATTTAATAAATGGTAAAGTAATAATTAATGATTTATAATGCAAATAAATACATACCGATTTAGAAACGGTCTAGCAGATGATTGGCTTATAATAGAAAATGAGCAGAAAGATGAAATGGTGGACCAACATTTGTAAAATAAACTATGTAAATATATGTTTGGTGAGCAACATCATGGTGTCGATAATTTTTTTTTGCATGGTAAGCAATTTCGTTCTGCCAAATTTTTGGCGCATTCGTAAATTGTCACTCTCAACATTTTTCATAACGCGCCTAAAAACTTCAAAAATCTACAAAAATACATGAAAACTTTTTTTTGTACCTACATGTTTAAATATATTTACAAAAACAATTTTCGTATTCATCTTCATATTTAAACTTATTTTAATATTGTTTCACTTGACGATTTTTCAAACTTTCATGGTATTTCATCGTGTCAAATTTTAAAAACTTGTGTTCGAACATCAAAATAAGCTTGTAATTAAAAGCCACTACATTTCATAGATTCGACTTTATGTTTTTACTTTTCTTTATTGCTTATATATGAAGTGTTTGCTGCCATTTCTATTGTTATATCACTGTGACCCGAATTACATTATTCTCGCGGTTAGATGTCTCCGCTTCCTGAATTAAAAAGCGAAGTTTTTTTCAAGCGATCCACACATTACAAATTACAACACACGTATATTTAAACAGTTAGATTTGCAATTTAAATAATTAGAATTCGTCATCTCTATGGTTCATTACAACCCCCCCTCCTCCCCGCACGTGTCGGCCAGCACAGATAACGCGCCTCTACTTTCTCGTGACGCATCAGACGACCGCTCGTCGTTCGATTTAATACACTTTTTTGTATGCGTGAAAAAGTGCATCGACATAAAATTATTCGAAACATAATTTGACGTTTGCTTATTTCGTTTGAAATTAAAAATGGAATCACGTACGCCGCACCGTACGTACGTATCGGGCGCCCCGTACCTACTTACCTATCACGTCCCGTGGCGACTGTCATGCGGACAGCGACGCGGTGGCTGTGATGCGATCGGCCAGTGCTGCAAGACAAATATACGTTCGTTTATTTGTACGGTTACTTGTTGTGTGCGGGCACGCACGTGCCATCTGATCGAAAGTCTTTCAGTACCGGCGGCTCGTGTGGAGACGAAAAAAGAAAGGCTTGAATGTCGATAGGAAAAAAGGGCGTACTCCAATAAGGTAATTGCCTTAGTAATGATTGTTTCTATCTTTGCGGGCTTTAAATAAAAATTATTCTAAGAGCAAATCGAAAGTACAATTACCTGAAAACTTTGTACCCCTTTTTAAACATATTACGGAGGAGTGTGCCATTTGGAATAGTTAAAGTTTATATACGTATGCATATATATATATATATATATATATATATATATATATATATATATAAATATATATATATATATATATATATATTTGTTCTCAGCTGACGTAATAGAACAAAAGTTGATAAAATTATATACAATGTATTATAGGTGTACACTCTTTGACAAAAAAGCCTAAGTAACGTTCAAACTTAAAAATTTAATTATTTACAGTCGGGTTTCAACTACTGAGCGACCACTAGTTTAGATACATATTTAATATTAGCTGCATATAATATTTCCTCTTTGCAAAACTACATAAGCCTTTCTTTCTGCTAGACAAACGGTGTGCAATCCAAAAAATTCAAACAGCATAATTGATTTACTGCCAATACTTACATTTTCCGGTCTATATGATGGTAATATTACAATTTACTACCTCGGCTATTCATTAGTTAAACCCATTTCCTGTGAAAACATTGCAAAGCTCAACTGTTGCTGCGAAAGATTGCAACACATACAATTATATGTACGTAGAAATAATGTTTTAAATTGATAACAGTTGAGATAAAAATTGTCTAATAAGGAAATAGAAGCAAATCTTGTTATCGGCTCTACAATGATTGCGTTCTTTGAACTTATGACTAAACAGACATTGAAATACTATTTTTTTTTTGCGTGACTAAGAGCGAGTCTGTCGTTTGCGTATACGTATTTTGACGCAATTGTTGTAGTATTGCTATTAAATCGATGCGAAATAGTTTATTTTGCTTGTATTTACGAAAAAAAAAACGGTTATAAATCGAATACACGTCACTCCGTCTTTGTGTTGTCTGTAAAGCAAATTAATTTCGTAAAAACAACAAATGCAAACAATTTCGTTTTTCAGTTGATTTGCAAATAATTTCATATTATCAAATTAAATTATTTGCAAATCAATTAAAAAACGAAATTGTTTACTTTGTTGTTTTTATGAAATTAATTTGCTTTACAAATTATCAAAATTTAATCCCATATTAAATTAATTATGCATTAGATGTATTTAAAATAAATCATTAGTCGTCTGAAATTTTGAATGATTTAAAGAAATTTAATCAAACCGAATTTTAACTAATATTATTAATGAAAAAGTGATTAATTAATGATTATACTTATTATCAAAAATTTAATAATTTTGCATACGGTATATGGATTGATATAAACGCTAAATAGATCGACAGACAGATTTAGATAGATTTTGAAAAATCGACATTTGTGTTTAATTATTTTATTGTCTGATTTGTTTCTTCTCGATGCTCAACAGTTGCAAAGGAATCTTTAAAATCAAAATCTCACTTTAATAATTAAGTGTAAACGTGAATCTAGCAAACGGAAATTAATAATTATGGAACATCATTTTTATATGTAATTTGATTTTGTAAAGAAACCGAAAATAATCTGAGGGAAATAATAATTTGTAAATTTCCTAAGCTATATATAGAAATTATTTGTTCCGGATTTCCATTTCCAGATAGCAAAAGAGCTATTACCAGCAAATAATTTATGTTTGAGTAACAACTAATCATAATTTATATTTTGGTAATAACTAGATTTAGGTAACAACTAATACTGTATATTTTAACAAATGACTTTAAATTAACAGACGGTAGGTACAATAGGGCATTGCAAAATTTTTGAAAAGTCTTTAAAATTATTGGAAATATAGGATACATTACAAGTCTAAAATTGTGATATTTTCATCAAAAAAGAGTTTGAAGCTGAAAAAATCAATCAAATTTTAGATCCAAAACAGTAAATCATATGATATGTAAACACCGGAACGTCACAATACCCTACATAAAAAATTGTTAAATTGAAAATGAGAATTCCCGTCTCTTTCACACACTTCGTCATTGAAGTTTGCCGTCTATTAGCAGTGTCGGTGTGGTTTAAAGAAATTCTATATTTTTTCACCCTTGAAAAATGTACTAAGCATTACATTTACATGTTAAAAATGATATTGATATTAGCTGATATTTGAAATACTACATAACCGGAAGTGCGGAAGTAACCCTTGCAGTGCGATTTCTATTCGTGCTTAACAGTTTTTTTACCGGACGTCGAGATTGCAGAACGTCTGTCTTATAAGAAAATTAAATAGCTATTTCTATTCGATTTAATGCCTTTGTAATGAAAGTTATCGTTAAACATTAAAAATCGGCCAAGTGCAGTTCAATCTCGCGACATGAGTTCTGTGCCACAATATTTGTATTTTTAGAATTACTGAACTTATTCAATCTCCATAAGCATATTTTATATACGTGCTACACATATGCGATATGCTAATCGATAGCGTATGAATAAATAGTGTCATTTTAAGAATGAAATAAATCGAGAATTAATTAAAATAAGTAAAACAAAATTGTTTAAAACGTCTTTTAATCAATTTAATATCAGGAGTTTATTTTTTGCAGTCACCAATACATTAATTGTAATTGTCAATTAAAAATTTATTTTATTATCACCTTCGATACGGAATATTAAAAAATACTGCTTTTAGTTCTGTTGATGAAAAACATAATTCATAAAAGGCGCAAAGTGTATCTCGAAGTCACGCATTCTGATTGGAGGTAAATTTGTGTTTCGGTGTTTTGCCGCGAATTTTAAGAGAATAGTATTTTTATTTCGATCAATAAATAAAAATACTTATTCGTAATTTATTGCAGTTACACGTCGTTAATTATTATTCTTAACTCGGAAACTATGACTTACATTATTCAGATATTATATAAATATATATATATATATATATATATATATATATATATATATATATATATATATATATATATATATATATATATATATATATGTATACCCTATAGCTATTTAACTAATACCGATCCAACGTCAGAAGTGAATACATTTTGTAAACATTAATTTGACTGACTCAAATTTTGAGCAGATTTAAACAGGAATAGAAAATTTCTGATCTCTATGCTCTATTAAATTTTAGAAAAATATGTTTTCAACCATTCAAATCAAAATTAGTTTGTCAACTTTTCGACCATTTTGGCATCGTTATATCACTAGGCTATAACAGATACTTTCGAATATTCATTCCGTAAAACTGATGCGAATTTCTGTCTTGTGTAATGCGTAAATTGACTTATTCCTGGAAGCTCGTCAACAAAAATGCTCCACATTCAAATTACTGTACAGCCAAACCTCGAAACCGGTAACATCCGTGTCTTTATCTGTCTCAGAAAACGTAATATGGGTATCAAGAGACAGCGTCACGTCGCTCGCCGCACACCACATCTCGCCGTAATGCGGCGGTAAGTTGTCATTAATCTCCGAACGTAACGTACGTCTATCCAGCACCGTTTCGAAACTTCAATAGATTCTTTCCGTTTTCCGATAATATAACAGAAATTGCGCTTCGTGCATTATGGTGTATCCAGTTATTCGATGTTTATCAGTCGAACTCTTATACGTCGATTCCATTTTTTTTGCTCGGATGACAAAGGTTTTATCTACGGTTCGACAGAGGGCTTCTTTACATGAATATTTCACCATATCTTATTGAGATTTATGAAAGCCGAACGTTACGAAATCGAATGGGAATATTATTATTGTCTTCGCTGGAAAATTTCATTTCATGAATTTCGGATAATTTTTATGAATTTTTTCGGAGTACACCGAGTATATTTATAATATTGCTATTTCAACGTAGTTTTGCAGCCCATAACATAAATCACAATTAAATATTGTTAAACCGACATTTACGTTGAATATTATTATGTTTTGAACTTTCTATATTTTAACTAGAAAATCTATAAAATGCAACTGGATGTAGAGACAGAAAATTTTCCTTTTTATGCTGTGGATATTCGAGATAATGACGCAATAAATTCTTATATGCATATAATAAAACTCTAAACTTTACATGTCTACATAGAAAATATTAGAAAAAAAATAATTGGGAGGATGGAAAATAAGTGATAGAACGTTACGATCATTTTTGGAATTGTTGTCTGTTCGTGTTTTTCTTTGTATACAAATCACGTAATGTAATAACGGGTTAACTCAGTAAGAAGATACGGGGATATAATAAGTTCAAAAATTATTTCATGTTGCAATGGTACCTACAACAACAACAAAAGTTTTTAGCTACTTAACGCTTAGTAATTACACAAATGTATAGTTTCCCTGTGTATATTAGTAGATGGCGCGACGTATATTCTAAATAGCGTAATGAAGTTTTCCAACTGGACATGCATTGGTAAAATAGGCGTGTAGTGTGGAAGTATAGTTATAAAAGGCGGTTTCAGTACATTTTTCAACAGTGTGCGCGTACATAGTCGCAGCAACATAACCACGAATACGTGAACGAGAAGATATTTATACGTTTGTTGATAATGTTTTGTTTAAAACATACGATGCAAAAACTTCTAATATTCTAAGTGATAAAGATCGGAAGATTTTTATTTTGAATTAATATAAAATATTCTAATTTTTGGCAAAAGTAAAATTATATCTAATACTAACAATTTTATTCACATACAATAATATTAAGTACTTTTTATCACGTATATTATTTTCATTAAAAATCTATAGTACGATTCTCTTCGTATGACGTCGCCTTCATTATACACACATTTGGCATAATTTTGCGAAACTCAAATCTTAACTTACCAGGAAATTGCAGATTTCTTATGACTATGTGTATATAGGTGCATAATAAATTGTCTTTTGGATGGCATTAATAGTTTTCACGAAAATATAAACAAAAATATTATATATAAAGTGATTGAACAGAGAGAGTTCTTAATGCGAGTCCTTGCCATTGGTACCTTGCAATATATTTCATGTATGCATAGTACGCACAAATGTTGATAATATATATCTAAGTTACGCATACAGTTACTGTATAAATAAAACAGACTGGACAAATACTCAGAACAGCTCATTGTTTATCCATTTGCAATAATTTCTACAAATTATCAGATATGTTTGTCGCTGTACTTTGTAATAACAGAATGTTTTTAACTTAGTATATTAGTGATAAATACTTCCAAGTACTGGAAATTGAAGGTGCGAAATATATTAAATACAATCTGCTGAATGTTCTGCTTGCCAATGTTTAACATTAGTTTTATATTTTTCTTACTTATTTTTTAAAACTTATTTTCATTTACCCCTTTTTTATTATTATTATTTAGAGTATTATATTTCCAAACCATAATTAAACTTTTGTTTTTAATATCTAATTAATAACAGTGAACTTAACGACAACAAATCGTTCATCAAACTAAAAGGAAAAACTGGATATAATTATATAAAAATAGCTAAGTGAATAGTAGCTGCGGACACTATAAATACCGTTAAATGGATAATTACTACGGACAGAGCACCGAAAGTTCTCAGAACTGAATGTTAGTGATAATAGTAACAAAAATTAATTTAAATATGGCAAATTGAATATTGAGGTACTTTATTTTAATCTATAATTTGTTTTCACAAATTGAGGGCAATTTAAAAATTATTTTATCACGTCAAAATGAATATGACACGAGAAAAAATCATTCTATTCATTCTATGATTTCTCATGAATTTCTTGGTGGTCTCAATCAGCAAAAAAATTACGAGCTACTTTGATTCGCATTTTATGGTGAAATTCCATGCCGTACTACTGATTTCAAGTAATTTAACGAGTTCATTCGTAGCGTATCAATCTGAGTAATGATTTGCTTGTGGTAAACCCCTCAACTGGCGACAACTGAAGACAATCATCAATGCTGTGCAACTCATGATAAAGACCGATGAGAGAGTAACCTCAGCAGACTCGGGTAAGTTGAGGTACTGGTGTGAGTCGAATACAGAAAATTCTACATGGACATTCTGGCATCAGCTTTATGCTAGGTGAATGGTATAACCCCATGATTTGACTGAAGCTTAAAAGCACCGTCGCATTGATTAGTATAGCGAAATATTAGAAAAATTTGACAGAGGTCACTCAAATGTTTTATTCAACATTTTCACGGGAGATGAAAGCTGGTTACATTTTAAGAACCGGAAAATAGCAGATGCAATTCGCGCAATCGGTGTTTCCTTCTTGAAAAAGTGAATAAAGAACTAAATACTGGAAAAAAGGTCGTCGTCTTGTTCTTCCATGGACTAGTTTTTATAAATCGATTGTTCTGAAAAATAAATAATAGTTACTGCACACTGGCATACCAGTAATTAATTGCCTGTTATTTTTGAAAAAGTTTGACGGCAATGCCTTGGTATTACAACCTTCCTTCAACACGATAACGCCTGTACACACTTAGACAAACGAATGGCTTGTTATTTGTTTATGTCTGGTTCCAAATTATGGATCAGCCGCCACACAGCCATGAACTAGTATCATGCGATTTCTATTTATTCTCAAGAATAAAAGGTAAACTGAAAGGAATAGGATTCCCAGACGCCAAAGTGCGTCAACACTGGCTTTAAAAATGCCGTCGGCTTGGCTTTAAAAGACGTCCAAGGAAGTGAGAGCTATTGTCCCTCTTAACGATCCCATTAAATGAAACGATGCATAGAGTAGGTGCAACACTATTTTGAAAAACAAAAAATAAATTATAAAATTGTTAGTTGGCTTTCTTTGTTTCAAATTCACCTTTACAGCATAATTACAAGGAATATGTAAAATTAAAATGAGAAATTTAGCTTTTAAAATTGTATATCCGTTCTAAATTTAAATAAATGTATTTAGCTTCTAAAGTTATTTCACACATATACAAAAATATTTAAAAATGTGTTTCTATGGTCAATTCTCAGAAAAAAAGTTACGATAATAGAGATTCACCAGTTAAATTAAAATAATTACTTTAGAAAATTACTTTAAACGTACTGCGTACTGAAAGTTATTAAAACACTTCTCAGAAATATGACGGGTTTATACTGCAATTTTAAATTTTAATAACTATGTTATTCGTATTCCTGTCAAAGCGTTGTAGCCCAACAATTTCCATCATGACAAAAATATCAATAATATAGTTGATATGATCTACTGTTTATCATCGGTACAGTAAAACAGTAAAAATCAATAATATAGTTGATATGATCTACTGTTTATCATCGGTACAGTAAAATAGTAAAAATCAATAATATAGTTGACATGATCTACTGTTTATCATCGGTACAGTAAAACAGTAAAAATCAATAATATAGTTGATATGATCTACTGTTTATCATCGGTACAGTAAAACAGTAAAAATCAATAATATAGTTGATATGATCTACTGTTTATCGACGGTACAGTAAAAATCATATTCAGTAATTAAAAACGGTTAGAGAGATATGATTAACCGTTTTTGACTGTTTAATAATTCGATTTGAAGTTGCAGTTGTAAATTATATTTATTAATGTAACTTTATATACATAAAGATGTGTATATGTACGTATATACATACCTATACAGGTATGTATATACGTACATATACACATCTTTCTTGTAAAGAAAGTTCATTGAAATCGAAATAACCGGATAAATTAAAAGAAAAATCGTTTAAATAAGTGTAATTTCAACAAATGGTCAAACGTCTTTCATTGTTTGTCTCCCTGCTTGTCCCTTTTTTATTAGAAATATCACAATAAATGAGAGATTGCCTACAAAATGCCGGTCTCAAAGTAATGATACATGAGTAAGTAAGTAATAATAAATAGAATTTACAATAGGATAGATGACATTACAAAAAATATTAATCATAGCTAAGAAAGCAAGCATATATTTTTTCTTATGATAATATTACAAATACTACCATTATATCAAGATTAAGTAATAGTAAAAGTTTATGTAAGACAATAATAAAAAATATCGATTAGTTTTCAACACACGTCGTCGAGCAATATCTAATCAATTTGTTCATATGTTCTTTTTAATTTTGTTTGATGACTTTCTATCATTACATTTTAATCAGCAAATGGAGTGTAAATTGCCTTTTGTCAACGCATTCACGATACCAACTGTTTTGATTTCGAGTGGAATGAGAAGCCGGTATCAAGTTTTACACGTAGCTCGCTTGAAAAATAAAAGTAACTTATTATATTGAAGTCTTAACTAGTCACATTTTTCGGTTTCCTTTGTAGTCTTGGCTAACAGGAATTGATAGACAAGGATTAAGGCGAAAAAGGTCAGGGTCATTTGTGTGCTACAGCTCGTTGCTTATCAGTGTGCTTATTCACGTGGGATAGCTGACATTTTCAAATGAAGTTCATCATTCTTCGGTAGGCAAACTACGCAAAATTAAGAAAAAAAAATTGATATTCATTGGTCGAATTCAACATAGGATTTAGTTAGTTTGAATTTATACTAGATAATTATACGAGGTACGAAAATCATACGAAAAATTATAACAAGATATATTAATAAGTGTAGAAATAGGTCAAAACAATTTTAGTACGCCTAATTTCACGATCAAAATTTTCAAGCAATGTTTTTCGAAATTCTACTTTAGCAAAGTTTTACTGCTTTTCGAAAACAAAATATTTGACGTCAAGTGACTTATCTTACATATATTAATAAATCTGAATTTATTAAAAAAATTATCTGAAATCGCATTGCCGTCTGTAATGTAAACATAACTTTCCTTGACACATAACCGTTTTCCCTAATTGAAAAAATATTTATGTTGTTCTATTAACTTATTTGTTAGTGTGTTTTGCAGTGATTTTCAATCTATCATAATATAAACTTCCCTTATTAAATATTATGTGATTTTCTAAAGAAAGGTGAAGGTAACTTTGTATTGGTTTTAAACTTTCAACGAAGGAAATTTTGATAATCGCGTCCTCCTTCATAAAATGTAGAAACATAAAAAAAACTTAGTGGAATAGATGCCTTCCACAGAACTACTTTTATGCTTACATAATAAATTTTAAATTTCCAATATAATAATTAATCTGGAAATACTATTACACATGTATGAATATAATATTCAACTTATGTAATAAGGGAAATTTAACACATTATCAATTTTCAGCAAAGCACCCTCATCCAATGTCTTTTATTAAATTAGATACAGCCTGAAAATAGGATTTAATTATCCAGCACTATTGCAGCATCCTCTATACGATTGCGTAATTTTTCAGTCGCACGTGTAATTTTTTCATTTGTTTGCATAAAAAACAATATTAAACAAATGTGCTACGTTATGACGCTAGCTTTCCGTACATCGCATACCTCATTACGCTGATAATTTGGAGTGTTAATTATTATTTGATCATAATTTATTCTCGCCTACTAAATTTAGTTGCAGCGATATTATGTGCTCAGGTGTCGAGAAATCGCCACCGCGACCCGTGCTCGCTCTCCAACTGTCGACTCTTATTAGTTTTACAATTGTATTTATTGCATTTTATATAAATGATTTATGTAAATTTACGCCATTATTAAAATAAGGTCTTTCAGAAGGTGAAGCTGAGAGTTGTTCAGATTTTTTGTAATTCAAATTGGTTAAGTGAAGCGACTAATGTATATAGATGCGACATATTCATTTATCATCTGTCTGTTATGTACACCTTCACCGAGGCTAAGCAATGATAGCTGTGCCTTTTTTCTGCCAAGTGATTTTTTTTTGTTTTTTTCGTGACCAAATTTAACTTTAAGTGTAATCAAGCAATTCGTTATGGCGTATAAAACAGTCTTAAGTCGCATTTGCAAAATATTTTCATCGGCCGCTCATTTTTTGGGTTTCGTGGTCGAAAAAGAATATAAGGATTTCTTGTTCGATTGGGTTACGTCGTGTCTATCCATCCACCCATCTACTGAGTTTGACAGAAAATTCTGAGACACTAAAAAAACAATGTTTATTCCCATTTTATATTGAAGGTTATTTTCACCCTTATTCCAATATATAATCACTACTGTAAAAACTTTTTTCCAGCTTTCAGGCAGTAGATATCATGCGGTTTTTCATCGAAAAAAATTTGAATGTCATTTTTTAGATCTTGCCCACTGAAGAGATGATGATCTAAACAAAAGATAATCGGTAGGGGAATGCTTTGGAGGGAATGGCGGATGGGTGACTGCAATTCAGACTAACCCTATGATTTTGCTGTTTGTTTTGAAAGACATATGTGATCGAGTTTTGTCATGGAGAAGATAAATTTTATGTTGTTTACTAGGAAGTTATGTAGCAATGATATATAACTTTGTACAATAATTGACTGTTCATTGCTATTCATTTTAAATTCAAGTGGTAGAATGTCCCAATGGATAACGCCTTCATAGTTCCACCAACAGCCCATCATGACTTTCATTTCGAAGTAATTAGGTTTAAGTAGTTAGGTTTCTCTGGTCCCAAACCGAGAATGGTTGACATAAAATATCTAGTTCTCATTGCCAATCATCAGATGTTTAATGAAGAATGGCTTATGCATGCCAATGAATAATTGGCATTCATAAGCCATTCTTCATTCATCCATTGGCATTATGTCAAATGAGTTATACAGATGATAACACGCATTTACTTCTATGTGTCATCGTGTGGGATCCACGACCCCAGTTTCCAAGGCTTTCTTATTTCTTGAAGCTAACGACAAGACCGCACTTTCGAGCGCTGAAAACTCTCTACTAAACATTGCGCAACGTGCCGGGGATCTTCTTCAATAAGAACCTGGACAGCGTCCCGAACAGCGTGGAGCACCTCCGAATTCCAGGTCTTCCTTACAAAAGTGATTATACCGTCAAGAAGCTATTGCGTGAGATACAGATTTGGTTAATTTTTGTTGCAGCCGTTCGTGCAGAAGTTCCCAAACGGTACCGTGAAGAAGAAGCAATCGTGGTGATTCACGGGAAATATCTATACTTTGGACATGTTTGCCATGTCAGCGATTATAATATACTGATCGAACCCGCGTGATAGTGCTGCTTATGTAGCCGACTAATAGAATTCTCCGAATATTCAGCAACGTTTATTCAGAAAGTTCTGAGACACTTTTTCATGATTTTTAGGATAACCACGAAAAAGTGTCTCAGAATTTTCTGTCGGACCAATGTTTGTTTAGACTTGTTTGTTTAGAAGTTTGCAAGTACATGCGTCAAATAGGTATCACAATTAGTATGTAGTAAAATAATTTGTAAAAAAATTATAATACCTTCATTTAAAGTGGAGGGATTTTTTTTCAAACGCTCTTTAAATCGAGTAGGACTTCAAAATAAAATTATTGTTTCATTTGCCATATTTAATTTTTTAACCCTTTGGCGAATTATTGATTTCAATGTCATGTGCAAGATATCCTTTCTCTTAATTATTCAGTAGTAAATCTAAAAAACCTGTCAACTACGAGTAAAACTCGTGCTACGGGGATTCGGTATATATTTAGGCACTTTTATATGTTAAAGGTTACATAGTATTTTTATAAAGTTACATAGTAATTTATAGTATTTTTGTAAATAATAACAAATATTATGTATAAACATATGGTGTATATTTCAAAAATGACTAGATCTACGATAATTGGTTTAGTTTTCCTACAATCTTTGCATAAGCTTCTAAAACCTTGGTTCTTTTCTAATTTTAGGTTGAGTAGAATCTGAAATAAAGAAGGTGGATGATATCCTTTTTGTGTATTTTTCAGTATATCTCTGAAGATATTCTACAAAATATGTTAAATTATATTCTATTATTCTAAACATAAAATATTTAATTCAGTTTTACAAAAACTATGTGTTTTCGGAAATTTCTTTTGTTTTTTCACTGCTGTATTTTTTACTCATAAACTTATTTGAAACTTTTGGAGACCATGGTGTTATGATTTCTCTTTTATGATGTTTATGGCCATGAATAAAAAAATAGTAGTATAAATTTAAAAAATAAAGTTTTTTTAAAATGTGTAATTACTGTTTCATGCAACAAGGTTAACAGGGGCCTCTTAACCTTGTTGCTTTTATTTTAAATTTAAACCCATCAATTTACATCCCATTTTGAATAAAAATAAAAATATTTCGAACTCTTGCAATTCTACAATTGTGCAAAATTTCAAGTTGGGAGCAATAGTAGTTGCTGAGAAAAAGTCGTGCTACGCGGGCAGAAAGACATCAAAGTCTCATCGTTTTTACCTTCTTGGGTTTCAGGTATGGAACCCCAAAGAAATAGATAACTTTGAAATTTGCACTTTGAATTACGGTTTTATCCATCAGAGAACTAGTTACAACTATAATAAGACAAAGGATATATTTAATATAAATTGTATTTTAAATCTGGTATTTTTCCTTATTTAGTTTTAAGGTATTCTATGCGCATATGCTTATTGCTTTAATTAATATTTACTTATGTCTTAATTAAAAATTTAAATGGTTTTTTCTATTGTTCATTAACCTTTTGTTCATTTATGTACTTTGAGAAAATAATAAAACCATAAAAGTACAGTGATCGTTTTTCAATGCTCCAGTATTCCAATCATTATGAAACATCACCTACATAAATTTTATGATTTTTATCACACTATAACCACATGTTTGTAAAGCCAAAGTAAACCTTCTGTACAAAAAATTGTAATTTTACCAACATTTGTACAATTTTTATATCTTTATAAAAATATATTTATTTTATTGTATGTACATAATACATATGAAGACAGAAATAAATAAAACATGAGAATAAAGAAAGTCATAGAGATTTTTATACTGAGTTATAGAAATAGCTAAGAGCGTATAACGGATTGATGTATTTATACATAACAACTGAATGCATGTAAGGGTTAATCCTAAACAAAATGTAATTCATTTAACATCATTGGTTAAATGTAAATCAAGTCAAGTTTTTGGAAATATATAGACCTCATATACACACACTGCAATTTTTCTTGAAAATTGAGCTCAACAAATACTTGAATTGAGTGGACCATGGTCTAACTTTTATGGGAAATTATTAGTTCAACGCGCGGATAAGTCCGAAACATTAGCTTGATGTTTAGGAAGAGATTTGTTTAAAATAAATATTTCCATAATAGTGGTTTCGGCAAAATAATCTCCAATTTTTGCACAGAAAAAAGCTCTTAGTCTTGTTAATGCTCATAATTAATTATGTAATTTAAAATGACTATCAAACACCATTAATATTAATTCGCCATAGCAAATGACGCCATTTTTAGAACTTTCTGAAATAAAACATCGCGTCACATATTTAAGGATCAGAAAATTGTTTAGTAAAAACTTCTAACTTATATATATATATATATATATATATATATATATATATATATATATATCTTAATGAATTATCCTTGGTAATCCTCCTCGACTCTTTAAAAGTATCAAAATTTTTATTGTCGATAAAATACAGCGAAGAATTTCACTTCGATAACTTTTTATAAACGATTATCAGAGTAGAACTATTGTAAAAAATATAGAAATTGATTTATCAAAACTTAGGGTAATCTTTCGTAGTTTTATTTTTTTGCAAGAGTGTTTAAATCGTTCCTAAAATGTTAAAGTTCCTGTCTTAAACTCTGTCAGAGAAAGAATTCTTCATTGAGATTCTGAATTAAGACATATATTATTTTATCAACATAGATATCAGTAGTCAGGCTGTAAATAAGACAATTTTTACTGTACATGCAAAAGAATCTGTCTGGGTTGTATTTAATCAATAATACATATTCATTTGCTCTGCGTGCACGTGCTAAGTAAACGTAAATATGTGTTTAGAGTATGAATAAAATTTAATTAAGCGATTGATTAAATTTACCCGTTAATAATTAATCAAGCCGAAAGTTACTATGAAACAGCTACCTACCTAGAAAAGTTAAAAAAATTGAACCTTCATAGACTCTTTATATTTCGTTAGAAAAAAGTTTCTCAGGAAGGAGACTTCAATATAGACTAGAAAGATAAAAACGTTTTTAAATTAAAAGTATGTAGTTATACGTGCTGTAGTATTATTTCTACTTTCTTTAAGTTCTTTACGACCTAGGTTTCGTTGTATTACAACATAGTGGGTGGGCTATTAGCATCTTTGCTAATAGCCCACCTGAAGATTTTCAGATCACGTAGTTTCATTTAATTGTGAATAATTAATTTCTACAAAATTAACGCCAAATATATTCAATAAATTAAAAGTGATTGTGTACATTTTGTTTAACGTAAGGTATTTTTATGTTTGTTCTTTTATACTGAGAAACGTATATACCCTTACTTCCCTCGTTCCTAAAAACGTAAATGAAAATTACAACAAAATTTCGGTTATCTTCTTTTCCTTATTTCCAAATTCTAGAAATATAACTAATGAAATGTTTTTAAGTATTCAAATAATTCAAATAATTTTTAAGTATTCAAATTAAGGTAACCAACAGGTTGTATCTTGTTTAATTAGTTCAAAATGAAAATTGTGTTTAATTACCAAAGCACAGAACAGATTTAACAAAATCATTTCTTCATTGCACTTCCTTAACGTTATAGATTAAAAAAAAATTACTAGTGGTGCCTGTCATAGCTCATGTGGTATGCTACTACTACCTTTCTTATTCAAGGTTTCTTGTTTTCTAAAGTTTTTCACTATGAAAAGCATATAAATACACTCACATTTTTTGGAAAAGCTCGGTCAAATCTCAATTATTTTTGAATAAATAGTATTCATTGTGAAGTAACAGTAGCTCAAGTGCTACTTTAACATAAGCTTCTAAAATTACAGTTCACACGCAGAATGGTGGAGATCATCAGCACTTTCACAAAGTGAAAGCTGTGCTGACGGTGGACCGTCACCGGCTACTAGATATATTTTATTTCTTTGTCAAAATTATTAATTTATCGTACAGAGTAACGCATATATTTATAAAAAATAAACGCGGTTTCCAAATAAACATCGCGACATTATCTATCTACATATTTCAATTTGCAAATTAAAATCTGAAAAATTTATGTCACATTTTAAAAATATCTTAAAGTATAAGAAGTGCATTGAAATTTAAACCGATATTAACCAGAGTTAATAGTTTTGATGTTTTGTTTTATTACATAAAACATCAACCTTAGTGTCTAGTTATCCAAAACTATCGTCTGTCTACCCATAATGACTTACAAGTGTTTATTACAGGATGGCCGATTTATCACCATTCTGATGACGATTACTTGGTCTTCTTCACCTATTCGTAATTTCATGATGGGATATCCGTTTCAGAGATTCTTAAAACTTGCGTACATAAGAAATTAGGATTGATTTTAAGTCACCATACATTCTTTTGCAGTGGCTTAATATTAATATTGATAATTTTCTTGTTTTATCAAATCAAATATTAGTATTCATTTGTAGTTATCGGAAATGATTACCCGCCTACCAATTACAATATGTAAATATTTATTGTAGAATGACTAATTTTTCAAATGGTCTTCACCTATTATTCTCATCGGAATGACTGGTAGTGGTTATTTGCATGGTTTCTTGTTTATTTCCATATTATCTTAATCTTAATACTAATCATCAATAACATAACGTGAAAGTGAAAACTTTCTTTGCTTATTTGTTCGTCATGCTTTCCTTCTCAATTACCCAACTTATTTCCGTTAAAATTTGCATATTTCCGTTTATTCTGTGCCATGAAAATGAAGAAATCTTTATTCCGCAATATATCATTTTAGAATTATTAAAAAAGAACCCCTTTAGCAATAAGAGCATGAACAAGTGTATATTTACGTATACATACTTAAGTGTGTATTAAACTACTTTGCCATTTTCTACGCTGCAATATTTTTATAAGGACATTATTTTTAAGTTTATCGACAGTTTTTTACAATATTTTTATAAGGACATTATTTTTAAGCTTTATCGACAGGTGTCAGAGCATGAACAAGTATATATTTACATACACATACGTTAGTGTGTATTAAACTACTTTGCCATTTTCTATGCTACAATATTTTTATAAGGACATTATTTTTAAGCTTTATCGACAGTTTTTTCCTTTTCATGCTCACCGAGTTGTGTTAGGTCCATGAATGCACTATTCAATGTATTTATAATATATTCCACTGTGTTTTAACTGTATTCACCAGCCTGATGTTAATCCAAATTCCTCTAAATCTCTCACTTTTAATGCTAAATTTATATAAACAAATATCGCCTGTAATTGGATAATATATGAGTAGTAATACTAGAGCCATTTATAGAAATAAATTAATGAAAATATTGTCTTATTTATATTAACTACGTTTTTCGAAATATCGATGTAAGTTTTAACCTGTTATTGCAAAATTGAATTTGCGTTCTGTTTAATCATTAATAAATTGTTAGAATACAGAACATAATTAATTGAAATTGTCAGGATGCATATAGTGCAATATTATATTATGTACAAATGTGCAAATAAATATTAATCTACATAGCTTTGTGCTTACAACATAGTTTTTATACATTTTCATTTTTTAAACATTAAGTCTGTATTAGTTTGGTCTGTACCCATTTAAAATTCTTTCCATTTAAATGGTGAGATTTTCAAAATACGCCATCGATATTCAGAGAGCGGAGGCAGCGAGCGCGGCCAGCTCAGCCATCAGCCCACATACCGGCGCACGGCCGTAGGTACAGCTGTACGATGGATGATATTATTGACAGTATCGTTTTTTGGTGGCGTCGCCCGCGCCGCCCGTTGTTGCAAGTCACGCGCTTTGTGGAGGCCGCGCTCGACTCTTGCACATCGCGGGCCAACTTTTACAATTATCACTTCTTGTCTAAGGTTTTACATGTAGGCATCTAGGTACTTATTTATCTACCTGCGGCCTCAGTGTCGACTTCTGATCGCGCTGAGGTCGGCGCAGTTAGTTTGGCTTCGATACGTGACAAATAGACGTGCGTGTACAAAGGTGCGTGTAACAAGTCAATTTCATATAAGCTTTATCGGAAGAAAACGTATTAGATGAAGTGAGCAAAGTGCTTTTTAATTAAAAATGTAATATTTCGGTAACATTTATTTCTCATTTCGATCTGTCTTGACAATAACTTTTCAACAGCATTTTTTGTTATTTGCTTTAAAAAACTAACGACTTGCGACGTTCTTCTTTGAAAACCTGATATTTATTACAATTCTCAAACTGTGAAGGCAGAAAGAAATAATAATATTTCAGGAAGAATTAAAAAAGTTCAAATTTTGGTATTAAATAATGTTTTCTTTCTACATTTTAATTGACCAAATAAACTAATTCATATGACGAAGAACAATTAACTACCACTTCATCTCTTTCAACTATGAAAAACTTAAACTATAAATTTTAAGAGCGTCTGGTATTCGTTTGGATAAAATTCGAGGCCGTGCATCTTTTAACTTACTTCTGTTTACGAATTATTATACAAATTTGGAGAAATAGCCAAAATATATATATATATATATATATATATATATATATGTATATATATATATATATATATATATATATATATGTATATATATATATATATATATATATATATATATAATGTCAAATATATGTTGAGGTAATTATTATTGAATATTTTATTAAAGCAAAAAAAGAACCGCAATCTATTCTAAACTAAGCTTCGTCAAAAATTTGAAGTATATACATTGTCTCTTACTAATTATGAATATCGATTTTATTTAACATTAAATATGTCAACTATCTTTATTTTACTTATTATAATTTTGGTATATACATACTAATTGCTATAGGGGTGATAGCAATTTGTTTCAGTTGACGTCAGAAAAACATTTTAAATAATTATAGAGTAAATTGGAAAAAATGTTGAAAACTATGCTGTCACAATATTTAACTGACAATATTAAGTACGAGTATAAGAAAAATTAAAAACAAAAAGACCTTAACATAGGGGAAGAGTAACTGAGGGATCGATATATGAAAGAAAGGAAATAGAAATAAGAACTGTAAATATTTAAGAGACTACTTTTTAAACATCTTATTTAAAAAATCAGAATTCAGTAAATTTCATAATTTGTTGACGTAAGTAGAGAAAATTTATGAAAGGAGAAAAGTGTACGTAACTTTTGTCAACTGCGAATTAAAAAAATGCAAAAATTTTCAGAATATGGGAGCCAGTAAACACACATACAATGCTATTAAAATTTATAAATAACAATTTGATTGCAGAAATTATATTCATAGTCAGATATTATTAATTTAAATTATAAAAGTTGCATATTGTTCTTAAGTCAAAGAAACCTAAAGTTGAGTATCACCCCTATGAATACTTTTGCTGTTTTCGTAATATGAGTTTACAACCCGTCGACAAATTAAACTTAGAATAGGCTACGATATTATAAACATATTATTGTGTAATTATATACATATTCACGAGATAACGTGCATACTAATCTTCTACATTAGCTATATGTAGTAAGAAAAACACTGAAAATTAAACCTTTCAATTCTTAGACATTAAACTTAAAAATAGTTATATAAAAAAAATTAATTTGTAGTATACAGTAGAAAAAAATGTATGTTATTATATTCTGCTATTCTTAAAGCTTTCTTATTCTGTTGTCATTCTGGGTCTTAAAGTATAAAGTATATTCTAGTGTATTTTATTACCATAAATTCACACTTCCGCTGAATATACTTATATATAAGTACCTGTAGATAAATATTATTTCTTAATTTTTATTCACAACTAAATGAAACTATGTGATATATTATTATTTCTACTGTACACCTGAAGATATTGTCATACAACGAAACCTAGGTCGGGGTTAAGAATCTAAATAAAATAGAAATAATACTACATCACGTAGTTTCATTTAATTGTGAAAAAAAATTAAGTGATAATAAATTTCAACAAATTTAACGCCAAATATATTTAATATTATTTATTGAACATATTTGCATTTTTATTTAGGAAAAAATCGATGAAAATATTTTATCCAATATTAAATACGACAATAAATTTAATCAAATAAAGCAAAAGATGAAATTGGTAAAAAATTCCTTTTATAAAAACGTCAAAAGTAATAAAAAATCTAAATTATTTATTTTTTAAATACATTTCTGACCCCGATTAAGAAGAAACACAAACTATTTTCAAAAAATATTAAATTGACATAAGTCTGTAAATATTAAAACAATTAGGCATATTTGAAAAAAATAACATCCTCCTATTAATTCAAAACCGTCAAATCATATCAAAACTATATCAAAACTTCACCGCATCTTAACGAGCTTCTTCGTTTAATAAGAAGACAAACTAAAAAATAATCCAGCGGCAAAGCAAATAAAAAACAATTTCAGGAAACGCTTCTCAATACTCGCTCGAGACACTTCAACTCCGACAAGCGAGAGAAGAAACGAGAAGACGCCGAGAGAGATGAAGATAACATACCCCTTATTATTTTATGTCTCCGAAACAAAATCAGCGGCCGTCTGAAAGTCTAACCCGCTTCCCTTCCCATTGTATGTCGAGTCCTGCTCTATTTTCTTCAACAAAATAACGGATATGAACGTATTATGCGCGTATTGTCCGCCCATACAGGAGTACTTTTATATAATTGGCATAAATATGTGGGTAAGTAAAGCCTTTATGTACGTTTCGGAGATGCTATCTTTGCGCAGGATATGGAGTTCCCACCCGCGTTAAATTATAACTCATAAAATCGCTTTGCACTGCGAACGAATATAAATTGGTCGAGTTGGTTGAAGTTTGGTTCACTGCTGTAGAAGGAAACTTTGAAAATAACTTTATTATAAACTCTGGACTCTGAACTGAGTTCATTTGATACTTCGATTTTGATAACCTCTACATGGGTAAGATATTCTGTTAATATGTAGATATCAAGTAACAAATGTATATACACATTACCTAGATTTAAAGTAAGCACTCAGTATCTTGAAATCATGATTTGATGAAATTAATTACTATAGTCCCATATAATTAAGTAATGTCATATATTGTTTCATTTATCATGATTTTTTGATAACATTGTAATCATTAAAACAACAAATTCAGCTTCTAATAAAACACGGTTAAAATGTTATTAAAATTCCATTAATACCTTTTATCTGATATGGTTACAAATAAACAGACAAAAATTTTACTCGGCGAGTGCGAGATAACACATATAACACGTTACGTTATATTAACATTTACATTCAATAATACTTCCATTACCATTATTTTAATAACTTTGGTAATAACAAATTATTTTAATTCACTTTTAATTTTTCTAAGCCTAAATTCCTAACTACCAAATATTTAATAATGATTTAAGTGATTTTCTCTTTATATAGTTACTAGCAGCCTGTCCCGGGCGAAAATGAAGCCGTTTTAATCGTCTTTTTATGTAATAATTATTTGTAGTTGTCTTATATAATAATTATATATAATCGTATAATCAACTCTTTAATTATTGAGTTTCTGCTTCAATCGATTACAGCACTGTGCGGATCAATCTTCTAACATAAAAGTGTTTATAACAATTATTTGAAACATTAGAAATTTTTTTTGATACCACGACCTAGGTTTCGTTGTATTACAATATCTTTGCTAATAACCCACCTGTAGATGTTGTAATACAACGAAGCCTAGGTTGTGGTAAAGAACTCAAAGAAAGTAGAAATAATACTACATCACGTAGTTTCATTTAATTGTAATCAAAATATTATAATTTGCCATATACATACTGGAACTTTTCTGTAAATTTTTATATTGTCTACCATATCTTCATACATTATCTTGATGTAGATATAATGATTTAGAAATTTAACACAAAAAAATAACAAATATGCCTTGACACCTTTTTTTAAAAGCCTGGTTGTCTATTACCCAATTATTCTAAAAAAATATGTACCCTAAGTTCATATAGATAATATAAGTTATATGAGAATGAAACTTATATACTGATTGAATAAGTCGTTTTATTACGAAATATTAAAAAAACAACGTATTCCTCTTAATAAAATTAGAGTGATACCTATAGACGAGAGAAATGTACTTATATAACAAAAGATGATTCAAAACATTTAATTTTATAGTGACTTTGTTTTTATAGTATAATACTGTAAACAATTAAACTGGAAAATTAAAAACTTTTCGCAAAAGTACTAAAGAGAAATTGTGTCTACTAAACTGGTAATTAAATTTTAAAATGTACTTGCAAGTTACTTGCTTTGGTTGTTAGATACGTACAATCAAGAATACTGGTACCTGTCACATTTAAATCACAAAAAAGTTCTATTTTCTAACCGCCCTTTTACAAATTGTAGATCGTTATCTGTATAAATTATGTAAAAACGTAATTATTATAGAGTTCAAATTAATTTTATAACTCTTTGCTCTTTTTAACTACAATATTACTTTTTAAAACATAATCTTGTGAATTTATATGTCGTTTTAAGTAAATGAATTTTTGTTAACAAGTTTTACTTCAAGAGAAAACATAAAACACATACATTTTATAAAATAAATGAAAACATTTTTTTTCATCTGAATAGGGTATTCAGATGAAAAAGAACCTATTTTCATTAAGCTTTTGATATTTACTAACACAGTTTACGTTTTTTATTCATTTAACTTTATATCGATTTCGTAGTATTGGAATGAATCTTGCAATTTATCTTCAAGAGCGCAAATCTTTTGTGATCATCAATCTTTGAATGGCATAAGCGCTATTTTTGCATACGTTCCTATATCATATATTTCATTATATTTCAACTCTACGATTGTTTAATGTGTTTTGAATAAAATCTGATTCGAATTATTGGTTTACAAATAACAATCCAGTGATATGCCAACGTTAAACGAAGGTTCGCCTGCTAGGCGAATCGACGCACGCCCAAACCGAAACGAATTAAAGTCGATGACTGCGGCCGTCGGAAACCAAAATTTGTACTTCCTCGGTATCATTATCCACGATCGATTACTTGCACTTAGACCTATCGATCCGAGGCACTTGATGCGATGTGAAATAATGAGATGTAGGCTCGCGGGCGCATAGCAAAAATCGATTTAAATATTAATAACCGATAAATGTTGCATCGTCATTGAGACTAACGATAAGCCGCGCTCGACCTCGACCCGCCATTAGTTTAAACTTATTCCGACCACATAAAGTTTCGTCAGTGAGACGCGGAGCGCTTGAAGGACTTGCGGCGTTATTATGAGACTAATTACGGATTTGAGACTCGTGATTTTCGTTATTTTTAAGCGAAATAATTTATTTTAATTACGCACCGTTTGACGTTTGGCTTTGTAAATATTAGTTATTATTTTAAGCTTTGATATTTAATTATCGATCGTTTCATTTATAGTAGAAGATCATTAGACTTCTGAGTAGTCATTCTTTGGTTGCGAACTGTGTCGTGCTCTGTCAGAGTTGGGGTTGTGGGTTCTTTAGAAATTTATCCTGAATTGATCGATTCGTATGAGTCAATAACTTGTCATATTTTGTCGACTGACATTTCTTCAAACATTCTGAATACGTAGTTAAATGATGCATACAACTGATCTATTTTTTTTTTAATATCATATGTTACATTTCTCAATAATAATTAGAGACCATTTTTATTCCCGATGGAATTTAATATTTATGTAAAATTGAGTGACTTGAGAGTCAAATTTATAAGTCGAATGTGAGATAGTTTTTCACAGTAATTTTTGAAGATTTTCTAGTATATAGAACGACCAAAACAAAATAATTTCATAAAACATGCTTTAAAAATAAAATTATTTTGGAAACTTAAGAGTTCTCTCTCTCTCTCGAAAAACTCTTAAGTTTCCAAAATAAAATCGCCAAGTATTCTTATATTTTAGACGATTTAAAATGTTTTTTTTTTCATAAATGAGTAGATATTCTTTACTTCAGAAATTCTAATTATTATTTTAATCACAATTAATGGAAACTACGTGACGTAGTATTATTTCTACTTTCTTTAAGTTGTGAATAATGAATTTCTACAAAATTAACGCCAAATATATTCAAAATTATTTTAATCAACAAATATAGTTGTAACTAAAATAGATATGTTATTATTGTTAGGCACATTGCATAATATATAAAGGTTGATTTAAAATTGAGACTGAAACAATAAATAAAAGCATTAATAAACGATGACTGACTACTTAAAATTTGACATACGTCAGCGTCGAGAACTATTCGGTACACACTCTTCTTAAACTCAGATTCTCCTTCCTCCTAATCTATTGCTATTGAGTTTTTCTATTCAATTATAATACTTATCGTATAACGGAAATGAGTTATCCTGTCAAGCGGTATCCACATAATAACACAAGACGCTATCTACAAAAAAAAACATTTACAAACCCGGAGACCGAGCGACTCTCGTTCTAATAAGGGACCACCGCATCAAAGCGAACTATCTGCAAGTCGTATTTAGTGTCTCGATTAAGGGCGGATACTTGGATTTGGGCTATGTACTTATGTATTACCTACCCTTATACACAGTGTACTCATATAATGTTGGTATGTAACTATAGGCAGGGATAAATATAAATAGTAGTTTTATATGAAAACTAAGTAAGTGTACAGGCAGTTACATAAAGCGAGGCTAAGATTTCTATGATTGATCATTTTTATATATACGTTTCTTTAATTACCTGCTTTTTAACAACGTAAAAGTTTTATAATTTTGAACGTTTTTTGAAACAATGTAAGAATAAAAAAATATCGACTTAAATTTTTAATTGTATATTACTTTATTAAACACTTGTGTTCTCAACATCGAGGATTTTTATACAAATTTTCATGAAATATTTTAAAAATTATACCGTGCCGATATAAATTCAATTATTTACTTAGAATTCTACTTCCTTCGTTTCCTTTGTTCTGTCCTTGTAATTGAACTGTTATTACAATTCTTAATCAGGTACTTATAATAAATATATAAATAAATATAATACGTAATTAATAAACCATAACTTACATTGAAGCTATGAATTGTTAGAAATTATTTTAACATCTCGAAATATATAGAATCTTCAATTATTTAAACATTCCTTAATCATTTATTTTTATTTTGTTTTTATTACTAATTTTATAAAAACTTGTCTATTAAAATGATATATTCTGAATTCAATTGAATGAATCAATGTAAAATAATTACCAATATCACGTGTTTAAGCATTTTTCCAAGTTATTGCAATCGGAGACTTTTTTTAGTGAAATGTTGGTTTTGGAGACATAGATAATTAATAAATAAGTAGTTACCTATTTTGTTACAAAATAATGTATTGACTTTTATTTATTTATACATTTAGAGTCAAAGTGTTAAGTAAATATTCAGTTTGTAAAGATATAACTACATAAACGAGCCAAGAAAAATATTAACAAAAACAAGTATATTTTGCTATATTTTTACATTATTTTTGAAATTGTAAATTGGGGGCAAGAGTAGATCGAGATGTATATCACTTGTTAGGACTCACATTTGAAAGAATCTGTTCCCTTTTGCTTAAAAACTGCTTTATTTCTTATAATTTTCTTCAATATTAAATAAATTAAATTAAAAAGAAGAATTAAATACAAAAAACTTATCGATTGAATGGAATAATCCTTTCAATGATACTCGATCTTGAACTAACACATCGCCCTACAAATACATATTTTCGCTAAAGACCTACATAAAACAGCGCCAGTATATTTTAGCGACACGATGCGCTCGGCTGTACGCGCGGTCCGGACTCCGTTCCCATGCGGCGGCCGAGAGCGGCGGCAGCGTGAAAGAGATTGCCGGCAGCTGCGCGCCGCCCAGGTGTGCGTTGCGCGCCGCACCCCCCTGCAAGCTAGCCGTACAGTGGGTTGAGTGCGCGTAGTCAGACTAAGCCGGTTTCCAAAAGTTGTAATGGTGCAATTAAAACGTCTATTGTTATTGCAATTGGTTTTCATTATATTATATTTTCTAGCAAGTAAATGAATCAAAAAATGCTTTTCGGAAAAATAAATTTTATTCTAATTTCAGTAATATTAAGTGAATTAATGAATGCTTTTTCCAATTGTCTTTATTTATATTTTAATAAAATATTGTTTTTAATATTTCTCGAAAAATGAATGTATTAAACGACTAATATTTTATTTGAAATCTTATTTTACTGAAGAACTAAACTCTTCTGAAGGACTACTGAACTGTTACTTTAAAACGCTAGTTTGTAATTAATATTATTCATCTCACTAAACTATGTAGTACTGGGTACAAACATTTACATAGAGATATGATACAAACTGAAAAGTACTCACGGAGTTAAACAACGTTAATAATTTTAAGTAATAATAAATTGATAATGTCCATAATAAACAATAAAATGTTAACCGAAAAAATGTCAAAATGAGTTAATGTTATATAACGCTTTTGTTGTTGGTAAACAAAATATTAATTAAAGTTTTAATTAAAATTAAAATGTTATTTGGTAAACAACAAAAAATAATAACCCTTCAAGATTAATAAAAAATCTAAAAAAATTTAGACAAAAACAAATTGTTGTTTGCGACCACAAATGTTTAAACGCCATTTTCTTAAATGATTGCGTGGGTTGACACGTATTGCTTATTAGAGGCAAATTTAAGTATTTTTTATTAAAATTCTTCCTATACCATGGAAAAATACGTATAATTTAATGTACGAACACGCAATTTTTATTAATGTACGATTTTGAAAGAAACCTTTAAAAATTAACCAAACTTTCATATAGTCTGTCGACAAAACCGCTTTTCACTGTACAATCAAATCCCCATGCGTATTCGACTTGCGCAAACTCGCTCCTATTGCCATTGGAAGAGCAAACATAAAGTATGCAATGAAACATCGATCTCGGCCTGCAATAAAACCCACCATAAACTCCATACTTACTGCGTGAACCGGTGTGCGCACCCTTCGTTACCACGTGGAGCGCGTCTCGAACAGCGTGATTTGATTCTAGCGTCGGATGCTGGCGAGTCCTACTCCCATACCTCGTCCGGTTTATACCGGTTTGGCAGCGGCTTTAATGAAAAATTGAAGTTACGCCGAATTATTTATTTATCTAACAACTGTGATGTACAAACACATATGTCGGTTTTATTGCTATAAGAGCAATCTCTTCCAGACAACCACAATAATAAGTTTGGAAAATTGATTGTTTGATATATCATAAGAGATGTTCCTATATAAATTACATGGTATGTACGTATGATAAAGGGAAAACATTACATTAATAAATGCAATAATAGTAGGTTACACTGGAAAAAGACTAAAAATTAAAATACCAATATTGTTGTGAATTATGATGGATAAAGAAAACGAATCCGCAACAATCAGGATTTAGGAGAGGTGGGACCTTTGTTATCGAAGTGTCATACATGTGTTATATGATCGAATGTGTCATACATTATGAAAAAAATATTACTATTTTTTTTAAAACCATTTATTTCAATGTATGAAATAGTTCTATTCTAACCATTTTATTTCTATGTATTTTATTGCAACATCAGTTTAGGATATCACTTATTTTCCCGTGCAAAGAAGAATTCATGATTGTATGTTGTTTTAACCGCTTATTTACATAATATCTATGTATGATTAATTTACTAACAGTTTTGTCAATCGTTTGATTATTTATTCAGTCCATTAGACAAGTACAGATTATAAGCGCTAATAGTACGCTTATAACAAATAATTTGTAACAACTCTCCATATATATATTGGAATTTGTTGAAATCTAACAGTTTAGTTTGTCTAACTCAAAAACAGTCTATGATCCGATTTTGTAACATAAAATAGATCATAAGAGATAATTATAATTAACAATAAACAGTATTTACCAGTTCTGTAGAGTTCCATGCTACCTATAATTTACTCGTACATAACTTGATTTTATTAACCATTATGGTCTAAAATTTAATTAAAAAATACACCAGATGGATATCAACTAAAGCATTATTGCTCATTATCCACAGATTTCAAAAATAAATTATGTATCGTATACCCATCTGAACTCTATACATAATAAAATGGCGAAAGTTTCATATCTATCGGATAAGTTGTTTTCATGTCAAATCCTAAAAACAAGCAATCAAACAAAATTTTCCTCTTCATAAAATTATGATAATAAATTAAACACATAATATTGTTGATAACGTTTTAAAATTGTAATTATTCATTTTGCACTGAATAATGAAAAAGTTTTAATATTAATACATTACTTGTTGCATATTGTTTTAGCTATTCAATTTCATTGACCTTCAGAATTAATCTGTATTTAATAAGTAAATTATGAATCATGAAAGATAATCGAGAACTAATAACGACTATTAAGATACAAATGTGTGATTGGTGACGGAAGGAAGCGAAACGGCAAAGAAAATACTTCAATAGAAAAACAAACAAAATCGCACATCCGGCCGTATGCGCCGTAAAGACAATATTATATTAACAAATTCCATAATAATTACATGATAAGGAATTCTTAAAATAATCTGTACTATCAGATAAGAAAATAAATATGACTGCTTAATCATGCGTAATAATAAAATATGTTACACAGTATTCGCATATTATGTTTGTTCAAAGAAAGATCTAATAAGATATATGATTACAAGAATCATAACAAACCGCCATCTTTGCACTAGCCATGGTGGTCCCAGATTTTTCCGTATCCGCCTAGAATTATCATAATTTACATAAAGCTAAAGGACCACACGTGCCCATGAGCTTAATATTATATCTCACTACACAACAAATCGGCAATTCCAAGCGTAATAAACCAGATGATCAAACGGGTGTCGTTACAAAGGGAAAAAACGTACCTCAGTGCGCAAGTACTTAGTATTTATGAATCTGAATGAATCGAAAGCTCGAACGCGCGAGTAATTCTAATTTACAAGGTAATGTCATTTCCTTTACATATCAATAGAGGAGATTGATTGTATTTGCGCACGTGTCTTCGTCGCTCTATTCGTCGCCACACTGGAACCCAGTAAATCGCTTACGTTCGATTTACATAAGTGTATTTTGTCGGTAATTTTATATACGCATTTATTTAAACACTCAGAAAGTAATCGATTCAACTAATAGAAAGATTTTGATAATATACTATTTCACAAATTTCCATAAAAATATTTCTAAATTTTATCAGTGTGCAATATTAGCCTAATGAACACAAGTTGCTCGATATTTTTTTATTATTCATAAATATATCAAGGAAATTACACCACTGTCGTTTGGAAGGAACTGATAATTTTACATATAAATGATGAAAATATTACATTACCAAAAAATAGGAAAGGCTCTGTTGATTTCGTTAACTATTCTCATACATAATTTAAAAAAGTAGAAACAAATAAATATGTATCGTTGTTTTTTTACAGACCGTAAGAAAATAATTTTATCTTACGAGTGCAAGATATAAACGAATAGACTTAATATAAGCGAATCCTTCTAATGACATCCATCTAAAAAATCAATTTAAAATAATTTCAATATTCATAATGTATTCAACCTCAAAATAATTGGAACCATATTTATGGGTAAAGGTCACTTCATCACTTATTTGACTGACTCGTGTCTATTCTGGGTCACATAACTCATAACTGATTTGACTGACTCGTGTCTATTCTGACTGACTGAACCGTGACTGCCTTGGACTGAGTTCTTAAAACTAATTCATTTATGTACACTTCTGAATTGTTAAATATACTACATAAAATAATATATCGTTTAAAAAAGGTATCTAAAAACTGTTCTCCCATTTTAAGTCTTCTTTTACTTCGTTGTAAAAAAGACATTTAAATTTTCGATTCACATTCACAACAAAACATTGTTTTCGTTTGTGATGTGATGTTTTCCTTACCGTTATAATTAAGATATTTGACAAATGTACCTATATATAATTAGAACGAACTGAATAAAAAAATAAATGATGAAGACCGATACCCACAGGATACAATATGCGTTACGCGTATAAAATTTCGCTAGAGTATAATTTACCAGCGTGTACCTACTTGGCATCTAGCAAGCCATTACTACAGTCTGAAGGTAGGCACCTAACTCCTTCATATGTCAGAATATTTCCCAATATTTGCACAAGTGGCGAGTGCTGAACAAACAGCGAGAGAGCGATGCGATGTGCCAAGCGACAGCACACTCGCGACAGTCGAGCACGAAACAAGTGTTCGCACATGCCAGACGCGCCTGTCTGCACCAGTGTACACTACAGCATGCACGTACAAAGCTGACCCATAAATCACTAAATGATCTCTGTAAATACGAATACAATATATTCAGAGGTACCGATCACCGCGACATATGTGTGTCATTCAACTATGCAAATACCGTTGAATACGTCGATGTTACATGTTTACATTAACATGACGTTTGAACGGTAATTCGTTATTGAGTTGACTCAAAAATAATAGGATCTTTTAATTTTGTTTTCCTTTATGAGAATTAATTCCTTAATTTTGGTTTAATAGAGAGCCAGATTTCAGACTAGGTGTCAACATATTAATGACCATCATATAAGACACTCCGACGAAAATTGCGTACGTCATGAAATCTTTGATAAGGCATAACAACAAGTTTGCCTTTCATTTATAAATGATAAATATTCCAATAAGTTAAATCAGATAATACATTGAATTCCTCCATATAGTCATGACATGCTCAATGTAACTACAAATCTCGTATTAGACGATAAAAACCATCGTCTAGATGGATTGTTAAGCAGCACTTTTATCTAATAACTGTTCTGAGAGGCAACTATTTTTTTCTGTGTTGTCATATTAAAGCTTACTAGCTGGAAATCTAATTTTATTGATCACAAACTTACGTATAGTAATCGTTCACACTATATCTCAAGTTTCGCGTTTAATACTTTCTTAAACAATGTGTCAAATTTGATTCACTTGACAAATAATAAGGTACTCCTAGTCATTGTTTTTAATTTTATTTGTTTACCAAAAGTCTAAAATTCTTAGAAATTATACAACTTTTCTTATGAAATTATAGATTTTTTAACCTATTATATTTTTCATCTTCAGTTGTTACTTCTGCAATTTTTGAGTCGAAGTGATAGCCATAGTAGAATTTAAATATTAACGCTGTTACCTTGGCTTCAAGGTCGCCATAAAATGTGTCACCTATACATAAATGCATAAGCCAGAATTTCTTTAAGAAATGCACCTTCACAGCCGCCGTTGTGTCGTCGGCATAAAGCACAAACGCAGCCCACAAATTCAGTTCGTAGCATCCTCGCATTGGGAGCATCGCTTTGTCCGATTGTTCGCACTGCAAAGATCACCGAATGAATCATAATCTAACTTTTATATCTTTAGTTATTCAAATGAATATACACACGGATGATAATAAGGCACTTGTTGTTTTTTTTTCTATTCATCAAGTAGCATTATTATTGATTCAAAGGCGGGCCAACAAAGCGCGCCGTGTGCCAGACCAATATCAAAGGAAAGCGTTCATCGTTTGTGTTAAGTCTTTTCATACGTATATTTTATTGTGTGAAAAAAAAATATTGTGTGATAATAATGTGTTATTCTTTTTTACGAGCAGAGTAAAGTTGTTTTAACAAATCATAACATTCATTGTGATTCCAAGTCGCGTGCTGGTTTCATTGATAAAATAATAGCTTGAATGTTTTCAACTGTTTTCTGTTGCGAAATCTGATTATGAAATCGTATAGTTTAATAATGAGCTGTTAGTGAGGAGTTTATTTGTACTACGAGTGTTTAATTTTATGGCCTTGACTTCCGATTTTATGCTTTTGTTAAAGTAATAAGTATATTTTTTTTGTGTTTTAAGTGTGTGAATATTTAGTTTAGATGACAATATAGAGAATTTCAATTCATTAAGTAGATTAAGTAAAGTACAATTTACATATTCTGTAACGAATTACTGGCTTCGCTCTTCGATATATGCGTAAAACATTGATCGCTTCTGACATTGTTCTCTTGCTTAATATTTTATTTTGGGTAAGATATATATATACATATATATAAAAGCAAGTTTCCGACTTATATAATCTGATTTGAATCTTATTTTATTTGGAAAAGTATGGCTCAAGAAGTTTCCATGTCCATTTGGTTGAAATTCAATTAGGCACTCCTGAGATGGACAATGAAACTCCTAGATGGATGAAAGTGCATCACCGCTAATTGAAGACATTTGTTTCGTTGCGTACAATTTTATCGATAAAGAAATCACAACACCTCATAAACTACTCGATAATATTTTATGGGCTTATACCAAAGGAATTTTCTTTTTTTCTATATTCTCTGAATTCCTTACCCTTTTTTCGACGGAAAATGAAGAAAAGGATGTACCCCCTTCTCCCGAGATTACTTCTAAAAATGGCGCGTTTTATAAGCCGTGCCTTTGAAAATTCTCTAAAAACGACTAAAAATTATAAAAAATTAAATTTTTAATAAAAAACGAATAGATTTGGAAAACCAATACTGTTATTAAATACCGAAAAGTGAGAATACTATTTGTTTGCACTAAATACTGTAATAATAACTGATAATTCCTTGGAATTACTTCTTCGCTATTATCTAACCACCACAAATGGTCATTATCCCTAAGATGACGTTAAGGTTTACATCAAATAAGGTTTCTGTCAATTAGAAAGTAATTTATTGATGATTTTTTTCAAGTAGATTTTATGCAGTCTTTCGTATATTTTCTTTTCAGATACTTCAGCATTTTATCAATTGTGTTTTTTATATGTTCTATAAATTCAATCTGTTCCTCGTAAGGTAACGTGATTATAAGAAATTCGTCGAAATTCCATTTTCAATTAAATTCTTGCCATACCCTTTATATGACATATTATACCATATCTGCCAGTAAGCATGTTTTCAGATATAATTCAGATAAATTCTTGATAAATTGTATATAGATTTGTGTGTAGAATTGTATGCAAATTGTATATAGAAAATTCTTGATAAATTATATTCAGATAAATTCTTGCCGTACTCTATATGGTATACATATGATATATTATACGATATCTATCGGTACGCATGTTTTCAGATATAATTCAGATAATTTTTTGATAAATTGTATATGGATTTGTCTGCAGAATTGTATGTAAATTGTATATAGAAAAATTCTTGATAAATTGATTCAGATAAATTCTTCCCATACTCTATATGATATACATATGATTTATTATACCATATCTGCCAGTACGCATGTTTTCAAATATAATTCAGATAAATTTTTGGTAAATTGTATATAGATTTTTGTGTAGAATTGTATGTAAATTGTATATAGAAAAATTATTGATAAATTGTATTCAGATAAATTCTTGCCGTACTCTATATGGTATACATATGATATATTATACCATATCTGCCAGTACACATGTTTTCAGATATAATTCAGATAAATTGTATATATATTTGTGTGTAGAATTGTATGTAAAGTGTATATAGAAAAATTCTTGATAAATTGTATTCAGATAAATTCTTGCCGTACACTATATGGTATACATATGATATATTATACACCATAACGCATGATATAGCTAGACAAAACAATCAAAAATGTTGTTTTAGTGGATAAATAAGTTAGTTCCGAATAGTTTGAAAAAATTTGAAATACAAATAATGTCCCAACGAGTGTTTCTTTTCGTGCAGCGTTGAATTAAATTGAAATATTACGAATAATATTCTTCCTAATTAGGTGAATATTTAAAAAATAATATAACTGCAAAAAATACATACCAAAAACTTTCTTCACAGTGTAGAATCGTGTTCTTTTATATTTTTACTTGTATTATACTCGATTATTTCCCAAAATTATGTTGAAATATAGATATCGTTTGAATTACAATAAATATTTAAATATATGATGGCAAAGATCGATACGAAATTTACTCATGAACTACTGTTAGTCTGTTTCATCGGTACACTTCATTGACTTTCTTGGTTTTAGATTTCCGTACCTTAAAAGGAAAAAGGAAACCTAGAACCACCCACATATCCATTTGTCTGTCTGTCAAAGTTGTTTTGTCGGGTTGTTAACCCATACTTATATACGCGAGAAATTTAAGATCAATAAAAGCAAGTTGAGGATTTTAAAAATATATATGTCAAAATTATTCTACAGATTTCCTAGGAAATGTCGTTAAAAATAATGGAAAACGGAAACAAAGGTTCTAAATCTATATTTCTAAAGAAATTCACCATATTTTCATCCTTATGGAATATATTTTTACCATTTACATGGTGAAATATTTAATTGAAATAAATGTTATTGTACCACTGATATTAAAGAGTTGTGTTGATACCGATTAGACAAACTGCCTAACTAGTTCTAGTTCGTAAGTTATTCTAGATGTTTTACTTATTATCTATCTCTAAATCTACATATAAATATAATTTACTTCATAGTACCCTTAAGGAGACAGAAATCAGCAAATAGAATTGATCTAGAAATGGAGGTCGTTCTAGAAGATGCAATCTAATTATTATGTGCTTGAACTGAGAAAGAAAACCTATAGAAAAAAACCCTTAAAAGTTAGAAAAATCTACCCACTGAGCACTCTCTAAAACATCTTTAATAACTCTATCTTGGTGAAAGATAATGTAAATATTTATGAATGCTTTATAGCATATAATAATAGACATTTTACTATTCTTAGAGTTCGGTCACTCAAAATGAAAAAAACGGTACCCTTCACTTGATTGTCCGTCTGTCTGTCTGGCAAATCAATATCGTATACATTACCGTAAAAAAATTCTAGCTTTATGCTTCTCGCAACAAAAAGACATGAGCCTTTAAAGCGTATTTTTTACTGTCTTTAAAGTCCGCGTAATGAGAAGTCAAAAATCAATTATTTCTGATTCTATTTGAAATTATACATTTTTTTGAACTGGCTAGTTTTTACGCCTGTGAAACTTATAGTAGGCAATTTATTTACACTGTTCAAAATGAATATTTGAAAATAGTTTAATTGGGAATATAATATATCCTTAAATACTTTAAGTGTATGAATGTGTACGGAACCCCGGTAGTGCGAGTTCTACTCATGCTTGACAGATTTTTTATAAGTGTAACAGACACATTCAGTAATTTCAAAAAGTATATTTTTCCTTCATCATTAACAAGATCAAGACAATTGAAGGTCAAAAATCTGCAAGCATGGGAAATAGATTCTACTTT
Source organism: Druceiella hillmani (assembly GCA_039881145.1). Lineage (NCBI taxonomy): Eukaryota > Metazoa > Arthropoda > Insecta > Lepidoptera > Hepialidae > Druceiella > Druceiella hillmani. Next base: position 31,321,270 of record JAYKKI010000008.1, read on the forward strand.
CCATATCGTTGCCACCAATCAAATCTAGATAGAATACTGGATAGCAATTTGCTAACATTTTCATCAAATACCTTAATAATGAAATCTAAACTTTAGGTCTCGATTATCAACCTATATTTCACTTGATATTGGAAGAGTCTGAGTTCTGAAAATAAATATTTATTTCTTCAAATACCGATATTGTATATCGTTTTGTTATACGTCTTATATTTCACTAAATCCGGTTAAGCCAGCGTGACGGAACCTAACCTGAAAAAGATACAAAACAATCCCGGCAACATCTAAACCGGCGCTTAAATCGCCGCTCCCGTGCCGGCTGCAGCCGGAGACGATTTAAGCGCGGCGACAAAAACGGCCGACGACGTCAGAGATCGTGATGAGCGACGGACGCGGCGGCGCGCGGCTTCCCCCACCCTCGCCCGCCTGCATACAAACAATTACGGGCGAGTGTTGTCATCAGAGTGCCGTGAAGTGATGTAAAAAAACAATCAGTCCCGCCAATAGTCACGGGTCAGCGGCGAGGCACGACCGCGGCGACCGGCCACGGCTTGGCCCGCCAGACATGACAATTAAATTCTTTTTAAGGAAAAAGTCGTGAAATACGAAATTTATTTTAAATTAAGTAGATTTATCTGGCCGACCGTCCGCGAGCGGGTACTTACTATTTCGTTGGGAAGCGAGCGGGTAGCGTCACTTCGGAATTGTACTCGATTAACTGTATTTGGGTTTGAAGACCCGCGTTAGGTATGCTCCGTACTGTGAAATAGAATATTTAGTGTTGGAATGCGGTTTGTGAATATAAGGTTCCGTGACGAGCTAAAAATCGTATGCGCGTTTATTTCATACTGTATAAATGGTAAACTTGGTACCAATATATAAACCGTACAAATATCTTTTCTCCGACTTCATCGTATCGATATATAGAGTTATGACACAAATTTAAACTATATTCATAAAACACTACGTTGTATTAACGTAGCACCACATTCATACTAACTTATACATTAACACTAATTGACAATTTTATTTTTAGGGTATTTTTAGTATATTTTAAAGCTTCCATTCGAAATAACGAACTCGACTCATGGAGGATGATCGAAGACTAAATGAGCAACTGAGCCTGAATCATACATACATATTTTGGTTCCTACAAATTGGACTCATATATCTATAAGTCAGACTCATATTTCTGTTCGTTCTTTACATTTTCCTAATTGTTTTAATAGATATAATATGGAATTGTTAATTTTATCTATATAATTGTTTCAATAAATTTTTCGACCGTTAATACCAAAGTCACTATTTGTTTTATCTTATCCCATCCTTATCCTAGAATTTGTTTAAGTTATACCCCTGTACCATATAATTGTTTAACTCATATAAATTAAAACTTGCATTTCGTCTACGTAGAATCAAAAGAATCAAAATATACTACAATAGCTGTACTAAAACTCAATATAATTATTCTAGCATATTGCAACAGTCTGTCATTGAATCTCCGTTTAGTAAATATATAGAAAAAGGATTCAAACAAATTTATTGCTGGTTTGTATAATGCTTCCTCGTCATCTTCATCGTATAGTTTCTTACGGCAGAGTGAATAAATTCTTAATTATCCTCTTCAATCTTTCTCAGTCAGAGATGCTATGCAGATCTGTTTAATCAGTCAATTTGATTGCACCATTGAAATGTTGACATGTGTCTTGTATTTGCTTCGATATTTTTCAGCAAACGACTTCTCGACACGATTGAAACAAATTGTCATTTATCTACGACTGACTAGCAATCAATCACTGATTGATGTATTCTCGTTTCCATCTATGAGATATAGAGCACAAATTTTCACTCAGCTTTTCACTAGACAATGTTATTTCAAAATTATAAATATTTTATTTTTAACTTGACGTAAAATATATTAAGAATTTTGCCAATAATTATATATTTAAATAAGTACAGAAATTTACATAGATATTTAATTGTTTTCCAGTTCTTATAGAAATAATAAGCACTTTAGCGAGGGTAGATGATATGATAAAAACAAATACATTAAGCAGCTTGTATGAATCATTGTAGGAAGATGAAAGAAAACAAAGAAATGTTAGAATCGGTGTCAATTAGAAAATGAAGTGCTAACTTAAGTATCATTCTGTCTATTTATATTTCTAAAGAACTGTCATGTTAAATATAACAATAGTTACATCTTTCAACACAAATACACATGACACAGTCTTAACTTTGGGGAAAAGAAAGCGATAAGAAAAAGCTTTCGTCTACAAATTAAATATGGCTTCACTTTCACATCAATGAGCAAATTAATATTTGTTTTTAAACAAAAATGTTATTCTTAATTTCGTTAGCATCACTTAACATGAATTTAGTACAGAATATGATGATACCAGAACGAGTAAATTCTTTATAATAACGGCCTTAAATAATTAAGCTACAAAATTTAAAAGTTAACCAAACCTGAACGTCTATCAAAATAATGCCAAGAAGGGAATATATTTTCCTTAAATAAAAATAGGCCTAATTTCTTGCTCTTTCTTTATTTTTGCGTTTATATTATTTTTTTTTGTATTTCATATTATACTTCTGCGTTAACATACTTCATACCAATTATATTTTAAATTTCATACGAATATTCCAATTGTAATGACATTCACAGCAAATCGACCGTTTCTTTGGCCAAAAATATTTTGAGAAAATTTCGATTTTAATAAAAAATCTATGCAAGCACAACCGCAGGCAAAAGCTAACATTCCATGTTTTATAATAAATTTGACTAAAAATTTAATAACAAAGATTGTTTAAAAACTAATTTTCTTTATAAAAGATTACTAGATGTTAAAAAATTGATTTTTTGAACTCTTGTCTATTCAAACAAACATTTAAGGTCTAGAATAAAAACTATATTGCATCAATAATACAGCAAAATAACAAAGCTATATCTGAAAGTACAAGTGTTTCATTAATAGCTACTTTGCACAGCTCTTCGAAAATCACGACACACCAGGCCTACATGCCCTCATTACGGCACTGGCAGGCGGCACTCAGTTCATCACCGGTAGACATTGCGAGCAGTAAATCATTAAAATAATATTTTTCGCAGATCGGCGACGCCGGCGCGCATGTCGGTCGCGTCCGTTTCCCCTTCCGGCCCGCGACAGCTCGAATTACGGCGGCGATACGCATCTACCGTGGAGATATGCCTATTAATCTGTCGGCCGTGCGCACCCGCAGTCTCGTTTACAACTATTAAACCTGCTACAGAGGCATGACTGCCGAGTGTGATGGATTTTGGCTTTGTTTGCTTTCTAGACTCATTACTGTCGCGCGTGCGTCTATTGATGATGAGTCAAATGTCTAGCCACTTTCATCCGCGTCGATTGGGTCATTTTCTATGTATCTATTTATTAGATAAAATAAAAAATATGACAATAGTCGCAAGTTCCACACATTATGTATAAAATTCCATTCATAGTATTCATATCAGGAATCTAAAACCAAAATTTTCTTACTCCAAAAAATATGAATGATATAATCGTTTGAAAGGATCAGTGGATTCTCTTATCAAGTTATGATGAGCGTTTTCATAAACTGATGTAAATTATGTTTTAGAAAAAGGTGCCATCTAACTTATCTCGAATCTGCTACTCTATTTTCGTGCGCTGAAAAAATATTGCAAACTGCGTTTTAACATGAATTTAGTATTACTGATGCAGCCACAAAGAGTTTAAATTACATTGGCAACTTATAAACTTTTTAAATGTAGTCAATAAAATCAATCATTAATTTTATAAGCACCGCCGGTATCTAATACTTCTCGCCAACCGTGTAGGCAGAGCGAAATTTCCGTCCTTATGGAAATCTTAGGGCCTTTGACTGAAAAACCGGTGAAGTTCGATTTTGATATGACTTCCGTCTTTAAATTTTCTATAACGTAAATTATTAGACAGAGAGCGAAAGAAACGGATATTAGATGGCGAAAAATCTGGAGAGTACGGCGGTGAAGTAGCGTATTCCATCCAAGTGAAAGTAGTTTTTCCACGCATTACTTTTGCTACGTGGGGTTGGGCATTGTCATGTAAAAAATAAACTTTGCTTTGATTTGAAGGAAGTTTAGTGGTAACTGTGCTCAATTGTTCACAATAAATTTTTAGCTGTAATTGTATTATTAGCTTAAAAGAGTTCCCAATAAATAATTCAATGACTAACTCCATTTATGGAGTATCCCCCCATGCACTCAAAAGTATCTTTTGTCCAATATTATATTTTGGTCTAGGTATACCTTTTTCTTAAGCTCCTAGCCACTGGCGTTTATGCTAAAAATTAATATAAGCTACCCACTTTTCATCTCCCGTAACCATATAATTTAGCCTCACAGAAGTTGTTTTTCCATTGAAGCATAAGAGCATGAAAATAGCTCTACCAAACAATGCGAACTTAATCTGGGATCTGTTCCAATAAGACTTTTAAATTTTTCTATATCAATTGTAGGGGGTCGCTCTGGATGAGGTTTATCGGACTGATCAAAATTCCCTTCTTTGGAACCAGTGCCTGGCTGTGTCGTACCTTTACCCATCTTTGTGCATATATTATGTGATGCTTCGCTGATTTTTCGCCCCAAACGACATTCATGAAGAAAGAGCCCTCTAAGTTCACTTCGAAATACTTCCATTTTTCATTTATTCTTTACTCGCTGATTACTCAATTGCAAACTGAACCGAAGTTCGAATGCCGCACTCTTTATATACCCTAGAAGAAATATTCTAGAAGCTTCTATAACATTCCAGAAATTAACATTTTTGCTCCGCTTTCTAGGATCTAATTTACCTAATTACAAATGTTGATAGGTAGTTCACCTAAGGTTAACATAATATTACAGAAAATATCTCAAAGGTGTTCATGTAAACTATAATGGAGCATTTCCACACATGATTTATGTTAAATATCACCTTGTTCCATTACAGTAGTAACAGATCTATTGGTAGATATAATGTTTCGTTTTAGTGTCAATAAGCTAACGAGACTACGTCGTAGGCTCGCCATCGATCATGTCGATACATAAATCGATCGTGTTGCCGATAGTAATGAAAATTTATTTATAAATCCGAACATGTAGAGACGTTAAATACAAATACACACTCATTTAAACTAATGAATAAAATTGTATCCATGATTGTCTTTAGAACTCTCAACAAAGCTGTGAAGATCCCTCTTACACTGCATATTTTTATATTTCAATTGCTTTTTTAGGGAAATTTCACTTATAATTATGAACTAAGTAACCAAACAACCATTTTAAATTTTCTCTACCAATGAAAATTAATTGAATATTTTTATTATAATTAGTTGAATATTTTCCGAATCTAAATCTGGATTTTCCTTAAGGGAATAATACGTTTAATTCTATAGACTAATTTTACTCGATCCGGTTAAATCGCTAAATATTTCACACACTTTTGTTCTTAATGAATCGACTAATAGCTTTTATGCCTCGATATGTTCTCTCTGCACTATTATTTCAAACAATTACCATCGTCATTAAAAAGTCCATCCTTCTCAAGAGTTGTTTGCTAATAATTTATATGTGCGTTTTAAGAATAAAAACAAGTAACAACGTTATCAACATAGCAAATAAGATGTAGGTTGTTATGATTGACAGTCAGTTTTTTTTTAATTCGTCTACCAAATTTTTTATTACACTAAACGGTACTGTATCCTCTTTTCTTCGAGTGTAACCGACTTGAGTTTACTTATAAATTCAATTCTCAATTGACAGCCAAAATTCAATTTTATTTCTTACTGAATTTTAAATTATACACTCTAAAAAGTTTTAAAAAATTATTATAGTCAATGCTAACATTCACTTTTATGTGATAAAGTTTATACTAACCTTATTTTATTTTAGATATATAAAATATATAACACCTTACTAAAGATAGACAACTACGTCGTCAAAATTTACGTAATAAAAATCACATCGTCATATTTCTAACTGGAGAAAATATTATCCTGTTTTTAAGTTTGAGTTGTGTTTTTACGCGATGATATATCAGCAGCACTATCTCCATATTCTAAGTCTTATATTTGATATAATAGGTCACCGCAGTCAATTTAAAAATATATATCTACTTAAAAACGACTGAAAAACTCTTCGTATTGTTTTTAAATACTCGTAGATTTTTAAAAATAGTTTACACAATTTATTTAATTTTTCTAACCTAATATTTTGGCGTGAAAAGGAAATACCGAAACTAATGTGCCTTGTCAATTGTGTTAATGAAAATTTCAAATATTTATTTTTAATAAACAAAGAAATGAAGTACGAAAATGATAAAAAGCGTAACGATCGGGTTTTGGAAATATATGACGACATGTGTTGGAAAAATGTATAAAGTTAGGAATAAACGAAGATAATATGAAATTTATATCAGATCCTTGAGCTTAATAGAGGTGTTTAAGATTTTGTGAGTACAAATACAAAAGACTTGTACCATATGTCAGCGGCTAGATGACCCCACAAAATAAAAGAAAAATTGGCAATATGTGTCTAATTTTATAAATAGATTTTACATTTCTATTTAGACAAGTGAAGCTTTATTACAGATGGAACGCATCTTTGTTTCACGAGGAATATATCTCATTCCATTCCCACATTCTTCATTTTGATTTTCCTTCTGCACACTTCACAAGAGTATTTCTATTTTTATTTTTCATTCTTCCATGTATCTTCTTAAAGGTTTTTAAGATATACATATACTTGTGTAAAGAACTTGTCCTAGTTGTCAGCACTAGATTACCCTGTAAAATAAAATGAAAATAGATGATAAATATTTAATATTATAAAGAGATTGTGTGCTTATATTTACCTATTTATCACTAATTAGAAGCCACCTTCTACTTAGCCAAGAGAAGCTTCTATAACGGAACACTTCTTAATTTCACGAGAAATAAACCTCATTCGAATCACTTATTCTGTATATTGGTTTCACTTGTGCATATTTTATGGCAGCTATTCTATTTTAATTTTCCATTCTTCCATATTATCTCTTCCTCGCTTTTTTTTCTATATAACTTTCTTCATTCATATATTTTTTCAGTTATACAATCAGAATAGTAATCATTTATCGGGACAGGATATATCAAATGTAATAATTTATTGGGACAAAATATATTAAATGATATATTATTTATGTATTAATTTACCTAATTTCAATAAAAAAATGCGCTTTTGTGGTAACAGATATTCTGGTAATTTTGTCAGTTGCGTTTTACGAAGACGAAACCTTTCTTATATCAAAAACTATGCCGAAATAAAATGTCGTGTGATGTTTTGCAATAGTTTTATATTTCAACCTGCCACAAGATAATACAGTAAATACATGAATAACTGTTTATTAGGCAGCCTATCTCTACCGCAGCTATCTCCATCTATAATTCCGTGTAAATGAAACTTCCGTTAAAACGTAGAAGTCAACCGCGAGTTGTAATTTAAACCCAGCGGCAGCGACTAAGATCTCGGGATAGTTCATTGATAATATTAAATAGGCGAGGCGTTCATATCTATTTATGGGATAAATAGATAAACATATTATGTTCATTTCCTGATGTTGGTACCATTCAGTAAACCAATAGAGTAGTTTGTAAGCACGGTAACATAAAAAGCGTATAAACGCCGAGGCAACCACTCGTAAAAAGGCAATACTCGTAGTTAATTTGAAATATTTATTCAGCGGTAATATTTGAGGCTCCGAGCAGGCTGCGTACGTCGAATTCGTCGGGAGAGGGTCAGCCCGGTCAACATAGGGTAATGTCATACCTACGCCGTCAATGAATGTTTAAGCTGTTAGAAAATTGAACCGAGTCTTAGGATATTAGATCTCATTAGAACTTTTCAGATTAAGACTTCATTAAAAAAATTAAATTGGATGAACCCATATTAGATTATGAGTTGATTCATTTGAATTCACAATTTGATAATTCTAATAAAATTTAAGGATTTGAGGTGCTCAGCTATAAATTGTACACCAACTAACAATTATCGTTTGTCCAAATATGACTTTTAATGTTAAAAAGAAATTCAACTAAACATAAGGCGTGACTTTTTTATTCGTCAAATTATACAAAAAATACTGTGGAAAGTTAAAAAAAAGCACAATTTAGACAAAGAATACTGAAAAGGTACACAGTCTATACGGAGCATACTGTAGAACATTCCAAAGAAACACAATCTATACGAAGAACACTGTATAGTTACACAATCTATACGAAGAACACTATATGGGCACACAATCTAATCTCGGAGAATACTGTATAGGTACACAATCTATACGAAGAAGACTGTATAGGTACCAAGTCTATACGAAGAACACTGTATAGGTATAAAATATATACGAAGGACACTGTATAGATACACAAACTATACGGATAATACTATATAGGTACAAATTCTATACGAAAAATACTATGAAAAGTACTAAAAAAAATTTAAGAAAAGTATGTCTGTTGAAATTCTTCTGCTTTTCTATTTAAATTACAACAAACAACCAAACGGCCAAACCGACCAAAAATAATTTAAAAAATTCATATTGTCCTGTTTCTAATATGCTACGCCGATATGTCGCTGCCCTAATATCGCATCAGCTGCAATAAATAGCGGCAAGCGCGGTGATACCCCGCGGTCTCGCCGCGCTGGGAGGCGCGAGCCAGCATCGCCGCGGCGGACGCAGCACCGTACCCCGATACTCGCTATAAGAATGTAAATGAATATTTCCATATCCGGCACGGGTAATGGCCACTGTAGCGTACCTACGATGTGAGTAATATAATACTGAAGCGTGGGGTGGGGAGACGGTGGTTGGGTGTGATTCATTAACTTAGTTCCTAATTTAGTTATCACTCAAAAATAATTTTGGGAATTGATAAAACAAAACCACTCGTACTCATATATTTTGTAAGGTATTAGGACACTGAACATATTGAGTAATAATAGAGAAATTAAATAATTCAAAATATTAAATAAAAAGTAATTACTAGCATGATATGGATGCAAAACGGTATGCAAAAAATAATTTTCCTCTCAACACTGTAATTCAATGGAAAATATCAAGATTATATTTACACAGTTAAACAACTGATCGAATTTAAATAATATACCCTAAGAAAAAAAGTTTGACCTAATGATCAGAACACCCCAAGTCTTCCTTTATATTAGTAATACTAATCTATCATCTTACTGAAACTCAATTTAATGGTTTTACTCTCCCATATTGAAAGGTTGTATAAATACATCATGATCATTTCGTAATTTTTAGCGTGTGATTCCATTTATTTTGAGTGAAATGTAAAACAATAAATATAGTTCAACCAAAATGAGACTGGACAATACATTGCAGAATTTGTATCTCTCCTTTTATATCTTCCTTTTTCTACTCATTCTAAAAATAATTTCCCACATTCTTTCCGCCATTTTCATTATGTGCGCAATTTGCGCGACGTGCACAAACTCCATTATATAAGTGTATTTTTACTGAAATGTAAAACAATAAAAATAGTTCAACCAAAGTGAAACTCGATAATACATTGCAGAATTTGTATCCTTAATTTTATATCTTCCTTTTCCTACTCATTCTAAAAATAATTTCACACATTCTTTCCGCCATTTTCATTGTGGATTATTGAAGGTCTATAAGCAGTGCGCGACGTGCACAAACTCCATTATATAAGTATAACATCCGAAATTGGTAGAATACGAAAATTGCGTAACATACCATTTAATAATTTAATAGTTTTGATGATATTATTTGCTGCTTCAGTAAATTATCTTGTTGAAGTCGATAAACGAAATTCGTCCGCTTCTGCAGTAAAATATTGAAAATCACCATATAATTAATATCTGTAGCAAATTCTCTGTTAAAAAACACTTTACTTACTTTTATTAATTTAAACTTATTCTAAAAATCTCGACTCTCAATTAAATAAAACTATGTGATGTAGTATTATTTCTACTTTATTTAAATTCTTTACCACTTCGTTGCATTACAACTTCAGGTGGACTGTTATCAGAGATACAGTATTCGATTAGACATTGTAAGATGATCTTTGCTAATTACCCACCTGAAGATGGTGTAATACAACGAAACCTAGGTCGTGGTAAAGAATTTAAATAAAGTAGAAATAATAATACATCACATAATTTCTTTTAATAATGAATAATGAATTTGTACAAAATTAACGCCAAATATATTCAAAATCTCGACTCTAAACATTCAGCAGTATATGTTAGTTAAGAGTTAAGTATTCCGAATGTAATAATAGTTAATAGTTTGTGAATATATGTACATATTAACAACTAGGACAATAATTGTATAATATCCTTAATTGAAAATTCTTTTTGCTATCAGTCCAACACTTTTAAAAGATCTTATCGAATGTATAATACGAGATATAAACGTTTACATTAAAGGCAGAATTTAGTGGTGTTCTGCATTTATGTACATATTTCAAGTCCATTTTGGCATCTGAGAAAATTATGAATTACACCAACTATGCGAACACGTTAATATCATCTGACTTAAGTTATGACGCTACAGCTAATAAACAAAATGTAACACATTCTACACCCCGACGTCCCCTGGTATACAGGCGACGCGCTCGGCCGCGCGTGCAACCGCGCAGGAAGCCGCGTCTCATCTCGCGCGCAGGCTCCGCGCGACACCGCCTTTGTCTAATTGCGACTCACCTATCCGCCACTCGTGTGGGCTATGCTCTCGTTAGTCGCCGGTCACATATGGTGCGGAGTGGACGCAATCTGTATAAAACTAAAAGCCGACACATAAAGTCAGCGTCCATATTTACAGTCATGTTACTAATCAGAGAATACAAAAAGTACGGCAAAAATCGTTTTTTATTCACATGTTCTTTTCTGCTATAATACTGAATTTCCTTTTTCATACAATACTTCTCATAAATATTACTCTTCTTCTCCATACTCATTTTTACTTCTTCAAAATATTTTTTTTTCACATGTTCTTTTCTGCCATAACGCGGAATTTTCTTTTTTGTGTAATAATTCTCATAAATATTACTATTCTTCTTCATACATATTTTCACTTCTTCAAAAACTTTTTTTTTCACATGTTCTTTTCTGCTATAATGCTGAATTTTCTTTTTTATATAATAATTCTCATTCTTACTTTTCTATTCTTCTTCATACTCATTTTCACTTCTTCAAAATAATTTTTTTTCACATGTTCTTTTCTGCTGTAACGCCGAATTTTCTTTTTTGTATAATAATTCCCATAAATATTACTACTCTTCTTCATACTCATTTTTACTTCTTCCAAATCATTTTTTTCACATGTTTCTTTCTCCTGGACCAATACAGTTTGATAAATGCTTCTAATTTCATACTGTGCTCTTGAACAATTACAATTTGATGAATGCTTCGAATTTCAATTGCATTTCTCTTCATTATATTTTCTTAAGCTGCTCGGTCTCAATATTTGTTTTCATAATAAATATATGTCAGTTTTTGCTCACATAGGTAAGAATTATTTTTAATGCTACATACGTGTTGTATTAAATTATTAAAATCAATTTCAAAACCGATCCATTGCAATAATACAGCTGTTTTATAGTTCAACATGAAAACAATTTCCGTATAAATAATATGTTTATCAATAGTGAAGAATACCTGCATATCATACGGTGTCTCGAAAAAACTGATTCCTCTTAAGACAACTCTATGTAATCGAAAAATGGCTCACTATCTCCGTTGCTTACTTCAGTTTGTGAACGATATCATAAATAGATTAATGAATAGATCACAATATCTTACATCAGTTAGCGATAACAATTTCATAAAGTTTTCATTTTATTACAAAATGTTTACGTGTGATTAATAATATTTTTATAAATCCTTTTAATAATTTCGAATCGCACTAATAAGTAACCACCCATTATGAATAGCGCCAATAAATGAACAATATTGGCACGGTATATCAATGTCAAACGGCCAGTAATTTAAAATTATGCACATTTTAAATTATGCAAACCCGATGCAATAGAAATTAAAATCTTCAAGTTAATTTGTCGAAACATAACCCACCCTCACCTAGCGTTGAATACGTAGTATTCTGTAGCATTATGATGTCTTCAATCGTAGGCCTATTAAAGCGTTAGAACCAAGTTAAAATTAGTTGTCTTTCGAATATGCCTCAGCATTAAATATATAATATTAACGCCTACTACTCGATCAAATTATTTACATGCAATATTTTGTGACGCGTCTTTTGAGTTTTTTTGTATTTTTCAATTAATAAATATAGACAAACCATCGCTATAAAGGTGCAACAATTTCTTTCATCGTATGACTGAATACACGTCGCTCTTTTTCTATATTTATTTTTATTACATGGCTTGTGATTGCCAAAATTTGTTTGTCTAGTTCATATATTCATATTTCGCTAAACCCAATCAGGCCTATTCGCTAAACCCATTAGTTAGCTCATAACCGACAAAAAAAAGACGTAAACACACAAAATCGTAATTTTGTTTATTGCAGCAACAGAACAGTGCCGCTAGTGATGCTAGTTTTTAAACAGTGTAGAAAGTTTATATAGTTGTGACTCTTTAAATACACTTTTAATATATTAAATTGTAAAACAGTAAGACACGGAAAGCTTAGTTCCAATTTAACACAAGGTCTGAATCCACCCTTTTTCCTACGCTCAGAGTTTGAATGCTACTAGGAACAGATTATATCGTTTACTGAAATGTATCTAAAATTATGGTTAGAAAAAATACTAGCCATAGGCGGAAAATCGACAAATTGATCCATGTTTCATAAACTGTAAAAAAAATTTCAAAAAGTGTAATAAAACATTTGCTAATACTACCCTGTGAGACGATTTCAATTATGAATAGGAAAAACATTTGTAATCTTTGTAAACTAGTAATAAAACCACTCAGTCAATGGTCGATCGCGATAACAGGTTCCAACGATTTTTTTTTAAATTAAATTTACTTTTTTTAATTAGATGATAACATTCATTGTGGTGAACCTATATTACACGGTTTATGCGACAGATCAGACAGTACTTATTTATTTTTAAAGACGTGTAATTTTTAGATAAGACTGTACTCTTTCATCCATAGATATAATATGATCTGGAATATACAAATATTTTAAGAAATTATTTTGGCTGCAAGCCAAAATTCCAATCTTAGTATCTTGCAATGTTGATTGTCAGTCAGCAACATTTATTAAACGAATTTATGTGAAATTCAATAAAAATCTTTTTTATATACTAAATCGGAATACAACGTAAAGAAGTTCTTAGATATAATTAGTATTTAAGAAAATAAGATAAAAGAAGGTTCTAAGATATAACTACGCTTGATATTGAATGATTGACAAATATTTGATTAAAAGCTAAAGTTGAATAAACCAAGACACCATAAATCTGTTTCCATAATTAAATTCCTTATTTTTGTAATAATAAATATATTCAGAATTCTTCATTGCCTTTAAAGGTTATGTTGAGAAAATTCTTATTAGTTATCCAAGAAGCGATGAATTAATTAGAATAAACATGACTTCCATATTTGCTACATACTTCCGTTTCATTTTAATATAAATCTAGTAACTATTAGATTAAATATAACGATTAAGTGTGAATATAGATTTATTAACGGTTAAACAATAGATTTAAGAAAAAATTTGTTACGGTTTAACATTATTATTTCATTCTTTAGCATTGCTCTTAGGGATTAAACTTTCACTATATCGACTGTAAAAGTATCTATTATGACACGCCATGAAGCGAAGTATCCAAAGATATTAAACAGAAATTATCATACAATAGGATTTCACACCTATGTTAAATTCGTATTACCTGGTAAATATTCCGAACGTATAATTCAATACTGGCTAAGCAAAATCATTATAAATATTTAGTTCCGATTTATGTTTACAAAAATTTTCGCAAATCATTATTCCACGCTTCGCATTAGACACGAACCGTAAACCCTCCGTTAAATTTGAGCGCAAGACAATAATAATGGCTGCGATAAATGTCGACACAGCCGCGGCGGGTACGGACTGCCGTACTATGGCTCGCATCCCTCGATACGCGAAACGTGATTCGATACATTCTACAGGGTGGTTTTGAAACGGAATACAAATTTAGAAGAAAACGTTATATCTAAATTATTTATTTATTTACATTAACATATTTTAGAAACATATACAATGATTATCGATATATGCATATTGGATGCTAAAAATAATGTTACAAAATAAAATATGGAGTGAAATCATGTTCAAAACTGTTTGTACATTATCAAATTTCCTTAGTGTATTAAAAAAATATATTTTATCGTGTGACATATCTAAGTTTATATCCGTATGTAGAAAATATTTTAAAAATTATTCAGAAAAATATACGTTTAATTTACGATAAATAATTGCCTTTTTCCAAGCATAGTTATAAAAATACTGAGAAATATGTTAAACGCTAAGCGCCATTTTTGCATTTTGAGTTTTTAAACAATACAGGGTTGCAATATAATTGGCATTATAGGAAGCAAAATTTAAACTTAAAAGAAATATCTTAGCTTAATTAAATATCTTAGCTCAGACAGCAAAACAAAAAAAAACATTATTTGGTTGAAAAACACCAAGCATAATTTATAAATTATGATTTGTGCATGCTTGAATTAAATGTTCTCGGAACGCTTATAAATAAACGTACAATGCAAGGCAGAAACTCTTTAGGCACTCTTAAAATATTCAGAAAATAGATGGTATAATTTTTAGAATAATTTCACGTACAACCTCCAAAAATTAATTCTTAGTTCCTCACAAAATGCAATACAATTGATTCATCAAAACTCTTACCGTGCAAAAACGATATTTAGGCTAAATGAAAAATGAGAAATAAATAACTTATAAACGTATAAAGTGTATATATGTAGCGATCAATTCGCGAAATGAAAGACTTTATAAGACATTATTTAAAATCACATGTACGTCAATTTAGATTTCATTCAATGTACAAATATAAATATCTGTTATCGTTAGATATTTTGAACGAAAGTATCTACTTCTTTACAATAAGATGTACCTTTTTCAACTGATACAGTAAATATTTATCAAATCACTGACACACACAACATAATTTAACAACAGTAAGCACCTTTCCCGAACACCTTGTCCCGTCTAGAGTCCATCAAAAATATGATCCGCTTGGTCGCGTTCAACCCCCAGTATCGGTACAAATCGCAAGACGCGTCGCCGAGCCGGTTGGGTAGGGGAGCGAGCCGTACCCACGGCCACGGTGCAACGGTGAGCTGGGGGACCGCTTCTACGGGGTAATGTTTGAATCCAACGTCAACATTATCAACAGAGTGGAGGTATGTTGTGGGAAAATAATGAGCGGTGTAGTTTCAAGCTGTCAGAGACGTAAGAATTTCAATGCAAGTCATAGGATATCTGGATCGCAAGATTAACAATATTATTCAAAGCTGGTTGTTACCCGTATCTTCCTTCGCATATTATTATTTCTTTCGCTCGACATCTGTAACCACGTCCTTAAAACATAAAACAGCAAAGGTTCATTTAAATCCGTAAAAATTTTTATGTTATACATGTATATTAAAAGAAATTTAACAAATATATTTTAGGAGCGTATCGCTAAGAATAACTATGAAGGTTATGTTCGCTGCAAATTTTGTTTCTTAATACATATATATATATATATATATATATATATATATATATATATATATATATATATTAAGAAACAAAATTTGCAGCGAACATAACCTTCATAGTTATTCTTAGCGATACGCTCCTAAAATATATTTGTTAAATTTCTTTTAATTTCAGAAAGGAACATTCACGTCTTAATTAGAAAGTTAATTTGGAATAAACTAAGAAACCGGATTTATAAGTATCGGGTGAAACTTAAAGATGTGAAAAATTGTCACGAAGCAGAAGTCAAGAAAAAAAAAGTTTATTGTCTCCTATACAAGTAACTCATATTACCTCATGCTTATTGCTGTCCCCTCGTTTTGCCTTCCTAAACAACTGTAACATTACTAATTCCCCATTCTTGCTACGTATTAACATAATTACCAAAAATTTAAAAATAAATTAGTATAACTTTAATTCAAAACAGTTTATTTTGCTTCAAAAGTAAATTACCCAAATGCTTTGACAACAAGTCAAAAATACACTTCAAATACTTTCAATTTCACAACTAAATGAAACTATGTGATGTAGTATTATAT
Organism: Druceiella hillmani; assembly: GCA_039881145.1. NCBI lineage: Eukaryota > Metazoa > Arthropoda > Insecta > Lepidoptera > Hepialidae > Druceiella > Druceiella hillmani. The sequence continues at coordinate 31,337,569 of JAYKKI010000008.1, forward strand.
CTACTTTCTTTAAGTTCTTTACCACGACCTAAGTTTCGTTGTATTACATCTTCAGGTGTACAATTAGCAAAGAATCAATTCTTCCCACCTGAAGATGTTGTAATACAACGAAACCTAGGTCGTGGTAAATAAATTAAAGAAAGTAGAAATAATACTACATCACGTAGTTTCATTTAATTGTTAATAATGAATTTCTACAAAATTAACGCCAAATATATTCAATACTTTCAATTTATTATCAATAATATGTATAAGTTAAAAATCTTTGCTAATAGCCCACCTGAAGATGTGGTAATACAACAAAACCTAGGTCGTGATAAAGAACTTAAAGAAAGTAGATACAATACTACATCACGTAGTTTCATTTAATTGTGGATTATTTTTTTCATTATTTAACAATCAACATACAACATATCAGATTCTGTTCAATGGGAGAAAGTAACGGAAAAAATAAAGACATTCTATGTGAATACGAAGTAACAAGTAAAGATGTTATGGATGTTATTAATATTTAACTCAACTAAATATCCTTTATTACAAAATTCCAAAGTTAGTTATGAAATAAAAAAGTTACATTTACTAAATTAACTTAAAAATGTAACGAATAAACATAGTGCGTATTTTCATACATTTCCTTTGACTATTTTTTTGACAAAGAATGTTGCTTTGTTTAACATTATTATCTTACATATTTGTTTAACATTATTATCTTACGTATTTGTTTACCATTATTATCTTACATATTTGTTTAACATTATTATCTTCAATATTCAGATTAAACCTAAACGGGATTCGGTCAACAAAGTCGTCAAATAACAACGATTAAACGAGTTAATTCGGGAAATAACCGGAAAAAGATTTTTTTTTTCGAAATTTAAATTCTCGACAATTCTAAAATAACGGGTAGTTCTATTTTACTATTATGAATATTCCTAAACCTACGTTATTCGTCTTGTGAAATTAGTCCGCATGTCTCTCAAAATTGTTAAGATGCCGCTGAAACAAACTTACCAACAATTACTTCGGACCGCAAAACAAAATCAACGTGTCCCATATTTAAAGCGATCACCCGAACCCGTACTTCTGTCGCGGGGCAAGTAGCGCACCGGTACGCACCGGTAATTGTCGGCGTAGCGGCGTCTCATTAGCCAGCTGGCGAGGGGTGGCGCGCGTGATTCGCACCGTGGGAAGAACGCGCCGCGCATCCGCGCACCGCGGCGCCGCACGCAATGCGAGGTGCGGTCCAAAGACTAGCGCATAGATTTTATTACGTAAAAATAAACTAGCGACACAATTTATTAAAAAAAAATTGTACCACTACTGCTTGCAGTAATGCTTTCTGAGTTACGATATTTCTATGCATGGCCCAAAACTCACCATTTTAACAAACTATAATAGATATCTCGTAAAATCTGCTTTAAGAAAACGTTTACTAAATAATTAAATAAAATAGTCAAAATATATGTGATACATAATATCATGTAGAATGTTAACTATATGATTAGTGAAGAAGACAGAATATGTTTTGTATTCCATATTTCTCAATAGTAAATTAACCATTATGTTACATATAATTTAGTATTGACAAATATGGATATGGCAAACTTGGACAAATTTATTATAAAAATTCTATATAAAATCGTGTTGAAAATTAGTATAATAATAATCTAAAATTTTAGTAGAAATTCTTAAAATTAGAAAGAAAACATAATTTAAATAATCCGATTGAAAAATGTGCCACTGAGAGCACAATGTTAAAAATAATAAAAGAATATAAATAGTTGTGTTATAAAAAAAACATCATTTAGATCAACATTTATAAAATTACTAAAACTGTAACCACTCATATATTTCCTTCTGTCACCTTACTTGTGTTTCCTTCTACCACCTCCCGTCGTATTTCCTTCTGTCACTTTATTTGTGTGTCCGTCTTTCAGCTTCCACTGTATTTCCTTCTATAACCTTACTTATATGTCCTATGTCACCTTCTGCTATATTTCCTCCTGTCACCTTATTTGTATCTGCTTCTGTCATCTTCTGCTGTATTTCCTTCTGTCGCTTTCTTTGTGTGCCCTTCTGTCACCTTCTGCTGCATTTCTGTCTGTCCATTATTTGTATATCCTTCTTTCTAAATTTACTGCTCTATTTCCTTCTGTCACCTTTTTTAAAACACAATGAAAAAATCAAATTTCTACTCGTTTATTCGTTTCAGGTACATTTATCTTACAATTTAAATATACTTTTTAAACACGTTTCCAAAAATTTACTTAATCATTTGGTCTGTGATCAGAAGGAATTTGATATTCATGTCGTTATATATTACACATGTATCTACCATCACCAAAAAATTAAACATTTCTAATTTGGTTTACTACGGTTTAGTATTACAATACATCTCTACTATTTTGCCAATACTTTAGAAATCATGATAACAGACAGACCGACATGTAAATAGGTAGAAAAATTAATGAGTTTCTTTTTACATTTCGAGTTACGAACCTTACAAAAGACAAAAGGTTGCTAAAGATGATCAAACTAAAACCATTCACAAACATAACCCAAAGAATAATTTCTGCATTCAAATTTAAATTAGAACCATTCCTCGGCCCTTGTCATGTGACGCAATCACTTGTCAAGAAGGGTTCCTCTGTTACTTCACACTGAATAAATGTCTAATTATACAAAGCCACCGGTCTTATAATCGTATCCATCCTATTGCTGCCACTTGATCGATATTCAATTGTTACACAATACTGCATAAATTATTATAATTCGCCCGACACAAAGGTGTTCCTCGCGAAAAACGAGAAACCCGCCGAGCCACCGTACCCCACATACAAGTCCTGATTAAATACGACTGACCATTAGGTGACACTTGTGTTGCCATTATTGTATGCAAATAATAGCATTCTAGCTACGAAAGGAAATAAATGTTTTGGATCGTAACTTTCAAGGCAGTCCCAACAAAGCGTAAAGTAACAAGTTGTAATTTGCGACGATCGTTATCTGATACTTTTGTGAAAAGGATAAGATAAATGGGAAATTATGGCTTGTAATGCGAGTACTTTCGCTGCCTATAACCATATCATGTTATATCCCCTTTGGCTCACAATGAAACTACCCATCTTTTTAAATGTTTAACCATTATTGCAAAGTTATACATATGTTAAAGTAACAGTAAATAAATTACCCGTTACGTTATATAGCTAATCGTATTCATCGAATCGTTTTCAAGCGAATCCATCATAAGGTGGCCAAAAACTCATACTTTTCTTCAATTAGGTTTATAAACATTTTTATCAACCGAGATTACTTATAAATGTCATGTATACTCTTTTCAGTATAATATAACACATTAGTGTCACAATAGTGTCACATTAGTTTCCCTCTCAATTTTATAATGACAATAGTCTTAAATATTCAAATAAGAGCAATGCCAATCGCTAAGATAATGTTAGGTTTTTCATAGCCTTTTTTAATTTAAACGCATTTTAAAAGGAAAATATTACCAAAATCTCAATATCTGAATGGCATTTTATTCGTATTCAACTCAATGAGACGTGTTGAAATTTCACGTATTTATAGAAATACTATAGTTCATTGAAATCTCTAACATCCAACATAGTGCAAAATAGATCACGGAAAATAGTTTACCAAATTAATAAAAAATTAAATCCCAGACCCAACCATAGAATAAATGCGCAAACAATTCGACTTTTACATGGTGAATAAAAAAGATTAAGAAGCAAAAAAACTGCAATAAAGTAACGGCCAAGACTGGTTTAAGGACGAAGGGTCGCAAGTAGTCGCAACTCAACATCTGGTTGGCCAACAATAGAATCAGGATAAATGTATGACACAGTTCTTCGCCCCATTATTCGCATGCTACAACCGACAGGTTCCTCAAACAAAATGTATATCTCCGCGCGAACCTGCAACTTAGTTGAGTTTCGCAACAATTATTTCGCAACTTTTTTATGCAAATAACGGAACTTGCATAAAAGGTGCGTAAATCAAGCGACAAAGCGCTGCACTGCGTCATAAATTCGCGAAACACGCCAACGGGACAGTTACGGGCCTAATGCACGATCGTTATCAAAATAAGAATGAATAGAGAACATTGTTAATGATGCATGAAACTGAGATTTAAAATGTAACGCGGCGGGGTAATGTAGCCGTAATTTGTTCGCTAGTTTACATTGTCGCCTAAGGTGACTTGTTCGATGTTATCGATAGCAAGAACGAGCGTGTTTTCAACTTATATGGGGCAATTTGTAGCGCGTGCGAGTTATTTCGGAGGTTTATTTAGCGTCTGATTTTATTATTTTGATAAATCTACTTAGGTTGCTGTTGCTACTATAGTGTGACGTGGAATTGGTATAATGTTAATTACAAGCAAAATTAGCTGGGTATACCACTCTTTATCTGTCGTGCAATGGGCGATTAACTACCTTGTAACATAATGTAATACCTTTTCATGGGTAAATGAAACGTAGAGGCCACCTATCGCGCTTCAATGGAAAACGAAATAATCATAGGTTTTTTGAAGTAAAACTTCTTTACGCACGCTTAACTTGGGGAGTAAGCGGATGAATGCGTGACAAGAGCGTTACGAAAAGTGTGATCGGGCGAGGCGAACGGAAGTTGAGAGGGAGATATAAGTTAGTGAAGACAGAAAGAGAGAGAGTTACGTTTCATATATTACTGTAGGGACAAGAGAGAGAGGTGCGAGGACACATTTTCTTTCCCTCTTTCTCTCATAGCCAGTTATGTTTCGTATATCTAAGACACAGTGCAAGCCTATTGTCTGTATCACACTGTAGGAGCAAGAGAGAGCAGTGCGCGCGCACTTTTTCTTTCTCTCTTCCTCTCATAGCCAGTGCATGAAATATATATACATATATATATATATATATATATATATATATATATATATATATCTATATATATATATATATATGTATATATATTATATATACATATATATATATCTCGCATATATATATATGCGAGTTTGCTAGCGTTACGCGAACTGTGATTTTTTTTATTATTTTGTTCAATACATTAAATATTCTAGGTTTAAAGTGAATAAAATTGTAAATTAATTTTAAAGTTCATATTTTGTGAATTTGAAATTTTACTTCAGTCGTTTGGTTTAAAGCACACTCGTTTTTTTTATTATAACAGACTATCTAAACAGTTTCAACAGGTTAGAGAGTAACATTGTCACCCTAGTAGCCACATATCTCTTAAGTTATGTACTGTCTACAGCAAACTTTGCCTAATGCGTACGGTTTCTCCCTTTTTCATGTACTAAATACGTACAATTCATTCAGTTTATATACTTAGCTAAAAAGTAAACATCCCTGTTTAAGTAAGACAACAGTATTGAAGGGCTATATTATTGTGAGTATTTTCTCCGAAAGACCCGTACAAAACGCACGTATGGAGAAATAACATGTAATTTGGTTCGAGATCAGCCCGAGATCATAGTATATATATTTGTTATAAAAGGTTATTTTTGTTTCCTAAATCTCGATTACAAAATCTGTGCTTCATGGGCATGACTCAACGACGTCTATAGCAATGCTTAAGGAGAACGAAAAATTAACTGATAAGTTTTCTTCGACAAATATTTCTAAATAAAATATCTTTTAAAACCTGACTTCAAAGAAATAGGTACTAAAAAGTAAAAAAATAATTAACTCAAAATAGGTACCTACTTTTTCGCAATAAATAATTAAGTTACTTATTTTTGAAGTTGGTTCCAGAACTGTCGACCAACTTAAACAAATTTTTAATTTAATTTATAATGTAAATTAAAAACCTTAACTTATAATTTACTCATAATACGAAAAATATTCATAAAAGGTGTATTTATAACGGAAAATTTTCCCTTTTTTTTAATTAGCAGTACTGGCACCAAATTCAAAAATAAGTAATTTAGTTTTTTATTGTGAATAAGTAGGTACCTATTTGAGTTAATAATTTTTTACTTTTTAGTACCTATTTTTTTGAAGTCGGTTTCTAAAAGAGATTTTATTTTAGAATTTTTAGTGATTATTAATATTAATCATCACACTATAACTAAGACTCAATTATTTTGTCTCTCAGAATATTGTCTAATTATTAAAAGTCACGGGTAAAAGCTAGTATATAGATAATTTCCTCTTTGTCTAAGGTTCATTATCAACAACACATAGAAATGAACCAATAGTAGTAACCCACAGTGGTTAGCTGTTAACCGTTGAGGCGTTTCGTTCTCAATATCCGAAGCCCAATACTAGATTTTGCGAAGTAACAACTACTAGTAGCAAATATCTTAAAACACAATTGGTTTACTAACTCCCATTAAGGAGTTCCATTGTTCATCTTCAGAACTTATCATCAGACCCTGATAGGGGTGGCATTCCTTGGGGTTTCATCCGGAGTATCCGGTTTTAAAGATTTATATCCGGGCCCTGCATTAGTATGGTAATTCTTCAGTTTTCATCGAAATGCACCTAATTTTTTTAAACAACTGTCTGCAGTGTAAAATGAGTTGAAATACTTAAATAGCAATCCACTATATCTATATATCTACAATATGGAATATTAATGCTATAGTAAGTGTAAATATTTAACTATTGTATACAACAAATTGCTAAATAAACACTGTAATTTCATTTAATGTAAACTTTACAGACCTGGCTTTGCCTTGTTTTTGTTTTTACTGATCTCCGGGTTTTGGGTTTAGCAAAGGTGGCAGCCCTAGATCCTGGCCTGGTAAGTGGTATAATTATTTTACAAACTAACCACTACCCGTATCAAATATCTTGAATCATAATTGATTCATTGCCATTCGTGAAGAAGTTTTATCGTTCATTTCCGGAGCTCATCATCAGATCATCATCACATTTGTATGGGATTACTCCTAAAGTACCCTCTTTCAAATAAAAAAGAATAATCGCTGTCGGTCCACTCGGTAAAAAAATATCGCTGAACATATATAAAAATAATTTCGACGAATTGAGAACCTTTTTCTGAAGTCGGTAAAAAAATAAAGTCACTGTTTATCTAACATGCAATGTATATTAAATGTTATGTGACAATGACCACACCAAAACAGCAACATGGTACCAAATATTCACGTAGGTTTTTTACTAAGTTTGTTATTATAATTACAACCGATGCAAATGCATACATGGTTGGATTTTGCATCTGATTTAATAACGCGATGATGTAGTCAAATAGTATAATTACTATGGATGCAATTATTTGAACATTAAATATTAAGAGAAGAAAATAATTAGTCCTGCGAAAACATTTTAAGAAAAACAGCGGTATGAATTCAGTGGAAGTTTGTCACTTAAATTACTTCAATATATTTAATTAGAGTACCTACATAAAGTATTTGTAAACCGACATTCATATTAATTACGTGAAATTTTCTTAAAATGTATTGCAATCTTAGAACTAAAGCTATTCCCCTTGTTAAATTTATTACTAACTAGCCGTGTCGACGCGACTTTGTTCGCGTGAAATACGGTTAAAAAAATTATTAAGAATTGTTATCTTTTAAATTTTTTTCAAAGCTGTATAAGCATAAAGTTTACTCAAAATGCTATTAGATGAGTTTGGCTGTACTAATATTGTAATATTCACAAAGTCAGGATGTTTTTTTAAGTGTGATATCCAGATAAAAAGTATATATCCTATATGTTGTTCGAGGATATAAACGATTATCATACCAATCTTCATCATAAACTTTGCAGTAAATTTCAGGTGATTAAAGAACAAATTTACACACACACACAGATAGACAAACATTCTAGAAACAGGTTTTCTGACTTCTACTATCATTCTATACGCTAAATCCATCATTCCTTATAAAATATTTTTCATGTACAGATTTCACTCCGTTATAACTTTATTAAATGTATAGACCAACAATTTACTAAATTCGTGTGCTTATAATTTAAATAACCTTTGAAAATTTCACTAATGAACGATTAAATTGCATAAGAAAAAAAGATGACTACATCAGTACTAAAGTAAATCGTTAGAAAACAAATATAATTGCAGGATGAAGATAGGTAAATCCTATTTCATATAAAGCAAATATATATTTTTCGAGTTGTTCTAAAATTACCTTTAATATAATAGGTTTGTACTAAACAGAATTGATGATTGTCATTTTTTACCTAAAAAGCGTTCATAAACTTAATGGAGTTTACCAAAATAGGTAGCAGGGTTTCCCACAACAGAGAATATATTCAATGTCCTCGCCGGTATGTTGCATATTGATAAACATTAAAATGTTTTCTATTAAAATACTCGTTTATTAGCATGGAGTACAAAAAGTAAAATAATTGCAGGTTAGACTATAAATAAGTATATTATAAACGTGCCTTTACCATGTAGATAAAAGTGGGATTTGGTGTTACAACATATTCATGCAAGTATAGTATTTTATAGTACTTTTTGATGATATTCAACTAAATATTGGCCTTTATTCGATACTAAAGTTTGATTGAAGCATCTCTTTACTTCATACGGCAGTGCCTGGTGAAAACTCAGATACCGGTTATGCAGTAGTGGTTAACAAACTCGTTGACATGGACTTGAGTGTTGGAGTGTTCCTGGACGAGTACTTCCGCTGGTCATTGCCGCAACGACAAATTGCGGTCAGGCGCGCTGTTCCCCCGATTCTTAGCAAACTAGTCGCAACGACAGTATTTATTTATTAATTCATTTAAAAAAAACGGTTACATCGTAAATTTTTAAAGCTACTACCGTCTACGACTAGCGAAACTAATAATTAAATATTCAAACATATTCAGAACTCCTCATTCGATCTGTGAAAATCGACAGTTATTCTCTGTTTACTATTTCAGTTTTCATAATTATTGTTGCGAAAGTATTGATTGGACAGAGCAATTCGTGACTCATTTTCCAATTTTAGTTAGCGTTTACTCTTTCCTAATTCTATTGTTTATTTGCGTAACAGCTCTTAGTGGTACATATTTAGGAATGGCTTTTTTTACTCACTTAACACATAGGTAATTGAGCAAGTAATTTCTGTAGGAAACAAAACCTCCAAAAGAAGAACTATATCACAGCTCAGTTAACCTGTTCAACTTTGACACGGAAATGCCATAGATGACCACCACCAGCTGGGGGTGCAAGAAGAGGATGGACAGCTTAAGTCAGGTAGCGAAACAATCGAATTATTCGAAGCAAGCGGTGAATGTTACGGATGAGCATGGTATTACGCACAATTATTTCCAGTAATTTGTTTGCATTAAGTGTGACATTGGAACGTCGCTTGCGCGCAACGCGGAGTACGCGCGCAATTAAACTGACGAATGTCTAATGATGCTCGCAGGACGAGCGGCGTCGAGTCGATTAGAGCCCGGAGATTTGTTATGTGGATATTTAGATTCATGTGTGTGCTCACCTTGAACTACAGAATTAAAGCAAATATAAAAATTACAACGTATGCGTGACTTTTCGGTAACGTAGACTCTATAAGTTTCAATTGATGTCGTCAAAAATTACGTTAATACGAGTATTTGAGTTTGTTATAATCGTTGCTTTATATATATAAGGACACGCTGTAGGTCCCAATTGTGAACCGATCTATTTAGTGATTCTTATTTCCAGCGATTGGTTATCTATCCGAATATATGCTTATCAATTTTTACAATGATTTTTTTAAAACAGTTTTCTACAAAACCTCCCTTCTTTCGTGCTCGGCGACTTCCCAACCACTTAACCTTTCATTTTGTGTGAAGCTTGTTGCCTCTTCTCATGTTTTGTTCCCTATATTTTTGTTTCCTATTGTTTTTGATTTATTTCTAACTTCTAAATTTTTCTTAAAATTCGTTATTTAATAAAAACTTAAAAAACGTGGTTTATGCTCTTTGGCACATAACGCCCATTTCGTATTCAAAATCACTTTCAAAATCGTCACATTTTAAGGTTGGCCAATATGTGGTACCCATCTTAATAGTATCTAAAATAATATAGGTAAATTATCATAATACGTTTGTGTATTATTTTTTTTGGTAACTGAATTGTTTATTATTTTTCGTATGTAATGTAACCCGACTAAAAGTCTCGACTCGATTGATTGATAATACCGTTATCGATATACTCGTAATCTACATATGCTCCATTACATGCACCGAAATGTGGTGAAAGGAACTCTTCACTAATAAGAAGTAAACTCATTCAATTTGAATTCGTTTCACTTATCTTGTCGTAAGCAAAAAAAATAACAAAATTATTGATTAGGTAATTATGTATAGGTACATACAAAGGCATGAAGCAACTAAGATGTCAATTGGTAGGCAGAGAAGGGAATAAGTATAGCTATAAACAAATGCAAAACATGACTAACCAATAGTATGTAGGAAGGTAGATAAGTAAATATGTAGAGTTATATACACAAACATAGAAATTAAAATATTAATAGGCAGGTAAGTGCGTATCCATAGAAATATATGAAAGCATTAATGTAACAAGTATATTAGTGGGCAGTTTTATATAGCATATGCAGATACATACAGGCTTAAAGCACTGACTACGGTGAAGCCAAACAGGAAATGCGATTTACACGTACGTACGTTAGTATGCACACGTGCATGTGTGTACACATGCACGTATATATGTTGATACATATGAATATATTCAGGTTCATTAAACATAGCAAACGTGTCATCCGATTTCAATAAATGAAATATTATTTTTTATTGAATTCATCGTAAGTTCATGATATTCTCGATAATATAGGATATTAAGAAAAAAAGAAGGAAATATAGAAAAATAAAACATTTTTACAAAAAAAAATGGAACCAACTCTAAACAGCTACAGAATAAGTAGCGTATTGAATGATGAAAATACGAATACTTACTCGGAACTTTTGGGGTACAATATCATTTCCGAACAGAAATAAATCTGCAACACATTGTCATTGCTAGAGATTTTTAGAGGCGGTAACAACTAAAATGTGGCACTTATCTGTGTTTGTGTTTGCGTGGATAGGCATATACGCGAGAGAGGAGATAAGCAGCGACTTAGCACCAATTAAATCATTAACTTCTAATTCAATTTGGAATTATTATGTGACAAACTTATTTTCTTTGTTTTAGGTTTTGTTTTTATTTGTACTTACTAACTAAGTTTTACACTAACGTAATATAATAAACGAAACTTTCACGGCGCGAATCCTGCTCAAGACTTATCGTCTTTTTTATACCTCCATCTGTTAATAGTCATACAATACTTAGAGTGAATAACTCTGAAATAAATTTGATTCCCATTTGCGTCATGTATATTGAGAACATACGCATTCAAAGATCGTCAGAAAATGTTTTTCCTCTTTAATTTAAAATCTTATTCTCATCCTCTTGCAGTCAATATATTTTTAATTTTCTTTTTTTTATTTGTTTTATAATAACACACTATTTTATATTTTTAAATTTTACCCACATTTTGTTAAAACAACCGGTCACAATCTTTTAATAAACCCGTGTTCTAATTTTTGTGTTTCGACTAATTGAGAGAGATTATTTTTGTAATCAGAAATTATGTAATATTTTGCGTAAACGATAAATAAGTAAATAACATAAAAAAAAATTTCAAATGGTATTAACTAAAACTAATAACTCAAAAAAAATTTATACAGAAAGCTGCACAGAGTTGGTTAATTAGTATGGAAATTTTTTTTTTCATACTCTTCTCAAAAATATAAAATGAAAGTAATCTATAACATTTCTCGATTTGTCTTTTATTACGAAGAAATTATATTCCAATAACAAAATATTTTTCTTTTTCAAAATTTTCTCACTCATAATTATGTTTCATTATTATAGACAAAACATCCACGAAAAGTAAAAAGTTAAGAAAATTGGTGGCATAGTCTTAGAGCAAGTACAATTTCTTTATGGTTCGCTCTTTTGTGAATGTGTGAAATTTTGTATACTTATAATTTGATTTTTGCTTATAATTCTCACCTTTAGTACATACGTAGGACTACACGAATTATTAAAATTGATCGTGAGTGTTTAATATAAAATAAATAAATTATTTTTTTAATTTTTTTAATAGTGTGTTAAGCAGAAACGTCTACATACAACAGAGACATCTGTTGACAGTTAAATCATGTGTCCACCAGAGTTAAAAGTTTTTAAATGTCATATAAATTAAAATTATAAAACAGAATTAAGTACAATATTTTTCATTAGATCTATGATTTAAAAGCTAACGTAATTCATATTAGCTATCGCTTTACTCTACTAAAAATACACACAAATGCGCCACACACATAAAAAAACACTTTAATATTGATATAATATAGAAATCAAATATAATATTTTACATTAGCATCACCTATGATTTAAACATTAATGTTACAAAATTAGAGTCACTCATATTAGCTTAGGTTTTTCTCTGTTACACATATACACAAATGCGTCACAAATATAAAAGCACACCTTAATGTTAATATAATACAGAAAATAAGTATAACATTTTACATTAGTATCACCTGTGATTTAAATGCTAATGTTATTCAATTACTGTTACTCATATTAGGTAACGCTTTTCTCTGCTAAATATAGACATAAATGCTCCATAGATGTAAAATCACGCCTTAATGTTGATATAGAATATGTTATATTAGTTAATGTTACAAAATTAGTGTCGCTCATATTAGTTAAGGTTTTTCTCTGTTCAAAATGCACACGATTGCGCTACACGTATAAAAACATATCTCAAGTTGAGGTGATATAGAAATTTTAGTTTAAAATTTTACATTAGCATCACCTGTGATTTAACTACTAGTATTACTCAATTAGTGTTACTCATAATAGCTAACGTTTTTCTCTGCCAAACATACATACAAATGTGTCACAAACAAACACACAAATGAGTCACGGATATAAAAGCACACGTTAAAGTTGATATAATATAGAAATTACGTATGTATTACATTTTACATTAGCATCAACAATCATTTTACATTAGCATTTTACATTAGCATCACCATTAGCATTAGCATTCAAAATGCTAATGTTACTCAAATAGTGTTACTCGCACAAATGCGTCCTATATATAAAAGCACACCTTAGTGGCGATGGCATACAACAGTAATTAATTTCTTTTATTACAAACAAAAAACCACATAGCCACATAATTTGTAACTAGACGCATCAAAGACGTAGGTAGGTGGAATCATTCTGTTTTACCAATATTTTCTGTGCTATTTCTTAGCGGGTCCAACAGATGGCGTCAGAATAGCCTTAATAACAAAATAACATTATAGTCCTAGTTAATAGCTATTGTAGTCCTAGCGTGAAGCCATATTCGGTAGAAAAAATTACACTTCAAAACACTAAGATGACATTTTGCTTCATTTTTCCTTCTGCAAAATAATATTTGCATATGACAAAAAAAATTACTTATAATGGTCTAATTTTGTTCTTAGGAATCCATTCATGTCGGCTTGCTATATCAAATTTAACAACATATAAGATATTATCATTTCAGATACGTGAACATTTGATCTATACCTAGTATCTGGTATGTTAAACAGATACTTTACATAATAATTAACTCCTGAAAAAGCGAACAAAGGAAGGGAATAGAGTATCGAAAAAAGAACATATATATATATATATATATATATATATATATATATATATATATATATATATGTGTGTAATAGATAGTTGTAATAAAGGCAAGACAATTATCTTGAGAACATGATGAGAACAATTTATAGTGCTATTGACATATCTGTTTAATATAAAATCATTGCATTTACCTCAGTTGATGAAGGAATAAAAATTAAGATTCAATTTTCAAATTCAAAATTAAATTAGTCAGGAAACCGTGAGATTAGTCGTAAAAGATATTAGTGCCGGAAAATCTTTTAACGAAATCTTCGAACCCAGTGTTCAACTTTTAGATAGTCTTATCTGGGAAAACAATGAAAAACAGTTGACAAAATGGTGTCACTAAAGTAAAATAGCGTGCCCTTCAGCGAGATAATGATATAATACATCACGCTATAAAGGCACGCTCGCGCCATTTCTGCGAATAATAATAATAATAACTATATTTAATATCCGGCACGCGCAATGCGACGTGTCAAATCGATTTATTTCCGCGAACCGTTACGGCTGTGTTTTAACAGCGCGGCCCGCGCTGTGGCCAGTTAGCGCGTTGTGCACGAGTTGCTTCCTAGCATTCCTTATCGGACTCACTGGCCAGGGAACAAATTAAATGCTTAAATGGCTGAAATTATACGCCCCGTGTCAATAACAAACGAGCCGCTTCATCTAATTTAACTCATTTAGTCAGCTTAAAAACCTGAACTTATGAACTAGCTTTCTGTACCGTAGATTAGGAGATCAAATTTAAGTAACTTATTTTTAAAATAAGCAAACGTTTTCAGTAAACTTCTAAAATAAACAGATATTTCTATCAGCATAAAATGAACAGATAATAAGAGTGTCATATAACAGATTAGAATTCAATGCATTAACCGTTTCATCTATGTAACTTATCGCATAAAACGAGTACAGACGTACATAGTATATTGGTACCAAACAAATAGGAAGATAAATTGAGACAAAGAGAAAATATTACGAAACTCAAATTTTCACGGTTAAGTATAAGTGTTATACGGTGAACTGTTAAAAGTGTTAAAATGTTTATATAAGTTTAAAGATAATTAAATTAAACGAACACTGACGAATAAGTAATTATATTGTCAGTCAGAAATTAGGTGCCACCAGACTTAAATATCGTAATAAGTCTATTTAATTTTTACGAATTATTTATGTAATGACTATGTAGTCGGGCTACCCGTCATTACCAGATAGAAAAATTACCTTAGAAAAGGATAGGAAAATTTACAACTCATAGATGTATAAAATCTAGAATTTATAATATATAAATACATGTATATGTATTCGTATGCTATTATTTATGTAATGACTATTCTCGGTATTGTCCTGCTACTTTTCTCGGTAAACGAGACCGACAAAATCCCTATATTTTCATATAATAGTATCATATTTTTGCACACCTGGGGTGTTCCAAAAATATGACACAATAATATGAAAAAATGGAAAAACAAGCCCCTTTAAAATCATCATCATATTACGCTAAGGTTAAGATGTTACTCTCTCTTTTTAGAAAAAACCTCACAACTAATCCACATAAATTATATATCATTTTATAGATAATTGCTTGCTCTACCGGCATCCACAACTAAAAAATTTATTATTGCTATTGTTTTTGCAAATTAATTAATTATTAAAATTATATACACAAAACAGCAATGCTGCCATCTAACGGCTCAACGTCAATATGATTGAAGGTCGGTAAAATTTTTGTTTAATTTCAAATCCACTCACATATAAATAAAGTGGCGCTTTAGCTCAATGCTTTTGATACTTGCGCCTCTATATGTCAATTTTAGTAAAATATTTGTTTGATCTGTCATCTGAGCTTCATAATGGAATAAATAATGCTAGTTGGTAGTAGTAATGTCACGCTAGTTTTATTTAAATCGTTAATCATATAAATGAGGAAACAGGTATCCTTTTATGAAAAGTCAGGTTGTTCATATTGGTTTATAAATACTCTTTTCACGGAACCCTTTGAACCAGCAATATGAAGCAAAGTGTAGATTATGTCTCGTCGTATCCTCCATACATCGGTGTAATATACTACCACATAAAATCAGCAGGCTCGACAGTGTCGTAGACGAAAAACCACGTAAAACGTGACAAAATAGTACGAATGTGTTAACCTTCGTTCTGTCAGTCAACTGTTCATATTTAATTATGTAAACAATACCGATTATTTCCTGTAATCGTTTTTAAATAGTATACTCCATTCGATTTATTTTTTGTTATTTTTACTTGTTATTAACAATTCTAGATATATATAGCTTTTTCATTCTAGATATATATATAGCGTTTATGAATATAGCTTTTTTTATTTTGTATTATAATTACAAATTAAATTTTATTTTCTGCTCTTTCATAATTGTCAATCACTAAATTTTTTGGTATTTTATTTTCTAAAATATACTAGCTTTCTTAAGAATTATGTTATATTTCTGTAACATCAGGCCATTTTCGCTGATCTCCTTTCGTACTAGTCTTCAAAGCTAAAGTATTATCAAGGGAGATAGATTACGCACAATTTTAATCAAGAGTCCTCGACACTATCTATATGCTCGATATATCGTATTCTCCCTATGTTCATTCTATATCAATGAATTAACGGTATTTATAAAAAAAAGTATATCATATTTCTATTTTAACCTTGTTGAACTCGCGTTTTATTAAATAATTATTCATAAAAAAACAAGACAATGAATCAGAAATTATTTTCCTCTTAATAAAATAACAATATTCAAACAGTAAAAAAATACGTATGCGATAAGTTCAGTCACACCGCACTAGCAACCGACGGACAGGGCAGTACTAGCGCTGCCGCTGTGTATGCAATGTTTGTTCTGGAAGCGCACTCGACGCCAAATTGCCAAACAATGCGGCACTGCGTCCCGCCTTTACCGCTGCTGGCTCTTAAGCGTTTTAGCTAAGCCCTGCGTGCGGCGGCACTCGCCGACGCATTCACACCTCACCGCGTGAGGAATGTGCAGTTAGCTTAAATAAAACGGTGGACCCGAGTGACGCTCTTTGGCAATGCGCGCTGTAGAGCCGTTCGGGCTCAACCTGTTCCGTGTAAACGGCGTCGTGTTTTTATTATTGGTATAACGTGAGAAAAAATACTACAATTTATTAATCCAAAATATTATATGTTACGTTAGTAAACACTAATATAATAGGACAAAAAAAATTTTGAAAACAATTGGTATCTGTAATTTTTAGACATAATATTGGAAATTTAATTAAAATGCAAGAAAATATAATGTGTGCGAAAAAAGACAGATATTAACGATAAATCGCACTGAAGAAGCGATTAAACTATTATGTTTTGTCGGTATCGCTTAAAAATAATCTAAGAGAAAATGGCGAAATTAACTTATATATATACATGTTGGTAAAACCATCAGCCAACTAAAGGAATTTTATAAAAACTATAGAATATTAAAATTTCAGAAATAAATATTCATATTATCATCGCATATTTTGATCGCAATTTCGTTTCTATGAATATTTTCTCTCGTACAACATGTTCTCATTCCTATACCGCAACAATTTAAGTGACCTGTAATAAACATGTATGAAAAGTAATACTTATAAAAAGTAAAATTTTCATCTAAATATAACCGAAATTTATGCAGTAGTCCTTAATTTATAAATATTACGTGATTATTCCAAAAATAATGTTTTAGTAAATAATACATTTATTTAGTTTCATTTACGTTTATAAAGGATATGACGTTTATTAAATAACAACAAACAAACAAGTATATTTTCATTAATTTGTTTATTCACAAAAAATGAGACAAGTGCGCGCCGGAGCACACATGAATATCCGTAATAGTGACCATGCAAGAAATGTGGAGGTCGTTTAAACGACAAGAATAAGAACTTTTGGATACATGTTTGTCAATATCAGAGGAGTATTTCACGAACAGAAAAAAGTAGGAAACGTCATTGAATGTCAAGAAGTTAAAATAAGATAGATGAATGTAGTGTGCGATAATGAGGGAATCTCATTTTTAAATAAATAAAAACTGTAATGTTTTTATGAATTATTGGCTGTGCCAACGCGATTTAGTTCGCGTAGAATTTGGTATAAGAAAAGTTATTAGAATTTTTTTTTAGATTTTTGTTTATTTTCCTTCTCTCAGTACTCTATGAGCTAAAAAAAGTTTACTAAAAATATTAATAGATGACGTTGGCAATACCAATATCGTAATATTCACCAAGATAGGACGTTTTTTATCATAATATCCAGATAAATAATTCTATATGTTGCTTGCGGGTATAAACTATTAACACACCAAGCGTCATCGAAATCCGTGCAGTAGATTTCGCGTTATTGAAGAACAAATTAACAAACGGACAGACATAAATTCTAAGAACAGGTTTGCTGCCTGCTGTTATAATTCTATATGCTAAATCAATCATTATTTTCAAAATATTTTCTATTTACATAATTCACTCTGTTACAATTTTATTATATTATATATTAAAGTGCTTTTACACAACACACCCACTATATTTAGGCAATGTAATTAAATTTGATTGATAGTAATAAATATAGAAATGCTACCTCACTCGAAAAAAATATAGAAATGCTACCAAAGGTTTAATAATTTATTGACTATCGCTTATATCTTTGTAATTATTAATGTAAGTTAACCAATACAATTTTAATCAAAATTGCTAATGAACACGTAGAAGATTTCCATATTTTTTAAAATTTCAGTTTAAAAATTTAAAAGGGATCTTATAGGGAAAGGGAAAAGATTAAACGAGGAATGAAAAAGAAAAACAGTAAATAAAATTATTATTTCATTTTCGAAGACCTACGTTATGGCACACAATTCGACGGGAAATGCAAAACAAATTTATTTGCCTTTCATATTTACACGTTATATTTTCTTTTCAATACTTTACTACATATTACTTGAGATCCCCATTTGAAATATTTACTTCAAAAATTTTACGCACGTAATCTAAAAATACAAAAGCCGTGAATGACTTATAGACGTACGAGGAAATTATAGAGGTGCTTTGTTTTGTGTTCATCGTGTTACTACAGAAATCTGAAAACATACTATGCTAAAACCAAATATACATGATATACATTTATTGTTACATAAAATTCGAGGATATATTTGTATGGATTTATAGCTATGACTCAAATGTTGACAGAAACAGAATTAATTAGAACGGCACACTCTACAAAATTTGCGAAAGAAACATTAAAAAAAAAGAAACCCGTTCGCGCAAACATAAAGAGACCTCCTTAGGAATAAAATAAGCAAGCAGTCAGAAATTAAAAAATATCCATGCATTCAAGCAGAGTAGCAGCGAACGGTTGTCGCCACCCCATTCGTTTCCCACAGAGCGTTTCACATGATTTTCGAGGAGGTATTGAAGCGAGTCGACTCTGCGGGGAACGAGCGTAATTATTATGCATTCGAAGGCAAGTGTGCACTCGTGTTTACTGCACGTTTCGATACAATTATCTAAGGAAGTGGTTTTTGAACTGTAATTAAGCAAATTGAGGAACAGTAAAAACTTTTAACTAATTCTAAAATACCGTTATAGACTAAGACAGCAATAAGTAATTTGTTGCTCATATCCCGTGTTAATTCGCAAGATTTCTTCGCTGAGAAAAGCGAGTTAAGAATATTCACCTTGACATTACATATAATTATAAATCTTGGCCATTTTGGTTGTTATGTATATAACTCGTTGCCAATTCACAAAACCTTAAAGTAATCGTTAAATTTTTTAACAAAAATTTAAACTCTAGAAAACAAAACTTTACAACTTACAAAATAACTTGGCAATAATTAAACGGCCACATTTTTCAAGCGATTTATAAAAACTTCGATTAGGTATAATAAGAGGTCAGAGTTCGATATTTTGCTCACTTAGCAGCTGACTTTTGGAAAGTAAAGAACAAACAAATACACGGAAATTTCACGAAGACAACTTAGAGTGTTCTTCCTTCATGAATTCCGTTTAGGTTTAGCGAGCAAAGCGACACGCAGGATATGTACAATAATGGGTGAATGTGTACGATCCCATGATTTATCCGATAATCCTCACGATTGTTGGTTTCTTATATTAAATTTAGAAAAATTAAAATGCCATATTGAAACAAATCTTCAGACGTTAAATTCGCGTTATCTGACTGAGCTATTCTCATACTATAATATAGGAAAACAACTTCATGAAGAAATGGAAATGTTTTATTTGACTGCCACATAAGTTAACACTGATGAATTGATATGGGGAAGTTTATTAGTTGCCAGTCTAGTTAATTACAAAGTATATTAAGTCAGCTGTATTGCAAGTATATAAGCGTCAAACTTCTATGAAAACTTTCCCGCAAATTAAATTTGTAAATGATTCCTAACAGTACATTTCATAATAGAGGTAAATATTCTCGTCAGTATTATAACTGTTTGGTGGCATATCAATGAATAATTAATTGCTAATTCCCTATCAATGAATAATTAAGTGAACTGCAATATTTTATCTAATTTAATAGACACTGTAGTAACTGGAGAAGATATTAATATACCAAGCGAAAAAATACTAGTATCCATTTAAAAGTTTTGGTGCTCATAAGTCTAAAAAAGAAAAAAGTCAAACAATAAATATAAATTTACAATATATTTATAATCTTTTTGTTCAGGTTTCATATCGAAGAATCATTGGTAGATAATATTTTTATTCCAAACATTAGCCCAAAAAATTTATGAAATCTGTCACGTATTGCTTATTTCCTCACTTGCCATGATACACCTATTACCAAGCGACATGAGCAGTGAATAGTTGCAATAAAAATTTAATGAAAGGAATGAAATTAAATATAGTATTTTAAGGTTTATTCTGACAGAATAATGGAATAGAATTATCATCATCATCAATAGCCTGTCTCAACCCATTGCTGAACGTAGTGTCTCCAATGCTCATATCATTGGATGTAATGTCGCCACGCTCGGTAGGGAGACTGGAGATTATAGTGTGCAACTTCTCACAAAGAATTTTAGCTAGGCGATTACAAACATAATTACAGTCCCACTCGACGAGCGATCGGTAATCGAACCTGGTTCTCCGGGATAGACCGCGTCCTTAAAGGCCGTCAGCCTTTTGGTCGACGCAACGACCCACGGCGAAGGCAGTCTAATGCAAATTAGTTATTTGAAACTGTATTAAACTTTACAATATTTCTCTATTTTTCTGTCTTTCCGTAAATAATACATTGTAACTCGAAATAACAATATTACATTGTAACTCGAAAGCCACTAACCCAATTTACATACAGATTCTTCCTTGTAATTTATAAGGATATGTGTCATTTATTGATTGTAAAAGACAATGTATCTTTGTCCATTTGTCTCTTTGCACGCCACTGATACAATTTACATGTAGTTTTTTTTTTAATTTATAGATAAATTTGCGTTATACTTTAAGGGAGTTGAGCGTTAATTGTTTTTGTGAAACAAGTCAAGGAAAAATGGTCAAGATATCTACAAAATTGATAAATTGGATTATTTTTGTTATTAAAAGAATGTTACAATTAAACAAGAGAACTTTTAAGTATTCAACTTGTTTATTCCAAGCAAATAGACAGAAATACGTCGAATACGAAACCTTTCAAAATCTTACATTCAAATCAGCTTCAAAGTTAATTCCTCACACTGCATTCGAATGTTCCCCCAACATAACGTCACTTATTGACGTAATTGACAACGACGTAATAGCCGCACGCAAGGCGGAACTATTGCCCCACTGAATAAACACACGTCATTGTTTTAAACGAACGTCACGCCGGCCGCCCGCGCAGGTGCGGAGCACCCTCGGGGCTATTCCTACCTATTTCGGCCAAGTCAGGTGGGCGGGCCTCGTGCGGAATTCACTTTTTGCCACGCATTTGAAACGTTTTATGGTTTTTACGGCTTATTAATACAATGTACAATGTATTTGAATTGTTTTGGAGAATTTGGCTGTTGTAGGTCAGAGAAAACTCTGGCAATAATACCTCGCTCTACCTATAACGGCTATATCTATAGTGAGCTTTGCTCATACCCGTTTCGTAGTTTCTAGAGAATCATTATATAAATAGGCAGAAATAAAACAGTTAAATAGAAAATTAAGCGAAGCAAACACGCAACATACGCACAACAATGGCGAAGGCGTCTTCTCCTGTAATACATCTAAACATCAATTCCAAAAATTAAAAAAAAAAGAAATTTTGTTCTCATTGATAATCCTCATTAGCTCTTAACATACATTCACAACCTCCTTACATTCAATTTATAAAAATTTCAAAAATACTTCATTAAAACAGATTAAGTCCAGGTTATCTGGCAAAGCTGCTCTTATGCTCTCATACTGCAATAGAAAAACAATTTCATGCTTTGTGGAAGATGTGGAGATATTCTGCTCAATTACCATATGAGTTAATATTCTACCAACTGTGATGACTGCTTTATTAGTTGCCGATCTTAATATTAATAAAAAATTACCAGAAAATGGGAATCGAATCACATAAAAATCCCATTTTTCTTATTTTTTTGTTCTCTTATTTGAAAATGTCTATTAGAAGTTATAAAAAATTTGATCTGTAAAATACCTTGGAATGAAGAAATATATTGATTTTTTAAGAAATATATTTATAGATATAGCCTAGAGACTTATTTTAGCTAGAACGGGGCTAGAAAAAATAATTAAAATTAAACGATTCGAACCTTTTTGCGATGCTTACAATTTTTCTATCATTTTTCTATATTTCGTTTAAAATATTTTTTATTATGACTTTACATTATGTTTAAAATACTTTTATTAGAATTATCCTTAATGGCGAAGATTTGATAAATCTAAAAAAGATTGAAAAAATTAAGACCTACAAAAACGCGAAAATAATTATAGCAAAGCAAAGATCCTGCAGATTTTCCGGTACGGTTTTACACATAATTGAACACAGATCCAGTTTATAATATCTCCATTAATTCAAGCCTAAGCCACAATAATTATTCATTGTAAATTTCTAGGTAAAATGTGCAGTGCGCTATAGTAATTATGCCCGTTATTTGTACTTGAATATTCTTGAAGAAATATAACAGTTATATATTTTTTCCGCAATTGAATGAACAAAAGATAAATCAAAATTAAAATTTCCCTGTCTATAACTTACAAATATAACTAAACCTAGACAGCGTCTGAAAGTCTACACTATAACAAACAAGTTCTGTTTTTTTCTGAAACTAAAAAGCTGCCATTAAACTGCTTCTAAATCAAATATAGATTTTAATAAGTGGCAACGAGCAGATTTATGTTGCATCGCTTCTCTATTGTAATATTGCTACATGTTAAAATTCGTTTCTTTAGTATTCTTTTTCATGTTTTTTTTTATAAAAATGGAAAAAAGCGGAACACCTATAGAATCAGCCTGTATATAAAGTTATATCCATGTGTCACCTAAATTTTGTTCAGATACTATTTGATATAAACAGTGGAACTATTGCCTTAATTACTAGCGTTATTCACAAAACTTGTATTTTTGTTTTGGGGAGGACGGAAATATTTTTTCACGTTCGCAGTGTTACATATAAAATGGAAGCTTATTAAAATGGATGTTCAAAAATATATAACTTGGTTCTTTTTTGGAAGAACTGCCAAAGCATCACCGAAAAAAATGCTGCCTTCGCTCGTAAAAACAAAGATATAATTTAAAACATCTGGATTAATGGTGCCTTTTCTTTGAAGATTTTTTTCGTAATACGTATTCGATTATTTAAATCTAAATTATAGCCAAGCAGTACACTGATACATATATTCCTCATATTAAAATAAATAAAATGTTACTGTCATAATTTTTACGTATTCATTATTTATTCAATGTATGACAAGGTCAACATAACATCGTTTGTTCGAACACTGTAAACCCAAAGGTTATGTGCATATCACACGAGCACGTACATACTTCATATACTCTTCGGTGCCTGTATATATCACAAAGTGGTAATGAACGCTAATTGCGCAAGTTCGATTTACACTTGGCCAGTTGTTTTAATTTTATTTGGTTTCTAGCTGTTACAGTGACTTCGTTCATGTGAACCTTTGGAAAATATAACTAGGTTAGATGTACGGTTTAAGGTTAAAATACACGTAATACTATCTATATTACGTGTATTTTAACCTATCTATACTATTCAATCGTAATCATTATTAAATTTTTCAAAATTACTTTATTTTTGGTGGATTGAAATTGCAATGAAACAAAACCAACATGAGTCTCACAAAATCTACTAGTTAAAACTCCATTAGAATTCTTTCAGTTTTCTTGCGTGATGCGCAGACAAACAAGCGTACAAATAGTCAAAAATTCCAAAATACAATATTTTTATTCTACTGTTTCTATTATGTCCCATTTAACAATTTTTCATAATTATCTTCCTTATACAGACATACCCATTCTACAGTTTGGCTATATTTATAGATATACAATTTTAAACAAGAGTATAAAAGAAACCTCCAACATTTCCATAAAATTATATGGTTAGAAATATTTATGTATCCAATATCTACTTTGATGTTACAGTAACCGACAGTAGTGAGATGTGTAGAATATTTATTTTCTCTTAAGGGTTTAGATCAAAGATCATCAGGATTTAGATCAAAGATCAACAGGTTCTTTGAAGAGTTTTGATCAAAGATAATCAGAACTTTTTTAAATTAACAAAAGATATTAAAGACAAAAGGCCTCCTATTTAATATATTCTACAATGTTATTCAAGTAACCTTAAACATGTATCTATTGATCGATCATAATCTCAATTGGCAACGTCATTTAAATTATATTGTTCCACGAGCTTTCAGCAGAATACAATATATAGAGCGACTTCAAGTTTTACGTTGCTATTGACTGTAAACTAAACCTCACCGTTGTCAAAGTTGCCTTTGCTTAATTATTTAGATTTATATCTATTTATTGCTTATCTGCTAATCATCTTGAACTAGGCTCTGAAAAATTACTCATTCTCTTTATTCCCAAAACACACAAATATTTTCTATGAAAAGATTACCTCTGCCAATCGTAAAATTTTGGAATCAACTGCAACCTGGTATCAGGAATTTACCGTCTACGAAAGTTCAACATCTGATAATCCCTGATTCCTTCCATTCGTGGCCTCTTTTCGTAACCATATCAATATTTATAAAATTTCTTTTCTCTGTGTTATTCTTTCATTATATTTTCTCTTCGTGGCATGTTGTGAAATTTCTAAATTTCTGTTATCGTTTAGTTTCAGAATAACTAATATAGTTAACCAATGTCATAAATAATGAAATATGTTAAAAAGGAACACTCGTGACCTTATTAACATAATCTGATTGGATCGGGGAAACCCCTTAAATACCATCTTTCGATCTTCTCATTACGGACACCATTATAACAAGTTTCCAAGTCATTGCTGAATATGTTCGCATCTTGGTTACGTGTCAATACCTATAAACAATAAACTGCAAATCATTTTCACGATGCGTTGATCTCTCGTGCAAGGTTACATCAGAAAGGACTGGTTAAAAAGCTTGCTTGCTTTTGTTAAGGTTTCCTTCATATTTTCGTCTTGCGAGCATTTTATTGGAATCAGTTTAGGAGTTATGAAGGAGTGCCATTCTTCTCACAATTTTACTTTCATTTCTCAGATATATGGATTTAATACATTGCCTAGAATCTATCCTTAACGACTTTTAAGTCTTGATTACGGTTTCGAACGCTTTCTAAGAAATACTGTTAAATGCTGAAATATAAATAAGATTTTCGTTCACCCAAAAGTCACTTTTTACAGCTTCGCTTGAAACAATCAACACAATATGTACCCGAAATCGATTAAAAGTACCGAAAATAACTTTCAAATCAGCCTGCCGTGAGATTAGGGAAAAATTTCCTTTGAGACTTTGAGTTTATTTTAGTCGAGATTATAGCGGTTTCATTAATTGTATGTAATGCTTTGATGTTACAGAGTTTGGGTACATAATAAGCTACTAAAAATTTAACAATGAAAACTGATTACATATTCATCATGCTAATTACCTGATACGAAAGATCTTTCTCCATTATAAATTAAGTAATGAATCAGGGTTATATCACATGTTGAATAAATACTGTGTCAGAAATTAACTTTTTTTAAATATATCGTAGATTATCTTGTTAAGAGATTAATATTAAACCAAAATTGACTTCACTATAGTGCCATCGTACGGAAACGTGTAAACAAAAAAATAGTCTGGAATACCCAATATCAAACTCTTTACTAGTGTAATTTGAGGAAACCACTCTAGCAAAAAGTAATAAAATTGAAAAAGCGTACATTGCTACCGCACGCGTTAGAAGTGAAACTTCTTTATTTGCTATTAAAAACTTTGATTCGCAGTTGACCATTGAAAAGGAAAAAATGATGGTAAGTTAGAAATAACATTCTTATGAAAATATTGGATCTTAGCATTAGAAATGGCTAAGTAGTTTGATATGTAAATAGGTATATATACTTGTATACTTACGAATTTCTTCAAAAAAATTCCATTTCGAGATACAAAATATTCTATATTCATTTCAATGATGCAGGCTATATAAACATAACATTTATAAAAATAAAATAAGTAGTTCAAGCATGAAAGCGAGACAAACAAACAAAATAACTTTGTCATTTATAATGTAACTATTTATACTAATTACAATTTATAGATAGGATTCTAATGAGAAAAACTGGAAATATTAAGAAAATAAAAGTGAGAAAATTTTATTGATAAAAATATATATTTTTCGTGAAGTATGCAACTCAGTACATTATCGTGGATCAGAAGTAACTGACGCAATGATTACCTGACAGCCTAGGTAAAAACCTCATCCATTGTTCCCTCTCCCCATTGTTATGGTCTCATTTCTTAATATACGAATTTACACAACTATGAAAAATGAAATTTCTCTCCAGAAAGATCCGAAAATTATGTTTACATAACACAAATATATAAAATGATATTTAATTAGATTGTCAAATAGACGCTGAAGAACATTCTGAACAGGGACACATAAGTATAAATTAAACGAGAAGAAAACGAGGCCACGCGAAACATTTCCCGAATAAATAGCCAGCTCGCAATCATAGAGTTACTCATTCGAAACGTATTAAAATTGTCGATTCCGTTAAATCATCTCCTCGCTCGCCCGTTCGACGATTCATATTTAAACAGAAATTTTAATTAGATTGCGCCTTTCGGAGGTAACGGAGGCTTTATTCTTGCCCGGCGGAGTAGCGGCTTCGTCCGACGACAAACTTTCAAATTATTTCCAACTTCTTTCGCGGGGGGTTTAAGCGAAATTTGCAAGTTCGTGATGAAAATTTGATTTGCCTCGTAGCGCTGCGAAGTTATTCAATATTAGCGCCGTGGCCTAGCTCTGTGTAACAATATTACGTCGCGAGAAAATTGTATTATTATAATCTAAACTCGAGCCGAGATACGGAGGCGTGGCGCAGTACAGGTTGTCGAGCGAATTTCACGTTATGTATATAACGTAGTGTTCGCAAAACGATGTAGTGAAGGCAAACGCACTAGATTTTCTCATGTTCCTATTGGACTAGAATCTTTTTGAAGTAAAACTTCTTTAAACACGCTTGACTTGGGGAGTAATCTGGTGAATGCGTGACGAGAGCGTTACGAAAAGTGTGATCGGGCGAGGCGAATGGAAGTTGAGAGGGAGATATAAGTTAGTGAAGAGAGAAAGAGCGAGAGTTACGTTTCGTATATTACTGTAGGGACAAGAGAGAGCAGTACGCGCGTACATTTTCTTTCTCTCTTCCTCTCATAGCCAGTGCATGAAATATATACATATATGCGAGTTTACTAGCGTTACGCGAACGGTGATTTTTGATTATTTTGTAATTTCATTTCGTTCTTGAACAATTTTATAAATTATTATTTTGTTCAATACATTAAATATTCTACGTTTAAAGTGAATAAAGTTGTAAATTCATTTTAAAGTTCATATTTTGTGAATTTGAAGTTTTACTTCAGTCGTGTGGTCTAAAGCACACTCGTTTTTTTAGCTTTTTAAATGTTTATATAAATCAAATACATCTGAATAAAAATGATAATAACAAGTTTTATTGTTATTGTACACTCAGGCTCAATAGTTAGTTAGTTCACAATTAAATGAAACTACGTGATGCAGTATTATTTCTACTTTCTTTAATTTCTTTACCACGACCAAGGTTTCCTTGTATTACAACGTCTTCAGGTGGGCTATTAAATTTTTGCTAATAGTCCACCTGAAGATGTTTTATTACAATGAAACCTAGGTCGTGGTAAAGAAATTAAAGAAAGTCTAAATAATACTACATCACGTATTTTAATTCAATTGTGAACAATGAATTTCTGCAAAATTAACGCCAAATATAGTTAGTTAGTTATTAATATTAAGCCGTTAATAAAATATAACAATAAAATTATCTGTTCGTTAATACTGTTGCGGATAAAATGACTATAAATGCCGGAATAATTAATGAGGATAAAGGTAAAATTATTTTAATATACTCATAACATGACTATAATATTACTATTGACGACTAATCAACTGCGATACCCTTAGAGATAAATTAAATTATTTAGGTGCAATTTAATTACATATCAACATGTTATTTGATCTATTACGGATTCTTTCAAACTAAATAAACTTAAAGTATGATAATGCTTGATTAATGTAAATATATTCATTTGAAAAAGTTCACTTTGAAGCTTTCTTAAACTGTATGTAGTTTGAGTAAACTTCGATTTTATTATTTCTGCTATATTTTTAAATTCTCTTCAACTAGAGAACTAATTGACAAAATCAAATCTCAACAAACTATTAATGTCTTGTGTGATTATTTACATTATCTGTACTGGAACTATTATTTATCTATATCCTCAACTGGTAAAGTGTTTAGCTAACTGAATCATGAGTAATGTTAAATTAACGAATGGAGTCATATATTGATTTAAAAGGAAAATCAAAGCGAGTTAAGTTTCATTTTTTTTAAAGTGCTTTTATTTCGAAAAATGAACAACTCTTACCGTCTATATAACGCCCCTAACTCTGTCCGGGCCACTTACATTGCAAACAAATAAATATCCAATCCGTACCGAAAATGGGTCACCGCCACCGCTTATTCACTACTCGGCAATTGCATTCACGAATTACCATAAGCGAGGAAATGCCGGTGGGGTCGGCGAGTGCGTAGCAGCGCGGTGCAACAAAAAAAGGTGTTAACAACCAAGAGCGCTCGATTCCGCCGGCGTCTGAGCGCGTCGACAGCTCCGCGCGCGCGATACGATCGCGGCTATGACTCGCGAGAAATTATTCCAAATCGTAATTACGACGATTATTCACGGAGGCGCGGGGTGGGGCGGGGAGCGGGCCGCGACGCCATTTTTCATCCAGTCACCGTTCTTAATTACCGGCGGCCGGCGCGCGTGCACCGACACAGCGCCGCGGCCGCCGAATCGATAGTGTTCGAGGCGGGCCGCGCGACGTCGGACCGAAGGAGGACCGAGGCCGTGATGGCAAGTGGCCCGGAGAAGAGCGTGAAGTGAAGTGGCGCTGACTAGAAACTGCTTGCTCTAAGAGTTTAATCAGACTGCATCGAAAAAAAGCATCAACTCAATTACCATCAAAGAAAACTCAACAATGCCAGCTAAATATTCATCACCAAGAATGAAATAAAGCGCTCTGTTATAGAACCATGGAAAGTCCTTTCCAAAGTGTACCTGAAAAGTAACTTGAATCAAATAATTCTAATAAAATGTAATTTTATGTGATAACAATAAATATGATCAAGTTTGCGTCAAATTTCTGTTTAAAGTATTTACGACAAACTTAATAGCCCCACGCATATGTTCTTGTTCACTAGTCGACAAGATTTTAAACACTAGTAATATTTTACGTGACACGTATCTACACTCTCTTTATTGTTACTTTTATATATTTAATAAATCAAAGTATCTAGCAATTATTTAGACGGTTAATGAATAGAACAAAAAGACCAATGGATAAGGTCAACTATCGATTGTCCGCTTGCCTGTCTATCACCAGGTGATAACATTTGACCCATAATTTGTATGTACAGAAACAACATGTGATAACTGATATACGTTAAGAGATCTCAAAATTAAGAAGAATACAAAAAAGCTTTTTAGTTACAAACGAAAAACCCAAAACAGTTCTCTTGGGTCTATTTATTATCACCAAAAAACCGTAACAGTTTTTCATAAGGTGTTTTACAGTGTTTTAGGTTACAACACTGAAAAACCGTAAGAAAAATTACATTCTCAATAAATTTAGATTAAAATTAATTTTAGTTAAAAAATGTAATTACTAAGAAATATGTCTCATTTTAGATAATCAATTTTATGTACTAATATGTTTTGGTAGCCCTCAGTACTTGTTACCTTCTCACTCATACCCTCATTAATAGAACTTAATCATTTTTTTTATTAACTTTATTTGAAAGAAATTATTTGTTGTAGTCTTTATTGACTTTATTCAAAATTTTTGGATAATATACCTTTATTGACTTTGTTGCGATGCTCCATATTTTAGTGACAAAATCGGTAGATATACCTTCAAACTATGATAAAAACTTAAAAATAATAACTTACGTACATGAATACTTTATGTGTTTCATCTACACATATAATAAAATGGTAGAGACGTCGTATACTCACAAAATCGCTGAATTTTCGTCTCTTACATAAAAACACTGAACGAATTTTAACGAAACTACAATCTTTGCTACAAAACTTTGTGATCTTTGCAATTTTTCATCTGTTACGCAAAAATACCAAAAGACTTTTAACGAAACTGCAACTCCTGCAACAAAACTTTGCAATGTTCGCAATTTTTCGTCTGTTACGCAAAAAATACTGAAAGCATTTTAACGAAACTTGGCAACTTCTGCTACGAAACTTTACCATCTTTGTAATTTTTCGTTTAATTAACAGCGCCATCTATTAATTTTACAAGCAAACGTCATAAATATGTAGTTTTATGATTCTCCATCCATCACTATTTATTAGACTATAGCTCTCCCTGATAGATGTATCTCAGAGGCAGAAACTTTAAAGGTTTAAAATTGTGTAAGATAGCAAACTTTTCCAGCGCTTCCCATGCAAAAACTGGGTTTTTGATAATTAATTAAATATCCTGTATTCATTTTGATCCAATGATACAAGCACTCGGAAACTCAGACAAATAAATTCGACTCATGCTTATTGTAATTCGAGATGGATACTAAAGATTTAAAAATATATTTTATTCTATCTTCTTATTTTTTTATCATACTTAGTATAAGTCCTTCCAGTTCTTGCCATCAAAGCGGATCGATTTCTTTAATAACCTCAAGACCTAATATGACACGATACCTTTCGATCCTACTCATACACATATCAACAAAATCGATCTTCGTTCGTGTCTATAAACCGTCCGTACATACGTTTTCATAGATCAAAACGGCGCCTGTAGGTATATAGAATTCATCATACAGGCCTTCAAGTCAAATACGTGGGTAGATATAATTAGCTGAGAGCATTTTATTATTAAAACGCATTTTAACGAAGCCGCGCGGAGTAGCTGACGAGGTTGCGCAGTCCGTTTGCGCAACCGTTCGGACTTGCGCAAGCCACGTTGATAGAAGGGATTACGATACGCTGTGTACGAAATGATTGTTGCTTTTTTTTAAGTATAATTTATTAAGCTACACCTAGTACACGAAAATAGATAGTGATTTTGATTTGTAGAGTAAAGCGATAGTAATGACAACTCCAAACATGAAGGCAGAACAGATAGGAGGAAATAATCGGAAGGGATTAATAGACGTAAGCGCGTGGAGAGTAAGTTTGAATGTAACGAACGTAATGACAGTTTGTAATCTGTATCATTTACTACGATTGTAATACGCGTTTTCGTTAAATGATAAACAAAAATGATTATTTATCCGCCAATATTTATAGCTGTTATAAGTACTAAGTAATCCCGAATACGACTACATGGATTCCGTGAATAGTATACTTTTCTTTGCTGCTTTAGGTAAACACATACGATGATATATAATTTTAATTAAAGAAAATCGATGTGATAAAAATTGTCGTAGAGATAAAAATCTAACAGCCAAATAGCTAGCTTTCTTTTGTA
Source organism: Druceiella hillmani (assembly GCA_039881145.1). Lineage (NCBI taxonomy): Eukaryota > Metazoa > Arthropoda > Insecta > Lepidoptera > Hepialidae > Druceiella > Druceiella hillmani. The sequence continues at coordinate 31,369,463 of JAYKKI010000008.1, forward strand.
TAAGTCAGGGACATACTTTAAGCTTGCCGATTTGCTCTTAAAAACAGCCGCTTATTAAAGATTATGTGAATAAAGTAATTTGGAATTCGAAATAGATTAAATCAATTGTGCACACTATAAGAAGGCAAAAAATGAGCATACTGAAATTATCAATATTTTAATAACGGACTGACTTTTTCCAATACTAAAACTTTATGCATGTATTGTTCATATGAGATTATTGTTCACATGTATATTGTCCATTTGTGTATATTTTATATTACACTGGCTGTTTCCCGCAATTTCACACGCATGGAATTGTCTCAATTAAGTTCACCAAATGACATTTGTCGTCGAATTCATATTAGGTTATTATATCAGCAGTGACATGATGGATGACCAGTCAATAAATACGCTGGCCATTCTACCCACTACCTTGCACCATTTAAGCAGCGTTTCCAACTAGTGTCGTATTTTTATCAGTGTTCTACGGTAGTTCCAGAAATCAACGCGAACAAACAAAATTGTATTTCCTCTTTAAATAGATATATTATATTTTTATTTCTAAATGTTATTTTATACCAGCTGAGGACCCGACATTGTCCATTCTTTTTGGACTTCTACTTTTCATATGGAGGTAAGGTGGTGAAATTGAGATCGCACCCCTTTAAGATTCCTTGCTAGGGGGTAAATAATAAATACGGAAAATTTAAGAGAAATTGGTTGAAAATTTTAGGAGCTTTACAGAATATATACATATGAATTTAGTTTTATATATAGATATTATTGAAGTGCTTTTATAACAGTTTATCTTTAATAGAAAATTTTTAAGCATACATTATTCACAAGTGAATTTAATTATATATATATATATATATATATATATATTTATTAATTCAATATTTACATATTTATCGATATGTTACAAAGTACTAATGCATAACACATAAGAAATAAGAAATAATTTGCCAAAAATAGTTCCAACGAATCGAAGAGAATAACAAAAATATAGTACAAGTAGCCCCAACACGTGGCTTCACACAATTGAATTTTCTATAAAGGCGACGCAATTCACATGCCAGTTTTGGGCTCTCGAAATACTTGAGCGATATATTTAATATATACATAGCACATATAACAATTATGTAACTTATTGTGGTACTAAACTTTTTTTTATTGATTAAGGAGTCAAATTTCATCGTTTAAACATGAATCCGTTTTTCAATAAGAAAGAACGTGTCTATTACTCATACAGTGATTGTATGCATTAAGTTGAGCATGTTTGGATCATGTTTCTGCAAAAAAAACCTATAAAGCACGAGTAGAACTTGCCCTACAAGGGTTCCGTATACATTTAAGCATTTATAAACATTTAATGCATAACGTTTCTCGCAAATTATTCAGAACCTAAATATATTACTTATTAGATCTTCACAGACACATTTTTCAAAAAAAATTGTAATTCCACATAGAATTAAAAATCATCGATTTTTGGACTTTTCTCTCCACTTGTGTTTTAACACATAATATGATTTAAGGAGCCATATCTCTATGTTGCACTAACCAAAAAACTTGAAACTTTACAACAATGTGGGGCCATAGGCTTTAGCGTACGATTCTACGTGTTTGTATCGAGTTTTATAAAAATCTGTCAAGCCGTTTCGATTTGACTGAATAACGATCATTGAATAAGTTTACGTAGTATTGTATCCCATGTGAACGAAACGCCGAGTACATCCCTTGTATTATTTTGCCACACTGGCTTGTACGCCAAACTTGGTACGAATCGGGCCAAACTTGGTACCGATTCGTACCAAGTTTGGCATACGTCCAGCCCGGCTGATGGGATAATACTCGTACAAGGTAACGAGTAAACCGACAAACAAATTAACTTTCGAATTCATAATATTAACAGTGATAAGGTTTAATATATTCTCGTTCATTACACATGTGTTGCATTTAGGTATAAATTTATATCAAGGCACAACAGGGTTATCTCCGTTTTAGATCGGTTTAAGATGGAGCTGTAACGAAGAGTGTTCATAAGGTCTTTCATATATCATATTTAATTCATACTTATAATAAAACGTTAAAGATAAGTATAGCTAAAAAGACGGTCTGATGCTAGTGAAACACGTGTTCTGTTTCTTGATAGGATTTTAATTTAAAACTAGGCATTTTATAAATATATAAAAAAAACGAAAATTGAAAAATAAAAGATGCAGGAAATACCCTTGACAGTTTTTTATGAATGAGTCAGTGTCAAAGTATATGATATTAAAGATTCATTTAAAACAAGAACGTTGCATTATAAACAAAACTATGGCGGAATAAACCTCAGTATTTGATATTGTTTCAACTTGATATCTTTGGCCGTTCCTGAAAAAAATGGCCATGTGTCCGTCCGTTTGTCTCAACAGACTGACAACGAAGTGCTCCTATAAGGGTTCCATTTTTTCATCCTGAAGTTTAGAATTCTTAAAATACATACATTATAAATACCTATAAAAAGAAAACGGATTTGGTGACTAGAAATAAGCGTTGGGAAGGAAATCGATTATTTTTAAACTGTCTGTCTGTCCTGTCTTTTTGTTTTTTAACACGCTTTTATTAGGTCGATTTATATGTGATTAACTATGTAATGGAATTTGTGAAATTGAATTTCATACATTTCTAATTATTATATCATCATGAAACTTGAAAGCTGTCTGTGGAACTGATGAAATTACAATAATTTCATAAAATAAAAAACTTGTTTAATCATAAAACAAAAAACTGATTAAAAAAGTAACGGAATTTTTCAGTTAAGTTTTCACACATTTGTAGACGTGCAAATTATAACTTGAAAAAATTATTAAAACCATTTTCTAAAAATAAATGATTTTGCTTCTCAAATTAATATTATTCGAATGAAAATGTTAACATTTTAGTTAGATAACAAAACAAAGCACCTCGGCTTTTACACTCAAATATTATACTCAATAACAAACGTGGCTTATACTAACGTCATTATTGAGTATACAGAGAAAACAGATTCGATAATTATTTTCTCATTTTTAGTGCAGTATTTTGTAAAAACCTGTTTTTTTTAAAACTATTGATTTATGTTTGTACCGTACGAGTTTTTAATTCATTTTAAGCCTGTTTTTTATGTTTGTACCGTACGAATTTTAATATACTACTGAATACTGCACACATCAAAGTCCCAGAGGTAAAATATATAGTATATATTATTTTATACGCTATTTTGAACTTGAGACATAATCTACGTATTTATACTGGCCTCACTTAAAAAACACCAAGTAATTTGAAAGATAATTTTCTTCATCGTATTGAGTGCTGGAAAAAAGGTTTACATTAAAAATATAATATATTTTATATTAATAAAACATTTAGAAATGTTAATATTAAACCGGCTGAGAGTAATGCAAGCTTTAAATAAGGAGAGAGTTGTAAATATATAAATATCCAGATGTTAAATCAGTGCTATTATATTGTATCCTAGGATATACTTATCTATGCAAAATTTTTACTAAATCAGAGATAAGAAAATGGAACAAAATCGATTTCAAAGATTTTATTACAGAAGATCAGGCAGTTGAAATTAAATAAAAGGTTATATAAAAGAAAAACAAAGATTTAATAAATGTTGGCGCGTAGGCTAACATAATATTTTAAATGAAACGAGCCCCAATTCGACGCGATTACATTACTTATTGCGAAGCTGTTTCACCTTCAGTTTCTATCATCAGAATCATGAAATCACTCTAAAAATCAACTGAAACCAGAGTGCTCATTGAGACAATTCAAATGAGGTCAAACTCGAGAAGCTTAAATTATGTTATAGTTGAGTACTGTGATCACCTTCTGCCTCCAATATCGGGCCAGCTTAAAATTATAATAATCTATTGTCATCCTGATTTATATATGTATTAAAAAAATTTGCAAATTTTCAACTCTACCGAAGTTAAGAAAGTTGGTCAAAGTCGACTCAAAGAATTTATTACTGACCTTCAGTAATAAATTCTTGAAATTACTCTTATGTTTATTACTTTATGTTAGAGAGGTGAAATTGAACTCGAGCTTGTATTTTACAAGCTCGAGAAAACAATAGTAATAATAAAATTACGTTGATAGTAATAAAATGTAATACCCAAATTAGTTGTTTTTTTACATATACAGCTCTATCCACTATGATATCTCTCAATAATTTATTGTAATTATATAATGCAAAAAAGTTAAGTCAAAAATAAAATTGAAATAGCCATTTTAAATTATCTGATTAAAAATTTAAATATCTATATCGATTCAATCGAATCATTTATATTATCGATTAGTTTAGTGAAAATAAATTATTCAAAACGCAACGTATAGCTACTAAACGTTATTTCAATATTTTTGTTATTATCAACTATTATTTATTTGTATATATCATGTTATAATTTTAATATAATATAATCCACACAAATATGGACATAATATTTACAGTTTAGTCTATAGGGGGCGTTGACCCTGTGTTTGTCACCGTCCTCTAGTTAACGGAGCAAGAGCAATAGGGTGCAGTTAGCAACCTGATTGAAAATTATAAATAAGATTTATGTCCTGTATTCACAGGATTCTAGTTAAACATTACAGGGATTCTTGTTAAACATTACAGGGATTCTAGTTAATCATTACAGGGATTCTCGTTAATCATTACAGGGATTCTAGTTAAACATTACAGGGATTCTAGTTAATCATTACAGGGATTCTAGTTAAACATTACAGGGATTCTAGTTAAACATTACAGGGATTCTAGTTAAACATTACAGGGATTCTAGTTAAACATTACAGGGATTCTAGTTAAACATTACAGGGATTCTAGTTAAACATTACAGGGATTCTAGTTAAACATTACAGGGATTCTAGTTAAACATTACAGGGATTCTAGTTAAACATTACAGGGATTCTAGTTAAACATTACAGGGATTCTAGTTAATCATTACAGGGATTCTAGTTAAACATTACAGGGATTCTAGTTAAACATTACAGGGATTCTAGTTAAACATTACAGGGATTCTAGTTAAACATTACAGGGATTCTAGTTAAACATTACAGGGATTCTAGTTAAACATTACAGGGATTCTAGTTAAACATAACCTAATTTATTTATTATTTCCATTATGCTATTTTTACCGCCCTTGCAAAGACAACGACTAATGCGATCGAATTATTAATTTGGAGAACCTACGATCAAAATGCAAATAATTACTTAGAGTTATAATTAGCATTTATTAATATATAATAAAGTAACATATTTAATAAAAACCAATTATTAGATTATGGCAAATGTAAAAAAAATTGCTTAATATTTTATTCGCTTCTATTAATCTCTATACATTGGCCATTAAAATCCTATTATCTTTTTCTAGAAATACGGTCAAACAAAATAGAAGTTTTTTCTATGATTTTGGAATTTTTAGCTTTTACCTATTTTACTCGTCACTGAAACTATGACGGATAAAATTATGACCTTCATGGTTCTTGAGACTTAAACAAAATTTATTAAACAGGTCAAAATTAATCATTATAATAGTACCTCTATTCACAATTTTTCAATACTAAATCATTGAATGGTTTTTTGTGTAATTTTTATTACAAAATGTAATTTATAATAAATTGTATTACATTTTTGTTAAATTTCAGGAGCAACTTTTATGGCGATGATACCTAAACAGATCAACACTATCGTTTATTCAGTATTTAATGGATAACAAGAATCATAAATTAATTTTATTAACTGTCTTCAATAAACTATGAGATCAAAAGGTCCACATTTGTATATAATAAGAAATATCTCATCACGAATTATATAATCATAATTATAAATAACACTCTCAACATAATGCATTAAATAAGTGAAACTATCCAACAATGATTTCACACAAATATAACCGGGCTATTACCTCATAGAATCCATCAATCACAGCTATTACTCTTAAATTTCATTATTAATTCGTCACGGTTAGATTACTATAGTAACAGTTGGAGAATTCAGAGGATGTAATTAAAATGCCTGTAGCAATTCGGTCCATTATAAAAGATCAATAACTAATCATCAAAGTAGTCTTAGTAAATATAGCAGACATTAATTCTAAATTCAAACATCGTCTAAATCCATTAAAAAAGACCTTAGTTCAATAAAAAAAATAAATCGATAAATTAGGCTAATGTTAGATAGTAATCATCCATGTAATTCCACAAATGTATTTAGGGCCAGGTCTTTTTAGTTAAGTTACACATTCGTATAACGATCTCTCTTAATACGTGAAGAGAATATCGACCAAAATATAAAATAACTATAAAAACGAAAAACGTTTCGGTCAATTATAAAAGACTCATATCAGTCCATAGATAAACGTAAAATTTGATTCCATACAAAAACACTTGTAGTAGATAGTGATTTTGCATATAATTCATACAGATACAATTTGAAAGCGTACGATCTTCTATGAGATGAAATATAAATCTATTTTGATTAATCTAATAAATTTATTTCAAGAATTTCAATGGTTTTCAATCAAAATTTAAAATGCTTGCAGCGTCTTAGACTATTAAAAAGGTCAATAAGCAACTAAAGCGATTCCACACAGTCAGGCTGGCACCAGGTAGTAAACACAAGAGTAATTTCCACGCAAATATAATTAGGGGCCAGACCATCAATCACGGCCGCGGCTCACGGATTAATTCATAGCGCGCATTCGTCTCGGATAGGTCGCCAACGAGTCGCGCCCGACCGCAAGGCCGAGTGTTTTCTGGCCACTTACTTTGCCTAATGTGAATCACTTTGTAGCTCGTTATGGCATTAAATATGGACAAAAAGTGGGAACGGATAAATACTTGTGGGTTTTCGTACAGTAATCAAATAATGATTTACATATTTGGCTTAATGAATATATACATATTTGTACACATACCTATACGTACTCAGTTTTGGGAACAAATGACTTTTTTGAAGTTGACCGTTAGTAAGTTTTGGTGTGGGCGAAATTGTTTTGACAAACAATTTATTTACGATTAACCAAGATTAAAACTTGGGGCATTTCACTAATGACAAAGATAACAAAGAAACTTTTGCATATTTAACTCTCAAAATTTACCATCACTTTGTACGTACTAACGTCACATGAGATCCAAGTATCCCTAATTGTAACTATATATTAACTTGTAACCAATATTTCAACTATTTTAGCATTAAGATCACAGGCTGGTAATTTTATTTATAATATAGGTACTCTTGTTGCCATCATATCTGTACATAATAATACGAAAGAAGTCATTAAACATGGGTTTTTATACCAAGTTTAAACGGCGATTGAAATAAATAAATTAAACTAAGAAATACCATAGAACAATATATTATGTTCTTTCGTAAATAATAATCAATAAAGTTATGTACGTATATAAATGTTTACAATAAAATAAAACCTCAACTTGACATAATGAAATAATAAAAAAACCGTCCAAAGCCCGTTGACAGTAGTCAAGTGTCGGAAAGTGGATAAAGTAGCGGTCCATTGTTGTATACATGTCATGAAGTTGTATATGTAAGCGTGTTTAATCAAATAAGCCCTAGGTCTATAATTTATTTTTAGATTTTTATAAACGCACGGTTGAACTATTTAAAAGTGCAGAACACATTGCAAATCACATCGAAACTTAATATTTTACATACAGGGTTTAAAAACAAAAAAAAATTAAATGAAAAATGAATTCCCCATTCCATGGGAAAAATTCAACCTTAGTTATATTTTGCTAATTTTTAATTGAGATTGTAATGTAAAGTATCCGCTTTCAAAATATAAAGCACATAAAATTGAAAAACTGTGACAAATGGACGAATGACATGTCGAAATTGTGAAAATTCCTTATTTTATTATGAAAGCCTAAAAATTAATAATTATATTATTTAAAATGCCCATGTAATTATATTTCTATAAATTAAGTTGGTACTTAATAAAAAAACTGATTTTTTCAACGATTTCTGGAATATTATAGACGCTTCTCTCAGTAGGTATATAAAAATATATGTAATATAAATAAGTGTCATGCAATATATGTAATATAAATAAGTGCCGGAATCAGTTAGCAACTGAGTTCCGGCGAGAAAAGGATACACAAAATATGAAACCTTCACAAAGAGAACTTAAGGTGCTGTTGCTTCCTAAATTCCGCTTAGGAGCGAGCTAAGCAACACGCAATATATGATCAACGTTGGACAAAGTTGTACTCTCCTATGGCACTGTCGAGCATTGGTTCAAAGATTCAGAGAAGGAAATTGCGATAATTTTCATCCAGACCTAGGTTAAATTCACGTTATCTGGCACAGATCACTCTCATGCTCTCACACCGCCACAATTTCATGCTTTTGGGAAGGAGGAGAAATATTCTATTTGGCTACCACACCATTCAATACTGATGAACTGAAACGGATTTATTAGCTACCCACATAATAAAAAATTACCGAAAAATTAGATCCGTCTTACACTTATTTATATTTGTCTAAAGAAAATAAGGATGTCCCATTAACAGTAAAGTCGAAAAAGAGTAAAACTCTACTGAAGGTATTGAAATTCATCTGACCTTATCGACGAAGTGTTTTAAGCTAATATAGACTTTGTAGTTCAACATTACTTTCTTTAGCCGTTTATTTTCTTTAACTACGAGTAGATTACTTCTTCGCAATTTTTTTTTGTTATTGACCGAAATTTACTTCAACAATTTCCATGGGGACTTACAAGCTTTAAGGCATCATGCAAGACGTTACTAGCGCCATATTAACTCTAGAACAATCTTCTTATCAAATAAAACTTGATAACAATGCAGTATGACTCGTTTACTGAAAAATTTCAGTTACTGACCATCCAGTCAGATTTTCTTACCGAAACTGTTATTTAAGAAATAAGCTGAGCACAACATTTTTAAAATTCTTTTTTACTTTAAGTGTTATATATTTTCAATACTTAAGTCTGGTAAAACACCTTGTTTGTTGTTAAATATTACACCAGTTTCAAAACGTTTTAAAAATAGCCGTAATATAACAAGTATTTTGTGAAACATGTTATTTGAAACAATACTAAATCACCTATGATTTGTTAACATTTACCATGCAGTAATTAATTAAGAAAAAAGTCCAAACATGTAATTCTATTGTCATAGTCTTGTAGTATCCATCTAAAGTCTTAAAAGACTAAGAAATCTAAACACGTACATTAGGTTTGTATCCTCGCCGCGTATCTATGTCTCTCCAATGATTACAGTATTTAGTATTTTAAGAAAGTCAACTCCTCCAGCGCACGACGTCCTCTCGATGCGTCGATTCTTTTCAACGCGTAATTGTCACATACAAGCGTGTAATGAATACGTTACAATATCGTGGGAAAAGCAAAACCTAAGGTAACCAAATAAGTAACGGTTAACGTTTATTAAATTTTCTTATATAATTAATGTTTTGGTCTATAAACGCTCTCACGGCCATACATTTTTAAATTATTCCCAGCAACTTATATGCTTAATGGTCGAGTAGGTTAATGTAAATGTTATTAATTATCTTTTTTAGGATTTAATACTAAAAATGATAAAACGGAATTTATGTATACCTAGTGTCGGCATCTGTCTATCCGGCCATCACATCGAATTTTCTTCAGTAACTATCTGCTTAAAATTTCCAAAATTACAGAAGTTATATGTCCTAAAATCTTTCTATAGATAATATCGAAATTTAGGAAAAGTTTGCGAAGCCAAAAATAAAGATTAATAATTTCGTTTAAATTTGACCACGTAGATATTTTTAAAAACTATATCGAAAGGTATATCCCATAGTTCGCTTAAATATTTCGATCTAACTTTTGCAGGATGCGTTAAAAATATAAAAATGATACAAATATAGATTCTGTTACTTGTGTCAATAAAATAAATGTAACCATTTGTATGGAACCTTCGGTGGTCCGCACTCTCAAATCGCAAAATCTCACTTATGACTAAATCTAATTTTGTACACAAATTTTACACTTTTATTGTTATACTTCTTGATACTGCAAAACATTAGCAGCGTATAACAAACAAACAAATTTATTTTAATTTCAAATACACGATGTAAACCAGTTAAGTCAAAAACATTTGAAACTTGTACTCCCTGGAACCTTTCTGAAGAGAAGTTCATTACGTATTTTTATTTAGATTTTCGTTTCCTATAAAACATGCGCTCACTGCATGCTCCTTTAATAAGCAGTGATCTGCACCACTTACAAGCTAAGATGAATTGAATGGTCAAATGTGTGAAACTTTAATGTATTAACTTGTTTACTGGCATTACCGACATCGTAGTTGTACGGTTAGATAATAGGTGTTCTTTTATACACACGTATGCACGCACGCGCGCACACACAAATATATACACATATACACACGCACGCATTCGCACGTACACACACACGCGCACATGTGCACACTCACACGCACACGCCCACATGTGTACACTCACACGCACAAAGGCACACACATGCACAAGCACACACACACACACACACACACACACGCGCGCGCACACGCGCACACACACACACACACACACACACACACACACACACATATATCTTTAAACCCGTGGAATAGATAATGGTCAAAAATTTATTTTCCATTAAAAAACTTTTAAATGGTAAATTCCGAAAACTTTTTATATAATAATATATCTTGAAAATATAAATACCCTCCTGTTATATTTTATAGTTTCCTATTTACGATACGTATGCCTTTCAACATACAGTTATATACGTGGATACACGCGTATATCTTTCTTAATAAATATTAAAATTGATTCATTTATGTCAACTTATTCGATTTTCTCATGTCGGATAAATTATAAAATAATTTAACAATATTGTGGTGCATATAATTCTCACATAATGTGGTAATTTTCTCGTATAATGAAAAATTTCAAGATTTTATTATTCAACATTTAAAACAAATATAAATTGTCAATATTCCTGAAAATTATTTAAGTACTAATTAACATTACTTTGAAGAAAATTCCCCATTAACTTTGAAGAAAATTGGAAAAACCAAAGCCAAGTTAAATTCGAGAGAACAATAGTAACATTTTAAACTATTGGATCAAAAATGATTCTACTGATACTCATACTTCTTTCGCTTTGACGATATTCAAAATATGGAAAATCAAATAGTTATATTTTGAAAAAGAATGAATGTCAATAAATTACATATAAACGAAAAATACAAAGTCTTCGAAATTCATTGGATTTTTCATTAACAGTTACAGAAAGTTTGGAACTGCATTCGGCATTAAAGTCACAGAATATAATTTCGTCAATTCTAGGGTTCAAGAACAACTACTATTTTAATTAAAACGAAATAGAAGTAGTGCAGGTGCTACATGATTTTATCTAAATACGTTCACTATAGCGTATGAATGACATCGTTATATTGTAATTTATAAATTGATTATTTATATAACTTTCAAAACTTCATACACAAATTGACGAATTTTGAACTCGTTCAATTATTTGTTCAAACATATTTATATGTAATTTGACGATATGTTACTGCAAAATATCAAATTATTTACTAAATTAAAAAAGTAAAATGTTATAGAAAGATTTAATATTACAAAAGTCTAATTCATGAAAGAAAAAAAATGTATAAAGGTGCATAAAACATACTAAAATAAAGGTCAATTGAAGGTTAATAAATACGTGCATCACGTATACCTGCGTAATCAGACGCACTCTAAGCGTGCCACTTAATACGACACCCATCAAGTATATAAACTAAAAACCAATCTTCAACGAGTCAACTCAAACAAAAATCATCAAACACAACACACAATCACGATACATTTTAGTTTACTTTAAACATATATAAAATAACATTATGTTATTCTCATGCAGTTTAAATTGAAAACAAAAAAAAACTATACGCAAATCGATTAAATAGCTCGGAACGGTCGACAAAAACGTGCCTGTTGGAGCGTAACATTTGACGTACGAAAAAATAATGAGTTTCAACTACAAACATGATGTGTACATGTTTAAAGAAAACTTAATAGGACAGCATAAGCATATATGCGTTATATTAAGACATCGCAAGTACTTTGCTTTAATATCCTCCTATGTATCTAGAAAAAACTTGAGATAAAGTTTGAATTAAAATCTAAGTATAAACAGTTCTGTAAATCGCATTGAATATTTGCAAAGTGTTAGGTGCAAATTCGTTTAAATACATAATGCAACTTGTTTCATTTATTGGATACGTTATTCTTCCAGTAAACCGCAATATTAAATCACTTTGGCGGAAGAATAAGACTATAGAATATTTTTATTCATTTGGCCGACGATAAAAAAAAAACAAAATACAACTTAACGTTACAGCTATACTTAAAATTGAAACGAAATTTAGTAAAAAAATAAGGAAATAGGATAACATTGATATTATTATAGAAGTTCTAGATGAAGCAACTTAGCTTGAAACTTTTTTTAAATATTCGCGAAACGAATTCTTAATTTTAAGAATTTGTTTCGTGAATACCACCGCTAAGTTCACTCCACATTCTTTCAAAAAATTTGTTGTGAACAATCGGTCTTAAAGTGAAATATTTATGATGCCACGACACAGGATTGGACTACCGTTCATGTCGAAATTATTATTATTTCGTTTCCATGTTCTGCCATCCCCTAGAGTTCCTCCAATATTAATCCCCTAGAGTTCCTCCAATATTAATCCCCTAGAGTTCCTCCAATATTAATCCCCTAGAGTTCCTCCAATATTACGAATTAAGAATTTTATAGTTAACGTCTATTAATCATTACTAAGTATACCTATGTTAACTTAAACTCTCTACAATGCGTTGTCTCTAAGGAAATAGAGTATCATATTCCATAAGTTTAAGGAGTGTGATAAAATAATTCTAGATTACTCATCCTTCTTCAACAGGTCAGCTGTGGTTGCAGGTCAGATAACTAATAACAGCAGGAGCTGTTATTAGTTATCTGACCTGTAACCGCATTAAAGGTACTCAAATTACAAGGAAGTTTGAAATATTTTATCTTGGAACAATAAAATACTACACCAAAGCACAGACTAACAAAATAAAATATCATCGTTATCATCAGCTCGTAACTATTCACTACTAGACATAGACCTTTCCTAAGGCACGCCAGCATGGATAGTCTTCCACCTTCTGCATCCAACCAGTTCCCGTCGATTTTTAGGTCGTCGGTCCATCTGGTTGGGAGTCATCCCACGCTGCGAACCCATTCAAGAACCCGTATTGTCCATCGATTGTCGGTTCTTCAATAAATATGACCTGTCTATTACCACTTCAGTTTAATGATGTCAAGTGTTATGTTTGGTTTTCTGTTAGACTTCCTCCTTTAGAATTTTATTCTTAACAGACACTCCGAGCATACTTCTTTCCATCGCTGGCTGAGTGACTTTAAATTTATTGATTACGTCGGCTATGAGTATTCATGTTTCAACGCCGTAGGTCATTATGAGTAGGGTACACTGATTACAAACCTTCGTTTTTAGAGACTGCTTAATCAGCGACGTGAACATCTAAACAATTTCCCCAATAAAAAAAAACTGAAATATTTGTCCACGATATACTCTTATACAGTTTCCTTGCTAACCCTACTGATGTTTACCAGTCTTGGTACGATCTGTGAATTGAACGTCACTTTAATCTTAAGTATCACAAAATAAGTTTTAATTTAAATGTCTTCTAAATCTTATTTTTTTTTAAATAAGATTTTAGAGCAAAAAAGTTCAAAATGATCTATTTTGCTCTAAAATCTTATTTAAAAAAAAATAAGATTTAGAAGACATTTAAATTAAAACTTATAATGTCTTTCTTTACTCTGGAATCGGGAGCACTTTATTGTATTGATAACGCAATCTGAAATCTTGTGCTAACAGATATGGAAATATGAATCCGATCGAATTATATATGTAGTGGTCCATTTAAAAATGTAGTGGTAACCAATAAACGCGAAATATATGTAACGCCATAAGAATTTTAAATTATTTGGAAAGTGATAATAAGAACTATAAATAATTCAGTGTTAATAGAGGTTGGTTGGAGTCTATAAAACCAGGATCCATAAACAAAAACGGAAAGAGCGCGTCACAACACGGATGTGACGGTCAGTTGTTGACCCGGTGCCTCGGGCTCACTACTCGAGTGTTTTATAAAAAAGATTAGATAGATAATAAAAAAAAATAAATTTATGTAACTATTGGATAGCGTAGAAACAAGAAACAAACTAGACTGAAACAAGAACGCTGTTAAGTTTAAATACATGAAGATCGCAATGGCTTAAAGTTTTAAAATTTTCATTGAGGTTTCAGTAAAATTTGTTTTACGTTTGTGAGAAAAAAATAGAAATACACACACACACACACACACACACATATATATATATATATATATATATATATATATATAAATATGTATGTATATGCACATATATGTGTATATATATTTTTTCTCTGTTCCTATAACGTTTGACCAAAATGCTGAAGATTTGAAGATATTACGCCATCAGAGACGAATCGAATTTGGAGCACGAGAATAACAGAATTTCGAAAAAAACAAATTAAACAAGATAGCGTTTTTTACAACAAGTGTGTGCTAGTTTGTGCTTATGACCACAAGATAGAAGTGAAAACTTATAATTTTAAAATTAATATATATATATATATATATATATATATATATATATATATATATATATATATATATACATATATATATATATATATATATATATATATATATATAATTACATTGATATTATATACACTTCATTTATTACACTGATGATATACAATAACATTAGCAAATTATATTAAATTATACTCAAATAACATATTAATAAAAAAGTACGCATGGTGCGCTATAAAAAGTAGTTCTCTCGATATTTTACAATATTGTGCTTGGTGCGCCTAAAAAAGTAGTCCGCTTGACATTTTAAAATGGTGGGCTTCGTGCGCCTAAAAAAGTAGTTCACTTGACCGAAGCCGAAGGGAGCAGAGTTTATCCAGACTCGACCGTTACGCCTCAGTTTCGTTAACTACTCATAAAAAAGTTCGTACTTGTATAATTACATTACGCATGAAGTAGATGGAGTAGTATAAATCCTTCTGTAGAATTAAAACATATTTAACTCATATTTTCGCTTAGTCAAATTCAAACATCGTCGCCAAAATTTCAAAAACGTCACCAACATTTATGACTGAAATAAGGCAGCAAAAGTGGGGAAAGACTAATATGTTGAACTGGGGGACTAAAATTAAGATTATCACATGGTCAGGCTAGCAACAAATTGCAATTAAAATATAGAGAACTTCACAGTTTCATATGTCATTGTTGCGAAAGGTACTGTATAAATAACTTCAGTAATTGAATTCAAAAACGCGTGAGTAAATCATTATAATAGCAATGAAAATAATTTATTATCACTGCCAAAACCATTCGAAAAGAAAATACACACACACACTCTCACATATATATATATATATATATATATATATATATATATATATATATATATATAAAGAAATTATTTAAAATGTATACTTAAAGTGATAATACGCTACAACCGAATAAAAAAAAAATATTTCCTACTAATAACGAAAAACATCAAATTATTTTACATTAAAAATAAAAAAGATTCAATACTGAACATGGGTTTCAATACTCAATACAATTTAAGTTTTATATCTCACTTATTTTTTATATATTACAAAATGTCTTGTGTTATGAAATATTACAACACATTTTTCATTTAGATTCAAGTGCTTAATAGCTAATAGGCGCTGGTTACATTGGTAATGTGGTCATATAATACAGATCCGGTATATGTTATAGCTAGAATCAACTGCTATATCATATACGGCAGGTTAATATTATATTTTTGTGTAGTATTTATTTTTAATGCATATGAGTTAAGAGTAGCTTTGAGCTTTACAGAAGTAATAAAAATCCCTTTTTTCAAATCTCATGTATAAACCGTATGATCCAAAATAAATCATCACTTTTGATTATAATTTATAACCGCAATAATATGCAACACCATCAATTCTCTGAAGTATTAAGAATAATATCTGGCCCAAAAAAGCCATACATTATCTTACCGATAAAGCAATGCTTTTAAGTCGAAATTTGAAATATCGGTACGTAATACGGCAAGTAATCAATTCTTGTTGCCAAAATGAACATTATCTGTTGTAACTTTACAAATTTGGAACCAATCGATTATTTTCAAATATTTCTTTAAAAGTAAATTTGTATTTTATGTTGACATTTTTAAGTTACTCGTACACTACAGTAACGCAAAATCCGACTAATATCTTGATACCCAAATACCTTATTACTCTGCCGCTATAGTAATTTTTCGAATAACGGTAGCGACAGAGTAAAAGAGGATACTATGAGATATCTATGCGTAATCTCAAACCGCATTCTTCTAAATAATTTATTAGAACATACATACAATAACTAATGTATTTTCCAATTTCAAAATTACTGCATAACTTTCAACCATCATAGATCTGTAACTAAAATATCTAGCGATCTAATCTTTGCCAATAAGCCTCCTGAAGATGTTGTAATACAACGAAACCTAGGTCGTGGTAAAGAATTTAAAGAAAGTAGAAATAATACTACATCACGTAGTTTCATTTAATTGTGAATAATGAATTTCTACAAAATTGACGCCAAATATATTCAATACTCTAAACAATGTAATTAGAGTTTCGTGATGGAGATGGAGGCTATGCGTTATCGGCATGTAATATAAGCACAAAGGTCCATTTTTTTACAGTTAGTATAGTTAAAAAGAGTACAAACATTCATAAAGAATATACATTTGTCTATTTATCTACATAATGCGGTATCTTTTACCAACAAAGGTAGACTGTAAAGCAGTTGTCACTTTTTTCTTCAGATTATGCACGCTTCACTTGTTTAAGAAAAGAATACTCTCGTTATTATTGTTTATTGTTATTTGATAATATGATTTACTCAGTATTACAGTATTGCTTATTGTAACCAAACGAAACATAAGATATTATATTTTTTTAATTCTTTTATTATATTCATGATTTTCTTATCTTGTTTATATAATTATTTGTTATATTTTCACCTCATTACAATAAACTTTCTATCGTCTTTACTAATATTGGTCTTGTATTTGGAAAATATTTTAAAAATAATTATTGTTAATTTAACTTTAACTACGTGTTGCTAAAATATAATTTCAGAAACTCGCTTGTTCTTTCGTTTACTTTTTCTGCGAACATATTAATTGTGTTTTAGATTGAAATAACAAAGACAAGCAATTACAAAGGGTTTACTAAAAATTAAATTAAACCAATAAATTTGAATGCAAGCAAATCTTAAGTATCGCATAAGGAAATACAAATTGAGAAATTTATATTGTTGAGGAGAAAGTCATTTGAAAAAATAATACCACAAAATCAAAAATATAATCGTAAAGTCCTTTTATTTACAAATTATATATATCTTATTAGAGAATTATATGTGAGAACAGAAGATTTGAATGGTTAAAAATGAAATAGATTAAAAGGAAAGGAAAATTCACAACAGTAAAAATAGATTAAAAATTCACAACAGGAAAATCTATATATACAGTTTCCTAATATGAATCTTGTGACAAATGTAACATTAAATGATGCGGAAAAATGTCGGAATATAATTTTCAAATACCTTAAGAATTAGATACTCTTATATTATTGAAATCACGTCTTTCTCGCCAAACTGAAAAAGTTTCAGGGAAGGCTTGTCCCTTTGTACATAGGTTATCTTCTATCTTTTCAAGGTCCTCGCTTTTGTGGAACACGACATAGAGAATAGCCAGCCACCATCATTAGAATACTCATGATTTTGCATAAAATATACCCCATATCCTGTTTCAGTAATAATTTCTACTAACTATTCATTGCTACCCATATTTTTTCTCTATTCTCCAAAACATCACCGTTTTCAGTACAAATTTAACTCAAATATATCCACATTGCGATAGATCCGGAGAGAAAGTTGTTGGGAATTCCGTTCCGCAAGTTATGAATATTGGTCAATGTCATTCCGTAAAAAAGAGCGGCTGCCACTTTTTTGCCAATAAGTTACGGAAGATTAAATAAATTTACGCGTAGTTTTTTATCGCGTCTTTAGAGTGTACCTAGAAAAATGATATTAGTATCTTTGTACTGAGTATATTTACGAGAATGACTTTATTTAGGAAATATTTTCCGAAATGGTTTTAAACGTATTTTATTGCAGATTATATGCGTATATATTAACATCCATCATAATCTGACATTGTTATTGAGGCCGATTTTTACTCGTTTCATCTCAGAAACCATTGTCACTTTCTTTTTTTGTCAAGAATTGTTTTTGAATACTTTATTGAAATACTCAATTATCATATTGACAACTGGTCGACCAACAAGTTTGTTTCTGCTTTTCGCTTTCTATATTATGGCCTGCAAACACTTGCTTCACTGTTACTGTGCCCAATTCTTCTTTTATTAAAGAAAATGTCAAAACTTAATAAATCTTCTCATTAAAAATATAATAACGATTGCAATGGTTTGTGCTATAATGTAACTTGTCCAGTTCATTTTGTTTGATTATTCCTTTTTAGGTATCATTTAGTTTTTACGAACAATATCAAGGAATTCACAGAAATATCGAGTTCTAATAAACTTGATACAAATTTGATTCAAATAATCGACAACAGCACGTTTGACACAATTTTTTGGGTATTTGGTTTGACATAAACCTAAAGTAATTGGAATTTATTTCTACTAACGGGGCAGCAGACTGGTAATGTCAAACTGAGATTGGTAACTGGAAAACTATTTGTTCCTAATTTAACTACAGAGCTGTGGTAATGATTTCTCTCAGTTGAGTGACACACACCCGTTTATAAAATGCACAGATTTGGTAATACGTCGTGCACTGCTATTAATAATTCTTGGTAAATGGTATTTTATTAATATACTTAGGTAACTGTTTTTCATTATTATGTCTAACAAACTTTAGTATAAAATTATGCTATCATAACATAGTTGTGAGAGCTATATCTCACTTGAAATTTCTTATTCTTCATTTCATATATTTCTTACCTCAATATACGCTGTTAATTAAAGCCATGTATATACTAAAATAATTCTCTTCGTGGTAGGTGAACGAATGTTTGATGAGACAAAGTTAATTTAAACGAGAAATTTAGATAGCAACAAACATATTGAATGCGATATTAAAATGGTGAAGACTCATATTTTTGCAGTTTGACCACTTTTGCTTCTTACATAGCTTTGCAACTTGACAAACTTTAATTGCAATTTGCGTACCATAGTTGTGGTGTCATAGTGCGTAACAATGCGTTCGTTTAAACATTTCACGTATAATAAATGGTAAATCGCATCGGTCAACACGATCGTGACGGAGATGTCTAAAAGCAGAGATTGATCGTCAGCGTTGGCCGTGGCATTACAGCAGATACATTACATGTTATTCGCGAAACGATATGTCATTCCGCCTAGCAACGTCTGCGTCCTCTACAGCTGTCCAAACATAACGATTGTTGCAATTGAACCTTTTTATATTTTGTCGAATTTTGGAAATGAATTTATTTCCTGTTTTATTTTAAGCAACATACTGCAGACAAATATTACGTGAATCTAAAATACGTCATCTTTTTAATGTCACCTTTAGTATACGTAAATATATACAGTTTGTTGCATAGAGTGTCAACTTAATTGTAAATATATTCAATATGGCTTTTCTTTGAAATTTTACATATGCGAATGCGATTGCTGATCTCATTAGCATCTAAGCCTTAAATATTTTCAGTATTATAAAACTGTCATATTTCAAAAGAATATTTAATATTTTAACTCTTCAATAGAATACAACTGCAACCGTAGTCAAATTTGGAACATGCCTGATTTAAACTATTAATATTCCAACTGCAGAATTTTGTAGAAAAATGAAAGCTTTCCTAATCTATCTACGCACATAATAAAATGGCAACGAGGCCATATATGTCTATCACGCAAAAATTACAGAATGCATTTTATCTAAACGTTGCAGTATTATACTTTAGAGGCTTGGTCAACATCTGTAACAGACACAGATAAATAAATTAGATTTTTATACAGACACAGATGTGATTTTTGTATTTTTTCAATATTAATAACTACTTAATTAACAAATTACTACTTAACCCTTCTGAGAGTACCTCGTAGCGAGAAAGTTTTGAAGTCTAGAAATATGTAATATATGCTTTGAAAATTTATTGATCATAAATATCGATGAAATTTTATATGACTATCCAAATAAAAAAATTGAATACGAAAATTAACTAAAACTTGGAATGGCTGATGATGATCTCGTCCGGCTGATGTTAATAATTTGATCCTATATTTCTTTTCCCTTTTAAAGCCTCAATTGAAGCTTACAAAAATTGCAATAATATTATGCATAACAAAATAAATACATAATTTTCATCGTAGTCAACTTAAAGCAAAAATTATTAAGAACAAATTAGCCTAATTTACTGAAATAACTTCCGCGTAATTGAACTTAATTCCAAAGTTCATCCAATGAAGAAGCTGCTTCAAGTATTTATTTAATTTAATATCAAGTATAGCAGCCTTGACTTATCAATAATTTGACCTTATTCCGGCCTAGGTATGATCATTTGTTATAAGTGTAATGACCATTTTCGAGTCAGCAGACGTGAGTAGTGAGACCATGACGTTCATTGCTTCATGCAAAAGTTCTTAAGACTTCAACAATTACGATATTTTGTCAAGTATTCTATAGCTTAACATCAGTTAAGCTATTTCTATTAAGAAATATCACTGGATAAACAATGATAGTCTAGAAATTAATTCAGAACTATATTCGGTAACAAAATCTGGACAAAAATAGATACGTCCTGTACCTATTTTTGTCCAGATACTAAATTTGAAAGTGATTGATTATTATTTTAATCAAGTGAAATTTAAATTTCAATTTACTACACATAAAAATAGCTAAATAAAAATCTAGAATTTTGAGCGTATACAAATTTTATACGCAGATTAAATTTTTGCCAATCAGGATCTTGAAATAGACGTAGAAAAGAATCTCGATTATTTTATGGAATTTAACGTCTAATATTTATCTAATTGCGTTTTGTTGCAAGTATTCATATATAGGAATTAAAAGTTAGTATAAAAATCTAATTTACGTATCTGTGTCCGTAATTTTGAGCATGTTAAAGCCTTCCAACTTGTCAAGCAAAAAATTATTTTTAATTCTGATACTTAAAAAAAGATTTATGAACCTTATTTAAAATTGTATTTAAGAAAACATTCCAAATTAATCTTATCGCTGTATTCAAAGTAATATATAACAAAAAGTTTAATATATATATGTACTTGACTTTTTATATGATATCGAACTTTTTGTTAGAACAGTAAATCACTTTTAAAGAAAATCCCTGCATATTAACAGACAAGAAACCATTTCTAAATAGTAGGGCCAACATTTTTTATGATTAGTAACTATTTGACAACTTAAAATACTGTATTGTAATAGTATTAAAAATATAAATTAACAAAGTAACGAATTGAAAGTTATAATAAGTGAATAAGACATGATGCGAAATTTACATATCTTATGAACATTTTACTGAACACTAAAGCAAATACTGCGTAAAATTAAATGTAGATAGTCATCATAATATCTAATTATCAAATACATTTGCATTTCTAATTATCAAATACATTTGCATAATTAGAAACTGTTTTCTTTCTCTAATGATACATGTTACTTTTTTAGGGTTCCGTACCGTACCGACGAAAAAAGGAACCCTTATAGGATCACTTCGTTGCCCGTCTGTCTGTGTGAACACGTGGAGGTATCATATTAAAATTAATATCAAATACTTAGCCCTACGATCCCTGTAGCTGTTTTTAAAAGTCAAGCTTCTAAGTTAACACAATCAAGAAGAACCCTAAAAATATGGCCATTTATGCCGCATATTTTGACACACCAATAAATCAAAACCAATATGGTACTTTCCGTTGAACGAGAATCATGAAATTTGGCAAGAAGCAAGGTCTTTAAGGCACAAGTAAAGGAGGCACGAGTAAAATGGAAACCGAACCGGAAATCGTTAATTTGTAGTTATACGAGATAAAAAAACAAAAATGCAACTGTTAAAGATATAACAGCAATATATTTTCGTTCCTAAAACTACAATTTTATAAATAGTTTAATTGAAATATTATGTACTATTAAATATTTATAAATACCTAAATATGGACGGAACCCTCGAAGTATGAGTTCCACTCGTGCTTGAAAGGATTTTTATTTTATTCTACCATTTTAATGGATAATTGCTTATAAGAATAATAAGCTATCCCATAACTTATAGACATCAAAATATTCAAAATTCTTGCTTCGGAACATTATTTATTACATAAATAATGTTCCGAAGCAACAGACATAGCATTTGCACTGTTGTATACTTCTACATTTTGCATAGTGACATAGGCAATATATGCTACTTTTGATTACAGCGTATTTACGGTCTATTGAAAATATTCGGTATCTTGGGTCATTTTCCAGCAGACTGTACAAACTTAGTACCCCTGATACCACTGGTGGACAAACAAATTAGTAAATTTGCGTTATACTGCTATACTGCTTTTGATATAATAGTTATTTGGGGTTAATTTATTAACTGTATTCACAACAGCTTATTTATTTATTTAGTTCTTTAGTCGACAATAGAAATATACCGTCCGGTTTTATAAAATTCAAAACGCTTATAAAAACAATGTTTTATTGCATTTATCCATATACATCTTGTTGTTTTTCTGTAGATTTTATCGTTATGTACAATTATTTCAAATAAAATTTTGTTGTAGCTATAAAGGTTTGTTTAATTCAAAAATAGTTTTAACATTCTATTTTGTGATAAAAAAGTGTCTTATCACACAACCTGTAATAATTACCTTTGTATAATTCTAAACTTTTTTATATATTTTCATTATATCTATAATATTCTCGTACTTTATATTAAGGTAGCACCAATGATTTAAAACTTTAATTTAAAAATAATTCTATCCTATTTTGCAATAAAAACAAAAAAAATTACCTGTAATAATTACCTATATATAATACTCAATTTTCTTATAGATTTTCATTGTATCTACAATATCCTCGTACATTATTATAAAGTAGCCCTAATGATTTAAAAGTTTAATTTAAAAATACGTTTCTCCTCCTGTTTTGAAATAAAAACGGGTCTAATCAGACAACCTGTAATAATTACCTATATATAATACTAAATTTTCTCATAGATTTTCATTGTATCTACAATATCCTCGTACATTATTTTAAAGTAGCCCTAATGATTTAAAAGTTTAATTTAAAAATACTTTTCTCCTCCTGTTTGGAAATAAAAACGGGTCTAATCAGGCAACCTGTAATAATTACCTGTATATAATATTCAATTTTCTTATTGATTTTCATTGTATCTACAATATCCTCGTACATTATTTTAAAGTAGCCCTAATGATTTAAAAGTTTAATTTAAAAATACTTTTCTCCTCCTGTTTTGAAATAAAAACGGATCTAATCAGATAACCTGCAATAATTATCTATACCATTAAATTTTCTTCAAGATTTTCATTATTTCTACGATATAATGAAAACCTAACCTTTAAAGAAAATTAATTTATTTTAGCTCTAATTACTTAAAAATGTAATTTAAAAATACTTCTATCGTTCTATTCTGTTATTTTACAATAAAAAACGTGTTTTATCACAAAACCTGTAATTGTCTATAAATTTATATATTTAATCTCATTTAAACTCTTTTCTAGATTTTCATAATGTCTACAATATCCTTGTAAATTATTTTAAGATGTCGCTTATGATTTAAATGTTAACTCAAAAATACAATCGGCATACAACTTAAATTATTTCTGCTCATTATTCACTTGTTTTAAAAACACATTTTATATATGTCAATTTAACAACTACAAGTGTTATGACAACATTGTAATAAACTCCTATTATTTTTAACTCTAAAAAAGAAAAAATAAAACTTTCCCCTTATAAAATTAAAATTATGCCTGACAATTTGCGATGGTAAAAGTGAAAACCTAAATATAATTATTTATCACTTTTCCCCTTTCAGTAGCGCTAAACAAAATATGTTAAAATCGCAAATACTCCAAACGCATCCGCTTTAAAATTAAATCTTTACGAATATTCGATTAGGGACAAACCTCAAACAAGCAAATTCATCATATTTCATAAAAAGACAGGATTTTCCCTAATTTATTGGGAGTCAGGTATGATTAACGACAAAATAATATATCGGATATATATAATCGAGAAAGGGTCTCGCTTCTGGCGCTTTCGGATAGTCTCTAACCGCAGGCCGAATCCCGAGATCCGATAATTAATAATTACACCCATATTACGTTTCCAACTCCACGTTTGGAAATGACAAACGACACGATAATGATCGTGATTGGCGGCTGACGAGAAATAGATTAAATTACATAAATATATGATCCAGCTTCCGTTTTGCAGAGCAAACAATGACCTACCGATTTTAAGTCGGCGGTACACTGGGAGGCGCTGACTTAATAGTTATATTTCTGTTTCATTTATATTTGTTTTAAAGAATTTAAAACAAAAAAAATATGGTACAGTATTAGTTATTTGCTGTCTTAAATTATGATGAGTTAATGTTAGTTTCAGGAATTGAATGAACTTAATTTATATATTAAAACGTCAACACAATTATTCATATATATTATTTAAAAAAAAACTAAATAACGTGCTTTTAACAAATTTACCCCTATGTGAACTTGCTTCAACATATATAAGAAAAAAAAGAAAATTTTTTATTCAATTTTAATAGGAGATTCGCTCTTTAACATATTTATTACAAGAACCTTATTTATTTTTGATAATTAATATACACATAAAACTTCAGATGTGATTAAAAACCGAGCACAAATAATGTTCATTGTTATTACAAAACATCATATTTTCTAATTTCTAATTTTTAGAATAAAACAAATAATCGCACACTGAATATTACTTGCTCCGTTTGTGTATTTAATGACTTCAGTGACAAAAGTAAAATAAAAAAAATCACCAATACTTTATGGAACCAGACACGCCACACTGTCCGCACATTTGAAAACAACAAAACAATATTCGCAATTATATGCGTCATCTTTGACCTTGACATATTTCACATAATTTAGTATATACGGTACAGATTTCTGTAAATAGGTTTCTAAGCCTACAACATATTTTATACAAAACAACGTACACGCCAATGTCACTTGAAAAGTTCTTTAAATTTATGTATACTTCGTTATTTGACGCCGCAAATAAAAACAGTAAGGCTTATGATTAGAATACAGTTTATTCACGGCTCTGCTCTCATTCATGTCGATTTACATGTAGTTAATGATCTTTTATGATTATTAGGACTATTACATTACCACTCACTATTCTATAATGTAAACGTAGTTGATATTCATTTAGTATGGAAGATGCGGTATGTAAATGCCTGTAGTAATATTAGAGTATATTAGAATATATCACAAGCCTTAATGTAGTACTTTTATCGTTTACTACAAAATTGTATTGATAAATATGGCTTACGATTAAATTAGAACTTATTAGCGGCTCTGCTCTTATTTATGTCAATTTACATGTAGTTGATAATCTTTTATGATTATTAGGACTATTACATTACCACTCACTATTCTATAATGTAAACGTAGTTGATATTCATTTAGTATGGAAGATGCGGTATGTAAATGCCTGTAGTAATATTAGAGTATATTAGAATATATCACAAGCCTTAATGTAGTACTTTTATCGTTTACTACAAAATTGTATTGATAAATATGGCTTACGATTAAATTAGAACTTATTAGCGGCTCTGCTCTTATTTATGTCAATTTACATGTAGTTGATGATCTCTTATGATTATTAGGACTATTACATTACCACTCACTATTCTATAATGTAAACGTAGTTGATATTCATTTAGTATGGAAGATGCGGTATGTAAATGCCTGTAGTAATATTAGAGTATATTCGAATATATCACAAGCCTTAATGTAGTACTTTTATCGTTTACTACAAAATTGTATTGATAAATATGGCTTACGATTAAATTAGAACTTATTAGCGGCTCTGCTCTTATTTATGTCAATTTACATGTAGTTGATGATCTTTTATGATTATTAGGACTATTACATTACCACTCACTATTCTATAATGTAAACGTAGTTGATATTCATTTAGTATGGAAGATGCGGTATGTAAATGCCTGTAGTAATATTAGAGTATATTAGAATATATCACAAGCCTTAATGTAGTACTTTTATCGTTTACTACAAAATTGTATTGATAAATATGGCTTACGATTAAATTAGAACTTATTAGCGGCTCTGCTCTTATTTATGTCAATTTACATGTAGTTGATGATCTTTTATGATTATTAGGACTATTACATTACCACTCACTATTCTATAATGTAAACGTAGTTGATATTCATTTAGTATGGAAGATGCGGTATGTAAATGCCTGTAGTAATATTAGAGTATATTAGAATATATCACAAGCCTTAATGTAGTACTTTTATCGTTTACTACAAAATTGTATTGATAAATATGGCTTACGATTAAATTAGAACTTATTAGCGGCTCTGCTCTTATTTATGTCAATTTACATGTAGTTGATGATCTTTTATGATTATTAGGACTATTACATTACCACTCACTATTCTATAATGTAAACGTAGTTGATATTCATTTAGTATGGAAGATGCGGTATATAAATACCTGTAGCAATATTAGAATACATCACAAGTCTTAATGTAGTACTTTTATTGTTTACTACAAAATTGTAATCAATAAGTAAGTCTTATGATTAGGCTAGAGTTTATTCGCGGCTCTGCTCTTATTTATGTCAATTTACATGTAGTTGATGAACTTTTATGATTATTAGGACTATTACATTACCACTCACTATTCTATAATGTAAACGTAGTTGATATTAATTTAGTATGGAAGATGCGGTATATAAATGACTGTAGCAATATTAGAATATATCACAAGTCTTAATGTAATACTTTTATCGTTTACTACAAAATTGTATCGATAAATATGGCTTATGATTAAATTAGAACTTATTAGCGGCTCTGCTCTCATTTATGCCAATTAACATGTAGTTGATGGTATTTTATTATTATTAGGAGTGTAACAATACCACTCACTATTCTATAATGTAAACGTAGTTGATATTCACTTAGTATGGAAGATGCGATATATAAATACCTGTAGCAATATTAGAATATATCACAAGTCTTAATGTAGTACTTTTATCGTTTACTATTTACTACAAAATTGTAATCGATAAGTAAGTCTTATGATTAGGCTAGAGTTTATTCGCGGCTCTGCTCTTATTTATGTCAATTTACATGCAGTTGATGATCTTTTATGATTATCAGGACTATTACATTACCACTCACTATTCTATAATGTAAACGTAGTTGATATTCATTTAGTATGGAAGATGCGGTATATAAATACCTGTAGCAATATTAGAATATATCACAAGTCTTAACGTAGTACTTTTATTGTTTACTACAAAATTGTAATCAACAAGTAAGTCTTATGATTAGGCTAAAGTTTATTCGCGGCTCTGCTCTTATTTATGTCAATTTACATGTAGTTGATGATCTTTTATGATTATTAGGACTATTACATTACCACTCACTATTCTATAATGTAAACGTAGTTGATATTAATTTAGTATGGAAGATGCGGTATATAAATGCCTGTAGCAATATTAGAATATATCACAAGCCTTAATGTAGTACTTTTATCGTTTACTACAAAATTGTATCGATAAATATGGCTTATGATTAAACTAGAACTTATTAGCGGCTCTGCTCTCATTTATGTCAATTAACATGTAGTTGATGGTATTTTATTATTATTAGGATTGTTACAATACCACTCACTATTCTATAATGTAAACGTAGTTGATATTCATTTAGTATGGAAGATGTAATATATAAATGTCTGTAGCAATATTAGAATATATCACAAGCCTTAATGTAGTACTTTTATCGTTTACTACAAAATTGTATCGATAAACATGGCTTATGATTAAACTAGAACTTATTAGCGGCTCTGCTCTCATTTATGTCAATTAACATGTAGTTGATGGTATTTTATTATTATTAGGATTGTTACAATACCACTCACTATTCTATAATGTAAACGTAGTTGATATTAATTTAGTATGGAAGATGCAATATATAAATGCCTGTAGCAATATTAGAATATATCACAAGCCTTAATGTAGTACTTTTATTGTTTACTACAAAATTGTATCGATAAATATGGCTTATGATTAAACTAGAACTTATTAGCGGCTCTGCTCTCATTTATGTCAATTAACATGTAGTTGATGGTATTTTATTATTATTAGGATTGTTACAATACCACTCACTATTCTATAATGTAAACGTAGTTGATATTCACTTAGTATGGAAGATGCGATATATAAATACCTGTAGCAATATTAGAATATATCACAAGTCTTAATGTAGTACTTTTATTGTTTACTACAAAATTGTAATCAACAAGTAAGTCTTATGATTAGGCTAGAGTTTATTCGCGGCTCTGCTCTTATTTATGTCAATTTACATGTAGTTGATGATCTTTTATGATTATTAGGACTATTACATTACCACTCACTATTCTATAATGTAAACGTAGTTGATATTCATTTAGTATAGAAGATGCGATATATGAATGCCTGTAGCAATATTAGAATATATTAGAATATATCCCAAGTCTTAATGTAGTAATTTTATTGTTTACTACAAAATTGTGATCGATAAGAAATTCTTATGATTAGG
This sequence comes from Druceiella hillmani, assembly GCA_039881145.1. NCBI lineage: Eukaryota > Metazoa > Arthropoda > Insecta > Lepidoptera > Hepialidae > Druceiella > Druceiella hillmani. The sequence continues at coordinate 31,398,499 of JAYKKI010000008.1, forward strand.
CTAGAGTTTATTCGCGGCTCTGCTCTTATTTATTACTCTGACTATTACATTACCTCTCATTATTCTATAATGTAAAGGTAGTTGATATTCATTTAGTATGGAAGATGCGGTATATAAATGCTTGTAGCAATATTAGAATATATTAGAATATATCACAAGTCTTAATGTAGTACTTTTATTGTTTACTACAAAATTGTAATCAATAAGTAAGTCTTATGATTAGGCTAGAGTTTATTCGCGGCTCTGCTCTTATTTATATCAATTTACATGTAGTTGATGATCTTTTATGATTATTAGGACTATTACATTACCACTCACTATTCTATAATGTAAACGTAGTTGATATTCATTTAGTATGGAAGATGCGATATATGAATGCCTGTAGCAATATTAGAATATATTAGAATATATCACAAGTCTTAATGTAGTACTTTTATTGTTTACTACAAAATTGTAATCGATAAGTAAGTCTTATGATTAGGTTAGAGTTTATTCGCGGCTCTGCTCTTATTTATGTCAAATTACATGTAGTTGATGATTTTTATGATTATTAGGGCTATTACATTACCATTAAATATTCCATAATGTAAACATAGTTGATATTCATTTAATATGGAAAATGTTACATATAAATGACCGTAGCAATATTAGAATATATCGCCAGTCGTAGCGCAGTATGTTTATCGTTTACCACAAAATTTGTAACTGATATAAGGAAAAGTCAGTTTTAAGCAATATAATCGTACTTTTAATGTAAGACTAATGAATTTATGGAACAAATTATTAGGATATTGGTGAACTAATGATTGTAAATATAAAATGACATGTTAAAATTATGTCGGTACGCGAAACATACAGACAGTGAAAATCGACAAAAATGTATGTTCGCAGAATATGTCCATGAATAAAACAAAATAATTTGAGAAATTAAATCCTAGTTTAGTCATGAAACTTTTGTTTTAGATGTCATATACAGTTTTCAACCATCACCTAGGAGTTATACCATTAAATATAGTAACTAATTTCCGAAGGCTGACGTAGGTTTAATTATTAAAAATATCAGCAATCTTCTAACTACATGTTATTTTTATATTCATTTTTGGTGCAAACATTTGAACTCCGTACGTCCTTATTTCGATAAATATTAAATATTAAAATAATTCCTTAATAATGGTTACCATTATTTCCAATAAAAATCATTTAATGTTCCATTAAAATTACTCCTGCGGTTATTCAATATTTAGAAAGAAACCAAAATATTGTGAGCCATAAGGACGCCTGGCAGATGCGAAACATAATTTTTTTTTATATTGAAATATTTGTATTTGAATGAATTGAAAACGAAAAAACAAATATTCAGAGAGTTGTTAATAATAAAATATTAATTTTATTTTATTACTTAATTTTAATGAAATAATTTTATCACACAAGTATTTCTTAAGAATTTATTAAACATACATTTATAATTTTATAATACTGTTAGCCGACAAGACGCTAAGCTGGCCAAATTAATTCGAAAAGAGCCGACAGGACACGAAGCTAGCCGAATGGCACTTTGCGACGAGCCATTCGAGTGTTTTAACTCCCATCCAAACACGCCATTACATATTTCACATAAAAAACAAGACAATTATATATTACTCATTATAAAAGAATTTCATAGCACCCCTTTTTACAAAAACGTTTTCTAATATCTAGTAGTAGATATAATCAATACATAAGTAAAGAAAAAATAAATAGAAACAAATTTTCAATCGTATATTAATAAAAATACTTTGCCCTTTTTACGTAATCAATCACGTTTTTAATAATCTCCTAATATTTTACGAATCAAAATAGCAGACTTGTTTATATTTTCATAAACAGCCAAATTGCGATTGCAAGTAAATTACTTGCTTATGAATTCGCATTCCTCGCATTAAAACTCAGAAAATCAAAGAACAATTGTTAACAAACGATTCTCATAAATTTTAATCAAAAACGTTCTTGATCTTAATGCGTCAATGGCAACACGTGCAGCACGGTGTACGCATTGTGCTCGTCCGGCGGAAGAGGGCGTTTAGCCGGAGGCGGGCGGGGCCGCGCGGCTGAACACAAAAAACGCACGCGGCTACCCGCGCCGCGACATCTTTTACTTACGCGAGGTAAGGTTTATCTGGAAAATTTTGGAGGTTTTTTATAGATCCATGGGGTGTCGGCTAATTTACGTAACAGGATGTGATCAAGTTGAAAGATTCGTTGATTAGGCCGAGATATTTCAACAGTTTTCTGACAGCGGACAATTAAGGCAGGTTAAATGTAAAGCATATTGCTACCTTAGCTTTTTGGCTCTGAAATGATTTAAATATAGCTATGTATTGATACATCAATCTCAGACATGTAATGTATACATCTTTGTGAAGAAAATAATGTAACATTTCCTCTTTCTTATGTAAGGCTTTTTAATTAACAATATAATATTGTAACTATTTGAACATACATATTGTACATTATCAAAATATATACCTCAATCGACTTTTTAATCTAATAATGATAACTATGAATAAAAACCGATTATATTAGAGATTGTTTTTCATAAATATATATATTTTTATAGATAAACTACATTTTAATGAAAGAAGAAAGAATGTTGATATTTTTTATAAGTACTGATGGATTATTATGGGTGACTAATAATATTGATTAACATATACATATATATATATATATATATATATATATATATATATGTATATATATATATATATATATATGTGTATATATATATATATATATATATATATATATATATATTGAATATGGTATATGAATTGAGTATATATTTATAGATATTAAGTAACGGCACACAACTGCATTCTTCACATTGTGGAAACTCGAATTACGATTTATAAATAAGGACGGACAAATGCTGGTGACAAAAGGCTGTTCGAACCTGATAATTATTTCCTAATAAAAATTCATTTTTTTTGTGAACAAATCGATAATTCGTAAATGGCACTAATTACTTTGTTTAATTTGTATAAACAAAATCAAAAACAAATGAAAAACTAATGTTACAAGCAAATATAAATGTATACGCTAATTTACGGTCTTTTGAAACCGAGTTGAGTTACCCATAGCTGTAAATATATTATAACAGATTACAGTTATTCGATAGAGGCGCCATCTACACAATACACCCTTAACTATCATTAGAATAGGGTTGAAAATGTCCGATAGATGCCTTATAATTTTACGAAACCTTTAACTTATTGTGATATGACAAGAAAAAAATTCACTTGATTTAATTATTTCGGTAAATTAATTCATATCGTTTTCACGGTTACCAAATTGATGACGGCCGATCTGGGTATTCATTTGAAAATAATTTACTCCTTTGTTTTCAAAAAAATTACGATATTTTGAAAATAATAAAAATTATTTAATAAGGCATTTCAATTGCGTATTTGTTTAAACACAATAAATATTAATGTTCTATAAAAATATAATAATGACGACCTGATAACATTATTATTAAAATTAATTAATTTTATTAAGTTTTGTTTCAATTTAACTTTACGATATTTAATTATCAGCGTTCTATGAAGAAACTGTTAACTTATTTTAATTCGATTGACTAATTTAATTAATCAATGGCGTAGTCATGTGGATAAAGAATAGTTTTAGTTTTTAGCTCAGCCATAGCAAATTTATAAAAGTTTGTTCTAGTTTTCGTTTTGCTAAGGTTTTCATCTGTAAACAAAACACTTAAACATTCTGAACATAAAAAATAAACTCTGTCATTACACTCACATACAAATTAGATTAATATAACATTATATGTAGAACAGACGAAACAAAATTCGAAAAAAAAACAGTTTTAAATGAATTAGGTTTCCACAAAAAGAATTCATTTATTAAAAGCATTGTAAGAGTTAATTAATTAATCAATTGATAATAAATTTTATTAATCAATGGATATTTATTATTTTCTATTAAATCGCATGAGCCTACAAAATGATCTAAAGGCATTTTAAAAATTGTTTGTCTATGAAAAAAAAAATAATCACGTTTATTTGGCTTCGAACTTGAATGACTGAAGATACCACTCAAATATTTAAAAGAAGACACACATAGTATTCTTACGCTTTCGTTTTATCTTCTATATATTTATTCAGTAGTCAAACAAAGACGTTTGTATTACCACTTTTGCCTATTCGTGTGTCCATCTTCACAGTTACTGCACTGTGAATTTATATCCGTTTACTTCAAATTTTTTGATTTAAAATCGCGGCGAAAGTTTTATTTCGAGCTGCTCATTGGGTGTCATTGAATGCCTTAACGTTAAATTGAGTTCCTTTGGGCTATCCTTTAAATCATTTGCAAAATATTAAACTTCAAAATAACTGGTAATGTTTCGCACCACTTTTTTATAACTTTTTAATTGATTGCATAAAAAAACTTAAAAAAGTAGCAACGAACGAATTCAGTTATTGACCACGTTCATTTAAAATGATTTTGGGCATGTAGCATTAATGGACTGACTACAGAAACTATATTGCGACAAGAACTTGACTTTTTTTTCTGTCATTATACTGCTAACATTACAAAAAATCGTTGCGACAAACTTAACACATATTACTTATAAATCAATCAAAGAAAAAAATGTGTAAATGTAAAAATATTGATAAGAATATGGTATGGATATTTACTCTATGTAAAAAAAATTAAAAATAAAGCTATAAGTATTAATAACGAGATGACGACACGATGGGGTGACATCGCATATTTGTAAATATTTAATTTTTTTGATATATTGATCATCGTATTCGATAATTAAAGTGTACTCATTTAAATCGGAGAAACATAAAAAGTATTTTCTACTCCTTAGGTAATTCACGTTCCTCTCAATTATAAACCCGGTTTTTGAACAATATACCCAAATAAAACTTTATTTATTTGTGTATTCCAAAATGATTCCTTTTGTTTTGATTAATGACTTAGACGATACAATTTTATGAGACATCTTTTATTTTTTTATAATTCTTTTTGAGATTTATTCTTATTTAACAATTAGTGTTTACACATTGCAATAAATATTTTCCCTTTATGCTATTGAAGTAAAAGTATAAAACAACATTTTTGTATGTCGTTTTTTTTTCATATGTTGCCTGTTCGCTTTCCACATTATTAAAAGTTTAATTTTACTAACAATGAAATATCTTACTTATACACATGTTATTTTTTCATAGGGGAAAAAAAATTTATTCGAATATACATTTTTTCTACTCAAACAACTTGTAACGACTACTTTTTTCCCGGATAAAGTATCCCAAGCTTTCCCAATAAAAGATTTTGGAGAGAAATTTAAGGACGTAACCCCTACGTTATCGAAAGCAAATTAAAACGTTTACACTTTTGATTTTACAAACGATTTATTCCATTACTTCTAAATTATTTAAATTAATGCTTAGTAAAATTAATGTGTCAGAATACATACACAAAAAAGCCAAAATTGCTGCAATACGTCTGAGAATGACATTTTCATTATAGTTTCTATTGAACCAATGTCCGTACAAGATTACTTGTATATACCAGCTGCGAATTTATTAAAACTTACGACCATCGAGCGCTCAATATTAAATTGAGACGTAAAATGATATTTGCAATACGTCATAAGTAATGTGAAACTCAAAATTTAATGCGATAATTAAGCTGAAATCGATTAGCAGTCGATCATCAATGTTCCGTTTTTATATGTTTATTTTATATATTTGTTAAGAAACTATCACAAAACCAAGCGTTTTACGGTACGTTTAGTAAATTCGCCTAGGTATTTCCCCGGGGTTAGTGGAAAATCTTTCATATTGAATTTCGGTTACGAAATCAATAACACAGTTTTAATACATGTTATTAAAGATAATGTCGAATTAAGGTATTATTATTGTAATTTTCGTATTAAATGTGTTGTCAAATTATAAAAAGAAAGTAAAAATCGGATTTCAAAAATAGTGTTGACTATTTTTTCACCTATTATTTTAAAAGCCTTTTTCTTATTTACGGCTCTATGGTAAACTTCAAAATATTACCACAAAATTTATTTATAAAAAAAAAAAAATATATATATATATATATATATATATATATATATATACCATGATGCTGACATTTTCAATTTAAGGAGAAAAATATAATGCTATTAAGCTTTCTTACGTTTGTTCAAATAGAAATCTTTGCCTAACATTGTTCAAATTGTTATCGGCAATACTTTTAGGAGAAAACATTTGAATAAATATCTTAGGAGGTTTTTTGACCACGTTTGGGCAAAATAATAAGAAATATTTATTGGAAATTGTTCAGTTATAGAGCTTCTCCCTAGCGAATGTGTTTAAAAAATATTTTCACTTTTGTCTTTTCCAAAAAACAACCCTAAATACTTCAAAATTTATTTCTTTTTAGCCTGTATTAATTCTAAGTTTTTGTTTCCTATATGTATACAGAACAGGGAATAGTGTATATATAGGTACTTGTATACACACACACACACACATATATATATATATATATATATATATATATATATATATATATATATATATATGCTCAATATATATATACATTATGGTTATTATCATAAAATAAATACAGAAGCGATTGCTATTTTGTATTCCAAATAAATTCGTTTTATCCTTACTAATATCATAAACAGAGATGTTTGTTCGTTTGTTTATAATCTGATAACTTAGCTACTGCTCGACAAATCGTCACCAATTCTTGCACACGTACACATCACATTGCGTGCTAACGTATAGGTATACCGGAGAATCAGGCAATTTCTTAGCGGATAACCAAAAATGTTTCTTCTTAATAAATGGCGTCGCTATGCATCTAAATATTTAATTCCTGTAATTTGTTCTCATTTTCCAACAGTAACATAGGCTCTAAATAAAATTTAATTCTATATAAGCAAACCACATACAAAAAAACGTTAAATTAGCAATAATTACTTCCGTATTAATTAAATTCTAATGCAACATTAACGATATACATAAAGGAAATAGTAACATGTAAATAAAATTGCTTGGTTTCAGATGGTTTAGCATTTTAATTTTAAGATTCCGATTGAAAGTACATATATTTTTAGCTTAAATATACCGAATTGAATTTAATAAAAAAAGAACGAGTGTGATTTAGACCACACGACTGAAGTAAAACTTCAAATTCACAAAATATGAACTTTAAAATGAATTTACAATTTTATTCACTTTATAAGTAGAATATTTAAGGTATTGAACAAAATAATAATTTATAAAATAGTTCAAGAACGAAATGAAATTACAAAATAATCAAAAAATCACAGTTCGCGTAACGCTAGCAAACTCGCATATATATATATATATATATATATATATATATATATATATATATATATATATCATGCACTGGCTATGGAGGAAGAGAGAAAGTAAATGTGCGCGCGCACTGCTCTCTCTTGCTCCTACAGTGTGATACAGACAATAGGCTTGCACCGTGTCTTAGATATACGAAACATAACTGGCTATGAGAGAAAGAGAGAAAGAAAATGTGTGCTCGCACCTTTTTCTTTTGTCCCTACAGTAATATACGAAACGTAACTCTCTCTCTCTTTCTGTCTTCACTAACTTATATCTCCCTCTCAACTTCCGTCCGCCTCGCCCGATCACACTTTTCGTAACGCTCTCTTCACACATTCACCAGCTTACTCCCCAAGACAAGCGTGCGTAAAGAAATTTTACTTCAAAAACTCAATTGGCAGTAGTAAACTAAACAGTTTAAAATAACCAAACAGATTTACGATTAAATGAAACAGTTGAATCCTTAATTTTCGCCATGACTGTACTTCAGCTTTATCACTATTAATAATAGGTACTTGTATTAATATAGAAATTGTATCGCCTTAAAGCGAATCATTTAATTTCATATTTCACTTACCGAAGCTCTCGACACGCCAAGGCTGCGCTGACCCCGCGTCTAATTATAATCATTAGATCTAAGTCGATGACGGTACGAAACATTCGCCGCATGTCCAATTTATTTTAATTATCATGGAAAAATTGCATCTTATGAAAATGCCAGAGCTGTTATTTTCGATATCTGTGCAAAGTCGCACTGTGGGCGTACACTTTATTAATGGTGCTTAATAATGGCGAGTGTGTGATTTGTACTTATTTATAAAAATGTTTTGGATCAGAAGTCAATCAACACGTCAATGTTATTAATTTATGAGATGCGTTTAAATTAATAATTATTTTAATTAATTCCGGGATTTGTAATAACTTTATATTTATCTTGATAATCGTCAAAGATACGCTGTTAACGTTACAAAAACGAAGGTATGTGAAAGTATAAAAATATCTGATGAAACAAATGAAAATGTACACAAATCTAATAAAATCAGTTAAGCATAAGTAGAACTGCAAGGTACTAGTAACACTCTACAAGGGTTCCGCACACAGTTAGACATGCACAAATATTTAAAAGTATATAATATTTTTGTTAAACCATGTTCAATTGTTATATTCATATTAGACTTTAGCAATGCTTTCAACTCTGTGGATGTTGACGTTTTGATACATCGGCTCAAATCATTAAACTCTTCGCAATCATGTGTTGATTACTTCTATCTTCGTTACCGTAATCAGGCAATCAACATTTTCAAAAATTATTCAAAGTAGACCAGTCTTTCTCCACTTCTTTTTTCTATTTTTATTGATCCCCTTGTTCAACAACTGTCCTCCAACTATAATTTATATGCTGATGATCTTCAATTATGCTCTCAGTCATTTAATCTGCAGTGTCGATAAAATTTCTTCATGCATTGATATATTGAATGCACCAATGACCTACATTTGATCAGTCAGTGAGCTACTAGGTAAGGTCTTCTGATTAGTCAAATTAAATCGCAGGCTATCATTATGGATAATACGAAATTTCTGTCGAATATATATATATATATATATATACACATATACATATTTACTGCAGCTGTTGATTAACGGTTATGTCATTTATTCTCCTTAGTTCAATTGTAAAAGATCTTGACCTGCTAATTTACCAACATCTCTCATGGTATTCTCAAATATGTGTTATTCTAATCTAAATGAACATTTGCACAATAAATTATTAATATTTGCAATTTCAAAACCTGTGTATTCGATACATTTTCAGTCTTAAAAAATTTAACCACGTGTCCTAATATCGTATGGTTAAAGATTAGTAACCGACGCAACTTTCATCTTCTATATTTTGCATATAATATTCTCAGTAATCTCGTTATAACTTCATACCTTAAATCTATATTCCAATACTTGTCTTCCCACAACATCGAACTGCGATCGAAAAGCAAGCATACTCTTCTAATCGTTCAACATAGAACTGACTTTTATGGAGAATCCTTCAATGTATATTCTGCTCAATTGTGAAATTAACTGACCACCTATATACAAAGTGCGCCCTCGTTGTATGGATTCCGAAGTCGTCTGAAATGAAATTCTTTATCATAATCGGCAGATCCTAATGTCTTCTGTTATAACCCATTCTTAACCCGTCTTTATCCCTAAAGTGTCATTTTGCGTTGGTTTTTTATTACTACGCATTATATATATATATATATATATATATATATATATATATATATATATATATTGATCGGCAGTTGTTTTAAAACATACATGTAGAGAATTTTCGACATATAAGATATATATATATTTGATCAAAAAAACACCTGACATATTTTACATACATAATTTCATTGGATGTTGGATAATATCTATACGCATCTTGATTAAAAATTCACACGTGCGAAACCTGGTCATAAGTTTATTTAACTGTTAAACTATTTTATAACGTATATATTTACAATAGTTTACATTATAATAGGATAATTTTATTTTAAATATGTCGAAAATTTCTCTACATGTATGTTTTAAAACAACGGCCGATCTTGTCTTTGTGCGTTGACCGAATTAATCATGGATGAGATAGATAATACTTAAATAATTCTCAGTGCTTACGTAGTGTGATTTCAGTAGTTAGGATCTCCCTTATCCACTTTTTATATTGAAAATTATTTATAAATCAGAACAAGCAAACTGCAATCCAAGATACGTACATAACATGTATTGACTAATTTAAAAAAAAAACACCATAAGCTAGACGTTTTCATATGTTCACAGCGGGAAATATTTTTTTGGTAATACGGAGAGGAAAATCTATAATTTGCACTCGAACAAAACGAGGAACACGAGTTACCGTACCGCCAACTCCATAAGGAGAGGTGGCTGTGCAGATACAGGGTCGAATTGGTGTGAGATTATAAAATGCGTTAATACGAAAAAAGGGAAATTTTAAATGTACGTAACTGTATACAATAAATTGAGTTGGCAACTAATAAACCCTCTATCTCAGTTCATAATATTATTTTACTTTTTATATGTAATAATAAAAGCAATCTCCAATTGTAAAAGTAAAATCGCAATCTCTCACTTATCGTCAGTGTGTATGTGGACATGAAATTCCTTCCTAGTATAACCTTTTGGATTTATCAGTTAATTGGGAAAGTTCCGTTTTAGGATGGTTTGCATCTTTAATTTTTCATTGCATAGTACTGCTAGCGAAACATAAAACATTCAGGGAAACGGGAAATATGGAAAGTGCACTATAACTACAAACTTCTGTATTTATACTATTAGTATGGTGAGGGAGCATAGGCCATCCAAGTGAAATTATTTTTGTATGTATCACGATAGGATCTCAGTAGCACCACGCACACTTTGGAATTATTTTAAAGTTGAAGGGATGTTAACCAAAGAGAACACTTCCACGTCAAGGTGTATAGTGTTTTTCTATTGCGGTATGAAAGCTCGATCAGATAACACAAACTTAACCTGAATCTGTTTCAGTAAAGCTTTATCATTTTTCTAAATGTAATGAAAGAGGTCGCTTTGAATAATCCTCTATCCCTGATAATTCTTCAGAGAAGTCAATTTTTTCTTCATTCAGTCTTTGCAATCAATGTTTGGCAATATCATATCCACCCATCGGTGTGCGTACATTACTTATCACTTTTCTTGATTTTTGCTCTGAATGCAGTTCATGAAGTAGAAGTGCCTTAATTATCCCTCCTATATTTTCCATGTTTTATTTACTCGTTACTGCTGAAATTCTGTTGCTAATTGAACAGAAAGTCACTTTTTTCCAGAAATTACTGGTAAAGTAACAAATTTATTAGTTGCAAACTTAACACGTTAAATAAATCATACATTCAAAGTTTAATGACGTTCAAAGTAGTATTGACCCTTTGACCGGGCCTAAGGCATTTTAATAACGATAAAAACATGTATACCTAGTGAATCTCTATATTAAAAACTAACATATAATTTTCATTCATCCAATCCCCTTAAATTTCAATTAAAAATACTATCTCAAATGAATTCGAATATAAATTTGAGATAATATTATATTCCCTTGAGCTATATATCTCTAAATTTCTTATTGACTGTACCCGTTCTTCCGGAGCATCCACATAATGAAAACGTAACAAACTAATACCTTCCCTCCTACGTTTTTATTACGTATTAAAACGTGGGGGGCATTAGCGATTTAATTTAAAAAAAATATTGGGTATCTATTAGTACAGGATTTTAAAATAATATCAAAATATGGTTACTGAGAGCACTCAATTAACATGTTTAACTTTTTCCTAAAAAAATCTAGATGGTATCAAGGAATTGTGTATTATCTTTTGTGTATTTCGTATGCTTCATATTTCTAAAAAATAGTACCAAAAATACGTTGAGGTTAAGTGTACATTCAACGTGCATTAGTGGTTACACACCTTTTGAAGCCGTGAAAATGTATATAGGTTAGAAAATTTATATACGTTAAACAATGGTTTTATTCTATGGCCAATTAATATGGCAGAACTTCTTCGAAAGCGTCCTTCAGAAAGTACCGTTTCCGGTAGCAGAATACCTCCAGTTTTTCTTACCTAAAAAAATTAACTGCCGAAAAAGGTACATAAAACTAGTACAAGTCATGTCCGATTTTTAAAATATATTTTTTTTAATGAGACCCGAAGCAACGTAAGAATAATTCTTTACCAACGAATTACAAGTAAACAATCCCGCAACCGACCAGTACGCCCCCCGCCCATTTATATCTGGAATATAAAAATAATAATAAAATATACCTACGTAGACCGGCTCCTACTAGAAAAAATATTAAACGCGCTCGATGTTAGAACAAAAGCGCGTCCTGAGTGAAAGGTCGGGCGTCCCCTGGCGGTATTATGTTCGTGTCGCTGATGAATTAACCCCGATGAATTTGGTGACACCCTCTATTATTATCAAATTACCGTGCGGCCTGAACTTTTGTCCCGGGGGGCGGACGCTGCATTACCGATATTATATTCCTCGTCGATTTGTTGGCGTTATTTTATTTTGTTGGCGAATTTTTGCCGCTTCGTTTTGTGTCGGTACAAAGTGTTCGCATTTTATGCTGGTCGGATTCATACGTGGGCTATCCGCCTACGTGAGTACGTAAATATATGTGTTTTGTTTTTTTTTCAAATTTATTTACGTGTTTTTGTTAGTAAGCTTCGATATCGCCGTATATTACTTTGTTAACTAATTCCTTAATTCAATATTTATTATGTAATCGCCATTAGATATCTTATAATGAGTAGTGTTATGATATAAATGAACAATTTATGTAAATTATACAATATTTTATATGAGAACTCTGTTTAGGCATTATCAATATTCGTATTTCTATATATATAATATTCTAACATGCTGTTAACAAATCAGGAAAAGATCGTAACTTTATTTTTACACATTAACTTTCTTCACTTGTTAATTTAGCTCTTGAGAATTTCAATAGAATATGAACTAATCCTCACTGCTAAGTACAATACTTGAAATTCTTAAAAAGCTCGAAGCAAATTCATCGAATTTTCAAAATAAAAAATCTATTCTTTGAAAAGTTTCGTGAAGTGAAACATAAGTAGATGATATAATTAAAAAATACATGATGTATTGTTGAATATTTTAATTACCTTAATATTGGCTGTGTGAATATTTCAATTACCGATGACGTTTATTTAATTATGAATAACACCCCTCTTAATATATTTTTAAACGTCCACGCAAAAAGATTTAAATGTGACTTTAATTTTGATTTATTATTCTTCGCTCGTATATTTTAGTCGTTTACAAAATTCTTTGAAATATTTTAGCGGGTATATGAATTTGTTGACTTTGTAAGTAGCATATGAATGCGCTTTGTTTACATTTTAATTTTTCCTTGTTCATAATATTACGAAAAGCAAAAATTATTTTTACGATGTTTACAAAATATACACGTCTATACATATTAACCGTCATCTGCAGTTCTATACAAATAAGTAACTTAAAATAGTTTTCACCAAAATCTTGCATTTATAGAACGATTTCCGAAACAATTATTTCATAATTTTATATAAGATAGTTCAAAAAAATTTGACAGAAACATCAACAAGAAATATGCCTCTTTCATCAATATCTAAAATAACTACAGCCAAAATCATAGAAAAAAGAACAGTTACAAACTTCCTACATGAATTTTACCATACTATTACATTAATAATCCTGAAACTTACAGTTTTTTAAATAATCATGAAAATTTTACACCAGTAAAAGATATTCTAGGCAGTATATATAAATGGTGAAAAACAACATTAATATATTTACGCATATAAGTAATTAAATGGAAATACTATGTACCCTTTAACATTTATATGCGCCTAAAAGTAACGGAAGTTCCACTCAGACTTAATAAGTTTTATTTTACTTAAGTGTATACATTTTTTTCGTAATTAAGTACTTAATACTTAAATAAATATAATATTGTTTTTATACGGCTTTGCAAATCACACTTTTAAATCAAATAACCATTTTTATAAGTTCCGCTCATAATTACTACAATTGATGATAAAAATATAGCAAAATTTGAATCCATTTAAAGGCCTGATTTTATACTCAGCCTCAACTAGCTTATATCATTTACAACCCACATATTGAAATAAAAATTCATTATGGTTAAACAGTGCTATTGGCTTTGCGTGACTATGGAAATTTGTCCGAGTTAATGCTATTGAAGGACAAAAATAATGATAAATAATGATAATATAAGAAGGATGTAAATAATCACAAATTAGATTCGCTAAAATATTTAAGAGTCAACCATGAAACAATTTGTTTACAGTAATATTGACATATTCAGATTCATACCTTATAATATGACTATTTGGATTTCGTAATTACTATGACAATTTAATTACATTTCTGTTTACTTGCTATGTACTATTAAGCTTATTACTACTGTATATCATAGCACATACAATAATAATTATCATGTTGTATGTATTTAAACATATAATCTGTAATAAGCGGACAAGTATCAATCCAGCGACAATGAAAAAGGTAAATAAACTACTACAACGTACAAGTACTATTTTAATTTTTTACTGACAACTGTTGAAAGCTTCAATGTCTTCACTTCATATTTCAATTTGGTCTAAATGCCCATACTACACGCTTTAATTACTCTACTCACATAATTTAGATTAAATTTACACGTTTTAATTATTATCTCAGCTTGAATACAGCCTTATTGAAGCCCAAATATTGCATGTTTTGAAAATCATATTCGTATTATAATAATGGTAGAAATATCAACGTATACATTCGACCAAAGGTTGAATTCAAATTCGTTCATCTTCAGATTTATATTTCATAAGAAGATTATTTTTATTATATAAAAACATAAATAACACTAATATATGTATCCTATCGTATATTATATACTATATTCAATAAGTGCATATTTTATTACTATATTCAATAAGTGTTCATTTATTTATTTATTAGCAATTTCAATCGTTTATCACGCGGGATAAGTTGTGCTACTTTACATATTTCTAGATCTTCCAACTTTATCCTCTGGAGTGTAGCCAAGAACGTGTCAGAACATCTGATAGATGTGATATTACTGTAATTATTACATATAAATGTAAAGGCGTTATTAAATTAAAAAACGCGGCGCAGACGGCAAGCGCTAGTCAGGTGACTGATAGGTGAATTTCGCCAAATAGGTGAATTTGTTTACCATCATTGTTTATACAGTTAAAGAAAAATATTAAAGAGAAACATTGTACGAGAGATAAATTTTTGAATTAAGTAACTAAAAACCTATTTTTGAACCGGCATTTTGATCTTCGAAAAAATTTCGTGTAAAATTATTTTTGCAAAATGATACAGGGATTAGAATTAAATAATTTACATGACTTCTAGTAAAAATCTAATTAGTTCTTTTAAGCGAATTTGAATTTAATTTTATCGTATAATATCACAGCCACATCTTCTAGCACAAACTAGATAAGGGTTGTTAATTTTGTTGTACGTTATAAACATATCTAGTTTAGGGTCGTGCGCAATTATTGATAGATATACGTCCATGATACTTATGATAAAAAGCACAATTTTACGGTGAGGTTGAATTGATTGAACGAGTGCGTCATGCATTTGTACCAAATTTCAGGGTTTATTTCAATTCTATATAATATTTTTAATTCCAATTATTAACATTGACATTATAATGTTGAGTACATATGATTTTATTTATATTTCAAAATATATATCTATGCATCCCATAAACTCCTTAAATAAATCCTTGAAATAATACGAAATGCGTTTTTCGCTTGTGTTTACGATTACTATTTCGAAATAATTTCATATTTTGAGTTACATAAACTTGTCCCAGCTAAAGTATTGAACATTCCTTGCCACGTTTGTGAGAATGTAACACTTATGAAATAATTAAACATCTGTCGTTCAGTCTGTTCTAAGTCTATCTACAAAATTATTACAAGTGAAATTTGATAATAGGTACAATCGGGTACAAATAACGTATTAACCTTAGATTCGATATTTTAATAGTTCTTAAAATAATTTCCAGTAGTGGTGTACCAAACACAAAAAATAGAGGAATAATGGGAAACCAACATTTTTTTTATTTTCAAATCAGCATTTATGAAGTGAAATAAAAGCTAATAAAATGGAGGTACTACAGCGTAAAATTATTTTAAAAATGATACTATATCATTGTATCTCATCTCATAAAATAATAACAAAAAAGTTAAAAATATTATTCATTACAAATAAACTTTTGTTTACTTAATTTATATCATTAAGCTATAATAACTACAATATATAGTAACACATACTGCAATGTATAGTATGAGCTTACATATATAATAAGCGGAAGGATATACTAGTAGGATATACGTAGGACACGTATAAATCCAGCAATGATGCATCTGGTCAAATCCACTATAAGAGTAAAATGTTGCTATAAGTTGCCACTATCATAGTAAAACGAGATTGAATAAAAATGCAGATAAGTAAGTTAATACCCTGTTTAATACCAAATACTGTAATAGTTTTTATAGAAAACTGACAAAACCCATACTGCAATGCGTTGTGACTCTGCTTCTAAATATTTTAATTAAATCATTACGTTTTATTCAGCTTAAATTGAACCCTATTAAAACCTAAATATAAAACGTTTCAGAAATCATTTACATATTTTAATAATGTTAGACCTGTACCATTATCAACATGTACATTAGACCAAACAACGAAATACAATTCACCTGCCGTCAGTTTTAAACATCGAAAATGTGAATTCTAAAAATAAGAATTTTAGACACAATTAATCGTAAGGACATAATTTTTGTTACATACTTATAAGTACACTACAGTAGTGTACCAATATGTACGATGGACAAATATTTCGTATTTAAATTATCCAAAAACCCACTTCTGTTAAAAAAAATTGAGTTGATGAGTTCTGAAAAAAAAAATTGTGAATTATTTTTGCGTAAAAATACAATGCCATCTAATTGACTTCTAGTAGTAACCTATTTCTTTTAATAAAATTTATATTTAATTTCATTATATAAATAAAATAGAGCTAGAACTTGATAATGAATCAGTTTTGTTGTACAACATTATCTACATATATAGTTTAGATGGCGTACCTACTTACTTAATTAGCAAGGTTACGTACCTACTGACCTAATTAATTAGCCTATTACTTAATTAGCAAGTTGCGTAGCGTACCTACACACTTAACTACTTCTACCTTAATTATCAAGGTTTTATTGGACAAATGCGCTAAAATATAGAATCAAATATACCATTTCTGAAAGAAATATTAAGATGTGGTACGTATTAGGTAGATATATGTTAGAATATGGTTGAAGCCTTTCCTTCAATAAGAGAGAGGAAAAAACATTTCTGACAAAGTTCTTTTTAACGATTTATGATTTGTATACCTTTGTCGGAAGATGAATTTTTACATTCAGCTTTCTTTTTACATTTTGAACTGCCGCCATTTTGAAATTATGGCACGATTGTGTCATCTACGAATTAACTTAGATTTTTATCTAGTTTCATGCCATAGGTGTCATCCAATCGATTATATATATATATATATATATATATATATATATATATATACACATAGTGACATTATGACTTTCATCAAGTGAGTAATTAATACCGTGGGAAAGTGGAGATTTTGATATAATTCAATACTACATACCAATATTACAAATAATTGTATTTCAATGATGCTTTACTGTTAGTAAAATAATTTTTTTAATTACGTCTTTCCTAACACACAATATCCCTGCACAGTGTTATATCAAAAGATTCTTGCAAATGTTTTTCTCCTTTTAATTGCGAAGATACAGACGTTTAGAAGAACGTATTACATAAATTTCACTTCTAGCATTATATTTTGTTTAATAATATGTTTTAATCAATTCGCACCGAGCTGCTATAAATAAAGATAATGAAAGTTAAGTACGCAGCGCATGTAGATAACTTCAATAAAATATGATTTAGAAGTTACAAACGAAACCATATTTAATTGAAGTTATCTACATGTGTCGCAAATGATAATAATATGCTTTTTGGAAATTAACTACCAATGTCGCAATTTGTAGCGATGAACTGATCACGTATCAGCTCTTTGCCACTATTTGCTATATATGTAAACAATTTCTATCGGGTATATCTCACTTTTCACCTTAGTCATTACTGCAGTCAATTCAAAGTAAACTCGCAATATCGATAATTCGTTTTCTTTTTTATTACGTGTAGATTCGTGTAATAACAGCCAGAATCATATTAAAACGCTGATGTTTCATTCTTGCAAGAGAAGTTACAAAGGTTTCGAAAATTATTTCAAGACTACATAATCTGTATCTTTAAAGAAATTGACAATTAAATTTATAATACTACAATTAATTTATAATAATCGTAAGAGGGGACATCCCCCCTTCAGTTCGCCACCTACAAAAGTGGAATTCTTGCAACAATACGGATGTACATTTATAATTTTGGTTTATGTGTGCAATTATTATTCAGGAATAATTTTCTGTTTCGAGATATATAGGTATATTCTACAATAAAATTTGAATACTCCTTGCTATAATTAAGAAAACGGAACACTTATATCTTTATGAGAATTTTCTAAGTCCATTTATGAAACTCTTTTAAGTTAAGAATTGATATTAGGTATATTTGCATATAAATAATAAATCAAACCTTGGTTCGATGTTTTAAAAGTTTCTTGTTTTTAAATAACTCCTACTAATGGAATACCAAAGACAATAATATAGTACGAATTGAGTGATCAACAATCGTATTAATTTTCAAATCTATTGCATGGGATACCAAATAAAAGCGAATAAAATGAGGATACCATAGTTAGACTGATTTTATTATAATATTTTATCGTAAAAGTTATGATAAATTATAACATATATTATATATACATATAGGAATTCATAGACTGAATTAATGGTACGTAGTATATGTCTAAATGATATAATAAAACTAAGTTGAATTATTTTTTTTAATCATAATAATCACCCCATCTCTACAAATTATAAAAAAATTTAAAAAATATAAAAAACGTAGAAATAATACTACCTACGTCACGTAGTTTCATTTAATTGTGAATACTGAATTTATAAAAAATGAACGCCAAATATATTCAATATTTGAAAAACAAATTATAAATATATTTGTAATGAAGTTCACCTTATAAACGTTGTCAATTATAAATAATCTAATGGTTACGGTAAATTTGTTACGGTAATTTCAAGCATTAACGTAATGGCACGGAACATTTATAACACTTACGACTTCGATTTGTGCTTAAGCAATTTTTTCTAAGTTAGATGACACGAAAACGTAATTAGCTAACATTTACATTAAAACATTATTGCACATAAAATTATATATTTTAGAAAGTATAACATAAATACTTTACAAAAACCTAAACGTGAAAGATCGTGGTAAGTGCTGCTGGACCATTTAAAAACGTATCTAAAACAAAAAGATGATATCAGTAAAAGAAGACATGAGTCATGAAAATGAGCATCTGATATATAAACATAAGTAAGTATATAAAGAAAATGTTCACTCTCTCTCTGTTTTTGAGATGATCTAAAGGTTCGTAACTAATTTTATAATTCAGAATATACCTAACAAACTGTCAACATCTACATGGACCCTAGATCCATTTTCTTTTTTTTTTCACTGAAGAAACTATCACCCATTCATCACACCGCAAACCCAAACGACAAGTTGACACTTCAATCAAACACAACAACATTATAAAACAAGACCCCCAAGCCCAAACGCACGCCAGGCCCCCGTCCCACCGGACGGACAATGACAATATTTTGAGCGGCATAAATCAAGTTAAGCAAGCAAACTAAGACAATTACACGGCGCTCGCCGCGGGCCGTCCTCTCATTGCCGCATTGACCATTACGAAAACTGTTTACGTTTTTTGCATCCGTCGCCAGCTCGCAAGTAAAAGGTTTTATGGCGGCGCGGACGCAGTTCCGAGAAGAAAGGACACCCAGTAATAAACCACAGCGTTTCAAAGTCATGCACGTTGGCGCATACTCAATTAGTTTCGAGACAGAAAAACTCCAAGGTTGCTCGTTTTATTTGGCCCCTCGTAATAAATAATAATGTTAGCTATTTAGTTTCGCTGCGTTAATAAAATAATGTGTTGCATTTGACGGATCGACCGTTCCGCGAGGCCGATTTATTTACTTTGTTTTACGTATTTGGCTTGTAGTTAACAAGCCAAATACATAAAACACATACGTACAATATAAATAGTACATGCAAATATTGTAACTCCTTAATGGACTCAATATATCTGTATTTCAAACAATCCTCAAGATTCTTTTAAATACAGATATATTGAGATTCGAACTTAATCGTCACATATTGTGACGGTAAACAAATAAAATTATATCTACAAATCTTGCTATGTCAACAAATCTTGCTCTTAAAAAATAAATATTATAACTTTAATAGTGATTCGTATTGCCTGTTATTTGAGTCTACAAGAAATTTAAAAAAAAAAACTTTGCGGCTTTTTTAAAAATAACAATGGTAAACATACTTTTTACTACTTAATTTAATTTCAAATATTTCAGTATAGCTTGGGTTTATACTTCTAATTATAAAATATATTTCCCTTTACAAATATCCGTTATCCCGAATAAATTTCAGCACTAAAAGTCATTTTCAGAAATACATTTAAAAGTCGTCTTAAATAAGGATTACCCCTGAAAATGTTTGCTTTCCTGTTGGCTACTTATTTTCGTTGCCATTTGTGATATCTTCAAAATGATTTTTATATCTTCAAAATTATTTTAAAATTGAGTGAATGGCGATTTTTTAGCCATTACTCTATCTTATTTATGCGTATATTAGATACTATATGAATAAAACAAGTAATAAATGTACAAAAATCCTTCACAAATAAAAAAGATTCTCATTATTAAAATTCATATTATTAAATATGTGCTAATTGTGGTTATAAAAACTTTTATATAAGAATATTTTTGTGAAATTCTATTTCTATAGAAATAAAATTAAATATAAATAATTCAGAAACATTTATTATTTTACAAAATTTACAATGTTTCAGAAATGTATATCATAAGAATCGATTTAACATAAAGAAAACAAGCTAACAATTAATCTTTCCGATAATGTGCCTCTACTTCTTTCTCTCTTTAATTCGTCTTCTTACAATTCGCTTATTTAGATGTTATTCCGGTAAAAAGCTTCCTTCTAGCACATATTCAAAAATATTCTAGCAAGACAATCCTATTCAAATGTTTTAAAAATGTTCTACACTCGGATTTCAGTCATTTTGGTTACTTATTCAGTTAAAATATCTTTCTTGAAAATTTATTTTACATTGTTTTTTTTTACAAACACTAAAAGATTTTCTTTCCCAATATCTAGTTTAATTTTTACTCCTTTTATCATCAACCAAGTTGCCATTACAAAAAAAAAAGAATGTGAGTTTAAACGTAACATTTCACATTTGGTCAAATATTACGGACAATTCACGAAAGTGAACTATTTTTTTTTGGCATTACCAAATACTACATACTATATAATTCGAAAAATCGTAACAATTGCAATTTAACACCAACGTAAATTTCACTAATTTTTCATTAAGCAAAAGAAAATATTTTTTTATTAAAATAATAGCAAGTGACGAATATTTTATTAAATACTTCATTTCAACGCGTATCCATTTGTTTAATAAACAAAAGAAAAATTTCCACTGGTGCTACATTGAACATACATCAAAAAATATTTTAATAACAACTTAATAATTTTTTAACAATTTATTTAACGAACTTTTATCGTACTTAAACATCTTGCATAGTTTTCTAAAACGCCTTTGAAACTTAAACCAAAAATCAGTTTTATTCAATTATCAACAATAATAACAATAAATTTATTTCAACATTTAAAATATATCTTACATTTCAAATATATTAAATTTTTGCATAATCTAATGCCCCGAATTCTGTCGTAATAACGATAACTGTTTTAAATTATAATGACATCTGTTTTAAAGAAGGTTTTCGGACTTTCTCTAAAACATAAACAAAATAATTCAGAATGTAGTTTATTATAGTAAGTAAACACAGTTAAATGAAACTACGCGATGTAGTATTATTTCTACTTTATTTAAATTCTTTACCACAACCTAGGTTTCGTTGTATGACAACATCTTCGGGTGGACAATTTGTAAAGATATTTGCTAATATCCCACCTGAAGATGTCGTCATACAACGAAACCTAGGTTGTGGTAAAGAATTTAAATAAATTAGAAATAATACTTCCTCACGTAGTTTCATTTAATTGTGAATAATGAATTTTTACAAAATTAACGCCAAATATATATTCAATAGTAAGTAAACAATTAGTTCAAGTTAAATTCAAAACTATCTTTCAAAATATTTGAATTAAAAAATAAGTTAAATAAATAAAAGCGCAATATCCCTTACATGCATAACTCTAGTAATTCGATGAACAATTTAAAATAAACTGATAAACATTGTATAGAGTCCTAATAATCTAAGCATTTATATTGCGACTACCGTCGTTAATCTTTCCTCTATTTAGAAGAACATAGACGAAAACATCTTCCGTCCCGGATTTTTTAAATGAATTTCCCTAAAACTCAATTGAGTTCTAGTATCGTTAAAATTGACATAAACGACTCGTTCTCGTAATGGGGATTTACGATATTACTGGCGTACCAAGATTTTACAATTACCCATCGGCAGTAGGTACCTGTGTTTGTCTGTACGAGAGTTTTAAGATTCTCTTCCCGGGATGGGCAACGCGTCTCGAGCCCGCCTAATATGTGCAAAGGAGTGATTTACGGACGTACCTGATTTATGGGCCGATGCACTTATTATCTTTTTGACATTTCGTTTTTAAATCTTTGGTTACTGTAAGCGAGTGTTGAATGTGTAATGTGAAATATTTATTATGATAATGCTATAAAAATCTAGGCAATAACTGATGAACGAGGCGCGGTGCAGTAAACGTCTGGTCGGTTCGCTGATTTAACAGTGGGCAGTTAAATAATATTAAGGATTTATATTCGACATCTGGAGAAAAAAAGGTATTGAAACAAAATTCGAAGCATCCACTCGGAAATGAAAATTTTCAAGAAATTATTTGTTAGCTAACGCATCGTACGATTCAACAGCAAGCTAAACGTTTATATGTTTATTTAGTTTGAGCTTTAATTCTAACAATTCTAATTCTAACAATGATATATACAGCTGATTCAAATATATAATAAAACAAACGTTCCAATTTATCTAACACGTCAATAGAAGATTGACGTGGAACATATTTAGACTTGATCGATACGCCATAATCTCGATATTAGCTACTATTATGATTAGAAAACGTCATTGCGTAACGCCCATTATCGAGTTTTTTTCAATCGAAAATGTTCAACCGATCAAAACTACGTGATTACGAGCGTAACTTGGTAACGTTAGCAAGGACAAATGTTACCAACATGTTAACAAGGATAATGTGTAAAATAAATGTGTTTATGTGATATTGATCGTTCGAGTAAAAAATTAATCGATTAGTATCGCCAAAACCGACATAATGACAGTATAATTATATTAACTTACAATTTAATTAAGATGGGGAAAATTAGGGAAGTTAGGAGTATCGTAAAACCAAAACACGTCAAACACCAAGACAGCACTATTAGCATGAATTTAATAGTAATTATAGGTCGATGAGATTAAAATTTAATACATTAACGTTTAATAGTAGTTATAGGATTAATAAAATAAATGTAACAATATTTTATCGATTGATATCATGACTTCAACAATAGTCGGAACTCTAGTATGTGGGACCATAGATTTTATCGTATCTTTATTAATCCTTATAAAAAATCTTTTACTCTTGAAAATATTACAAAAACGATTTTTGGAGCTGATCGTTGAATCATTATATTAAATATTATGATTAATTAATATATTTAAAATCAAAATAAATGGAATAAAAGTTAAAGTAGAGTAAATTTATTTTATATTTTGTCCTGGTCTGAAGTGAAGTTAATTTTTTTCTTACCTAATTCATAAGAGAAAATGTTTGATGGAAAATGATTCAGAGGGGAAAAGGATATTAACAATTAGAAGCATGACACAATTTTTGATCGCGAAGAAAAAGTATAAAAAAAAATATATATATATATACATATATATATATATATATATATATATATACATATATATATATATATATATATATATATATATGTATATATATATATATATGTATATATATATATATATATATATATATGTAAATATTACGTTTCAGACGTCGTTAACATTGACATCTTTTTAAACTGAAATCACAATAATTTTAACTCATATTTGTTTATTATTTTCGATATTTTCCAACATCCAATTGATAAAGATGATAAGAAATGGAAAACAGATGGACTTTTCTTCACCTTCAATAAATTATCCCACTAAACTGCTTATAAAGTGCCCTAAAATATTAGAGTTTACATCTGTAATCATTTCCAAGATATTTGAGGTCAAGCAACGTGAAGCTCACACCTAACTGAGAGATAAAAAAACTTTTAGGTCACTTTCAAAAGTACTAGTAACTTGAAATTCTGTACATACATAGTATTTAAGTTACAAATAAAGTAAGAAGTTTGAAATCTGGAAATTGTTGGCTAAAGACAAAGATAATTAAGTTTCTATTAATGTACCTATCAAGTTACATAAAACGTAACATATTTTTACAACTCTATACATGTTCTGTAACTACAGCTGTGATTTTAAAAAATAGTAAATAAATAAACCATATATTTACCAATTCATGATTACAGATTCGCTTAGTACTTCTATGGTTATATAAATTCGTTATAGTTTTCAAGTTTCGCTAAAGTTTCAGTTTACAGTTCATTTTTAAAAAGTAACACTTGGGCTTTGGCCAACGGACTTTGTTTTGTAAATAATTGGAAATACATAAACACTTTAGTTCTGCTGAACGGAATTTTGTCTTAAAGAAAGTAATTAGTTCATTTTTAACTTTGCGAAATAGATGTGTATGATAATAGATGCCTACTTACTATTTAGCGTTTTATCGAAAAAAACAAGTTATAAGTTCTTGATGATGGTCTGCTATGTGCCATAGCGTAAATCACATAACAGATGATGGTTCATGTTCATTTCATGTTATTTCTTATTCTTTGTATTTAAGTAGTGAACAAACTTCTGTAGTCAGGTTAAACATTATGTAACATATACAGTATTATCATGAAGAGCTTCAGGTATACAAATGCGATGAACGCTGTCAACATTATTTTAATAATGAAGTATTAATTGTCGGATTATGTTCCAGATGTCAATTGAAGGGCTTTTTACCAGTGTGTGTTCGAAGATGATCTACTAAATAACATTATCACTATACTTAGCATCGCAAACACGGCAAACAAACAGACCAATGCCAGTGTTTGTGAATCATGTGTGTAATGTAAAAATGCATTAGAAAAAAAACCGTTCTGACAATTTCCAGATATTGTAATAGTAATTACGTTTTGCATGCATTGTATAAGAGAAAAAAGTTATTCAGGATTAAAAGGAAGCCAAGTTATTTTCTCGTAATATTAACAACACCATTGGTAATAATGAAATTTTTGGTACAAATGCCTATTAATACCTTTTAGATTTCTTAATAATCGACAAGATTTTTTTTCAGCAGAAACTCTTTCCAGCTCTCATAAAATTACATATTTATGAAGATAATTATTTTTATAAATGATTTCCTTTCATTATCAAATGCACCGGATGAACTAGCCTAGACAAAGATTATAGTGGTAAAAACATAAGTCTAATTATAAATTACAGATCAGTATGTGAAATGATCATATGTGTTTGAAGTGTATGAGAATCGTAAATTAAGGGTTGATTTGATGGTGATACTGGTAGTCTTTTGGAAAGCACGTTTTTCTCGGTGAGTAACGTTACCCCTCATTACGATGTTTATGTACTTAGCGCACATTAGGATTTTTTGCATCGACGCAAGGGAATTCGCAGAGGAATTTAAATGTACACATCACGACAATCAAAAGACTAGAAAAATAATCTTTCAGTTCAACTACGGCTTGGTGCATGAATTGCTACCCGTTAAGACTAAGGTTGAGATTGTCAATAGAAACAAAATCCATTGAAAACAACACCTATATATGTTAGTCTTAGTCTGAACAATGCCCTAATTGATATCGGGTTCTCTGTTATCTCATATAACCAAGCTATTATCTATGGTGAAGCGTTTGAATCTGTCGGTTAAGGCGGACCTATAGGTAGGTTTCACCATCCATAAAATTTAAAAATTATCGTTTTCATAAATTTTAAAAGTCTTAGGCTTTTTAAAATATTGTTTTTAATACAATTGCCCGCATTACGCATTAAATATATTTACAAAAAGTTAAATATCGTTAATGGATAATGCGACCAGTTTTGTTTAAAACAATATTTTGAAAAGCCTAAAAAAAAGGAAAAAGTAAAATCTAGGTAAATGTTAATATTATCACATATATCTCGGCCATTTCAGACCTTAAAGAAACTCAACAAAATATTACAGTACGGAGGGCCAGGTTCCTCTTCAGAACGTTACCCTTAAAAAATAGTGAGACGAAAATAGCCAATAATTATTTCAGAGCTTTGCTAAAAAAGTACAACCAAATAGATTAGAGCTTCGTATATAGAGTTACTGACCATTACACCTATCACAAAACTGAACTTGACCGCGATGAGCAGTTTTCAGATATTTATCCCTTTTCTAAGCAGAGTTATGCGAAAGTAAAATAGTAACTTTTTTATAGATCTTACCATATGATGAAGGGATCGACAAAACGAATTATTAATGAGCTCATTACATACCTAATTATAATAACTATGGAAAAGCTGTGGCTAGGTTCAAGATTTCATTCCTTCTTGATATTTAACGCAAAATAGGAAACGAATGTAAATATTTTATAACATGAGGCAGATTAGATCAATGTTCTCTGTGATATATGATTTAGAAAGAAACTTTTTCAGCCATCATAAAAATAAATATTTATAAGGAAAATTATTTTGATGAATGCTTTCGTTTCGTTATTAAAACAATTAAATCAAATACACCGAATGGACTCGCCTCGCCAAAGGTTGTAGTGGAGAAAAACATAAGTCTAATTATAAATTATTATATATGATAAGCTATTAATATCTTAATTAATTGTACATAAATCCCCCACATGTTTTTAGTAATAAAATGTTACGCTAATTGAATTCCTTGATGACGCATTGAATTTATCGCTCCCGCCGTCGTTTTACTGCGAGGCCAGCCGAACGTGAGCCATCTAACAGCGGTGACAGCACATTCGCATTGACAGTTACTTCCTTTATATAGCTAAATTACGAGCAATTACAAAAAGTTTTCAGTATTCGTAGCGGCGTCCGACGACCTTTGGCAAAGCAGCCTTATTTAAAATCGCTCAGTTTACGTTTTTAAATATGTCGTAGCACATCTACGACGAGAGAGTTGCGGTTCGGATAAAATGTTTCCTTTAGAATCTAATCCGGTTTTGTGACTGTGATTTGAAGACAGTTTTTGAACGTCAAGTAATAATAATAAGGTTGAATTTAAAGATTTCAATCATTGGAATTATATTATTCTATGCGTCTGTTATCTTTTATACAGGTTCCATGGAGATGGTAAACAAAAAGTCATATATTATACTTTTACGTGACACAAAAATGCAGACGTTAAGATATTTTTACGAATACGTAATTTTAAGTTTCTGTACATCTAAAGGAAAAACGGAAACGCTTAAAAAATCGTACCCCTAAAGGAAAAAAGGAAAACCCTTATAAGTTAAATCAGACGAAACTCAGTAAAAACGCGAAATTAAGCGCAGAAATAGAGCTAACGCTTTTAAACGTTTATATAATTTTAGACTGACCAGATTAAGTAACTAACTTTGTTTAGTTTTATATATAGTGTAGGGTATCATTTAAAGAAACGTTAAATATTTTTTTAAGATTTTAAGTGGCATACTTTTAGAACTGTCCGCTAAAATGTGCAAAAAATTACAAAAGTCCCCTTATTTATTTGTTGTCGCCGTGGTGTATTGGGTTGATCACACGGCATACGGCGCACCGCGGGGACCCGGGTTCGATTCCCGGCCGTTCGTCACACGGAACTGAACTGGTGTTATGGTTGGCTGTAAAAGATGGCTCTCGTAGCAATAAGTTCACTATATTTAACAGTGATACTTTAAAACAGATAGATACATTAAAGTAGATAAATAAATAAATAAATAAAATAAATTTATATAAGTACTGAACCGAAAATCACAAAAAATAGGTTTGATAGAACCCGAGCAGGAGATTTCGGGTAAACTATAGCGAGTATCCTAGATCTTATAGTTGTTGAGAAGTTCAAAATAATTTTACACCTATTAAAGACATAGTAGGGAACAAATTAATACCGTTGATAATGATATTAACATTTATAAATAGGTTAATAGAAACGCTTTTATTTCAACTTTTATACCAAATAAGTATGTACGGTACCCTCGTACTGTGAGTTCTACTCGTAATTAACAAGTTGTTTTTGTTACAACAATGAAATTGGGAGTTATGACAATGAAGTCATACATGCTAGATTAGGCACAAAGAACCGATTATAAGGTGATACAACAACATATTGTAAGCTAAATAGGTATTAAAGTTTGTACATATAAAAATATGTGCACACATACGCGCGCAAACGCGCACGTGACAAGCGCACGTGCTTGTGCACGTGCGCGTGCTTGTACGCACAGACACACTCACACAAACTCGACACGCACACGCACATTTAATATAGCGTATTTTCTTTTCTTTCAACAAGGAGGAAACAATCTTTTTACTCGTGAAACGCTTGGTATTGTTAAATTTTCTTGAATTATTGAATACAAAATGTAATAAATCCGTTTTTTAAAACAAGCCATAGTCAACATTTATACTGATCTCTATTGCCTTTACAAACGACTTTAGTCTTAGACCAAGATAATTTACTATATTATAACATATTCTAAATATTTTGTACAAAACAATTTTTTGTACAAATTGTATAGGTAACATTAATTTCGACAAAAGTAAAGAAGTTTCAACTTAAAACTTCAATGAGTAACTTTTGACAAGGTTACATAATATTTTAAAGCAATAAGCAAATTAAAAAAAATCGAATGAAAAAAAACAATACGATTTGCGAATGGTAAACAATTTTCATATGTGAAAGCTTCGATGAGCAATTTTCAAGTTAACTATATAAATTTATTTCACAATTTTATTGCCCCAAATAAAAATGCAAACGAAATAAATACGAGGTGCAGTTCCTCCAAGACAAGTCTGCAATTGTTGGCGGTAACGTGAGTTATGGCTTTATTGCTCTGTAACATTAAATCGTTTAACTAAATGCTTGTTAGAGATACTGAACAAAATATTATTAATATTTTGTATAAGGTATACAACCTAGCCTACCTGTGAAACTAAATAAAGTGCCGACATCTTGATCATAATTACGTCTTCGTCTGTAACTAGCGATAGATTTTTTATGTGTATAGTACAGGTGATAAATATTAAAGGATAATTGGACTAGGATACACCTTTTCGTATCTCTCTAAGGTGCTCAGTATAGATGAAGATAATTCGAGTAATACAGAACTGATAAAAGAACATAAAGAGATAATGAACTCTTCCTGACTTCACTTTTATTTTATTCAGGATAAAATTCCTGATTGTCCTGAAAATGCAACAACTAGTTCCAAACATTTTCTTTCCCATCATACCATGATAAAATTGACCGCCATTGACACATTCGATTTATTAACTTCAAAGTTATAATATATTTGGTGTTAATTTTGTAGAAATTCATTGTTCACATTTAAATTAAACTACGTGATATTATTTCTACTTTATTTTAATTTCTTTACCACGACCTAGGTTTCGTTGTATTACAATATCTTCAGGTGGGCAATTAGCAAAGATAGAAATAAATCTTTATATATAATCTAATAAAGATATAAATCTTAAGACACTAACAGAGTTAAGACTCTACATCTGTTGTAGCTAAGGTTATTTTCATTGTGCTAACTTTATATTTTGCATTTTATGTTTATTGCAATTTTTTGAAGTGAAACTTCTTTAACGACGTCTAAATTATTCCTTCGCGTTAATATTGTATGCACTTGAGAAAATAAATGCAAATCGCATACGACAGGCAACGAAACCATCCGAACTCCAATGACATGACGGTTGAGCATGTCAAAAAGTTTATTCAAACGCTAATCTGTCGATGAATCAGTAGATCGCCATTGATTTTCACGCTTCTAAGTGGGTCTTTAGTTTTTTGTTATAATACAATTGTTTCAATAGCTCGAGTGAAAGTTTATTAAATCAATTTTAATCAGAAAAACAGGAAGAAAAGAACATACTTCTAGATAAATCATTTATCTTACTATAAATGATTAAATAACGTGAACCATTAAAATGTTTCATTCTATATTTAAGTTTACGTATTTGAGGATCTCGCTTTCTTCATTTATCCAAATCATGCGTTTTTATTTCCTAAGATTTAACATAAATACACTTCTTCTATTACCAAAAACTTTCGAAGTAATTTTTTTAGCAATCTCATTTTCACCACAGATACGTTTCTTTCATCTTTCCTACACACGCTCTTTGATTTACTTGTTTATATATGTATACGAAAATATAAGCAAATATTAAAAATCTTAGAAAAAATAGTAATGAATGAAAGAAACCAATCATAGATGAATATTAATGTAATAGGAGCATCTAGCTCTTGATTAGATAAATTCTGCATTCACTTTGTGACGTATACACAGATGGCAACACCAAAGAACATTGTCTTACTCTTTTCATGTGTTCTTATGACTACTTTTGAACACTAACATGTTCCATAGCGAAGAAAACCCAACAATGAATAGCATACTCTACCCCATCTTCCACTTCACCAAATAAAGCATATAGAAAATTGTTAAATTAACGTTCAGCAGGCAAAGCGTCAGTTATTCGGTAATGAGGGCATAAAATTAGCTTTTCAACGAATGATAGTTATGAATTCCTTATAAAAGACCTCACACCCGCGCCTGATCAAAGCCCAGAAGGACAAGGCTGATATAAATCACAATATGTCAATAATTGTATAAATCCTCGGAATATGACATAAAGTTGTAAACGTCCATAAACCGCAGAGTCAATAGCCATCTGCCGGCGGAGGGTATTAAATTAGATTTTGAATTTAACCCGTTCGTTGAATAATTTAAATTTCCTCGTAACATTCTAAATACCTTTTCATTTATATGCTTCGACCATTTCTTACTTCTTTTTTCAACAAGATAGGATTTACGACAGATATATTGTTAATGTATAGAACGTCACTTTTAGCCCAATTGTTTAAGTTTTTTCATTATTTTGGCTATATATTTATTTCATGAACATATTTTCTCGTTTCCATGGAAACTATACTCTCGCGTCGTGATAGGTTGGCGTATAGTCGCGTGTATTGTGTGATAACGTAATAACCAGCTATGCTACTCATGTGACTTATAATATGTTTAATTACACAATTTGGCAACGCGTTCAACACCTGTCGTTAAATCTTGCCATTTTTAATACTGAGATGCAAAATTATTTTCTCGCTTTTGCAATATTTAATTTAACATTTGCACAATATTTTAGCACAAATATAGAAGGGAATTTTACATAACGACTTAATGCTTAAGATGATAAATTATATGAAATTTTGTTTATAAGAAGATAAACTTTTGAAATAGCTATGCGTCGCCATTATAAATGTTAAGCATCATAAACGATGTCCAGTATTTTTTTAAGTTTACTGGTACATATAAACATTTTGAAATAAAGTTTTTTTATATTAATTTTTTTATTGTATAATATAATATACAAAGCGAAAATAATTACTATAAATGGTTTATTATATTTTCTTCACAAGATTGCTTGAAATAAACTTAGTCGAGCTAATAAATGAGCTAAGTTTGGTACTGGTACTTTGGTATTTAAAGTAATTTAGAATAAATGTATAACCATTTGCCTTTTAAAATATGCGATTAACATTTGGCCTAGGTTCTTCTTTTTGACATTATATTATAATAAAATTAAATTTAAAGATTGGTTTAGCGTATTTACTTAATTAAAGTGGTGTCAAATGAAATATGTAATGAACAAATGTTGCAACTGCAAACTTCAAGAGCTATGGATTTTTAAAAAACTACGTATATAGTAAAGAAATTTCAAAAATGAATGGTACCTTTATACGAGCATCTTAAAACCAGGGCAGGTTGAAGTATTTATTTAAATGATGGTAAGTATAATAAGGATAAGGCTTGAAAAAATTATTGTGCCTTTTAAAAAAAATTTAAAATTCAAGCCTTGTTTCATATACCTTATCTTAGTAATTCCATAGAAAATATCTTCCAATAATTAATATTACATTTTTAACTCTAATGTGTTGGGTATAACTCTGTCCTAGTCATGTTATCTACACATATCAAAAAATTAAAGTGTCTGCCTGTCATTTTAAAATATACGCTTATTTAGCTTTAGGAAGGAAAATAAGCGATTATTTTATTTTAAAATATACGCTTATTTAGCTTTAGGAAGGAAAATAAGTGATTATTTTATTTTAAAATATACGCTTATTTAGCTTTAGGAAGGAAAATAAGTGATTATTTTATTTTAAAATCTACGCTTATTTAGCTTTAAGAAGGAAAACAAGTGATTATTTTATTTTAAAATATACGCTTATTTAGCTTTAAGAAGGAAAACAAGTGATTATTTTATTTTAAAATATACGCTTATTTAGCTTTAAGAAGGAAAATAAGTGATTATTTTATTTTAAAATATACGCTTATTTAGCTTTAGGAAGGAAAATAAGTGATTATTTTATTTTAAAATATACGCTTATTTAGCTTTAAGAAGGAAAACAAGTGATTATTTTATTTTAAAATATACGCTTATTTAGCTTTAGGAAGGAAAATAAGTGATTATTTTATTTTAAAATATACGCTTATTTAATTTAAGAAGGAAAACAAGTGATTATTTTATTTTAAAATATACGCTTATTTAGCTTTAGGAAGGAAAATAAGTGATTATTTTATTTTAAAATATACGCTTATTTAGCTTTAAGAAGGAAAACAAGTGATTATTTTATTTTAAAATATACGCTTATTTAGCTTTAAGAAGGAAAACAAGTGATTATTTTATTTTAAAATATACACTTATTTAGCTTTAAGAAGGAAATTAGTGATTATTTTATTTTAAAATATACGCTTATTTAGCTTTAGGAAGGAAAATAAGTGATTATTTTATTTTAAAATATACGCTTAATTTAGCTTTAAGAAGGAAAACAAGTGATTATTTTATTTTAAAATATACGCTTATTTAGCTTTAGGAAAGAAAATAAGTGATTATTTTATTTTAAAACATACGCTTATTTAGCTTTAAGAAGGAAAACAAGTGATTATTTTATTTTAAAATATACGCTTATTTAGCTTTAGGAAGGAAAATAAGTGATTATTTTATTTTAAAATATACGCTTATTTTGCTTTAAGAAGGAAAACAAGTGATTATTTTATTTTAAAATATACGCTTATTTAGCTTTAGGAAGGAAAATAAGTGATTATTTTATTTTAAAATATACGCTTATTTAGCTTTAGGAAGGAAAACAAGTGATTATTTTATTTTAAAATATACGCTTATTTAGCTTTAGGAAGGAAAACAAGTGATTATTTTATTTTAAAATATACGCTTATTTAGCTTTAGGAAGGAAAACAAGTGATTATTTTATTTTAAAATATACGCTTATTTAGCTTTAAGAAGGAAAACAAGTGATTATTTTATTTTAAAATATACGCTTATTTAGCTTTAGGAAGGAAAATAAGTGATTATTTTATTTTAAAATATACGCTTATTTAGCTTTAGGAAGGAAAATAAGTGATTATTTTATTTTAAAATATACGCTTATTTAGCTTTAGGAAGGAAAACAAGTGATTATTTTATTTTAAAATATACGCTTATTTAGCTTTAGGAAGGAAAATAAGTGATTATTTTATTTTAAAATATACGCTTATTTAGCTTTAGGAAGGAAAACAAGTGATCATTTTATTTTAAAATATACGCTTATTTAGCTTTAGGAAGGAAAACAAGTGATTATTTTATTTTAAAATATACGCTTATTTAGCTTTAGGAAGGAAAACAAGTGATTATTTTATTTTAAAATATACGCTTATTTAGCTTTAGGAAGGAAAATAAGTGATTATTTTATTTTAAAATATACGCTTATTTAGCTTTAGGAAGGAAAATAAGCGATTATTTTATTTTAAAATATACGCTTATTTAGCTTTAGGAAGGAAAATAAGTGATTATTTTATTTTAAAATATACGCTTATTTAGCTTTAGGAAGGAAAATAAGTGATTATTTTATTTTAAAATATACGCTTATTTAGCTTTAAGAAGGAAACAAGTGATTATTTTATTTTAAAATATACGCTTATTTAGCTTTAAGAAGGAAAACAGGTGATTATTTTATTTTAAAATATACGCTTATTTAGCTTTAAGAAGGAAAATAAGTGATTATTTTATTTTAAAATATACGCTTATTTAGCTTTAGTAAGGAAAATAAGTGATTATTTTATTTTAAAATATACGCTTATTTAGCTTTAAGAAGGAAAACAAATGATTATTTTATTTTAAAATATACGCTTATTTAGCTTTAGGAAGGAAAATAAGTGATTATTTTATTTTAAAATATACGCTTATTTAGCTTTAAGAAGGAAAACAAGTGATTATTTTATTTTAAAATATACGCTTATTTAGCTTTAGGAAGGAAAATAAGTGATTATTTTATTTTAAAATATACGCTTATTTAGCTTTAAGAAGGAAAACAAGTGATTATTTTATTTTAAAATATACGCTTATTTAGCTTTAAGAAGGAAAACAAGTGATTATTTTATTTTAAAATATACGCTTATTTAGCTTTAGGAAGGAAAATAAGTGATTATTTTATTTTAAAATATACGCTTATTTAGCTTTAGGAAGGAAAATAAGTGATTATTTTATTTTAAAATATACGCTTATTTAGCTTTAGGAAGGAAAACAAGTGATTATTTTATTTTAAAATATACGCTTATTTAGCTTTAGGAAGGAAAATAAGTGATTATTTTATTTTAAAATATACGCTTATTTAGCTTTAAGAAGGAAAACAAGTGATTATTTTATTTTAAAATATACGCTTATTTAGCTTTAAGAAGGAAAACAAGTGATTATTTTATTTTAAAATATACCCTTATTTAGCTTTAAAAAGGAAAACAAGTGATTATTTTATTTTAAAATATACGATTATTTAGCTTTAGGAAGGAAAATAAGCGATTATTTTATTTTAAAATATACGCTTATTTAGCTTTAGGAAGGAAAATAAGCGATTATTTTATTTTAAAATATACGCTTATTTAGCTTTAGGAAGGAAAATAAGCGATTATTTTATTTTAAAATGTACGCTTATTTAGCTTTAGGAAGGAAAATAAGCGATTATTTTATTTTAAAATATACGCTTATTTAGCTTTAGGAAGGAAAATAAGCGATTATTTTATTTTAAAATATACGCTTATTTAGCTTTAGGAAGGAAAACAAGTGATTATTTTATTTTAAAATATACGCTTATTTAGCTTTAAGAAGGAAAACAAGTGATTATTTTATTTTAAAATATACGCTTATTTAGCTTTAGGAAGGAAAACAAGTGATTATTTTATTTTAAAATATACGCTTATTTAGCTTTAGGAAGGAAAACAAGTGATTATTTTATTTTAAAATATACGCTTATTTAGCTTTAGGAAGGAAAACAAGTGATTATTTTATTTTAAAATATACGCTTATTTAGCTTTAGGAAGGAAAATAAGTGATTATTTTATTTTAAAATATACGCTTATTTAGCTTTAAGAAGGAAAACAAGTGATTATTTTATTTTAAAATATACGCTTATTTAGCTTTAAGAAGGAAAACAAGTGATTATTTTATTTTAAAATATACGCTTATTTAGCTTTAAAAAGGAAAACAAGTGATTATTTTATTTTAAAATATACGATTATTTAGCTTTAGGAAGGAAAATAAGCGATTATTTTATTTTAAAATATACGATTATTTAGCTTTAGGAAGGAAAATAAGCGATTATTTTATTTTAAAATATACGCTTATTTCCCTTACAGGATACATAAACAAAAAAATAACTGCAGAATTTTTTCTCTCTGTATGTCTATCTGTTTCTTCGGGATAAACTGAGAAACGATTAATTAATCGTTTCTCAAGAACAAAATATTTTATATCCATATAATGGAGTATGCAACGGACCAAAATCTTTAGATTGTTTTATTTTGCTATCTCGTAAAGAATCTACACAAGAAATCTCTACTACGGAGCGAGCTGAGACGCGTTGTAGGAACACGGACGACCTGTAGGACGGGCAGGGGAGCAGGAGGATCCAGCACAAGTCAGCAAGCGAGAGATTTAAATTTTCTTACGTCTAATATAAGAAAATAAAATAGATATAAAAACAGCCCTTACATTTCGGAATTCCATGCAGACGAAATGGCAAGGTTTTTCCACAATCTATCTTCGAATACCTGTGTTCGTTAGGATGTTATATGTATATCGTGTACTCAAAATGACACTACAGGTAATACACTCAAAATGACACTACAGGTAATACACCCAAAATGACACTAAAGGTAATACACTCAAAATGACACTACAGGTAATACTAAAATTGAATGTCAATAAAATAAGTAAATCTATGTGACAGCATAAGAGCAACTAAACAAACATATCTAATTCGTTAAGTGTCGTAACATTTACAGTTTCACATTGTAGTTAGTAATTGCACATTTAATACATTTCATCTAAACTGAACGTATTGCTATTAAACTATTCATATCTCTCTATAATAATAATAATATAACCAATGAAAAATGTCAATGACGAAAATTTTCAAGTTTTGTTGTAAAAATGTAAGAAATGTTTTAATCACAATTAAATGAAACTACGTGATGTAGAACTATTTCTACTTTTTGTAAATTCTTTACGACGACCTAGGTTTCGTTGTATTACAACGTCTTCAGGTGGGCTATTAAATCTTTGCTAATATTCCACCTGAAGATGTTGTAATACAACGAAAAACTAGGTCGTGGTAAAGAACTTAAAGAAAATAGAAATAATACTACTTCACGTAGTTTCATTTAATTGTGAATAATAAATTCCTACAAAATTAACGCCAAGTATATTCAATAAGTGTCTTAATCGCAGAAGAAACCTATTTAAATTTAATTTGACTATAATTACTTTTCATTTTAGTACAATATGTTGTAAACATTTTATAATTTTAAATTTTGAATGATTTGCATCAAAAATATAGTTTGATATATATAGCTTTGATTTCAATAATCCTTTACCTGAGTGCCGTTTCATTTAACTTTTATTTATATTTCTAGCTATAATATTAATAATTATTCTAGCTATTGCATTACTAGTAATCTTAACTGTTCTTCGTACAGGAAAATGTTTTGCTATATTACACATTTTACCCTAAAATCTTATAGATAATTGCAATACTGTAGTTACCAATAGTAATGTAAAGTTTCGTTAAAACCCGCCCAGTAGTTTTATGTGATAAACGGACAAACATTATGATTTTAATATAGATTTGTTTCCAAATATTATATAAGCTCTATTTAAAACATGAATTCGAAGCGAAAACATAGGCTACGCTGTTACTTACTAAATGTACGCCCCTCAACTGTATTTAACTTTTAAACGTGTATAATATTTTCAATAAATATTACGCCCATTTTTTTTTAATAATAATTCCCATATTTAAAATGAAAAGATTCTTTAAGAAATCCCCTATTATTAAATCGATATAGTATTTACGTAGTCAAGTACATTTAGTTTGGCAACGGACGTTAAAGGGTTTCCATCACCGCGCCTATTCACGTTATCTATCGAACCCTGGCTACAGATCGTACTCGTGACCATCTAGAAACGAATCGTCGTTATGGCTCGCAATCCTGACATTTAACTGTCGGCAATAACTCATTTTACTGGTCAGCTCGCGGCCGGAGAGACTGCCAGTCCAGGCCGAGCTGGGAACTTGTTAAAGATAGCACCAGCGTGTGCGCCCTTTCGGAGAATCCTTGTTATTACTCGCCGTACCTATGTGCGAGACCGTAATGCTCGCATACTTGCGTAGTAGGTATTCGAGTGTGGCGGATATGGATACGAAACCTATTTATATTTTTATAATTTTAAATTCTATTTAATTGGGTACGTGTTGGAAAAACGATCATTTTTCATGAAAATGACAAGCCAATAAATGTGAGTGAGAAGTCAGTGACACTTAATGAACAAAGCTGAAGCAAAATGTTTGTCCTTTGTTGTTTTTAAGGCATGCAGAACTAGTTTATCGACGATAAGTATTTTAACAAGTTTGATTTCTTTTAGGTTAAAGTTTGACTTTACAAATACTATTACTATTTTAATAAAAGTTTGATAGAGAAAACATCCTTGCTGAAAATACATTTCTGGACGTTGTCGTTTTCGTCGAGTGAGACAGAATGTATACAAAGATGTTCGCTTTGACCAAGTGTCTTTAGTTAGCGAAGTAAAGCTTCTTTAGCGGGGACTATGATTATTATTAGTTCTCGTAGGATAAGCAGATATATGACAGTATGAAGAAAATATAGATCAGTCACTGACCAATTTCCATAGCTCTTGTTCCGTCACTATTGACTTTTTATTCTCTTTAATGTCCAGCTCTTAGCCTCGTAATAATTTTTGTAATGATTTTGTTGATTTCAAACAGTTGTTTGTTTTTTATTTTATTTTTAGAATCTTTAGTATATATCAACTTTGCCAGCAAAATTACATCTTTACGGATGACACGTACGGATCAAATTTTCTTATTAGTTTCTAGCCTATACGGCCAAACTCTGTAACGTAATCGCTTGGCCACATTCCATTCCCTTGATATCAAAATTCATTGTACGTTCATGTTAATAAAATTTAATATTAGTTTCTCGTAGAAATATTACTAGCATGTTTAGTTATATTAGCATCCATATCTCCAGTACTAATTATTCAAAATAAAATGTATTAGGACTTTAATTTGTTTTTAAATCAATTAATTTTTGATTAGAGAGTTATGTCGAATAAATGTAATTTCACCAAAGAGAACAAACATTCCACCACATCTATCTATCTATGTACTTATACCATCTATCACCAAGAGGGGATAGACCTATCCACAGATCAGAGAGCAAATAGAAATGGCATGTGGGCGTGACAAGCGCACCACACATAAGCAGCGGTCTGCTTATTTTGAAGTAAGTGCAACTCACCTTATATTAGTTTATTGTTCGCTGAGACACCAGAAAACGCTCCGTTATTTTTTCGCAAAGAAATAAAAATATGTCTTACTGTGCAATTGCATCTTGTAAAAACTAAAACCATTCACAAAACCTTACTAAAGGAGGTATTTTTTCCACAGATATAACGATTTTTAAAATTTATTTCGATGTGTGAAAATTAACCTGACATTTATTTTGATGCCACCGATGTTCAACTATGATACATTGTAGGGCTGCACCACGTCATCTTAGGTGCGATTGTCGATATTTTTGCAACCAGATTAATGTATATCGGTGTAAAAATGTTTTATATTTCTTTGAGATTATCACAATGTCATGTTAAAGTTTAAGATATGTTTACCAATTTCTAAATGTATGCTCTGTGTTAAAAATTATTTATATGAGACCTAGTCACTTTTTTTGTCCTATATTAGTAATGATTTAATTTTCTTTATTCTTAAATTATATTATTAAATAGTATTTATTCGAATTAATGGCTATTTTCATTTTTATTTCATAAAATATTTCTTTTTAAATTTCCCAAAGGAAATGCTGTTAAAGAAAAAAGGATTGAAGCCACGGGTTGCGAAAATTGATTTCTAACAAAGTTAAGCACAATTTGTTCGGAACATTTTAAAGATGATGAAATAATTTTAATAAAACCGCAGAAAAGGTTTCTATATCCGGAAGCAATACCAATAATAAATATTTGGACATGTATTTAGGTGAGTGAGTTCGGAAAGTAGATGCCAAGTCAAAAAGGAGTGAGCATACTTATGAATTTAGTCACATTTTGTTTGAGGATATTTTTAGGAACTCGTTTAAAAAAAAATTTATCCATCGTAAAAATTTCGACGAACTTTAATGTGAGCAGTTACACTATTAAAGAACATAGCATTAAAGTTTTTGCTTCACATAAGTTCAATCGCTTTTTTTGTTTTAAACGTACGTATTTTCCAAATCACTGTATAAAATATTAATAGTAATAGATATATGTATTTTTTTTTAAATTTTCAGCCTGAAGTGATTTTAAGTCAGCCATCACCTCAAAGAAGCTTGACACTAAACATCACCCAAGATTCGTTGTACTGCGTAAGCGAAAATTACATGCGATGATAAATTATAAGGAGAAATTAATTAAAGGACAGAGGTTTCAAATAAAATAACTTCAGGCATAAAATAGGTCATACAAAAGAAAAATTTAAAGAGTTGAAGATATTCTAAGGACATTTCAGGCAAAGCTCCGATACGAGGAGAATATATCATTTTAAAAAAAAATTCAAATACAGAAGTTAAAGACCTTACGTGTCGACAAATAATTAAAACTGAATCATGGCACATAATTACATCCAAATATTCGCCAACTTTAAGAATTTTAGCTTTATCATTTGCACTTTTATTCATTAAAAGCTTAACGATTATATTGGAGAAACATATGATTCCTGCCTTCCTCATCGTCGCACCGTAGCAAAATGGTACGAGTCTATTAACGGTAACGCATGTTTCATTACAGAATCTTTGAAAATTTTAAAAAAATGTTTGGATGAAATGGCTATACGTCAATGATATTTAGATGCAGGGGAAAAAACAAAAGGAAATGATTTTTTAGCTGGAGCGAAAAGAGCTATGGTTTTTATTTAACAGCTATTAACAGTAATTGGAAAATTCCTGTAGGATATTTTCTTGTAGATGGTATAACAGGAGTGCAAAAATTAAACTTAGTTAAACAATGTTTAGAGCACCTGTACCAAACAATGTTTAGCACTCCCTCCATAAAAAAATCAAAATAATTTGAGAAATTGAATAGTATTCATGGACAGAAAATTTTCACTTAACCAATAAACTTCGTCGAATACACAATGACTTTCAAAATAAAAAAAATGAAAGTTAAGCTGGCTAGTCAGTTATTCAGCAATAGTATAAGCTGGTAACCTTTTATTTTTCAAAAATTTATTGAAACTCCCACAATTTCAGGGTACTCCAGCCGCTGCTAATTTTTTGCAGATAATAATCTTTTTGACTTATTTAATTCAAAAAGTATCTGTAGATTTGGTTTTAAGAAATCGCTATGTGGCGAAAATTATAATATCATATTGCCTTCCTTGGAAGAAAGTATTGCATATTTGAAACCCTAGAAAATTTAGTTTTTTTTTGGGTTTCATAAGTTATATTGATACACTGAAACATTTTTATTCACGAGGAAGTTACTTACGTATTTGCCATTATACAAATGCAGTCAAGATATCCTCAAATTGTTATTTTGTAACATGTGTTCACATGGTGGCTCAAATAATAACCGGTGGGGTTATTATTTGAGCCACCATGAGACAATTCAAGTCAATATATGAAAAACTTCTGACACATATACGTTTACAGGGGACCAAAAATGGTAACTGTGCGTCACGAGAAGAAATTCCTATTTTGCATTTTTCTTCCGCCGTTGAATGTATTGGGAATACCACTACCCGATTAGACAATTTTGAAGAAAATGAAGAGAGTTTTGAAGAAGCAATTGAAACAGAAATGATCAATGACTATTCAGAATTCAGTTGCCAATTTATAACTTATATCTCTGGATTTGTTGTGCCTATTTTAATCAGAAAAATTCTTTGCGACACTTGTGTATGTGCATTATTAACTCGATAACAAACTCAAGAACACAGTTTTAAAGTCGCAAAAAATAAAGGTGGCTTATTATATACATCTCAAAATATTATCATTATATGTAAACACACAAAACAAATAATAAAAGAAAGAATAAACACTTTCAACAAAAGAAAAGTCATTCTAGAAGTTTTAAGATATTTTGTAGGTACGAACATATAATGCTTAGTATTCAATTCCATCAATATTACTCAACAGTTCATATTACTAACTTAATTAAAGCGATAATGGAAAAGTATATGGACATCATAACAAAAAATACATAACATAAAAAATATAAAAAATTAAGCGAACGACAATTACTTAATAAATATAAATTTTATATATATATATATATATATATATATATATATATATATATATATATATATACACGTTTATGTTCGCATGCAGTTCCGGGTATCAGTCATTTCTATTTTACTGTATTTCCTTCATATAGTTATTATATTCTGTTTATTCAATTTATCAGGTATTAATTACTAAGTAATTTAAAATATAAAAAAGTTGTTTATTTAATAAATAATAAATGTATGCATGCTATGATGAACATGGAATATTTCAAAATAATGTAAAATTTTATATATATTATTAAGCGTAATTTGGAAAAATCCAAGAATATGTAAATGTATCTTGAAAAAAAAAAGATTTCTTGAAAACTACTTTCTTAATCTTGTCATTATAAATTGAAACTATCGTAATAAATTTGTTTCTTAGACTTTAGACATTGAAATTATTATATAACTTTTTTTTTAAATTTAGACATTTGGCAATTGTAATAAATTATGTCAATAAACTTTTATTTCATTTATTTTTATTTTTATGGCTACATTCGTACTTTAGATCACGCGGGTGTCTCTTCAGGTCATCCCTATCATTTTATTAAACATAGTGGTTTTGATTGTTTACCAGGACCATCGCGCGTTTTATCGTCTAATTTCTATTCAATAAACTGAATAAGCAGTTGCTTGCACGTTAGGGAAATGTAGATCCGTGCAACATTAATAGAGAGCGCAAACGTTTTGTTAAATAAATAGTGAAAGTTTTAATTATAATGCTCTGAAAGCGACGAAACCCTATTAGCAAATTCTCGTGGTTCCATTAGTTAGTTGGGTATATGCTATATATGTAGATAATAATTAATAAATTTTAAGGAGGCACGTCAACATCACAGTTTCGTACAATTTATATTTTCTTGAAAAAAGATTTAAATACAGCGGCTAATTTTTATTGTTGCTTTATGTCGATATCGCGGTGAGCGGTCGTTAAACATGTGAACAACACTAACATTTTAGAGTTTTGCTTGAGAGCAGGATAAAATTATGCGAAATAGCGTGTGAAAACGAGAACGAATTTAACACTCCATGATGGTTTCGAACACGGGTGGGGTCATGCGCCTTGTAATTGGCCCGTTTAATATTCATTTATTTTAAACTGGCGACACAGGTTTTCACACAGTTCGGCAAATGTACCACTT
Source organism: Druceiella hillmani (assembly GCA_039881145.1). Lineage (NCBI taxonomy): Eukaryota > Metazoa > Arthropoda > Insecta > Lepidoptera > Hepialidae > Druceiella > Druceiella hillmani. The sequence goes on from JAYKKI010000008.1 coordinate 31,442,132, forward strand.
CTATTTGTTTTATGTTCTGTGGACCTATCGACACGGCTGAACGACTTATCTCTCAAGTCCCACGTTTTCTCCACTCTACACTTCATAAATCGCAATCTTAATTACGTCATACAAGAGTTAAATATGACACAGTTAATGCGATAAGAGTAAATAAGTAAAAACAGGTAATTACTAACGTTTAATCCATTTCAAAAATAAATTAGGGTGTGAAAACCTAGATTGAATTTAAACGAAAATAGCAAATAATTTTAAACATAGTGCACTACGACTAATATCACAAGTGGAAAATCATCGCTAATTGCACATAGTAAATAGAACGAATTAAATTGCAGTTAAAAATTCTGTTATCCATGTCTTACTCCCTCGATTTTTCAAATGCTTAATCTTTCAATCAAATTAATTATATAATTATATGTATTTATGCAAATAAAATAATAACAACAACCCAATGAAGTCCATATATCTAATCCAGAATCTTTTCTTATTACACATTAAATATAAATATTATGAAACATGCATAAACATTAATACAACAATAATATGCGATTGTTAGACAAGTTAAAAGTCTAAAAGTTTCATAATGCGGTTGCCTTTTCCCACTTGGCATGTTATTAGTGTTGCTCGCTCCCAGGGCGGACACGTCGAGTTGGGCGGGCGGTCTCTGTTCACTTTAAACCTGGAGTTATAACAGAATGTTTAAAATGGCTTATTTTGATACTTAGTTTCTTTCTTTAAGTTGTGTTGAAAATTGTAAACCTTGTAACATCTGAATATATACTTTTAATAAAACTAAATGACGATGATGAAAGTGGAACTTTAAAATTTTCATTCCATTAAATTGTGACAATTTACATTTGATTTAAATAACTTTACGTGAAATACCATCACACTGTCTTGGAAGTGTGTAAGTGGCTATGATAACAAATTAAACTGGTCATTCTACACTTGTACACTTGTATGTGCCAGTATGCAATTCTTCATTTTTGCTCTATATAAGGTACTTATTCTTTTCGGCAGACATTATATTCCTTTTTGACGTCTCTTCAATTTAATTATTAATTTACTTAACGACCTCAAACTCCAACCTTCCACAACCATCTCTTGCTTATACATATTTTTCTCAACACTACTCCATACTCCCAAGTGCTCCAAGCGCCTGATAATAGTTTTCTTATTTTCTAAAATTCTCTTTCATACATCCTTTATAATAATCCTTTATAATATATACTTTTCGAACATGATACATATAATTATGTTAATATTACTACTACCACTTTGATTTAATTCCGTGTGTAAGAAATTTAATTAATAAACCCTACATTTTGTCGTCGCCGTTGTGTGTTAGACTAATCACAAGCCATACAGCCTTTGACGAGGTGGCACATCGCGGGAACCCGGGGCCAATTCCCGGCAGCTCGTCGAGCTGGGCTGAACTGGTGTTCTGGTTCACTTTGAGAGATTGCTCTCGTAGCAATAAACCCACCATATGTATAAATTAGATACATTAAAGTAGGTAAATAAATGTTACGCCACCCAACTTTCGCGAATTTCAGTTATTCTTGACAACAAAGACTAAATAAAAATGTTAATTAAGCAAAGTTTTTATAAATTTTTGATATATTTATTTACAAATCCTTGGACATATTTGTCCTATAAGGTCAAGGTATATTTGTATTTTGTTTACTTAAATTTAGTACGATTATTATAAAGATATATAAAATATATCTACATTTATGTTCATAAATATGGTATTTCTCTTTCTAGGTAAGCAGTAATCCAAAAAAAAATTATAGTTTAAAAAACTAAAAAATTCGCTTTTATAGTAACATGAGCTAAAGAATAATCTTTAAATGTAAAAGATTTTATGAAAGATTTCGATTAAGAGCGGAAAATGTCTCACAACTTGGTATGACTTAATTTTTTAAATAGGCTTCAAGCCTGTAATAATAAAGAGATTGACACAAAATTAAACTTAACGCAAAAAAGCGTGTGGTGCTCTCGACTTACATTTTCATAATGACTCTACCTTTACAAAAATTAGCGATACACAATTTACCACTTTTGTTAAGAACTACAACTGATGACTGGCAAATATTTCATGCGATTGTGTTCTATAATTACCGGATTTTGTCGTTTGTATTTTTTTATTCTAATCTATTCAAAATTAAATTCATGCTATTTACAGTCATTCCACAAACGAATTAGTAATTGTATAAAAATGTATGTGGAAGTTTTAAATTTCACGAGTATTATTACGCTCAAGGGATTTAAAATCAATTTTAATGGAAATAGAACAAGGAAAAGTCGTATGCCACCGCAGCCGTAGCAAGGCGGGCGGGGCTCGTAGGCTATCGCCATGGTTACGGCGCACTGCCGGTGACAGGTATTTATGGGGAAACGACCTCATTGTTTTGTAATATATAATATTAATAAGCATGCGGCGTGAAGACTGACTGTCGCGTTGGGAAATTGAATTTGTTTTTAGTGTGCCGTGGACGGTGCGCAAGTGGTTTTACTTGCGAGTTGAGCGTGGTTATGAATTTCAGCGGATACTCGATTCACGCAGATCACGCATATTGCCAATTTTATAAAATAAATATATATCTCCTTATAACACAAACTTAGCTTCTTCAACTGTAGCAATTTTCTATCCTTCAAGTTAGATTACGCTGAAACCAAAACTAATTTACAACCACCCCTATACAAATATAAACATTGGTTAGCTTAAAGTCATGGAACAAAGTGTGTCACCATCTGTACTAGATTAGTCCGTACTATATTGTGTCACCATCCGTACTAGGGTCACCATCCGTACTACATTGCATAGTATCGTACTATATTTCGATCGATTTTATTATAAATCACTGGGAAAAAATATAGCACGTAAGACAGTTTACGCAACGTTAATTAATTTGTATAATCACTCGTGACAAGCGGCAATTGTTTACAGAAATAAATGCTCTGTTTCGTCCAATATTTCAAAGATTATTTCCTTCTTCCTCTCCGTTTCCGCGACATCCGCAAAAAAAAATTCAGTGGTGAGTTTAAAATTGGGAACAGAAAGTAATAAATCTGCTATGAAGTTAATAAAACAAGAAATGTTAGTTTATATTGATTTTAATTTGGAGTGTTAAAAGAACGAGATGCTAATATAAAACATATATGCGATATTTAGTTAGAAAGAACTTATTAAATAGATTTTAAACATTTTTCATTATTTCAGTAAACTTAATATATTTGATTAATTTTATCTTAGTTATGATGTTTAATCTAATTTACTTGTTCACTGTACCCTAATAGCATAAAACTCAGACAATAAATCTGTAGAAAACAAAAACTGGGTGTGGCTGTGTCATGGACACAGCCGTGTGTTGTACGTGAATACGTCTATGTAACGGGTTACATTTTTTAAATAAAATATTTTTATTTTTGTATTTAGGATAAAAGCAAGGAAACAAATAATTATTGTGTTACAATAGCATATAGGCCGACATTATATAGTTTTGATAATATTTTTTTATTCTAACACCTTATTATATTCACTGTCACTACTTTAATCTAATGTTTTATCTACAATCGATAGATTTTGATGACATCTGACGATTAAAAGTTAAACGAACATCTTAGCATTTCCGAATCAAAAGTTATACTAATTACAAATCTCGGTACGAAGCAAAATAACCTCAAAATGGCGGCGCTTCCCCCTCCACTGCACGCGATGTATCACTGTTCTCGCTTATCGTAATAATTTCTTATATCCTTTAGCTATCCAGTGGTATAATTTAATTTTTGATGTAGAGGATAGATTTGAAACTGCGACGCCAAAGTGTATCCCCCAATTTTGTTATCATTAGGTTTTTTAGATTGCCCCCGTATGGTAGCAAATTTAAAGACGTATTCACGTCAAAAAATTACTTAAATCGAAGCAATGCTCTGCTTTTGAGTTCCTTTATTATAAATGTAGATTTATCACTTTATGACACATTTAAAAAACAAATTTCTTTCACCGGATGACTTTTTAATAGTCAAAAATTTTTTGACAGTTTATTATTTGTTTATAAATGAGTTAAAAATATCACAATGTACCCGTGATGATACTAAGAAATTTCATAAAATAATTATTTAACAGCCACGGGAGTTTGAAACAGATTTCATTGTGAGTTTCTAAATTTTACCGCCAAATTTTTCAAAAGCCAACTTAAGTTTAGTAAATTTTCTTCTTAATCTTTAAGACTTTTACTTGTTTGTTCTTTCTTTTAGCTTTCCATCTATATATGCTTATCATTTATGTCCCGAAATAATATTTTAGGGGTCAAAAACAAATCTTTTTAAGATGAAATGGTTAATCTCTGTTATGTTTTTTATATAATCAACTGACTGTGAAACGAACAATATTTATTGTAATGTTACTTTAATTACAAATTACGTACAAATTTAAGCCTGCTCCTCGCGTTACCGTTATTAGTTAATTGAAATTAAATTTATTAGTTAATTGAAAGTTAGTAGAAGTTTGAATCCTTTTTTTATTTGAATCTATGTTACCGTATATGTTTGAAATCTAAAATAGTATAATCACATCTCAGTACTTTTAGATTTCCATAAATAAATATTGCTTTGTGCAATGCTATATGCTCACGGAAAATAATTCATAAAATGTGACATAACTTTTAATTATATGAAAAATTCTAACTAACATCTTTTTTAATTATAACTTTTTGTAGATTCGTAGTTAAATTTAAATGGTCATTTTCACAAAACAATTCTGTACATAATATTGTAAATAAAAACAAAATTTATCAAATTTTTTCCACGACTTTATTTAAACTGTATTTCATTGGAAACTTTTCTCAATGCAAACATCTTCTGGTGTTATATTTTCTTTTCATTTCATTCATTATAGTTTCAGAAAAGATACTTTATTTCGGAAATAATCTTTAACTGATTTTAAAATAGGAAAAGTTTTGAGTTTTGCGTTATAAAAGTATATATTAGTTAGTCGAAATCTATACTAAAGGCTCTCACACTCTCTGTACTTTAATGATGTTTATATAAGTTAAATTAAATTTATTTTATGTTAAATGTCAACAGTTCATTGACTTTTTAAGCACAAGTATAACATAACTCTAATCTAATCAATGTAACCTCACATGGCGAATACATTTCTGTAAAACTTTGTGAATTGGACCTAGGTATGTTGTTAATTGCAAAATAAATATGTATATTAAATTGCGAAAGGATTTACTAACTAATCTCTATAACATCCTCACTAAATTAATTGATTGCGACACCAATTATATATATATATATATATATATATATATGTGTGTGTGTGTGTGTGTGTGTGTGTGTGTGTGTGTGTGTGTGTGTGTGTGTGTATATATATATATATATATATTTGATAATCTATATACATTTACTTATTGCTTTATTTACTTACAGGATTTATATATCTATATACATTTACTTATTGCATCATTATCTTATTCATATATTTCATGGAAATACGTAATACTGTACTGGATAAAATTAATTTATAAATTAAAAAAAAATGTTATACAAACTAACGATCTTTCGTTATTTCTAATAATAACAATTTAAATATATTTTTGAAAAAGAAATTAATTCTCAAATCAAATATACGAATAATAATTAGAAAAGAAATCATTTAATATAAATTCATTATAAAATCATATCGACCATTTGAAAATAATATAAAATTGCAAATACTACATAGAGACATAAAAACAAAGGCTAATGTAAATACAATGTTTCATTCAAATAGAAAATCATGTACATTGTGGCACGCCTTGCTTTGCTTCCATATCTTTACAAATCATTTAAAGTTATTTATAGAGTATATATGTGCAATACGTATATACATCTTAGTAGAAACGACACTTATATACATCTTAGTAGAAACGACAATTATATACATCTTAGTATGTATACATTTGACAGTAAGTAAAGAGACCCGATTCTTTACACAATGAAATTATTTTTCACCAAGACGCCGGTCCCGTTACTCCTGTATCTTGGTCGCGCAAACTTCTCAAGCTAATCTCTCTCCCATCATTCACGCACATTCAGCTTGAAGATATTGAAAGCTTGCCGTTCAGTTATTAATTAGTCCATTTACAAAGCCCCGAGCCCGAGTCAGGTGCCAATTGCACATTCCATTCAACCCGAGTGAGGTCGTCTATAGCATATATTGTGGGTGCCCTACCTCAATGGGCGGCCGCCGCTTCAATGCGATGATGGATACGGGCGCTGTCCCTGGTCTACGTGAGTAACGACTGTCGGGTCCGAGCTAGACTTCAAATGGTTAATGAGGACTTCGCCGAGTCTGATTGATGTGTTGGAATAGTCAGTTGGCTCAGTGCATTATTGCAGTTCTATTAATGGCCAAATTTAACGGTGTTTATGAAAGAGATCTGTGTATATTAGCGTACGTGATAATCATATACTAACGGCAAATATTGAGGTATAATACCTCTCTATGGCAAATATTGAGATATGATACCTCTCTATGATTATCAAATATTAACACGTAATTCCAAAGCAAATAAATTTGTTAGATAAAGGACGTTCATCTGGGTATTAAAATTTAGATCTGGAAATTTAGGAAACTGTAAATACCGATCCCAACCTCGGATCAGGATTTATCGGGGTTAAGATTATGACGATGACAGCTTCGAACGGTTGGAAACCACCCCGCCCTATATCTTCGAAATCAGATGATTAAAACGTAAAATATTAAAACCTTAACTAAATGTGATTAACACTTTAAACTCAATGTATACATACTAAGCCATGCAGGGTGTTAACGACCATATCTACAATGAATACTAAACGATACGAATAACGACCATATCAACTCTGACTGCACGAGTATAAACTCTGATGAACTTATAAAATTTCTAAATTGAAATTTTATAGGTTTTAGGGTTTCGTACCTCAAAGGAAAAAAAGAACCCTTACGAAATCACTTCGTTATCCGTCTATCGGTCTGTCAAGGCCTTTTTTTCTCAGGAACGCGTAGAGTTATCAATTGAAATTAATTTCAAGTACTAATAGCTACGGTGCCTTGGAACTGTAAAAAATGACCGTAAGCTTCTAAGTCAATGCAATGGAGAAAAACCCCAAAAATACGGCCATTTATGCCGCCTATTTTGATATTCGCATATAAATCAAAACCTATAGGGTACTTCCAGTTGACAGAAACTGTTTCATTCAGTGTATCTGAGACATTTTCACAGTGCAATAATATTTTACTTTTCAAACCGCGTTAAATGTTTATTAGTAAAATATCACTAAAGTCAGTACTCGTTTAAACAGGGGAGAGTAGCCAAAGGTGCTGTCTGCAGGCGCGTAGGTGGACAGCGAGCGCTCTCTTCATTCTCTGCCAGAGACCAATTCGGCTGTGGAACACACTAAATTGGTTAGTACATATATGAGTATAACATACAAGTTATCTATGACACATACATATGTGCGGTTTCCAAACTTTTAATATGTAGCATTGTCTAATAAGACAGTTCTGATTATAAGTTTCGATTGACTTGCATGTAACTAATAGACCGAGGTACATTCACAATCAAATCCTAAATTTATTGGCTAACAGAAACCAAATAGAGTTAAAGAGATCTCGCTAGTTTTTATGGCCAAAAGACTCCTTATTAAAGACTCCTTTAAACTACTGTATTCCTTCGCTATGGTAATTCATTTAAGTATTTAAAACAATTACAATTAAAACTCCTCCCATTAACTGGCCAAGAGGGGGAATTTTTTAATATTTATTATTTTAACCGTGTTGCAAAATGTGGTCTCAATACCGAAAAAGATTGTATGGCAGCGGAAAGAACCAAGAATTTTAAATAATCCCTGGGTCAATCTGTGATAAAACAAAACTTTGTATTTTAACATCTTAGCCATTATAAAAGAATGAAATTTTGTGATTTAGTTCAGTGTATGAAATTATCCAGGCATAAAAATTTAAGGTTTTTCAAAAAAAGGCTCAAAAAGTCAAAAATAAATAGGCTTTCGGTTAAATATTTTACTACTGTCCTCGCTGGAACAGGGGTACCTAGTAGGTGTACCAGCTTTAGCAGGGGTACCTAGTAGGTGTACCATTTACTCTATTGTGTACCCTGCTTATATCCGTGGTAGTAAACTTAATGGCACCTTGCACCTTGATTACTTCAAAACTTAACTTTTCGGCATTCTTAAAAAATATATAGAACATTTGACATATTTACCATAATCTCTCAAATATTCGACAGATATTTTTTCTGGCTTCGTTAATACTGTTCTCTCAAAAAAAGTCGTGACGAATAATCTTTCATATATTTCCAATCTTGGAGCAGAAATTTTCCATCTTCAGATATATGGAGAGAGTTTTAATCCCATGTTACTTTCATATATACAACAACTTTAATGTTAATGTTTCATATTCTGGCTAAAATTATCCGCAGCAGCCGTAGAACATAAATTATGAAATTTTTCACATATAATTTCTTAATATTCTAAAAATAAACCACGTCCGACAAATGCTATTATGGTGTGTTATATAATTTAGTATAATTATAGAAATGAATATAATTGAAAATCGTCATAAAAACTCTGTAAAGTGTACAGCCCATTACAAAAATTAACGTATTCGAACATAATTTACCGTGAGCTTTCATGGAATAATATGAAAGATTATAACATATTATTTATCCGATCTAAAAATTATATATTTTATGATTATATTCTCCAGATACTCATACATACATAAGCATTTTATAATTGCATGCCACTCTTCTGAATTTCATTAATAAAGTTAATTTCACAAAAATACCTGATAATTATTTCAATTAATTAAATCACTCGATTTCGCAAGTAAAAAGTTTTAATCGCATTACGAACATATAGCCAAGTTACTATGGCATATCTTAATCTACAAATGGAAAAAATGTATTAAGGATTGCTATAATTTTAGAATGGGCTATAAAAAGCCCAAAAACTTCACGATTGTGTTTCAGAAGCCATGAGCTAGATGGGCAGCCAAGCTCAACATTAAATTGAGCAATGCCAACGCGTGAACAATCAAAGATCGAAAGATATTTGTAGGTGATCGCGGTAGATATAACAAGGTATGTTCTCTAATCCGAACGTAACGGTAAGAAGTAAAAAATATATCAGTTACGGTAAATGGGAATTGTTATCGTTTCTTTTTCAGAAAAAGATCTTTCTATGAAATAATTTAATATTAGGCATTTTATTTGAGTAAATCTGAATTTCCAATCTATTGTAATATTTATGTTTCAAAAAATAAATTAAGAAACACAGAATTTGTATAGCACTGAAAATAATTCTGGCCTCAATACACTCACAGAAACTAAAGAATTATTAGCAAAACACGTAAATCATATTGAATCCAGAATAATTCTGCAACATAATTTACATGTCTGCTAAAGATATTTTCATAGGTTTCGATTTGTATATTGGCATCGAATTCTAATGTCTGATTATTTTGAAACTAACTTTTTCATATTTTATTAAGAAACAAATAGACTTTACATTGAATTGTTTATAATGAATTTCACTTTGTTCCTGCAATAATCCCTTTAGTGCATTTTACTAAAATTACATACTTAAGTAATATTTATAAATTTTGGACATAATAACAAAATAAATGAAAACATATACATAGAAGAGGTCAAAATGAAAACTTTGGCTAAAACCGGAACCTCCCACAGTTTGAATATCAACAGGCTGACGCGCGAGGCGCTAATGTCGAGATGAAATGAATAATGACGCTCGTCAGTGACAAATGCCGCGGCGGGGGAGCGGGGACGAGAGAATCATCTCCACAGGCAAGGGCATGCGGACACGCTTTGCAGAGGTTGCGGTGTGATCAAATCGTGGGTTGACGCACGCAGATTGGCATCCACGTATGTCGCCAACTTTTTTAAATTAGATATTTCGTCGAAAGAAGCAATACTTTTTGAAAACCCCGACTAAGTTAACCACTTAACCATGAGCAGTACTGGTATCCAATAGTGCTAGTTAATCGAATAATATTGAAGATTAACTATATCCTCTTGATTAAGTGTGCGCCACTACATTATCAAAGGTTGAAAGCCAAAGACTGCTTCTGGCACAATTAGAACCATTTAACACCGTTCGTCTCAACCGGGTATTATAAAAAAATTAAGAAAAAATAATATTTAGTATTTTAAAGTTGTTTTCAAAATATTCACCCGTATCCTAGTTGCTTACTTTATCGACCTTCAGCATTACAATCAATAACTTCGTACTTGTAGTCAAGTTTTTTAATCGATCGTGAGTTTATTGTGATCGATGCTTCATTGTTAATGGCCGCTATTAATTGAACTTGCACAAGTTACAAGTTTAAGTCTAGTTCACTGTCAAAATATTTTGATTCTCAACAGTGTATAAAACCAAAACAAATGAACCGCAAATGCAAGAACTAAGCAAAAAAAATATTTTCTGTAAATTATTTCGCTGAATATTTTGATCGATGAGCTCTTTATAAATCAGCTACCAGATTACGCAACCTTACTGAGCAATTATTGTTTGCATACAAATATAAAAATACTCGTATTACCAATTAACAAACTCCATTAAAAAATATTGTCCCGGTAATATTTTCAACTCTGCACTTAACTAATACAATGTAACCGTGTGTCAATGGGCTCATTACATGGTCCATGAACACTGTATTTCAGTTCATTGTACTTTGTGATCGATAATTGTGGTAATTTTAAAATGAATTATACTCCATAACTACATTCCATGATGACTTTTCACCGTCTGCGCAGGCATGTCGAAACTTGAAACATACCTACCTCGTTTCTTACCTTTAATTGTTTCTCCTCGAATTTGCTTTTCTATATTCTTGCGTCCTTGGTATGGGTAGTGCTCTTTGATATTTAATCCGAAAATAGTTATGAACTTCATTTATAAGAATATTTATTTATGTGAGTTTTTTTTCTATGAAGATGACTGGTTTACTATGATTAGTGTAATTATTTGATAGTTAATCAGGTGGATAAGATTTTAAACCAACAACAGATAAAAAACTACTCTAAAAGTTCCAACAGGCACGATATCAAAAAACAGTTAGTAATATAGCAAGACGTGGAACGGTTACTGACAGACTCGGCAATCTTTTGTAGTGTGTTCCACTAAGATTAGATGTTTGTAAGTTTAAAGCATAAAGCAGTAATTTTCGTAGTAGTTATTAGCGGGAATATATAATTGATAAACATTTACTAACTTCAGCATAATTTATTTCATTCTTTTTTTATTATGTCTAATATTAAATACACTATAAAGTATTAATATGAGACCATCGTAACACAGTGTTTTTCTTAACTTGACGAATTATACTTCATCGCCCTTTACCGAACTAGTAATTAAGCTTTAATAAACTGTTACAAAACTTATAACAAAAAGAGTGTTACAAGCCAGTTGCAGTTTTATAAAAAGCGTATAAAGAATCTTATGGTCCACATGCCTTTTCCTAATTGAAGACTTTTGGTTCATTTCAGTATGGCTTTATTTAGTGTAAAAAATAAACGTTCCATACATTTTTAATGTAGCTTTCTAAATCTATAATATACTTAAAAAATCATTTCTAGTGCTAATTATAATTAGTATATGACTTTTCTCCAAAAAAATTAATCATTGAGACCGATGAAACTTCTATTTGATGATATTTTTAAAGATCCCTGTAAAATACATTCCAAAAATTTCCTTTTAAACGAGTTTCTTCTTTAATATTTGGATTGGTGATTAATCTTATATCCGTTTATTATTTCTAAACTTTAATATTAACATTCAATAACATCAAAAAAAATCAAGAGTAAGGAAAACTACAATTTCAAAGGTCAGTGATTAGTGTAACCATTTAATTCGCCAAATCGCAATCTTTTTCGTTATGTCTCTGTTCAAGTTATGGGGATTTCCAAATTTGTCGCCTACTTTCGGGTGTTTCCCCTCAGTAAATGATCTACATCAATTTATCAACAGGTTCACGTTTAATCCCGATCCAATGGTTTCGGAGAATCTAATACTTTATTTCAAAGTAATTTTTTCTCGGCATTAAATTAAATACATACAAAAAGCGCGTTAATGTCGTTAGCCATAAATGTGTCCGCATTAAGTCGTTTAATGAATGAAGGCAAATATTTCGTTGGCCGAAGTCATTACTCAGGTGAGTCCTTGTGGGACGGCGCGTTGTGTCGCTGTCAAGGCGCGCGAACGACTGACGTCTGTGTCATCCGTCAAAGGTTTGTGCGTTTTTTGTGTTAAAGACTTAATTTTATTGATGATTCTGTCTGAACGATGCTGCTTTGACAAAGGTTTATTTTTCGTCACCAGGCAGGTACAGTGTCTGTCGGATATTATATTCTACGCGTTTTCAAACGTGTCTTACGGATGATGACGATTAAGCTGTCTAAAATAATTTAGATAAGTAACATTAATCAGTCCATATTTTGAAGGTTTCAATATTACTTCTTATCACTTCAAAACCATACATCCTTCTTTAACAAGTACATATTAATTTGGAAAAAATTAATCCAAATTTTTCCTAGAACCTATGTGTTAAATATTAAGAGATTTGTAGTTTCTCTCGGAGAGTTACTTATAGAAAGGCAGAGGTTCATAAGGTGGATATATATACTATAGGAAGTTTGATATTTTATAAATATTTTTATAAACCAGGATTACCATGATCATCTATAAAATTATTACATTTTTATAAACGAAAATTACCATGATCATGATATAAACGAGAATTACCATGACTGTTGTGGCGAAAACGTATGAGGATGACCCAAATGTGATATGGAACCATAGCCAGGAGAAAGAAGAAGAGATTACCATTATCATCCTAATCCAAACAAATGTTAAAAATAGGAAAGTGTGTTTATTTGTCCTTCTTTCACGTGTTCGTCTTTTTATTTACTGTCCAACTATTTATACATAAGATGGAATCATCCTTTTCTACGCGCAGTTTTCGAAAAGCGTATATTTGAAAAATGAAAAAAAAGTCTTTTAATTTTGATATAGTTTACAATTTGATTATCTTTCTTTCGTTGTACTTCTCTTCAGTAGAAATAAGGCCTACACATTTTCCTTGATATCATAAACTAGTATCATTTAAATTTTCAAAGATAATTTGGTTTTAATTTTTGAACCATTTTACTAAAACATTTTATATTCCGTACTGTTCTCGTGTGACTTTGTTTACCGAAGATAATTATATAACAAGTCGTGCACATAAACTGTTCACGCATACTTTCTCCTGAATCTCATAAAATGTCTGCTCAGAGAATTTTTGGACATGATCTATTTGGTCTTTGCTTAATTATTACTTGCCTTCTAATAATTTTGTATTACTAATCAGATTGCCAATTTTGTAATATAATGAAAAATGTAGAACAATAATTAAATATAAACTTACGCAAACTAGAAAAGAATTCAAAACCAGAAAATAATGGCTTCACGCGCAATTTTGAAGCGATCTTTAACTATAACATAACCAACAATATCAACAAAGATTACAGAAATAAATTTTCCATTTTGAAGAATTCGAGTATTTTTTGATGTTGACGACAAATTACCCAACAGGAAATGACTCATGTTGTTATTCCGACTGACAGATCTCACACACTGCATAGATATCACGCACGAATAACTACGCTTTGCAATCTATAAACGGTTACTAAAAGTAAGTACTAGCAAAGGTAATAATAAAAGTAACATTATCGAAAAAAAAATTAAATCAAAAGTCGGAAATATATTCTTAGACCTTTTTGAAAATCGGCCAAAAATTGTAGTAGTTCTTTCGAAGTCCACAATACACATTGTTCCACACGATCGTTTTTTATGCCCCTCCATAAATCTCAACAAAATGGTAATACGTAAAAGATATAATGAGATAGGATATTCTTCTGTATTGCCTCCATATGTATTTTTAAGCCATCAAAAACTTGTCAACTTATTATAGGTAATATATAGACTTATTATAGGTTTATTATAGGTAATATAAGAACTTAAAAAATGTGTACATAGAAACAAATACAAGTGTTCGCCGTAATAAGAGAGATTTACTTTCAAGCAATCGAAATATCAAACATTAATGTTTATCTTTTTTTTTTCAACTGACACTTCTTACGGCGCGTTTCAGCATGAAAAAAATATAAGAAAGTAAACTGCCGAGAGCGACACGGTGGACTGTCCCGACATACCGTCAGTAAAATGAAGTAAGTTTTACTTCTGTTATCCCTCGTCTGCCACATGCCTTTTTTTAAATTTTCTAGGTCAACAGTTTTTTAATACGCTTTCGTTAGGTCGATCCGTAACTAACTAACGAAGCATAAATGGAATCTGGGAAACTAAATTTAATCCACTTCTAATTGATGTGTCATCATGAAACTTGGCAGTTGTATGTAATAAATAATAACAAAAATAAACGATTTTGCTTGTCAACTTAATATTATGTGAATGAAAATGCTTATCGTTTTAGTTAGATTTCGAGAAAAAGCACCCACGGCTTTTACACTCAAATTTTATACTCAATAACAAATATGGACACCACATAAACATATTATACTCGATACACTAAAGTCCTTATAGAGCAGACAGTGAAGACAGGTTTGATAAGTATTTTTTTGTTTTTTAATCCAGTATTAAAAAAATAAATTATAAAAGAAATAAATTTAAAAAATAAATTATGAAAGCGTGTTTTTTCAGTTTTTTAAACTGTTAATTTATAAATTGTCGTAGCTAAAAACAAAATTTACCATTAGATTTTTAGATTTTTGGTATGTTTAAACACTAAATAAATTATTGTTCTTAAAAATTGTGACATGAACAAATAAGCAACGGTTGCAGCTGTAATTGTTGTGTGACGGATTTCGGAGAAGATGAGCTCTGACATATATTACGAAATGACAGTTTTAACCAAAAAGTGACTATCGAAGACAAACAAGTGTATTTAAATTTATGTTGAGATAATTCATCATTTCTAATATGTCAATCTCAAGCTTTTTTTTGCACGGAAACTGTAAGAAAGTTAGATTAGAGTTTATTATTGAACTCATTGAAATAAGCTTAAATTGCAAGTCTGCAAGTGGCCAGAAAACAAGATATTTCCTTTTTAGTGATCTCCCAGTTTTAAATGAATGGAGAATTTAACAGAAATATTAGCCACAACATGTAAAAGTTATCTATTGAAGATTTTCTATTGAATACCAACACCTTTCTAAATTTTAAATAGTTCCAAACACATATAAAAGATTTTTTTTACAAATCAGGGTAATATTATAAATAAAAATAAATTATATGAGTTTATATTTGTTTAAGTGATAGTTGATTAATTAAAACTAATAGATCTCAACAACCTCTCATTTATACCGTTCTTAATAATAATTGCCGTTGAAAAAGAACATAAAATCAACTTTTTGTTTTACTAATTATAACCGAGCAATAGAAACCGAAGAAAATAATTACACTTAAAAATAATCTGTATTCCATCAGGCACTAAACTGTTCGTTCGGAGGCTCGTGTGAAAATCGATACGAAGAAGCCTTATAATGGCTGCGCATCGATGGTAATTGTATAATTATAGGTCAGTAAGGGGAGCAGAGTTAAATAAATACTCGAACCGAGATGTGATGTAGAGTTGGTCAGTAAAATACCCAGCCGCGCAGGGTTAGGCAACTTATAAACCTTTTAGATCAGAACTAAAATAAAGACTTAAAGTTTCTGAAATCTAAATGAAGACTGGTCATTTATTTAACATAGCTATATTAGCTTGGTTTTCCTTGGTTTTTTGACTTGGTTTGCATGGAAAGCCAATAAATCGACCCAGATTATTATTTATCTCTGCTCCGATTTTTTCAAAATCCTTTCGCGTTCAGTTGTAACATCGAGATTCAGGAAGAAAATTTCGTATGCTATCCCACAGGAACCAGTCTCGTATTTGGGAACTCACGGTACAACTTATAATCAAACTTACAAAATTTACTTTACAGACAATACTACGTGATCAAGCAGGTACCAAATAAATATTATGACAGACTCTCCCAATCTACTTTGGATGCGTTCAGAAATTGTGGTTTTATAGAGTAATAAACATCCATCCACACATTCATTCATTCAAACTCGTATTTATGATATTAGTTACGATTCTTAATACCTGATCATGGTTTACATATCGGCTGAAGTTAGAATCAAAGTTACAGAAATTACCTTACAAACCATATTACGTCACCAATCAGGAACCAAATAAACATTATGAAAAACCCTCTCAGACTACTTTAGAACCGTTCAGAACTAAACATCCATCCATACATTCGTTCATTCAAACTCGTATTTATATTAGTTAGGATTCTTACTCTTGGTACCTGATCATGTTTTACATATAGGCTACAAACGCCAAATTTTGTTTTGTTCATAATCTTGCTAAAAATACTACCACTAAATAAACGAATTTAGCACAAACCTTGTAATTTTGCCGTTGCCAATTTAATACTATCAGTGTTTGCCTATTTTTATATTACTATTTAGTAGGGCGTATAATTAAAAAAGTTGATGTATCTATCAAATACGTCGCGTCTAATCCATGCATCTTAGAGAGAGATCTTGGCGTTAAGGAGGGTCGGTTGGTAGCTATAACTTTTATGTTCCTGCTTTTTCGGGTAGTCATAACGAAAGGAAAGCATAATAGAGCATTGAATGTGTAAACTATATCCTTAATATCAGCTTTAATTTGGGGAAAAATAATGTTTGGTATAATGAAACGAAATATTTTATCAATTTTCAACTGCAACAACATGTGGTCATCGCAGAAAAAACTAGGGCTGTTTTTTTATGAATAATTTATATTATATTTAATATCTATCAAAATATTCATTGAGCCAGGACGTATATATAGGTCAGATATTACATCGAATTTGTTTAATGGTATGACATGTAGAAAATACGGTACTACATTAAAAATGGAATGTCAGTAAAAAGAAAAGGTACTTACAAATTTTACTTTTTACATTGTTTTTATTGTGAAATACATCTTTTTTGGTTTCAGTATCGGAAAGTTCAGATTTCTCTTGTCTACAAAACTATATATGTAAATATTCAAAATAATTTGTAGATAGACGTTTCAATTTTCTAATGTTTTAGACTTAAAAGTAATATACCAAGTTCATTACGTATAAGTATATCACGTGCATTAAGTTTTGACTTATAAGAAGCATTTCAAATCATGTTAATGCGATACTATTTAGTTACATACAAATTAAGCCAAAGCACGAGCGTTTTTAATTGTACAGTTTGATGAGTATATTTAAGTGAAGAAGACAATTAAAAAAATTAAACATTCCGATCGATACCCAACCAATCGAAATAACCCGACGAAAACTAATTGCAGAATGGGCATTGGCGTAAGCAATTGACATAGAACTCATTTAAGCTTACTGTTTAAATATAAGCTTATAACTTAACCAAATAAATAATAAAATAAACCGTATTATTCTTCCGAACTAAATTTATTAGTAAAAATTTCAAAAAATTGACCATGAATTATAATTGACAATTTAACTTCTTTATTTTAATATATTCTGGATTATTAAAGTTTACGGAAATTGTGTACGATTCGATCGCTTTGGAAAAGTATATAAGCACTATCTTATTCGACTAAGGCCCCCCAAGATCTTGAATTGGTTTTTAAAGTTGTATGATTTAAACATCCTTCCTTACTTTGGTAAATGTTATGTAAAAGACCAGGCAAATATCATACGAACCCCAAGAGTATGACTTTGGACATAGTTTGTTTCTCTATACGTAAAGTGTTTATATTGGAAAGTTTGCAAAATTACCAATTTTTATTTTTACATTTTTAATCACAATTTCAAAAACGTGATAAATATTTGTCTTGCCTGACAAAATTTAGGAATCCCACTATATTTATTAACTACATGTTAAAAATTTAAGTGTTTAAAATCTTGAGATTACAACACGTACTCAGATAACATTTCGTATCTATAAGACACATAACTGTACGAACGTGATATCGAATATCTTTATCGTATATACAATAATGTTGGCCACAGCCCGTAAGCCGCATGCGGCTACAAGAAGCCACGGGGCCAGCCCTGTCGATCAGGAGACGCGGGCAGACAGAGCGGGTCCATGACCAGGAATGCGGCGGGTGACGCGAGATGCTTCCAGCCTCTCATATTGGCCAGTGACGCGGCACATTCACAACTTCTATGATCGCGCCGACCTCCCTTCGATATCGTGTATTATTATTAAACATCAAACTGTAGACGAATGTGGATAGATCAGTCATGTTTATGATAGATATTGCTCTATGTGGGTATAATTTGTTGCCAAAATAAATAATGAATAAGGGAAAATTTTCTATATTACGTAGATCTTTGTTTATTTATTATTAAGATCAAAGAAACTCATAGAGAGGTCTTAATTAATAGATACGGAGATCTGAGTTAATATTTTTAACATACACCCCCACATAACTAACGTGAGGGTGGAAGTTTAATGCTTTCATACCAATGATGAAAGCACTGCATTAGCATCCAAGAGGGAGTCAAAAAAGTAAGGGAAAAGGGGTATTTCGAAAGAAAATGTTAGTAGATAGGCAGAATAATACCAGAGTCGCGGTGTGTGTATATTTGTACATAACGTTACACACGTACGTATGGGTCTATATACGTATATATTTGTGTACGTAAACATGAGCGTTTTCAAAAGCTTGTAAAATTTGAAGGGAGCATTCGTTGGACTTCGGATTTTTTTTTATAAAACTCAGCGGAACTAACGAAACGTTAAGTTTCCGAGCTCAAAAATTTAAACCTTTATTTGAAAAATAGTAACATCGAAAATATTAAATTTATATGCTATAAAATCTGAAGAAACATTAATTGAATTTAAATCAGACAAATTGAAGGTTATTCGTATTAGTCCATATATGGTACCTATTCTTTTTAGTATTAATCAAAAAAGTACTTCGGGAGATAAAGGTAAATAACTTATTTTCTTAATTCTATTAGCAGACTGCCCGTGTTCGGCAAAGAAATTTAACTTTGCTGTTAATGCCGTTGCTATGGTTGCGTATGTTGACAATTCATATCCTTATTATTCTTTTCTGTTATAACTCTAACAAACCTTCTACTCTTGACGCGAAATCGTTCAACCATATATGTCATATAATACGATATTGGTTTATTTAGCATTAAATTGCGATTGTGTCACATTTTTATGACTAGAGTTCACACATTTCTTATTGTAATGAAAATTTTATTTGGCGGATATTTTCTAAATCCCTTCGTGTTGGGTATGAATATATCGCATAGGTCTATTAACGTAAAATTGAGGTTCTGCTTAAAATTATTTGCCAATTTTCCTATATCGTATCCTGATACATGTATAAAAAGGTACATATATGTATAATTTCAATTTCATAAACTTCAAACAATATTGCAGAGAAAACCACGTAAACGTTTTTAGGTGCATTTCCTATGTTTTTTTTTGCGAGATTTCAATATAAAAGAAAAAAAAATATTAAAGAAAGTAACAAAAAACCGTCATTATTATGTTAATGAATTACATAAAAATGACGGTTTTTTGTGCGCGCCGTTGGCTGCCACACTGTTGGGAAAAAGAGCCAACGGCGCGTTTTACTTAAGCACTTTTTGTGTTTGCTAAGCAAAATGCATTAGCGTTAGACAGACACTTTTTAATCTGTTATTCTATACATAGGGCTATTGAGTAAAAAACTAAATACAATCAAATAACACAAAAAAACAGTCAAAACAGGTAGGAGAACATTGGAACCCCTAAAACCCAAAATACAAATTAAAACAATAAATAAATGATATATTTATGAGACAAAAGTATAGTCACAAATTTCGGAGATATTTTAAATAATATTTGTATTTTCTTTCATGGTATTTCTTATAGATCTATTAAAATAACCAATGATAAGTACGCCGTCAACCCCTGTCTTGATATATTTGTAAAGCGTCGTCTTAAAACGTTGCAGGAAATCAAATACAAAACTTGACTTCATACTCATTCTCCCATTTTTGTGACTTGCATGAAACTGTTTTAATGTTCTTTCCTACGTAAATAATAGGATAAGTATGAAGTTTTCATCTTATAAAAACCCATTCCTTCTTTATCTTTCATGGATTCTTTTCTTATAGACTTCTTACAAATATTACTTTTTTTGGTAATTTTATAATGTCGCACTGCAAAAAGTTATTTATGGTTGTCAAAGACACGGTTAGCGAGATTTGAGAAAAAAAAATAAATACGCCCCTTTCTTACAATGGCCCTCAATGAACCCTTTCAATACATAGAAATAAACCGCTGCCTAACCAAAAGTCACAGCTGTACGTACTACCATTTGGATTAGATTATATTTATGGATAATTTTTTGAAAATATATTTTTTGGACTTAAACAAATTTAATAATTGGATAATGTTTTATTTCATGTATTGACATGTTTTCAAAGATGTTCTACATTATCTAGGGACCAACTAGTGATATTATCTGTACATGAATACATAAATACCTGCATGAATCATTATAACAGGAATTCGATCAAACAAACCTCTACCAAACTAAGACGTGTATTAAATTCTATTAACAACTTTGAAATTCCACGGTCATAAACCAAATTACATTCATCCCTCGACCACGACGTAGACTTTCCGCGCCTAAGTAAACAAACTTAAAAAAAGATGTCACGGAATCAAGTAAACAGTCAGCATTTTAAAATTAATTTGAATCAACACGCCAATAAACAGTGACACCCATTAGCGGGTAGACCGTACCGGCACGGATGGCCAGTTCAAGGGAGCCTCGACCTTGCGCACTGCGCCATTACGAAACAACTTACCCTGTCCGGAAAGTTCATTACGATTCTGAAGTAATACGGGAATGTTAAAATTATTACGTGTTAGATTGATTATCGGCTGGATGTTAAAATACGTTTTTATTAAGGTTTTTATTGGCGGCAGTGGCGGCGGAGAGCGCGGTAATTCATACAAATAACGCCGCCGAGATGTCTGGATGGCTGGATGATTTACTCACACGCTAATTCGAGCTCGTAACCGGGTCCGACCTTATCTCGGCGCGTTGTGTCTGCGGCAAAATGCGCAGGTACCGTTTGATAAGTGCTTCATCTTATTATCCATGTGAATTTATCGATGTAAATTTGAAGTACATCTCGGAAATCAAGTAGACAAGGTAAATTTATCCTGGTGGTATTATACGTGCAAGATAGCCACAACTTGGTGATGTCAGCCAGTGAATAGGAATTGGCAAATTGAGTATTTTAACTTTATATTCCACTAGCTTTTTCTCGTAATTTCGCTCACGTGGTGTACTTAGGTTACCTAGTCGTCAATTGCAGTAAAATTTGTACTTAATTGGTAATCGTGATTGTTATTAAATCGATATTTTTGTTTAATTGTTGACCTTTGGCGCCATGAAAGTTCAGTAAATATAATGATAAAAAATGCGCATCAATTTAGTAAATTTACAAATTAGTAAAATTGTACGTAATTTATTAAATTTACTAAATTAACTAAACATATAACATGACAACGATTTAGGGAATTTATATTCTTAATTCTTCTCAATCGTTTCAGTTTTAGTCCCCTAATCATGGCTTGTTACTTATTCTTTCGATGCAAATACACCGCTTGTTTACTGTTTTATTTTGCGTATTGATGGAGTTTCATCAATTATTGGAATGAAGTTCCTCATCGCACGTTACACACTTGGCGAATGAGAGCTAGCCTAAACAAAGTGTAAGATTTCGACTGACACTTTTGCTACAGTATAAGCGTTTGCCTGTTTACAAGCGTATGTCAATGTATCGATATATTACTGCCATTGTATATTACTGTATAGGTATATTATTACGTTTAAGAGTGTGTGTTTAGCAATCCGTGCGCGCCACATAACTCATAACTTCAACCTCATCTTCACTATTTTCAAACTCGTCTTATCATTATCGATAAAGAATGAATTGTAAAAGTGATTCAGTAGAAGTTGAGGATGGTAATGATGAAATCGGGTAAGTACCAGTGTTGAAGTGACAATAAGTTGACGATTTATTTTAAAGTTAAATTTCGGTATCATCTTTTATTTGCATCGACTAAAGTTTACACATATAATAACATATACCAATATTAAATCGTTCAATATAAAAAACACTGTTCACGTATTGTGCATGTTTCGAGACCCTTAGATAACATTGAATTCCAAACATATGCGTCCTACTTTGGTTACCACAAACTATCATTATTAAGATTGAATGTACTAATTAAGTTTATACGTTTATAATAATTAATTACAAAATGTATTTTCATAACTTTTAAAAAACCCTTATTAATTACAAATTTATTATCATTCCTTCATTAATTTCTTTTAATGTTTCGTTTAATTACTCTCAAACCTTGCTAACTTATTTAATTGTGCCTGTTATTTAATACATAATATATAGCGAAAGGAACTTCGTTCTAATCGGGCGCCACCTTTCGTTCTTTTTGGGATTACATAATATTTCATTTATTTCGATATTTGAATTTACAAAAATAACATAAAAAAGTTAAGTTATATTATTGATGATAATAGCAAGGTGGTTTGTATTACTTTTGAAACGTATCTTCCTCTAATGGGGAAAGAACATTTTTTCTGTTTTATATGAAATTTATGGATTAATACTGATTGTGTGGGCTGTATATTTTTAATTGAATTTAACATTAAATACACTGATATGTTATAATGAAACAATATCACAAATAAAGAAATCAATGATGCATCACAGATATTCAAGAAATGTAGAACCAAAATAATATGAAGGTTCAAACAAAGTATATAAATACTAAAAATATAAAAATTAGAAACATAAAAAATCTAATTAAATAATTTTACTATCAGTTTTATAATAGGGCAAAAAAACTTACCTTCGTTGGTGCTAGCTGTTAAATTTGTACATTTATGAACTAAATAAGGGTATTCCAAATATTTGTGATAATTTCAACCTAAAGGTTATCTTTATGCATGAATTTTAATTCGTATCCTTTAATGTTCAATCAACCGGTTTTTTTTTTATTTATGTAAAGTTTTTTAGATTACATTTTAATTTTTTTTCCGTAAATATTGGCCAACAATATGATAATAAAAACTACGTGTCATGTCCCTGCAAATAGCAGATTAAAACAACTACTGTTTAAATGACGCACAACAAGAATTATGAAAGAGTATGACACCACTTTATTGACATTGGAAAATTTCTGGTTGAGTTTGAAAACACAAGAAATCAGAAGTCACTATTTTCGTATGAAATAATGAGACTATAATAAGACCGAATTCTAATATGTCATTCATGAAATTCTAATATGTCATTCATGAAATTCTAATATGTCATTCATGAAATTCTAATATGTCATTCATAAGTGTCAATGTGTGTCAAAAATGATCACTTTTTCTTTTTATTAGTAGCACACAAGTAGGAAATTGTCGGCTACATAATTAGATAAGAATTATGTAATTACCCTGATTCTATCAATTTTCGAAGAATGAAATATACAATATCCAGTGAGAATAGTTTTATCCCCTCAAAAACTTTAAAATAAGTTTTTATTTTAATATATATTGCGCCACCGAATGCAATATTCAAATATATATCAGTGATTCTATATTCTAATCAATGACAATATGTTATAGTCCCAAACAATAATTTCTAATCAACCACGGTTATTGATAGTGGAATATACTTATATAATCACCATCAGTTCTTGAGTACAGCTCAGTTGAGATCGACTTATTTCCCATATTCATAAAAGTTTATAATAATAAAGTTAATTTGGCGAAAACAGTTAAAAGAATCAAACTGTCAAATCGCTCAGCTTTGCTCACTTACAATCACACAATACCCACACTTAAAGGCAGTAAAGGGAAAATAAATAAAAGCATAATAAAATATTTTGTAATAAAGAACTTATAACACTAATCTAAAATGTCCCCAATATTAATTAAATTTTTGTCAACCGAATGAAACTGCGTGATGTAGTATTATTTCTACTTTATTTAAATTATTTACCACGACCTAGGTTTCGTTATATGACAACATCTGGGCAATTTGTAAAGATTGATCTAATTATAAAGAATTTCTACAAAATTAACGCCAAATATATTCAATGTCCTCAATATATTTTTTTCAACATGTAAAACTTCCATATCACCTCATTAGATACAGCTACTGTAGTAATTATAGAAATTAAGACCTTGTTTTTAACTATGCGCATTCTTTACTTGCACACTATTACTTATAGACAAAACGAATGTCTATATTCTAGTTAACCCATTGTAATTAACGCCTCCGACTTACTCGGCTTCTGGTATCCGAGTGGAATTCCGTGTTGATGTTTATTTTTTTCCGAACCCACTTGATCACGGTAGCTGCCGAGGCATGACTTGTGCTATCCATCGTGTATGTTGAATATAATCCAGCATACATATTTTACTTTTAGCATAGTAACTTGGCTGTTGTAAATTCATCATTGGTAAATTTACAAATATACCCCATTTTTAAAGGTAATTATGCGTCCAATGAACATCAAAAAGCAATGGTACATGAACTTGGTTTTATAAGGATAAAAAAAATATATATTGTAAACTTATGATGAACGGATAATTTTTTTCTTTCAAGAAATTAACAGTAAATTAGGTTTCTTTTAAATTAAACGAAATAATATTTTACAATAATTGTATCGACCCTATAAAATGTTAGTAATTTCTTAATGGGTCTAATTTCTTCAGCGAAAAATACAAAAGAGTACATTATATTTATAGTTAAAGAAGAAATAGATGAGTACATAGAGATGAATTAATCTTGACACTTTGACGTCCAAACGTGAGATGAAAATTATTTCATCTGGCACCGATATATCACCCGTGGTCGGCGTTTTTCGAAAGATTGAAAGATCTTAGTAAACATGAAAATCTCAATAGTTTTAAAAATGTTCCACCTGTTTCCACAAATTTGTGTCGATATATTTAAATAAATGTAATATTACGTAGGTAATATTAAAGATTACTATAAGAATAAAGTTACCGGTGTATGCCCGATATAATTCACGTGATACAAACATGGCATCACTGGTATTGTTCGATGTATTTCATACAAAATCAACGTAGTGTAATCGGTATATTAATAATATGCTATAGCATTAAAGTACCTCGATCCTAACAAGCTTTTGAACTAAATTAGGAAAAAGGGCAAAACACTTACATTTTTAACCCAGTCGCGAGGTTAACTAAGCCAGTCATTACGTAATCTAGAAGGATATCTATCTCTTATTCGATAAGACCTACGAGTATAGCAGGTTGGCCACGACAAATATAGTATATAATAAGAATTTTGATCATCTAATACAAAAATTACATACTTCATTCACATCCGCACTGGCTTTTACGGGACGAATCATACATTTATACCTATTTTCTTTCCAGACATCGTGATTTTCTTCTCTCATTTTTAAGACGCCATTCGTCTACTATTCCTGTAAGTAACAAGTGTAACACTCGTTTACGAAATAGTGGACGGGTCCATACACTGCTCTGGCACAACTAAACATGGCCACACGTACGTAATAGGTATAACGGGGCCGGACCGGAAGCGCGTTGAATTTGAACGCGGTACCTAGGCGCGCCTTCCGGTCGGCAGTGTACCGGAACGCGGACTCACCTCCGCGCTGCAGTACTTCCGCTTCCTGCGCGGCCAAGTCATTTGCGAGCGGATGTCATCGGGAGCGCGCGCGACCACTATTTTTATTGCCGCGCCGCCGACGGCCGACCCGACCCGGAAGATAAGTGTGGGCGGATTTTAATTATAATTACTTATCTACTGTTAGATATGGTGACGTGCTTTTTAATTAATTGCTTGTAATTTAAGATATTATTTATATGCGCTGAGGGTTTAATAAGGATAAATTTATGAAGTCGGATTTCCCTTCCTGTCAATATTTGATTACTCGTATGCAAGTGATGTTCAAATTAGTAGGCATTCAAATTCATTTGTTATTTGTTACTCATGACATCAATACTGGTCTTTAACTGACTGGTTAATAACATAAAAAACCTGTTAAGTACAAAGTTTTTATACACAATTAGGCCCACATAAAAATTTAAATATATATATATATATATATATATATATATATATATATATATATATATATATATATATACATCGAACGTATATGGTATTTCTGAAAAGTACACTATTACAGATATTTGTAAATAGTTTACTACACAGTAGTAAACTATTTACAAATGTCAATATAATTTCTCACCATGGAAATATATGAATATAGTGCCTAGTATATCTTTCAGGGACATAATAAATATACATTTTAAAGTACAAATTTATTTTTACAGTTAATTTAAATAAATTAAGTAGTTTCTATGAATTTTTTACACAACTTTTTGCAATCATAAGTTGTTCGATTATTACTAATAAATATGTAGAACTTAGTTAGCGGTGATAATTTTCTTTTTTATTTCATTATATGTAGTACCAAACTTTTCAGATATTAAAAATAGCGGTATGCTAGCAAGATGCGGACACTTAATTCTAAAAGAAAAGACCAATTCCAAGCTAAATAATTCGTAAACCATATGTGTATGAAATGATTTATTGACTTTTTGGAAGACCTATTCAATAATACTCTCCACACTGGTATAGGCGAATAAAAAAATCACGTCAACTTTAAACGTAGGGTTAATATCGAAAGAAGTTTTTTTTTCAAAGATTTTATTTTAGCTTAATATTTCGTAAACCGATTTGTGTTTCGAAAAAGTGATCATGATATTTGAAGTGTCCTATATTTTTGGAAGACCTTTTAAACGATACCTACACACTGGTACATGCGAATAACAAAAAACACCTCTTCTTTACATGTAAGGGAGGTATGCAAACGAATTTTTTTAAAGATTTTATTCCATAACTATATAGACGTTCTAGATATTTATAAAACAAGCCAAATTTCAGCACTGATAGTCTGCAAGTAAAGCAACTGTAACGTACAGACAGACGGACATGGTGAGAATATAGGAGTTCCTACTTTGGCAACGGAATCCTAAAACCCTAAAATCCATCGAAATATAACTATCTTGCCATCATTATTCATCCGGCTTAGTTAAGAAGATTACCGTTCAACAAGGTTCCCTTATTTTAATTTGAAAAACTTGGTAATTTTTAACTGTGTAAACAATTTTAATCGTCAAAATTTTTAAAAGTTATCTACTTAAAATGTCTTCGACGATATATCAATGAAACTTAGTTGAATTTACTGAAACTATATATGATGAAATATAAGTTGAAACTACAATCATTTTAATGCAATTCTTCAGAGATATTATTTTTTTCAGAGACGTAGAATAACTCTATCGGTTAACTTACAAAACATTTGCAATTGTGTCAGTTAATAATAAAAGCGATAAAAACCACTTTAAGCGTTTTTTTTCATCTATGTCTTCTTTGCCTGTTAGTTGACCTTATTTACATATTTTTCGTCCTTGATTTGATCTCATCTTTATATTCTTCGCCTGTTTTTATATTCACAGTCTTAACTGCTCAATTTTGAAAATTATTTTCCTACGAATTATGTGAAACTGCTCAATTCCGAAAATTATTTTACCAACTAATGTATTCAATATTTGAAACAAATATAAACAATTATTCTATTGCAATTCTTATCAATGATATTTTCCATCTCTACCCGTATTTCTTTTCAATATTTAATTTATTATTTTCTTTCATTTTTTTTTAAATATACTAAATATGTATTAGTAAATTCTTTAAATAAATTTGAATAGATAAATCAATGAAAACAATAACAATTACAATCCAACGTTCTCTTTAATTACTTTAATAAATTCCCTGATAAAATAGACCATTAATACTTCCCAAAAATATTCCTGAACTCTCCAAGACTATATCAATATATTCAAATCTATTTAAAATCTTTCCGCATGATCGCAATTATTTAATATTTAATTGCATAACGTTCTTTAATTCACATCTTATTTTCAGATCTATGAAATGTATAAAACACATTAACTGATACTTGTTCCTAGTAGCCTGATTTGGTTCTTGGTTATTTACAAATTCTAACACCGCTGCTTTTTTATACATCTAGTTTTTTTGGCGAATTGTTAATCAGTGTATGTTCATATGATATTACCCTGACTATCGATAAAAAAACTTTATCGATAGTTAGAGTAAATATTATTTGAACATACACTGATTAAAAATTCAATAAAAAAACGATAACACGCTCCAGTATTATTTCAAATGTTATTAATGATATTAATACACATCTCCATATGCTAGAGCTAAACCACGTCATCTACTGGTTATAATTTAACGTAATGTTGCGGACGTAAAAAATCGGTGCCGTCTAGCAGATGACCAAAGTTATCAACACACACGATGGTGAAATAATTTTATATTATAATTGTATTTGATTTTCATTTAAGGAAAATAACACCAGATTTAGGTAATCTCCTGAGTAAACCGAAAAGGGAATGCAGTAACAACACCTTTATTTTTAAAGGTATCCCTAAACATCTTTGAGTGCCATTAATGTCCTTGATAAAGAAGCCGATTTCGAAGTTAACAAGAATGATTGCTGTGAAAACATTTCAGCAATTAGCTTTCTTGTATGTATTCTTTTATAACAGAAAAGTTCTGTCATTGTAGACTCACAAATCAAATCAAATTATCACATTATTTTCTTTTATATTAATATCATCACTTAACATATATGTAATTAACGTCAATTTAGAGTATTATTTGTAATTTGATATACTAAAAATATGTACTCAGAATTTATTTCAACGTTATGAATTCTACTGTAAATATTTGATAATTTATAGCCACGAAAATCACTCATTTAAAGCGGGAATAAAACAAACATAACGATATTTAGAAGATGTTGAAAATTGAGAAAGATTTCTTGAAAAATAAAATAATATTTGGTCTTTTTTACTTCCTTATTCTAACGCATATTTTCGTTTATTTTGTTAATAAAACGATCACCGCTTTAGTCACAAAACGTAAGCAAACTGTTATTATACAAAGGCGGTACCGCTAATTCACGTTACGGTGGCAATCTAGAAAAGCTCAACATTTAGTTGTCTAGACAACGTTTTGTGATGTCATTCGTCGTCATATTATGGCCGCTAGATAATGGCACCGCTACCTCAGAAAACCATAGATTTAGAGAACGGATCGGTTAGTTGGAACAAACAGTAGACAGTCATTGTGGGTAGTTTTTAGACTTTTGTTCAATATTCGCATGTTCAACTTACTACAACTACCACTAAGCTATACAGACATTCCATTTTCCTCGACTGAAACGTAAGTTTGTTATTGATAGATCAAAATCTTAACTGGTAGCCCCGATTAAATGTTATCAGTCGTACAATCTTAAACCAAATATCCTTTCTAAATAGATTTAATAATTCATTCAAATAAAACCAAACTCTATCTCTGCCAAACATTTCTACTCAGTCTTAATGAGTTTATTTAATGCTCTTATATTTACACAAATAATTAGTTTAAATCAAGCGCAGGCCAAGTTGCCTCTCTTCCCCCATTCCTCTGGCCTCTCCCATCTCATCCTACACCTCGTGCCAGGTTAAATAATTTTCATGTTAAATCTGTTCATACAAACAGAATGACGATTTTTATTTAAATCTGGTTTTTTTAGTAATCATATATGAAGACGTAAAAATAATTCAAAAGCTGAAAACCTTGAGGTATGTTCTAAAAGTCTTTCTGTTACCAAGCTTTCAATCTCATTTACAATATGTTTATATTTCCATATTTTGGTATATATTGCACTTGACATACAAAGTGCTCCGATACAACCGATAGGTAGATTTACGGGCCTTCTAAAAAGGCATATTATTCATAATTTCTCACTCTCTTTACTTCCATTTTCTATCTGATATATATATATATATATATATATATATATATATATATTTATATATATATATATATATATATTTATGAACATTTGAATATGATCATATATGGGTATAGCGTTGGATAAATTTGAGTATAATATATGAATCTTATACATATTTAAATATATATTTTTCCTTAATTACTAATAGGGTTTTCTATTCATCGATTTCACTTATTGCATTAGTGATATTCTGGTT
Organism: Druceiella hillmani; assembly: GCA_039881145.1. NCBI lineage: Eukaryota > Metazoa > Arthropoda > Insecta > Lepidoptera > Hepialidae > Druceiella > Druceiella hillmani. The sequence continues at coordinate 31,472,427 of JAYKKI010000008.1, forward strand.
AAATGAAGAAGCAATGAACTCGTTATACAACGAATGTATTTATTTTTTATTCACAAAAGTTTAAGATGCGCGAATGACTCCATACGTACCATTTATCCATTAGAAAGTTTTGTAAATACAAAACAAATAAATTTCTTATTGAATTTCAAAATATAACGACAGTACAGTATCACATCATATTTAATTGCCCTCATCACATCTTTTATTTTGAGGACCCGCTAAATTTTTAGATATTACAAAACCGTTTTTGTAATACAAATTTAGCGCTCTGAAATTTTGAAGCAATTGTTAAAATCCAAATGCTGCAAACAAATGCATTTTTTAATTGAAATAATCACAGGATCTTTTCAATATTTCATATTATAATTTCGTACAAAGGCATACTTCACACTAATCTTATAAATGGGATAGTCACTTTGTTTCTTTCTTTATTTATTTGTTCTGCTTCCGTGCCTCAATAACATAGCATGACATATTTATGTTAGAAAATTTTGTTTAGATAATTCCAAAAATCATCCCGTTATCGTTAAGAGCTTGAACATAAGTATATAACAACATATCACGGCAATATATCAGCCTACTGCATATTTTAAAAGGAGTGATAGATTTAGCGTATAGAATGATAATAGAAGCCAAAAAACCTGTTTTTAGAATTGTTGTGTGCCCGTCTATATGTTAATTTTTTCATCAATCACGGGAAGTCTACTGAGCGGATTTCAATGAAATTTGGTATGGTAGTAGTTTGTACTCAAGAAAAAAACTTTTCTTTTGTAAAAACTTTTCACAAATTTCATTGAATTTCACGCGAACGAAGTTGTAGGCACATCTAATATTAGTATATAATTCTTATTGTTATATATCACTATAAATTACGTACACTTTTATATATACTAATAGCCAAGTGTGTTCCAAGTAATTTTGAGAGTCAGTGCTACAAAACTTCCATTTTACAAGAAAGTTATACTATAGACAAATGTTTTAAAATTAAATTCATTTTCTAATATCAGTTAGTCTTTTGTTTATTTTGTTGTTCTAATTCGAGTGAGGACCTGTTCCGCAATCGGCTAATTATCTGATTATGAAAGCAATGAATAATTGTATTATTCATTGCTTACACTAGCTGGATAACAAGCAAGAAGAAACAAAAGTTGCATTGACCACTTTTTATTTCTAAATCAAAATTTATTTTATCATAAACCTGATACATTATATGTAGACACATAATATAAAATTAATTTTGCACTCTACTACAATAGCTCTTAAATACATAAGCATCGTACGGAAAACTGCAATGTAGTAGTACATAATAATCATTTTTAAAAAACTTAGTACAAAAGTTAAATAAACATTGTTTGGAATAGTACAAGATTGATCATAGGAAATAATAAATAAACATTATTAGGTCGGTAGAAAAAGGTATATCAAAGATTCTATAAGATGCGTTTGGATCAACAAACTGTAAAATTAACTACAAGAATGTATAATTAGTAATAATAATAACAAACAAACATATATTAGTCTTGTACCGAAACGATCATGAGACAGACGAAATTATGAATTAAGCGCCACGAAGTTTTGTTTTCTACGAATATTACAAAAATGAATTGTAATGAATATTCTTATTTTTTTTTATTATCATATTCACATGTAAAAACGTTTGACCAAAAATAAAAAAACGAAACTCTAATTGGACAGATATTTATGAATTTAACCTTTAATACAGCAAATCTTACTTTTGATGTCTCTTTTTTATGAAAAATGTAAAATATCAGTAATATTATACATTTTTTCATCAAATAATTAATACCTGGAAATGTTAAAGAAGCCGCGTAATTTTATTTTTTTTTGTTCTTATGCAACGCCATCTATATATAACGGTGGCAATCACAACTCAGAGCCATTTAAAACACAAGACTAGATGGCGCTTGGGATAATTACGGTCTAATTATTGTTAATACCCCGAGTACACCACAATGACTGTTTCATTGAAAAATATTGTTGCGCAATATCGTTGCAAGCAACCTATCAAATTAAATATCGTATTGAACGTATCAAGATACTGCAATAAGAATGTTAATAGTTATAAATAGTGAGGCTTTTAAATTATCTCCTAATTTCAGTTATTATTAGTTTTATTAGTATTTAAATTGATATTAGTTTTAATTTCACAGAAAGTCATTGTAAACTGTTAATAATGAAAAAAAAGTTGTTTTGATAAATTATGGAATATTCAATCACTTTTTTCCATTTTTATTATTTCATCCTCAGAATGAAAAACGGAACCCTTAAGGTCCATCTGACAAGATCCTTTTACTCAGGAGTGTTTAGAAGTATTAAGTTAGAAATCAATATTCAAAAATAATGATGCCACAATCCTGTAAAAAAATCATTTGGAAAAAATGCAATTTTTAAATCTTAAAATTTGTCACGACGGAAGGTGTCACAACACAACTAGAGGTAAAAAATCCAAAACTCATCAATTTCTCATTCTAGGTGGATTTATTATACAGATATCCCGTAAGAAGTGGACCGACGAAATGTCGGTGATAGAGGGGGTTATTACACATACAAAACAATACATTTTATTATCCTAAGCCTAATAGTTTTAGAGATTTGATTTTTTAATTTTTTGTTCAATTTTTGTTACTCTGTAGGAAAAAAAATTTATTAGGTATTATTACTATTTCTGCTTTTTCTATTTTCCAAAATTTTTAAGAGAACAATCGTCTTCCTAATTAATATGTTATTCATTCGTTGTTATAGGCACCATAAAAATTAAACGCTGAAACATGTGCATTTTTTTGATCACAAAACATGAAAAGTGATTTTTGAACAACGTTAGTGTAAAAAAAAATTACGGAAACCTTGTGGAACTTTATTTCAAAAACATCTACATTTCACGCAGATTCTAAAATGGTAAAAATGTTTGGTGCCAAGTCATTTCATAACGTGTTTTTTAATTCTAAACCCATACCCTTGATCATTTTTTCGGTCATAGTAAAATAAAACAAGTATAGTATGTACAATCATACCGCATTTATTTTCATGTTTTGTCATTGAAAAAATTCACATGTTCCAGCGTTTAATTTTTATGTTGCCAATAACAACGAACAATTAACATTTTAATTAGGAAGACGAATGTTCTCTTAAAAATCTTGAATAATAAAAACGCAGAAATAGAAATAATACCTAATAAAAAAAAATGTTTTCACGCGCAGTAAAAAATTTTTTAAAATAATTTCTCTAAAACTATTAGGCCTAGAGTAATAAAATTTATTGTTGCATATGTGTAATAACCTCCTATATCACAAAATGTTGGTGATATAGGATATATCCCTGTTTCACGCACATTTCGTTAGTGCACTCCTTACCCGGACATCCTGCACAACTTACTTTATTTTGTTTTATGTTTTACCTATATTTGTAAAGTACCTACATATTAATACTTACAATAGTATGATATAACGGTACGGAACCTTCAGGGCGCGAGTCCTATTTGCACTTAATCGTCATTTTAGCAAACTGACAGATAAATTTGAATATTCAGAGAAAAAAAAATTTGGAAGCATTTGAGATGGAAACTTTGTAAATAAGACTGGTGACAATAATTTCTCTATAAAATCGTAGTTTATATTTTGATGTAAATTGTCACTTTCTTAAGTCGGCGTAATAAAAATATTTAAATATAAATTTTAAAGGTTAATTACGGAACAAATGTCAACTTATTAAGGAATTCTAAATGGTGGATTAATTACAGAATAGGAATGTTAACACGAAGTTAATTCACGCTAATAGAAAGTGACCAAATTTCCACTGGTCTGAAAGAATTCAAAGATATAAATCAATATATAACACAATATGCATTAATATTTTATATACATATACATGTGTAAGTCAAGATTTGAAGAAGAGTAAAACAAAAGGAAAATAAACATGATCATTTTCGGAAATGGAAATTGAGTAGTAAACTACTCCTAAATTACTGTTTTTAGTAAACTATTATAAAAAAATAGGTTAATTAAAAAGGGATTATGTAAAAATTATAATAATTTATTACAAAATAGGCGAGTTATAAACTTTTATATTTAATTATAGAAATAGAGAAGGAATGTAAAAGAACTTTAGTGAAAACGGCAAAATCCAGTCTAAACGTTAAGTTTAAACTTTCATAACACATTTTTAACAATTGCCAAAAATATCTTCACTCCTCGCCAGCGTGTATCTTCAAATTATGATTAATGAAAAAATAAATAGCCAAGTAATCTAGTACCTAATGAGCCTTACCAATATACTTACATTATACTTAAATAAATAATAAAAGCAAAATTTTGTTTCATTGGTACCTAACAACTTAGCAACAACTAGATTAGCCGTTATCAAATTTTACGCATTTAGAAACCATACCTTTACGTATAATAAAATTTTAACAGTTAAAAAGTGTGATGGATTTAGCGCAGCGTTTCCCATTTGCCTGGTTGCGACCCGGTACCGGACCATCAAAATAAAATACCGGGTCGCCAAAATAATACCTAAACTTGAAAACGACTTGAAGTGGAGTCAAATCTTAGGATAAAACTTTCGTCATTTTCAGCGTACTTGGATTTTTTAGTAAAAAATAAGCAGCGGCTCCATAGTTCAAAAAATAAAATTTAGTGACTAAATAGGCGATACCAAAGTATGTGGTATTAATAAAACCTTTTTACTATTAATAAATGTGGGAAATTACCGGGCCGTGGCAGAACAATGTTTGGGAAACACTGATTTAGCGTATAGAATGATATTGCAAGCCAGAAAACATATTGTTAATATTTTTGTCTGTGTTAATTTGTACGTCAATCACGCGAAATTTATTGAAAGGATTTTGATGAAATTTGGTATATAGATTATAATAATAGATTATATCCTCGAACATCATATAGGATGCTTTTTATCTAGATATTATTTTTACCTTTATAATAAAAAAAAACTTCACTTTGTGAATATTATGATATTGGCATTGCCAACGATTCTATTAGGGTTTTAGTAACAATAATAATAATGAGAATAATGGCTTCGATAGTGAAACCGTTATTTTACGCGAGTGAAAACATGGCGCACAGCTAGTTACGAAATAAAACTATCCCGATAGGAAATTTCTTAACGAATAACTAAACTACATACAAATAATGAGATCGCTGTGTATTTAAAATGACGCCGTAGATACCCGATGGATGGAAAAATTTCGAAAGTTCGTAATAGTTTTAAGCTTTTAACATATTTGGCAAGTCAAACTTAATGTCTCATATAAAAAATTACCTTATATATAACGTCATAAGTGCATACGATTCAACGTGCCGATCTTGATCTATGGCCCTCCAGTGAAAACTTCAAACAGAAAAATGGTGCAAAAATTATTTAGGGAATCAATGGTCAACCTGTATATTAGCTCACGTTTTACACTTTTTTTTCTCTTTCGTTCTTATTTACTCAAAGTACAATAAGAACACCCAGCAAACGTTCGTTATTAGGAGTGAAAACGCAAAGTAATTGCCAATATACGCTAATCAAGGTTCAGTGAAAAATGTGTAATAGTTTCAGCTCGTTGCCTGTGGTAATAAGACAATTAATCTTAACCTATAGTCTAAACTTCAGACTTATTTAACACATCACACCCATAGTAAAATTCTGTATGTTATGGTTAAGCCGCTCTCATACCTGCCACCATGGATAAGTTAACCACGGTTAACACGGTTAAGTGGTTAACTTATCCATGCCTGCCGCCAATTAAGTTGACAAATATAAGGATCTGCAAATATTATAATCGTTTTAAAAGCCAGTATTAAATTAAGCTTAATTAGTCACATTTTCTTATTATTTATTTAAAATTACTTACGGATGTAGATTATATACATATATATATATATATATATATATATATATATATATATATGTGTGTGTGTGTGTGTGTGTGTGTGTGTATATATATATATATATATATACACATATATACATATATATGTATGTATATGTATATACACACATAAAATGCTACGAAATCTTTCTCGTTATTGGCAGCTTCACAAAACTCATTAGGATTGGAACGTGACTTGAACGGCCCCTAAGATCTTCCGAGTACCTTTGTATCATATTTAAAAGTAATAACATCTCCTTATATGTCTATTTACCGCAGCCTCGGTGCGTAGTCTAGACCAATTCCGCACAGCCGCTCCGGTCCCAAGTGGGCACCAGGTAGCCGGCGCTCTCGAGCCCGCAATGATAATTGGTAAACGGCGTTTAATGTTGCAAAGTTCCAAATGTACAGTTCGCATGCGGCCGAGCGTTAGTAATTGAAGCGTTACAAATTGGACGAGACGAGCGGAGGGCTTTGCGCTTTTTTGTGAATCGATCACGGGACGCCCACGCGGATGCGTCACGCGAGCGCGCGCACGCGAGATCTGCGCCCAGCCGCCTTGTCGATGATGAGCTTCAAGGAGAGCTGTGATTCTTCTAAAGTTTTACGTACAATTACTGTTTAATACTTAATATTGATACGTTACTATTTAATATTTCGGACATGTGAAGTTGAATATATGTGTGCAGTTGACTAGGTTCACTTGCCACTGCTCGAATGTTGTGAAATGTTCACCATGAGTTTTCGTGTATTTAGAAACATACATTTTTAATTCATCCGAATTCTATGGATCCATTTAGCATGTTGATTTTTGATCGAAAATCAACATGCTAAATGGATCCATAGAATTCGGATGAATTAAAAATGTATGTTTCTAAATACACGTCTCAGACCACAAACATTTGCTCCGTTGTTATTTATTGTTAGTTTTATCATGTCATTTATCAACAAATAGGGTATGAGGGACTTTCCGAATATATTGATAGTTACAGAAATAGACTAAGTAATAAGACTAAAAAAAGAATCTATAGATTTAAAATTGTCGAAACTCATATAATGAAACCCATCAATAAGACGATTAAAAATAAATTATTAAAGCAATTAATTATAATAACTGCTTAAATACATTTTTAACATAAGAGCCTGAAATCCTCAAAGTCCTCAAATAGCCCAATTATAAAAGAATATTGAATTAATGTTACTTACTTTAATCCGTTTACATACAAATTAAAGTTTAAGGAGAAAAAATAATTTCCTGCATTTTAACCACATGTCATTATTCACACAAATCAATTTCGTGTTGCTAAAGTGGTTACTTAAATAGTTTGATAGTGATATCACATTTCCCAAGTTCCTTATTTAGTATTAAATGAGAAAAAGTCCGTCAAGCACGAGTGGAACTCGGACTGCCAGTGATCCGCACACATATAGACATTTACAAACATTTAATGGTACATAATATTCCTATTAAACTAAATACAAAATTTAATTTTTAACATCGAAAATATATTGCCTAATATTCTTTCACAGGCGTATATCTAAAAAAATTTCTTGTGTGATATAACCACAAATTGACAATTTTCCGATTTTTCTTTTACTTGCGGTGTAAGACCTTGATTCTTGCCAAATTTCATTATTCTAGATCAACTGAAAATACCCTACAGGTTTTGATTTATTTGTGTCAAAATATACAGCATAAATGGCTGTATTTTTTATTGCGTTGACTTAGAAACCTGATTTTTATACCTTAGACTTAAGTATTTGATATTAATTTCAACTTGATATAACCACGCATTCCTGAGAAAAAATGTCTTGATAGACAGACAGACAGACGGAAAAACAAGTGATCCTATAATGGTTCCTTTATTGGTTTGAGGTACGGAACCCCAAAAAGTAGCAATAGATATAGCATTATTCCCGAAAAGGATTATTCAATTTTTCAGTACTTTCCTGACTTTATCACTTTATTTTATTAAACAATTTATATTTCAAAAATATATGGTTGTAACTATAAGTTATACCAAGCGTTCGGCTTAATTTGATGTTCACTTTCCTCGTACAATTATGAAAAAACAAACGAAATGTTGTGGTGAAAAGTTTAATAGACGAAACACTAAGAGGTAAATCCATAAAATTCCATGCGTTTTTTGTCCCTCTGTCTACCTTCATCTGCTACATTTTCATACAATATCTATCTAGATTCCAATACATGTCAGACTACACGTTCAATTACAAACACAAAAACGAGAAACCCTCCTAATCTCCGAATATAGAACTGTATTCTATGGAGAATCCTGCACCGTGTATGCAACAAGATTATAGAACCAATTGAACCCAAGTACAGTGTGCCTTCATTATCTGCATATAAAAATCGTATGAGATTGCGTTAGCTATCACAGTCGGCAGATCGAAATCCCATCTATACCCCATCCTTTTCCCAATTACAATCCCTTTATCCAATTTACATAAATAACGACAACATTACCAGCGTAATAAAATTATGACGTTGTTGTTTCGTATGTAAACATGGAATATGCAACTATAGTTCCAAAAACTAAAAAAAATTATGGATGGTATGAAATATATACAGTATATTCATTTTGCGTTATAAACAGATTTCTTGACGGAGTTAATTTTCATAATGTTTTCTTCTCGTGTTCTAAAATCAAAGAAAACTAATAGCAAAAAATGTCATTAACAATATGAACCTAATAAATTGAGTATAAGGTTAATTTACCTAAATAACATTTATTATTAGAGATATATTTAGTACATTTGTTATTAGATAGTTCTAAAAAACAAAAAAAATTCATAAGGTAGTTTTCGCGACCTGCAAAAAAATGCAAAATCATCACACCCCGTTGTTTAACGACGTTGACCGGAAATAAAGTACATAGGCGTTAAATTAAAGAAAACTAATATATCAGTCAGTAGTTCTTCTACACATGCTTTAGGACAATAAGACGCGTGAACATTTCGCTTGATCGTTTCAGCCAGGTTATGCAAAGCAATGATTGATACCTGTGCCACCAAAAACATAAATGTAAGAAACAGACCAAGTTTGGTAACCAGAATGAGGGGGATTGGTGTCTCCACCGGTAAAAGAATCTTATGCTTAATACTCAATCTTAAATTTCGCAAGTTTTAATTTTTTATATTATAAATAAATGATACGTTTGTGAATGAAGAAGTAAATTGAAAGGCTTTAATAGACAAAATTACAAATGTATAAATCGAATATAACTCGAAATGGTTCGTGTTAATATGCGCATGCTTAGTGTCCGTCTTCTTTTCCGAACTTATCTGATGCTTTGACGTGATTCTCTTATTTATTACTGTCCGGATTGTATATCGATCAGTCCATACATTAACATAAATTAGAATTTATGGTGAAATTATGCTACCACACTGAATCCTAACTACCTAATATTTCATCAATTTAGAAAAATCATTTATTTCGTATGAAAGAACCAAATATTTAATTATTAATCTAATAACATGATTGAATATAATTCTCTTCTACTGCAGCGAGAATGATTTGTTTGTCATAATTTGTTCAAAGCGCTTAATAATTATATTGAACATCGACTCGGTCTTGGGTTTTATACTGCGTTTTATGTTCCTAACTATTTATATAAGAGGAAAAAGGCATAGTTTATTTTGCCTGCCTAAAGCATACACGTGGACACACGCACAATGAAGATGCGTGGTACGTTTGGATATGGGCTCTACAGCAGAAGCTATTTCCTAAATTATATATATATATATATATATATATATATATATATATATATATATATATATATATATATATATATATATATATATATATATATGTTATAGTAATTTAATTTACATCTAACTTTTTATTAATTTAAAGACTGGTAAAAATATTTATGTAAAAACTTGTAACGATACGGGAAAAACTTTTCCCAACATTTCGTATCGATTCCCATGCATTCAGCGGAACACTATTACGCCGAACACTATACCGAACACTATACACTATACACTATACTGAACAGTATTTCTTGATGTATTGTATATTAATCCATTTTTTTATTTTTTCGATTTTTAGAAAGAACTTTTTTCGATTTTGGATTGAGACCTGGGCCCGGGACCAACAGGCCCATGGGTAAAGGCAGTACTGGCACTTATCTGTTTTTTACGCGTTTATGTTGGATAACGCGACATTGCGAGATGCGCCCAGCTTCGGTATTTTTTCCATTTCATTGACCGCACCAAGAATGCAGTTGTTAATTTGCTTATTAATTAACGATTGATCGTTAGTTAATTAAATTAATGATCGGCCAGTAGTTAGTGTGATATATATACGAATTATTTGATTTACATTTAAGGACTGTTTGATAATTAATAAATACTCAGAATTCTGATAATTTTGTAACAATATCAGAATTCACTATGAATTAGACACATTGGATTGAATTTCAATATAACGAGTATATAAACATTATTGCAGACCCTTCGATACTTTTTTCTGCATGTCTTGGATAAGCAGTATATTTTTGTATCAATATAAGTAATTAATACTTATTTATTTGTGGGAAAATCATTGCATTTAAGAATTAAATTGTCAAACTGTAAATGTATCTTTTTCATTTCTATATCGAACTGCTCTGAATAACGCCATTTTATGTTTAACATTGGAAACTGAATGAGAAAGGGAATCGATAATGTTAAATGTGAGGAGTTCAACGCACCTGTACAAGGAATAAGTTTCATCTTAACAATATTGACTTGCAACCTGTTAAATCCGAGAGTCAGATTCTTATAGTAGAAGGGACCTATTGTATGACCATAGAAGTATACAGTTGATCTAAAAGTCAAGATACAGTAAAATGTACCACCTGAAAAGACAAAAATAACATCATAAAGGTCAGTGTCAAATATTGTTTATTTGAATGAAATTGTTTCCAAAATAATTGCATTTCTCGTATTTGTAACTAAGTTTTTTCCCTGAAAAATGATGGATTTGAAAAAATAATCAAAATATTTCTTCATTTATAAAATTAATGTGAATATTCGTGTTTACAGATCTAAAAAACGGATAAAATTAATTAGAAAAATACTTTCATTGTGTAGCCATTTTTTCACAACAATGTAATAATTGTGAAAATGCTTAATTGTTGATATCTGTAATAATCGTATAACATTTCAACAAGTTGAAAAAATTGCAAATAAAATGAAAATAAATTACTATATCAGAAAGTAAAACCGCATTCAAAATTATTAATAGCTTGTTTGTAGAGTGTTGTAGATATAACAACAACTTTGTGTCACTCTTAAGAGTGATTCATATACGATTCAAACAATATCTTCGTACGAATATTACCAGCAATAAACAACATATGCTAAAAATTAAGGTTAAAATTATAGAAAAGGGTTTTTCTTAAAACTAAGCATGAACAAGTTGAAAGAATGCACGCATTTTTTTGATAACAAAATTTAATGTAGTACAAAAACAAAGTTTAGACACCGACATCAGATGTCTAGGTGTTCCAGTTCTAGAACTATGGTGACCGAAATTTGAACAATAAACGCAATACTGGCAGTCTATGGTTACTCTTTAGATATTTAGCGCAATTTATAGAATCAATCGCGCAAACATCTCGCTTTTTCCTTTTAACTGATTGTTTAGTCCTTTACTGTATATATTTAGATGAAAAACTTTACGAAAAACACTTGTAACTTAGTGGCTACTTGATAAAATATACTACAGCACTGCCCCGACACCCAAACTACGCGGATCGCGTCCGGGAAAAGTTCGCACTTGTCAATCTAAATCCTGAGAGCGCGTGCGAAATGACCGGCATTACTCGGGAGCTGCGCGCCCGATTAGAGCGCCCAAACTTCAGTTGTGCCGCTCGCAAGAGCCGGCACTAACTAGACGCTTGGGGCTATTACTATAATTTGACTGCGTGTAAGGTTTCTAAATGGAATAAATAACGTGATACGATTGAGCTTCCGTTTCGGGGTTCTTTATGATAAATACCTTTATCTTTGCACATCTTTTGTTAAGTATCGTTTTTAGATAGAAAATACCATAAAAATTATTATAACGGGTATGACGAAAATATATTTTTATGCATGGACGGTATTTCCAATTTCGACGGAATATATTAACACTTCAGTTTATACAAAAACCTTCGAAGCGCATCTTAAACCAAGTGATCTGGCAAAAATTTCGCTAAATAAAACTTCCATCAAAGTGAGCCTATGTGTCTATCACACCCATAAAAACGCGATATATTCTCAATTTAATACTAAACCAAGTAACCTCGTATTATGTCATAAAAATGTTTGAACGATTTCGCATCAAGACTAGCAGACTTATTCGGTTTATTACAGAAATAATAACCTCCGAAATCTAAGCTGTCAAACAACGTAACCACAATAATGATATTAACGTGGCAAATATCTTTCTCTACTGTACACGCGCGGCATGCCAGTAACTTTCGATTGTATGAAAAAATGCCAATTTTTTACTTTTAACTCCGAAAATTCTTTAGGTATAAAATAAAAACAATAAATACCATCTAAAAAACAATCTTAAGCAATTTGCTCAGATCAAATACAAATAGCTTTTTCTTTAATTTTGGAAGTACATAACTTTAAAAACATTTCGATGGTATAACACAAGGACGGAACGGACCCACGGAGCTCGAAAACTTATTGTTTTTGTTAGTTCCGTATAGCACTATTGAATAAAAAAGTACGTAGTCAATCTAATGCTCCATTCAGATTTTATAAAATCTGAATTTATGATTTAAAGCTAACTTATCGAGCACTATGGCTCGTGTCGAAAGTTGTCCGAGACCCTAAAATAAATAAACAAATATGCTACATGAAAGAAATATGTTTATTAACCCACTTAATTATGTAAAAAGAATGAGGAAACGGTTTTCATCTCGTTTTATTTCGTTTAACTAAGCTAATTTTTTTGTATCTTAACATATAAAGCTTGCAATTATCGACCTATGAACATTATGTTCGATCACATATAAGTTTCTCATCTCGTATATTTCAATAATCCATAAGTTCAATTGAAATTAGGGTTAAACCTATAATTAAATACACGAACTCCAAAATCCTTGGGCGGTGTGAAGCTTAGATCTACATTATGGGTAATTATACAGTACAGGCACTATTGAGAGCCCGAAGACGGCTCACACGTCTTGAGCAACAACTGGAGACGATGCAAAAGTTCTCCATAAAACATTACCGTCTTTATAATTTCCTACCTAATTACCACTTACCATTAACACTTATTACCGAGAGATCATTAATGAAATCATAATTGCCTTTCAATCATCATATACACTTGCCAGCTTGCATTTGCCGTTATGTGGCAAGCTGTGTTAGGGCCGTGCCGCACTGATTTCAGCGTGGATTGCAACGATATTTCAGCCGTTAAACGTATTTTGTCACATTAGCTCTTTTCTTTGTATCTATACGTAGGACTTATTTATACAATATATTCTTACACACTTTAATCCATCTTTGAACTGAACGACAGTTATATAAATAATTTTTTTTATTGTATTCTACTGAAGCTGATTATAAAATTTGGCAAAGGAATTTAAACTAATTATAAATTAGTTATTTAATTAAAGAAAATTTCCACATCTACCAATGTTACACTTAGTTTTTAGTCTCATGTATATATATATATATATATATATATAATTATATATATCGTTAAATCACGAGTAGTAAACGATAAGTTGTAATTTACATAAATATTTTTCATCTTATTTATTACTATTCCTATATTATACATTACAATTAAAATATATTTAGCGTATGATATTTGCATGGAATTTTGACGTGAAGATATATATTCGCTCGCTGAGTATAGTAATAGCCGGTCGAAATTATTGTGTTTACAAAACATTGATAGATTTTAATCGCTAATAACTAAGAGACTAAGAATGCGTTAGCAATGGTTGAGTCGGATAGAGCACACCCGATCGTGTTTATCATGCAGTATTTATTTTGCTCGTGACGTCGCCGGACTAATGTGCATACGCTTGATTGTTGCGAATTAACGTTGTATAGCGTGAAAACGCGTTTAACTTGGATTTTATTTTCGGTATGATTGTGAAGGGGTTGAAAGGCACTACTAGAAACTAAATATGAATGAGACAATAAAAAAAGTCGCCGGAATATAAGTGAAAGTCGGTATTAAATGAAAAATTACAAGAAAATTAAAGATGTCCTCACATATGAATAGTAAATATGGTCGGAATTGTAATACATTTTAATACATACAAGAATTCAAGAAATCTAAAAAGTCTAGGGCTGAGCAAACGCGAGAATTACGACAGCGTCAAAAATAACATGAAAAAGCGACGCGAAACGATTACGTAGCTGACCCATCGGGCATACAGCTTCCAGCGACAGTCCAAATGTCCATGGATCATGTGAATATATATGCAGCTTGCATTTTGAAAAGCAATACAGAAAACAGTAATAATACAGAAATAAGTGGCAACGTGATACTAGCACCAAATATGCACGTACTTCATTGTAGGGTGTTACGGCAGACTGGGATGTTATTAAGCATGGAACCATTACCAGCGATCGAGGCTCGATGTACTACAGCTCTGCTGGACTCCCATTGAAAGACGTACTACACCCATATCTATTTGGCGGGGCAAATCCAAGCATAAGCGAACGCAATTTCCAGAGAAATTGATAATTAAATTAAATATTGATACGAAACAGTTGCTATGGTTTTATCCCGACGAGCTATAAATTTTTAATTCTCAAATACTTCACCATTAGCCAAGACGCATTATGCGCTGAACACAGGTTCCTGCCTCCGCCGCTATCGTTCGCAGTGCGACCGCAGCATCGTGACCGGGGCCGGGCGTAGGCAGCGCGCGCACGCAATAGACACATCATTAGTAGTCCTCAATTTCCGCCGCACACCGCGGGACACCGACCCAATTCGGCCCGTCGTAATGAACTGAATCACACTCGATTTTTCATTCGAACAAAAACAATGCACGGCGTGATGCAAACCGGCCGAATGGCAGCGCCACGGTGAGTGAGACCCATCACCTATGGCATGCCGCCATGTTCAGATATACCGCACGCAGTCAATTTACCATAAATTGAAAAACTGAGTGAGTTGAAATTCGAAGTGATATGATAATTAGAAGATTAAAACCTAATAAAATCACATAGAAAACAAGTCTGGAACGCACTCGCCCATACTATTACCTCCCAACGGCTTACACAATGTTACTCATAAAAGCAAATAGTTTTGAAATTTCCAAAAATTCACGTATCAGTAGATTATAATTTCCACTGCACAACAGAAAAATTAATTAAATATTAATAATGGTTCCGTGAATTATTGGTCTTGTACAACGGAGTGAAATGGTTGCCTAGTGATTGCCTATTATCCTCTGTCATCGTTGTATGAGAAAATATATGGTCGACGTACTATTAGCCAATGTGGTCATAAGTATTTATCCGTCTAGTGACTATCTAGCATATCGGTTAACAGACCTCTTTCAGTCGCCGGCTGGGATAACTGAACCATACCCTAACACAATAGACCAAAAAAGTCTAGTATATTTATTTATTATTTTTGATAACTTGGATGTTACAAGACTTATTGTTACTAGAGTAATCTCTGTCAGTCAATCACGATACGAGTTTTGAAAAATTTATTGTATGGCAGACTGTAAAAGGTGTTACAATATAAAATAATAAAATACACTTAAAAATGAAAACTCGAGTAAAATTATTGACATGAAATACAACGGAAAAAGGATAAGGCAAAAACGCAGAAGGACTAGGGTGTAGGAAGAGATAGCACTTTTTCACTCAATCCCGGAAAACATTTATCGAGGATATTTTATTGGTGACAGGATCCAGTTGATCTCAAAGTTTTGCTCCTTGGTCAATAAAGAATTGTTCGTAAGATATAGAAGTATGTTTGGTAATAAGTAGGGTGAGTAAGCTTCCAGAGCGTTATTCGGGATCGGGTTATTCGGGAGCAGAGAAATCTTGAAATCTGTCAATGAGATAATTTGGCCTCTGAGGATTTTTTTAATACATTAAAGAGAAGCGTAAATATGTGAAGTTAATATCGATCGCGAATTTTCGACAATTTGAAACAAGACAAGTGTATGGGCATATTTTCTAAAGCCGAAGATGTACCGGATCCATAAAATGTAAAGCCCTTCTAATTTCTTTAAGTATTCTTTATTAAGAACAGAGTAGCATACGTCTACATGGACAATTAGTTCCGACGAAATAAAAAATCAACGTTTGTTTGACAAAGTAGATTTTCATCTTAATCGGAAAAAAAATTAAGATACTTGCTGAAAATATCATTGCACCATCTTTTTTTTTATTTACTTTATTAACTGAAGCTGCCAACTGTACAAGAAGTGAATAATCACTAAATGAAAACCGATAAACAATAAATTACAAAGGTCTGTGAAAACTATTGAAATTCAGACAACAAAAACAGGAAAATAGTAAATAGGATTTAGACTGTATGTATGATGGTATCCGCTGAAACTACGAAAAGAAGAAAATAAGAAAACAAAAGAACTTAAAGTCAGAAAAACAATTTATACGACATTTAAGTTTTCGTTAGAGATGAGTTCTTGGTGCCGGGGCCAAGATGATTCCAAAATTTTGGTCAGTGAACAGCTTTTCGTAGATGTTTTTTCGTAGGCGATTTGACATCAATTAGCATATTTAGGTATCAGGAATACTCTTAAGTGGACAAATCTTCGAATGTACTGATTAAATTGAGTGGTTATTTCAAATATTGAAGAGGTATGTAGTTATGTAAAAATGCGCACCTATCATAAACCTAAATCAAAGCATTAATATTTTAAAATGTTTGATGAAGTATAGTGACGTATAATACAGATTTTTTAAATGTATAATTTTACATCACTTTGAACTATTTGACTATTTCGTAAATGGGACAAAAAGTGATATATGTAAAGTTAATGTTATTTTAAAAAGCCTATCCAATAAAACTTCATTATATGGTGTGCATGAAAAAGTTTTGTGTGTAATCATAGACTATTAGCAAAGATTTAATAGCCCACCTGAAGACCTTGTAATACAACGAAACCTAGGTCGTGGTACAGAACTTAGAGAAAGTAGAAATAATACTACATCACGTAGTTTCATTTAATTGTGGATTTAGCTTTATGATAGTCCACTGTAATCGTAAAGAAAATAAGTGATGTCAGAAACATCTTACCAAATCATTTACACTATTACTTTTTTAAGATAATTTCTGAATTTTAAGAGATTGAAAAATGTACCAGTATACTTACCGAATCCATAGCTTTCTATTATCAATTTTAATTTCTCAACACAAAAATTTGTTTTCTTTCAGATTCTACAACCTCCAAACATCTGGAACACGACACAAGAAATGACGAAGTGATATCAAAAACGACATTAGGTTGGATTTAATTCGTGTAATTTAATCACCAATAAATTATATATAATTAAAAAGGTGTACGTTTAATTGACCACCGCTTTATATGACGCGTGTAATCAGTCACAATAAAATATGACATTAAACATTTATATGACACCAAATAGGTTTATGACGTCATTAAATATTAATCGTCTGCGAGTAACATTCATTAAAACATAAATATGAGGTACCTGTGTGTTCGCTCATGGGAAGTATAGGTATATTTATTTTGCATAAATTACACAATCACGATCCAATAAAGTTTATTTGGCTTTTGATTTATGAATACCATGTTTATAATTCTTAACGTTTTTATCAATGTAACTTTTTTACATACAAATACATCAACGTATATATTTGTTTATCTCATTATCAGTTTATTGGTTTAATTAAATAATTCATAGTGGATATGATTTAATTAGGTTTTAGGGAGGCCCTTGCATATTATTTTTCACACTTCTGTTGTAAATTTGTAAACCCTATTTTTACGCTCTAATTCCACTTTACCCTAGTCATAAGTTTTTCTTTCTGTTCTATTTTTTGACGTAAGTTTTCAATTTCTTCCCGTCATATATTTTATCATTTGTTTGTGATCGACCGTAATTATTTTAATAAGTTTTGATTGGAGCAAAATATTGAATAAAAAATTATCCAACAGACAATATTCAAAATTTCTTCCATCATTTCACGGGCTATTTAAAAACAGCTAGATATTATGTCAGTGTTGGTGTTGCAGAGTTATTTTTGGTTAATAAAAACATTACTGTTAGATATAAAAAAATTATTTAGCCAGTATTTTTTTAGCCATTTTTCTAATTCATCATTGTTAATTTGTTCCCTCATTACAGAGATATTAGCGGCATATAGCAACGAAGTTTTCAAAAAATAAGATATTTTCTAAAATAATCAAACCCGTCTTTTCTCTCGCAGAATAGAAGCTGTAAATTTTAAATGCGAGTATATATTAAAACGGTAATGATTGTAGTCACTGATTCCGCAAAAGTTCATTCTCATAATATAACAAGTTACATAAATAAAGCCCATCTAAAGTTGAAAACAATTATTTCGGATAATATATCAGACACAAACTATGGTTATAATTTAATTTTTACTATTAAAGCGAGTTTTTAAAAAACTTTTTTGTGACATCATATTGTAATACAAGGCCAACCGATTATGTAGAAACTAAATTAAAATGTAAAACTTAATAAATAAATGGAATAACTATCTGAATATGACCAATTAAATAAATTTGAATATTTTTTATCTCCTGTGCTTTATTTCAGGCCCGACCTTGTTTTATTGCAAATACTTCAATACTCGAATAAACGTCAACATAACACCGTCGAAAATTAATTTTATTTAACGCGATCTCGATATACGATTAATTAAAAATAAACACTTTACATTAATACCTACCATTTACTCAAATCAAAACATTTACGCTAAGGATGCACCTAGTACAAGTAACGTAATTTGTCCGGGAAAAATAACGTAGCGACCAACAACGTTTTACTTCGAGCCAGCGCATTCAGATATCACTGACATTATCAGAAAATCACCAACCAACAAGCAGTCATACAACATGCCAGTAGTCCAATAAGTCAGGCGGGCTATGCAAACCGCTGTAACGTCTCATTCTAGGAAGGGCGCGCGTCTCGGCGTGAATAATAATGGGCGGATAAGGGCACAATGGAACGCCCACGCGGCTGGGACGTGCGCGAGTGCCGGTAACTGGGAGCGGGACAGGAGGAATTAGTCGCGTGCCTCCTGTTCAGTGCTTTCGCTTTGAGCTGGCTGCTGGCGAATAAGAGGTTGCAGATAGTAAACTGCGTTATAGTCCGAGCCGGCGAGTAAAGGCGCTTATTGAACGGCTGGGCCCCTGCGCTGATATCATCGAATAACTCTTTATGCAGTTCTGGGAAAGCAGTTTAGATGCTATTTCCTGAAATTGAAATGAGAAAGCTTAGATAGAAATATAGGCAAGTCATATATTATTCCCTTATCTTAAAAAATACATCTTTTTCACTATTAGTATGCCCGTCTGTTGTAAAATTATCAAACGACGTAAAAGTATTGAAATTTCAAGTTTATACAGTTAAATTAGATTTTACCCACGTAGATTACCTTTAATGGATTGTCATTTTGTTTCCGTGTATTTTGACTTTACATTCTATAAAATGATTGCATAATTTAAACACGTAACTCAGCATACATCAAAATATTATATTAAGATCCGTATCATAAATTGCGTCCTATGACATCATTTTCATGCGAGTAAATGTGATGTAGAAGAACGATATTCCGTTTTAGGATATTAATTTCGTATCGAAAATATTCACAATTAAATGAAACTACGTGATGTAGTGTTATTTCTACTTTCTTCAAGTTCTTTACCACGACCTAGGTTTCGTTGTATTTATTACAAAATCTTCAGGTGGGCTGTTAGCAAAGATTGATCTTCAGGTGGGCTGTTAACAAAGATTGCTAACAGCCCACCTGAAGATGTTGTAATACAACGAAACCTAGGTCGTGGTAAAGAACTTAAAGAAAGTAGAAATAATACTAAATCACGTAGTTTCATTTAATTGTGAATAATGAATTTCTACAAAATTAACGCCAAATATACATTCAATACCAAAAATATTGTTGAAACCGCTTTACGTGATACATTAACAAATTATGCGAACACTGAAAAATTCATAAGAAATGTGATACGCGTTATCATAAAATCAAACCAAATTCTACATATATTATCAATTCATTTTTGATTGGTAGAAAATTAATTTAAATTGGACTCGAAGTTTACTATTCGAAGTGCCATAGTTAGAAAAACACTTCACATGCAATTTTTTTTACTATTATTTTAACAGAAACTAATAAAAATTCATTGTAATTGCTATATAATTTAATTATTGTACACAATTGTTTAATAATATCCCACATGGTAAACTACTCTCTTTGTTAATATTCATAATCATTATCGCAAAGTAATTATAACAAACCATAATGATAGAAACTGCCGTTTTAGTCATTATCGTTAATATTAATTATAAATTTTTTTACAAAATTTATTACTTTCCATTTTCAAAATTTTCGAAATCAAAGTATAGTAACACCGGTATAAAGTCAGGCATATTCTACATTATTTAACATAGTTTATGGACTCCTGTATTTTGGTTTTAGTCAATCATTAAAAAATTATCTTGAAAATTTCTCACTCAAATTATATGTCTTACTTTTTCATACATATTTAATACCTCGTAACCATTACGCGCCATTATCGAAACTAAGTAGAAATCAGTTTATTTTTATCCAATCAAATCGAAAAATAGAGTAAGTAATGTGTTTTGAGTGTATAAATGAATTTCTGGGTTTTATACCCTCTTGTAACTTGAGCAACTTAGTGGTTAACGTATAAAATGATTAACGTATAAAATGTCGTTGAATTTCGCTTGAATTTAGTAGTGTCATTAAATCTATTGCATTACTCAAAAGCCAACATGGCGGACACTGCAAAGCGAGAGTGTTATCAGTATAGGATGCTTAGTACTTACTCACGGAATATGTTGTAGAGAAATTTAAATAAAACTTAAAAAAAAAACAATTGACTCGAATTCAAATAACCACCGAATAAGAAACCCACTAAAAAATATAAAATAATGAAAATACCAGTAATTAGTTGGAACTTTGCGGTAGAATATTGTTTCCGAACATAAATCAATTTGGAAAATACTGCTGTTGCTAAAGATTTTTGGAATCACGTACACACAAAAACATACAGAGGAGTGCTACATTATATGAGGTAACCGGAAAATTAATTTACTAAATTGAAAGCCTCTTCCTTTTTTGTAAAAATATTAAAACAGACTTGACTAAAAATTTAAAACTGAAAAATATTATTATAAAACAAAAAACACAACTATAAGATCGGAAATGAAGAAACAAACTTTTCAAACACTTGACATTTCTTTAGGCAATGACTTGCAAAAGGGTTTCTATCCAGTGCAAAAAAACTATATAAAACAACATTTTTTTAAATCGAATGTAGATGTAAATTTATTATAAGCAATAACACGAAGCAAATACATATACATGACATATTTACGAAAATTTAAACATATTTAAATTGTTCTACTCAAGCGAAACCCACACTTCTATATATAATTTGTAGTTCCTATACACAAAGCGAACGTTTCCGGTTGCTGAAATTTTAGATAAAACGTATAAATTTCATTCGTATATTGTATGAAATTACAAAAACTTCTCGAATCGGAAATGGTCCATATGAAACTAAAATTGATTACCTCGCTTCAAAACGTCAGTTCATAGTCTCAAGGCAAGCAGACGCTAAGAACCGGCCATATTCAGACTGAAACAATGCCGTAAGCAATGAATCATTTTGTTGTTATAAGGAGCTCGCTGTCAGTTAATCGTCCTCTTACGAAAATAATTTTAATAGTTATCCGGTTTTTAAATATACGTATTACATTTTCTCAGTGAAATACTTACTATGTTTTTTGTACATTAAAATTAATAGTTTATTTTTTGAACGTGCATTTTCTTTGCGAAAGTAAACGAACATGGCGGCTATCTAATATTGCTGTTTATTACGTGATATTGCTGTATATACGCGTTGAATTTTTCAATTTTCCTTTTAGTGAAAAAATAATATAATTGAAAATGGTAGATCGAAGCCAATTTCGAAATTATACATTCGTCATAAATTTAATGCACGGCATTTTCAAAGTAATTTTTATGATTAGTATTGGTGACTAATTAGAATCTGCATTTTAAATAAAATGTTTTGTTAGCCTTGTTTGTCATTCGAAACTGAATATAGTTAATGGAATAAAGGTGGTTCTAATAATCTAGACAATTTCACAAATTCTGGTAAAAAATATGCTAATTCTGAAAAACATTTATAAATTAAAAAATTGTAGCTCTAAAAATTTGTACCGATGAACAACTGGCTATGGCGAATCCGGAACATAATGACAGAAACACAAATAATTTAAAAAGGTTAATAAATACCATTTTTAGGTAAGCAAGAATTAGTTTTTATGGTCACAATTAAAAGTCATAATTCGATAAGTGTGGGTAATTACTTGGAGAGTTTATTGTTATTCAGTGCCTAGTAGTCAATTATTGAGACACATTTTTCAATCTATTACACCTTCGCTGCCGTTTTCAGATTTATCGGGGGCGGTTGGCGATCACACGTTTTCATCACACGTCAGCGCGTTTGTGTATATCATTTTTATATGTTCATCCCTTCGCAGCTTGCCCTTCCCAAAAAGCACTGCACGCCACTGGTGCAGGGCGCACTTTTCTCTCTTCACATCCTATGTTGTGGTGGAGTAAAGGCATTCACAATGCTTTGCCGCACTGATCAGTCCTATCCATCCCGAAATGCTTCACTCCAAGTTTTGCCGAGGCTCTCCAGTTCGTCTAGCACAGTCTATTGCAAGGTCTGCTTCGGATATTTCTTTCTCTTTAAAGTTACAGCCTAAAGACCGTTTACAAATATATATGGATCCACCTCTGAACGTATGACCAATCTAGTTCCGTTTATAGCCTTTTATTTAGTACTCAAACGGAACTACTTTCCAGTATTCTAACAAGTGTTCCTTAATTATTGTCTCGAACAAAGATATTCGAGGAATATATCTAAGGCAACGATTGCCGAAGGTTTGGAGTCTCATTTTGTGGTCTTTTGTACCTTTCATATCTCTTAGTCATGAACTATTCTTAAGACTTCAATTCCAATTTTTAATAAAATATAAATTTGATTTTATCGCCTCTTTCATCAGTAATTGCACATAGTTATCCTCTCGCACCTATAGATACTCTTTGTTTTTTTACTCTTCTTTGTCCTCAGTATACATGTAAGTATATTTATTTGCGTTTTACATTAAAATTACTTATCTAAAAGGAACGTTGACTCATACTAACATATTAGCTAGTGTTTTCATTCCGTCAACCAGAGACATCGGAGCTATGCATAATCTTGCGAAACATTCAAAGATAAAGTGGATTTTCCACGAAACTTTCTGGTAATTGGTGCCACCGATGACTAGGCGGTGGCCTCGTTATGAAATATTCATCATTATTCTTTTTCGCTTTTCAGAACATATATATCACTATATATGTCTATTTCAAACTCACTCCTTTAACTGACTTTTACTATGTTCACTAGAAGGATTAAGGATCTTCTATCTTTCTTCTTATCTCCATGTTTATCGTGTAATTTAAACTTATTTCCGTGATGTATTGGGCTGATCACAAGGCATACTGTCTTAGACGACGTGCCGCACCGCGGGGATTCGATTCCGGGCCGTTCGTCAAGCGGGGCTGGACCGGGGTTGTGGTTGTCTATAAGAGATTGCCCTCGTAGTAATAAATCTGCCATACGTATAAATTAGGTACATTAAAGTAGATAAACAAATAAATTAACTTATACATCGATAACGAAGTGGAAACCAATAAGAGGACTGAATCGATTTTAGGCGAAGAAACTTTTACCTGTATAAATAAATAGAGATGTACAAATCAAATATTTTCTCTATGTATGTATTTATTGACCTGTGTAAGGATATATTTTACATTTGGAGACAGAATCGTATTATGTGAACTTATTTTTGTAAAAGGCTGCTTATATGATAATTTTAAAAAATATAAATAACTGAATACAGTGAAGAAAGATTATTAAAGAACTATAGAAATCGAGCGAGATATCAAATTAATAAGATTTAAAAACAAATTAAACGCAAATTGAGAGCACAGTATAAAAAGTGTTCAGTAATGATTGAAGGCTCCTTAAATTGTAATATGCGGGTAACATTTTTATTTTTTTCAAAATATTTACATTGTGGATGAATTTTTTTATGCTAAGGAATGTAGCCATGGTGGTTGCAAAAACTTCGTTGAGAATTTCCCTGATCGGTGAACTCGTAATAAAAATCTGCTAATTAATCGAACAACTATTCGGAGTAACTGAAGACTGTTTTCTAAAATCAAGCTATTTGCCTGAAACTAATACAATAGTACCTTTCATACCAACTATTAAAACTCCGGGTAAAAATGTTTAGTCTCTCTTATCTTTTTTTTTAGCAGCTGCACTTCCTTGAGGTCTATCAAACGTTCTAACTCAAAACTTCTACTTGCAATAATCCCTATTCTCTATCGTGCCTTAGTTTCTTCTTGCTCCCTTTTCTTAAACCAACCATAACAACATCCAAAAAATTTTTATTCCTTTTTATTGTAGTGTATATGTCTCTCTTCAAAATAAATATACATATATGAAATCTAAAATACCGTTAATCTATTACATTAATTGTTTACTTTCATATAATATCGTGCTTTCTGTTTATTATTTTTTTCTTATTGCCACATTTTTTCAATTTTATACTCATATAATACTAGCAGTGTTGCCAGTTCCTCCCGACTATATTTAACACGGTTACGATTATGCTCTTACTTTATACGAAATCTTATAATAAACAAAAACATTTAATAATATTTATAGTAATGATACAAATCAATTATCATCAAAATTTTCTTCTCAGATAACAAGACTGGTGGAAGCAAGCGATGTATGATTAATAAAATTTGTACACCGCACTACACCTCAAGCAGAAACGAAAAGGAACTAAAAAACGAAACACCTATCAAATTAATTCACCAGTTTCGACGTAAGTTTCTTTCTTCGTAACATAAACACGATAACAGAATACCAAGTATCATTAAATTGTTTACCATGTTTGTTTGTAATCTTTTCAAGATTCTATAATAAAACAACGAACCCCTATAATTTTACCATATCCGCCCGCCCAACCGACTGTCACGGTCTCGTAGTTTCTTCAGTTTTAGATCTATTTGCATTAAATTTTGCAAGTAGGCGGAGATCTCAATTAAGAAAAAATGAATGTACTCCCCATAAACGTAAAGTGGAAGCGTTTTTTCGTTTAGGCTGGGGGGGGGGTTATTTGAAAGGGTTAGTTATATGAGTCTAAAAATATTTTTTAAAAAAGATATAAAAAAATATATCACCCCCATTTTTGTCGTAATTACTCAATCTAAAATTTTAGAAAAAATATAGATTATAAGACACACAAAGGTTTATGGAAAAGTATAAGGGTGATTCTAGATGTTATAAATTTTAACTATTCTCCACGTTTTACGCCTACGAAAGATATAATAGGCAATACGTCTACATTTTTGAAGTCGGGATAATGATACATCTTATGTTTAATACAATAATACATGTTTAATACAATAATATATTACTACACATATATGTTTTATAAAAAAAGTAAAGCATTTAAAGGAGAGTTTAATGAAGATTTTGAAAGAAAAAAATTTTCTCATTTGATATAGCATGTGTCATACGAAAAAGCTTGTTATGGGGAATACAAAACTATTTTTCCACAATTTTATAACGTATATTTAAAAAAATATTCTAAAAATATGCAAAAATACAGCGTACTTATATCCAAAACTACCGAGTCAAAAAATCAGGATTAGAAAAATCTCATTAGAAAATTACAAGAAAACTATAGCGATTATCCTAGATCTTTTAATTTTTGGAATATGTGCCACGTTTTGGGCCCTGAAAGGTACAGTACATAATATGTTTTAATGTAATATTTACGTTGTGAAAAATTAATCTTTGTAAAAAGCTTAATAGAAATACTATGTAACTAAGCTTAAATGTTTACAGTGTCGAGATGTGTACAGAACCCTCGTAGTGCGAGTTCTACTCGTCCTTGGCAGGTTTTTCATGTTTGAACCTTGTTTATAAAAATATTAAACTTCAAAGTGACGTGTGTTTCCTCCTCTGATTTTCCAAGGGTGAGATTGAGAAATCCAAAAAATTCTAGATGCTGGCATTTGATTTCAATTTTCAAATTAAATTATATAGGTTAAATTATGTCAACAGTTTCAAGAGATACAGGCAACTACAGAGTTCTACTCTGTGCTTTTTAGGGTTCCGTAGCCAAATGACAAAAACGGAACCCTTATAATTTCGTCCTATCTCTCTGACTGTCAGTGTCCATAGGTCACAGAGCCATTTTACTTTTATATTATCGGTGACTATTGGCACTATATAGATAAAATTTGTGATGGTAGATGTGTTCTGTAAACCGCTATACAATGAAATAGAGGAACTATGAAAAAAAAATAATATTATGGTTGGCACCCCATACATGTAACTGCGGGATGAAAATCCAGCGCATATAAGCGTGTGTGGTATCGTTGGATAGATTTTAAAATATGATATTGAAGTTTTAAAGTGCCTTTTTTTAAGTGAATAATTGGTGAGATATGCACTTCTAAAATTTTAAAAAGAGTGTCCTCCTTCTTTAACTTTTCAACTAATATCTGTAAAATTCTAAAAAAATTGAGCTGAGAGAACTTATAATAAACTTTCAAAGAAAATTTGTTTAAATAAAATATCTTGTGTAGTTTTTGAGATGTGGGGTATTTTCAATACCGACAGTAGCAATAACTTTGTTTTTAATACGGTCTTAAAGAAATACAAACTTATAGTTTAATATTGTTTGGTGCTACAGAACGCCTCGTGCACGAGTCCGACACGCACTTACTCGGTTTTTTAGATTATACCTTAACCCCGACAAAACAAGTTATCCATTCAACAGTAAACATCAGAAAGCCATTGTTTGATTAGTTAACGAATTCACCAAGTTCATAAATTCAAACAGTCACTCGATGAATTTCATTCATGTATGTATGTGTCGCATATAACAGTTCAGAAATTAATTTTCTTAGCAAAATGTACTGATTTATGAATTAACATTACTAAATCACTAAAGTATACTGAAATCGTCGATGCGTTTCTGTTGATACTAAACATTCTAGATAAAATGTCGGACGTTTGGAACAATTCGTATTTGCACGTATTCGAATAGAAAAAAAATCACGGGAAATAAACATGACAACATTTATTGAAACCTCCAAATCATTTTAGATTTCTTTATGTTAAATAACATTTGAATCTGTGTTACCTCTCTTTCTGTTTTGCGTTAATAGTCTAACGCAATATTCAGCGTAAAACAAAGAAAGAGTTGTTTAAAGAGTTGTTTACAGATTTCATTCTAAAATAGGAATGTGTTTGAGAAGGATAAATATTCCAAATTCCTTTTTTGATTTTTGAAATTAGAATAAAACTTGACCGTGAATTCGACATGGTTCACATAGATTATTAATCATATACAATAGTTTATCTAATTTTGCGTCCATTTATCACAAAAAATTTATTTCTCTTTATATGCAAATGCGCATTACATCCGGATATGAATATTTTACTAGAAAATTTCATGATTAACAAACTTTCACCATATCGTCGACAACTACGGCAATTACTTTCTTTAATATTACAAATTTGAGAAAAAAACTGCACTTATATAATATACTAATAATAGATAAGACCTAAATGCATTATTGTATGCGCAACGCGCGTGTTTATATTGTCGCTTATGTCAGCGCATTCATTTTACATTCACTTATATTAATTTAATGTCAACAGAAAATACGCCCACTTCTGCGCCCCTTGAAAATGATATGATTTAATACAATTTTTATCATAGTTATTTCTTTGATTAAAAACGCAGTGTAAGAATACGTTCTCTATGATTAACTTACGCATAACTATTCGATATAACTATAAATTATACAACAGGTTTATTGTAAGCGATTACATAAAAAACCTAAATCGTATGGACACTTATTGTATATAAGTCCGATATATTACATCTAATAAGTACGGAGGAACACACTTCAAGTAACCTTAATGTTAAAAAATACAGACAAACTTATTTTAAGTAATCCTCAATAATAGCAACTCGCTATATTTTTATTTTTTCCCTAAATTATAAAAACCAGGATTTCAAATCCTACCATTTTTTCTATTTGACATTTATAACATTTTCAATTAATTTTTCATTTATAAACATTTTAAATTCATTAACCATTTTCAAAATATCTTAGTTTTGACTTTAACCTTTTGCTGTGTAGTAAAATACTAAATAAATAAATAGAAAAACAATGTTCATTCTTACCGCTAATTATTTCTATAAACTATTAATAAATCTTTATAAAATTACTATACTCAAACCAGTGATAACTTAAAAATCGAAAAACCGGACCGCTGTCGACCACGCTGACAAATAAATTATTCTCCGACCCTTCAATCGATCCAAGAAAACGGCACAACCGGGATGTCAAACCGCGTCAATACCCCGACCCAATAAACTTAACTCAGAGTCGCGGCAATAAAAAAGAAAAATAAAAAAACACCTGGGTCAGGTAGAATTAGATTATGGTCAATTAATTGATGTTGGGTCGCGGACCGGGCGCTGCTTATTAGCCAGCCGGTGCGGGCGCGCCCCCCGCCGCCTCGTGAGTTATGTCCCGGAGGCGGCGCCCCCCGGAGCGACGGCCTAACTCGTGTCCCTTCACACCTCCGGATCGCGCGCGAGACGCCGCGAGAGGCACCGCGGCTGCGGTCCAGAGATGTGTGAGTATATGTATGTCGCACGGTTAGCTATAGTCCTTACGATGCGGCAATAGGTTTAATTGATTTTTTTTTCACAAATTCGATATTTTTATCTCTTTTATTATGATACAACATTCTATCAATAATCTGTCCGATAATGGCAAATGATAACAAGAGACAAAACATTTTAGATCGTACCATAAGAAATTTATTCTATACTACTAATTTGAAAAAAACATTTTTTCTAGTGAAAAATGTTAATTAATTAAAACAAACAATGCCTTTGGTCCTACCTAAACATTTATTTAAATATGTAACCTCAATATCCATGATGTGAACCGATGAAAAGTGAACACAGCGACGTTCAAAATTAAATTCTGAAAGCGTGGTTCCAGATTCAAAATTTTATTGGGACTTATTTGTCCTGTTACTATATCTCGTATTCTACTGCACTCATAACTAATCCGAGGTGGTTATAAATTTTAAATTATAAAACTTAATTTTTTTTAAATTGTGGAAAATATTTATGCCCTAAGCCAGATTAGAATCTCGTGCAGCAGTATGACTACTACCCAAAAATTGATGTTGGTAAAAGCTGAAACAAAGAAACGTATAAATAAAAATCAGCACAGTCGCTACCTATCGTTAAATCAATCGAACTATATTGCTCGCAGACTCGCGCGTGTGGTCTCTACTCCTTACTGTTTATGTAAATCCAGAACTCTCCTCTTAATCTCCCCGCGCCGGCTAGTCTACTCGTTTCTTGTTTAACTTATTACTGGCTAGCCGCAGGTAGGTGACTCTACAGGGTGCACTTCGCGTAAGTAATTTAAGATAGTTAATTTTTTTTATTATCTGGCAGCGGAATGAAACCCCACTAATACCACACATTCGTTATTTAATCATTTCATCAACACATTCAAGGTCTCGGTTTTCGTACCAATGATACGAAATAACTTAAAAAATATCATTATTCTAACAATCATTTACAGCTTTAACAGAAATATGGAATTGCATCTCTGGACCTCCTGATGATTGTCTTTGGTCAGAAACTCTATCTTCAGTTTCGTTAAATATGCTGCGAGTCCATTAGCTCCTCAGTGATTAAAATTTAATTGGGGTACTTTTGTAATAGTTGCATAAAGAAGTGATTAGGCATTCCAAGCCAATAGCATATTAGGTGATCACCAATATTAGCAATATTCTCAAAATCCATTTCATTACTTACTTCGATTTTTATCAAAGATACAAAGTCTTCAGTTTATCAGCGACAAACATGATATACGATCATATTTTTTTTATTCGTATTAAATAAAATATTATTATACAAATGCACATTTTTAAAGATAAACTTGCAAGAAAGATACTTCAAATACATTACTAATCGACAAGCAACTCAAAATCGATTTTCATCGAAACTTAGGGGGAAAACTTATTTCCGGCAATGGTCAATTTCTTTATACTAATAAACGCACCATAAAATGAAGTTGAATTAGATGAAAATATTTACTAACCATATATTTAGTCATTTCAAATTACACATTACAGTACAACCCCTCGTAGTACTACGTAGTAATGCTAACTTTGGTACTCCAGAGTTAGCATTTTCTTGTGTTCCAAAGTATGTCTCAGCTTTCCTTGTTTATTATCTGTAGTATGAGTTATGGTAATCCGTTTTCAAAATCCAAAGTAGACGAATTTAAGGATACAAGTTCGAAGTAATAAAAAACATAACTAAAACTGATGCCTGTGGGATGGATTTCCAAAATAAAATTAACAAGAATAAGTAAGCAAAAATAAAGTAGCAAAAATAAATTCTTTTTTATTCATTGATTAGCAATCTATATTTAATTAAATTATCCTTTTAGCTAAAAAGGAAAATGTCTTGGATATTCTCGATCTGATCCATCCGTGTCTCTTCAGACCGTCCTGCTTTTCTTTTTCCACTCACATTATTGATATATGTACTTTTTTATCAGCATTACCCTATCTAAACTTCATTATTCCTATATCACATACATATTTCATTTCTTTATTCCACAATCGCTCTAATCAATATCTGTACAAAACGTATACTCTGTAAGTCAGAATTTTTAAAAATTTCACCTGGTCCTAATGCTTCTTGTATCTTGTTAGATTTGAACTCTGTTAAAATTCGTTAAGTTTGACCTTATAGTTTCATGTAACTACTATTTTAAAAGGTTCGCTCAATCGAGCTCTTGTATCGAGGATAACTCAGTGTTTAGTATTAACTTTCATGGAAAATATTAAAATTATTAAACCATTTATTTTTATGGCAAAGTTATCATAAATAACATTAACTGTTACTCTTTTTGTAATCAACAATTGGAAATAATATTGTCACAAGCACAAGCTTTTGGCTGCGGCTTCGCCCGCCTGAATTTTTGACTAAGACGGTGGTCTTGTAACCGAATGAAGCCACTGCGATCGTCTTTGCTCAGTATTTAAATTCAGTTTTTTTTGGATAATATACCTGACTTTGCAAGGGCAGCACGAGCCGCTGTTAATAAGGGCGCATCTCTTTTGCATATTGGTGGAGTGGATATAGCGGAAGTCGGACTCGCATTGGAACAGCCTCAATCTAAACATATTACTGGTCTTTATGGTTGACCTCCATATGTTATCAAGGCCCGTTCTGATATATTCGTCAAGCCACTTACATTTATAATAAATCTTTAATTACGTTCTGAAATTTATCCATCTGTTTGGAACACTTCCCGTGTAACACCAACTTTCAAAACTGGTTCTAGGTCTGATGTAAAAAAATATTGGTCTTTAGATGTCTTATCTTCATTTGCCAAAGTATTTGAAATTATTTTGCATCACCGTATTTATATGCATATCTAATCCCAGTTAACGGATTGGCACGGTTTCCGTCTAAAGCGATCCACAATCACTAATTTCAATAATTTTGTGAATTATGTGGCTGGAGAATTAGACAGAGGTCGTCAAGTTGATGTAGCCTATTTTTATTTTAAAAAGGCATTTGACCGAGTCGACAATGATATTCAACTAGTGAAATTATTGGAAACAAGTATGTCTCCTACTCTAATATAATTTTTCTTTACTTTAGGGTTCGTAAACAATACGTCCGACTTGGAAATTTCGAATCTCAGCCTTGCATTACTCAATCTGAAATCAGTCAAGGTAGTAATTTAGGTTCACTTCCGTTTCTGATTACTATAAACGATTTGCCTACAGTTGTCAGCACTGCTCGTTGCCTTCTCTTTGCCGATGATTTAAAACTCTTTTTAGGTGTTAATAGTCAATTCGACAGTAATCTGTTCCAACATAATATCGACTCAATATTACAGTGGAGTCTGAGCAACAAGATACATTTTAATTTAAGTAAATGTGCTATGATGACGTGCGAGTACTCCCGCTTAGTTGTCCCATTTGTGCGTAGTTATGAGCTGGGCATAGCTATACTATGTGGGATCTTGGTGTAATTATGGACAACCATCTTACATTTCACAGTCATATCGTGGATATCAGAAAGCTTGCATGGTGCTAGGATTTGTCATACGTAATTTTAAAAATTTTCAACATACCGAATGTATCATTACACTATTTAACTCCTTAGTCCGTAGTATACTCGAAACGAATGTAGTCATCTGGTCTCCGTATGAAAGTATTTAAATCCTCACGCTGGAGAAAATATTAAAAAAGTTTAATAGGTTTTTGTATTATAAAGTTCATGGGTATTATCCTTACTTATTTCCCTCAGACTTCATAATGGGCATGGTGGGATGTAATTCCCTTCAACTCCAAATTGAATTGCTTTTGATCACGCATTTTTTTAAGTTATTAAATCATTATATTGATAACCCCTTGATTAGTAGCTTAGTAGCTCTTTATGCTACTGACTGCTACATGAGGAGACTATGTAATTGTTTATTTTACCTGCCTAGAGCGAACACGAATGTCGCCTGTCTTTCGAGCACTCACAGTGCTCAACGCCGTATTGCAAGATGCACCCAGTCTAGATATTTTTTCTGCTCCACTGATCGTTTCAGAAATGGGGTCATAGAGTTGCTTAGTAGTTCACAACTGATTGCTAAATTATATTTATCCAAATCACTGTGTATTTGCTTCTCAAATTTTATGGAATTATTCTGTGAGTGTATTGTCCTATTCGTCATTGTTTTATAACTATTTGTCATATCTTCTTCCACATGCCCAGCGATATGTGTAAGGTGTGCATGGGGTTTCTAAGAAATAAATAAATAAATTTGAATGCCAGTTTTGGGTTCGCAGGATACATTATAGGATAGGATAGGTACTACATACACCTAGTTTCGTTTCACAAAAATTATTGTATTTTTCGAGTTCAAAACCGGTATCCCTATATGAAACATGACTTATAACTATTCTAAATTTTATAAAAATCAGTTCAGCGGCGATTAAGGAACATATATAAAGATACGTAATGGCGACTTAACTGATTGTAATATATATATATACATATATATATATATATATATATATATATATATATATATATATATGTGTGTGTGTGTGTGTATATATATATATTTGTATGTGTGTATATATATATATATATATATATAACAAAATAAGAAGAAAAATTATATATTATACATACATATATGTAAAAAAAGTTTTATTGTCATAAACAGAACTTCCGTATAAAAATTTAAACGAATTTTAGGTTTCCGTAGCCAAACTCCTTATAGTTTCACTATGTCTATCTTTCAGTTTGTCCGTCTATATGTCACAGCGGTGTTACTTGCAGACTGCTAGTGCTATAAACCTGAAATTCTACATGGTTATGTATATATTTATAAGGCCTAAATTTTTTTTTTAAATTTAAAAAAGTTCTGAAATCTTCTAAAAAAAGTTATTAGGGTAGGCCTCTCTTACATGCAAAGTGCCGGTGATTTTGTTTTGCATTTTTATTAGGTCTTTCAAAATTCTCGGTATTATAGGATAAATACTTTTTCAATATAGGGATTTATTTGCAAAATATTAAGCTTTAGAGTGGTGGTTTTTGTTAGTTACTTGTATCGACACCTAAACCGTTATGCTTGAATATCTGAAAAGTATTCAAAATAAAGAAAAAAAAAATTATATATATATATGTATATATTATATATATATATATATATATATATATATATATATATATATATATATATATATATATATATATTATAACAAAATAAGAACTAAAATTATCACAGATAGTCCAGCTATACTAGTTTACGAGTAATAATCGTCCAAATTACATGTGACACAAATGACTTAAATCAACTACAACAAATAATTTTGTATTTTAAAATGTATATTCATTACGTCTGTAAAAGGTATACTAGGCAATGTATTTATATTTTACAAGGTAAGGATTAAATATTATTTATATTTTAACTATGATTTTGCTGACGTGAAGGGTATATCCAATATATTTACATCGTGAACAATTAATGTTTGTGAATAGTACAGAAATATCTACCATTAAAGGTTTTTAAGTTCATAAATATTTGTAATACTCTTATAGTGCAAATTCTACTCGTTTTTTTTTCTTTTATCTTATAATATTGATTAAATATTATTTATATTTTAACTATGATTTTGCTGATGTGAAGGGTATATGCAATATATTTACATCGTGAACAATTAATGTTTGTGAATAGTACAGAAATATCTACCATTAAAGGTTTTTAAGTTCATAAATATTTATAAAACTCTTATAGTGCAAATTCTACTCGTTTTTTTTTCTTTTATCTTATAATATTGATTAAATATTATTTATATTTTAACTATGATTTTACTGATGTGAAGGGTATATGCAATAAATTTACATCGTGAAAAATTAATGTTTGTGAATAGTACAGAAATATCTACCATTAAAGGTTTTTAAGTTCATAAATATTTGTAAAACTCTTATAGTGCAAATTCTACTCGTTTTTTTTCTTTTATCTTATAATATTGACTTGAAAAGCTTTGAAGCTAGTGAGGGGAATTAATACTCAAAATTTTTGTTCCTCTTAGTTTCAAAGCTTTTAATTTTTATATGCGGGTTCATATTGTTTTATCACTATCTCAAATTTTAAGTTTCTCCATTAAAGGGTTTCTTAAAAAAACAGCATGAACGTTTTTAATAATATATCTACAGTACATAAAATTCTATCCTTTATAACTTGCTCTTTTAATTTATTCCCTATACGACATATTAAATTAAAAAAATAGGTTATCCCATTTGCTCCATCTGCACTTTTTACATAAATACTATTCAGTACAAATATAAGCGGTTTCATAAGCTTTACTACTGTACCAAATTTCAAACATTTACTTCAAATGGTTTCTGAGAAAAACGACTATTACAGATGGACTGACACACCGACATGTGAGTGGTCTCGTAAGAGTTACGTTTTTCCCCCTTTTGTATAAAAATATTCTTTTACGATATTCTGTTTAAAATTTAATTTGTTTGGTAAGAATTACAAACTTAATTTTTATTTACAACTAAATAAAACTACCCGATGTAGTATTATATCTACTTTATGTAAATTATTAACTATGACCTAGGTTTCGTTGTATGACAACATCTTCATGTGGGAGAAGATCAGAAGATCTCTTCAATAATTTAAATAAAGTAGATATAATAACTACATCACGTAGTTTCATTTAGTTGTGTATAAAAATTAAATAATAATGAATTTCTTCAAAATTAACGCCAAATATATTCAATATTTAAAAACTTTTAAATTGGATATCTAAATCAGCTTTCGGCAGACGCGCCTTTTATTGTACCGTAAATATAAACATTAATATTACAGAATACTAAATTCAGATCTTTAAATACTCTTCTGTGGTATACTACCTAGCATTGGGTCAGGCTTCCAGAACACAAGTTTGAATCCCTACTGAATAAAAAATATCTTTTGAAATTAAATATTAACTGGAAAATTATAAACTTAATTTATTCACACCGCATTGTAGTTTTCATCGAATTTCAAAGTCGGCATCAAGGACATTCACTTCGTTCAAAGTCTCACTTACTTCGGTACCGCCGATCTTCCGAAGGATTGCATTACAGCTACACAAAAAATTGTGTATTCTAAAATCTCTCATTACAGCTCGAGGTACTCGTATATTATATTCCAAACATTTCACCCGCCCAATAAAAGTCCACCCTGTACATGAATATGAACCTACCTACTTGTCTGAGATACGAACGAGTAGATTCGTTTTCGGGTTATCTTAGATGCGGCTCCGCTACTTGTAATAATTTTCAAGTTTTGACATATGTGAGGAGGAAGTCTTAAACGGCCGTCGGATACATAAATTTGTTATAATTTTATTTATTGTTGTATAAATACCGCCGTACTTAAACCTCGTGTTTGTTTATTATTTAATCAAATTGCTTGTAAATTTCTTCCGACAAGTAGACGTTCTTTTTCATTTGATAAATAATCGCAAGTCTTGAATGA
Source organism: Druceiella hillmani (assembly GCA_039881145.1). Lineage (NCBI taxonomy): Eukaryota > Metazoa > Arthropoda > Insecta > Lepidoptera > Hepialidae > Druceiella > Druceiella hillmani. The sequence goes on from JAYKKI010000008.1 coordinate 31,508,801, forward strand.
CATTAAGATAAAATATATTATTTTTTCACAGAACACTGGTTGACCCGTCGAATTAACTGGACGTGCCCATCTAGCCTTTGCTATCTCTGCAATTGAAATATTATTTTGTGCCGTAGCCCCATTATTTCGTTTTAAAACTTTCACTTTTGAAACTTTATGAGCCCTTCAACTAATATTTCAATTAATGATACATAATTTTAAAGAAACATGAAATATCTCATAACGAACGTCTATTCAAACACTTTCGCGCATATCTACTTATCTAAAAGCCCATCCCTACCATTTTAAGGAAAGCTTTGAAGTACGAAAATTATAAAATTTCTGGACTCTGGTTCTAACACTTTCGTCATTGTAGCATTATTGAATGCTTAAGAGTCTTCATAAAAATGTGGAAATAGCACTACAAATTCCTAAATCCATTCAAATACAATACGGTGTTTGAAACAAACATTCGAAATTGCCACTTATATCTCGCAAATATCATTCAGTATTTGAACAATTTTCGCTTTTCTACTCTGATTCCGTGTACCAAACAGCAATTAATAATTAATAGCGGATAATATCAATGTTTATATCTTTTGATATTTTTTATTACCTAATTATTTGAAATAAATATCTGAAACAGTCTCTTGGCTATAATAAATGTTTCTAATTATAAACATTTAGTAACACTAAGATTTCAGTATGGTTATTTTCAGTTAACAGTATGGTTACAATGCGATTACAATCAATCAAACGTTTTAATCATTACGTAAAAAACAATCCTTGTGTTATTGTAATTCATTATCTCCTTATGTTCAAAGGTTATAATTTTACATAATTATCAGCTAAAAATGTTTCTAAAAATATTTTAAATTATCTGTAGCTTCACCAAACGAAATAGAACATTCAGTAATGGCGGAGATTTTTATTTCACTTAGACACTGGTAGGTTGCCAATTCATTACGAGGATCTGTTTGTTTTTAGTATAAAAGAACAGCAGATCTGTAGGCCAAGGTCTCTGTTACTGACACGACTTTATATTATTTACATTAGAAATGTTCCATGTACAGCTTTAGTGGAAATTTTAGTTTCGCGAATTTTTCCGTGACACAGAAATCACATGACACTGAAATAATTTTGTGGCTTAGCGACAATACAGTTCATAATTTATAATTACCTGTGGTAACTTGATTACATTTATATTATGGTATACACAAAATTATTTCTCAAGTATATTCTATCCGATCTATAGATATTAGAGACATAATGATGTCATTAATGAACCATTTCTACGTATACTAACAGCTTATTTGTATACAAAATATCAGGTAGTGCTCAATCTTAATCCATTGATACTCGGTGCATGTGAATGAATCACAAAGTGTGTAAACATGTTAAACCTAGATTTTACACAAACATTTAAGGGTATTAAAACGAAAAGTGTCTGCAAGGAAATAAATGACTTAGAAACTTGCACAAATTTTCCTTCATAATTTTACGACATATACTTTGTAATGAAACCGAGACAAGTATTGCTGGCGTAGAAATGGTCAGGCAACCCGATCTTAACCAGGAATGCGGGCGCGGGGGCGGCGCGGCGGGGCGCCGAGTTATGTCCTGGGCCCGACTGCTACCGGACTTAGAACAGTGAGTCCAGGGCCGGAGAAGCGGCTGACAGATTCGCGTTACAACTTAAAGAAAACATTCAGATTTCATAATATAATTCTATGGTTATCAGTTTTAGCAATGTATTTGTATGACAATAAATATAACCAAAGTGAACTTGCGAACGACGGTCTTATCAATTGTTCGAAATACTTGTTACCATTACTGGATTAAGTAAACAGATAAGTATGTGTTCCTATATTAAACAAATTTAATAAGTTTCTTATTTTTACATGTTCTTTTCTTTAAATGTTCTTTTTTTGTAATAGAGAGATATAGGAAAGAAATGGCATCTACAATAAATATCCGAAGTTCTCGCTTTGCCCGCGGAAAATGATAAAATTACCACTTGCACTTGCCTTACAAACGACAATAAGTTTTTTAGTTTTGAATTTATAATACAATCTTTCCATAATAGACTATACTTATAATATATTTTACTAGAATATTGCAGATATAAACTATAACGGAATATATAATAGCAATAACAATTTTTAGATTCGTCGAAACTTTTAAGTCCTTATTACAAGCGCTAAGTGATACGTGAAAGTTATATTCAAAATACACATTCCATTCCAATACACATTACGTAAAATAAGCAGCTATACTTAATAATGAATTTCTGTAAAACAAGCACATACACAATCATTCCAATAACATCACAGCGTACATATTAGATTATACGTAAGAAAACTATCGAACTGTTGATCTCACCAAGTGAAAAATCTAAAATGCCTTCTCTCTGACCATAACTTATTTAAAATTATAAAATAAGCACAACTGAAAAAAGCACAACTCTAATCCCGTCTACCCCATTGCACATACACCCGGTCTTATGTGCAAGAAGGTTTTTATCACAAGCACCAACATTATCGCAATATATTTCTATACGAATTCTAAGCTTGTGTCTGTATATAACAGTTCAACAAAATAAGAACACCTACGCGACAAGCTTCAGCAAAACGGGCACGAAGATCGTCCCAGCTGCGCCACTGTGCACACATCCGGCGATATGCATCTGGACACAAACAAATTGGACCGAACGCGCATGTAGCTATTGAAATATTACAAATTTCTTGTTTTACTAGTTTTTATGACACCGTAATGTTGTCTTATTATATCGGCGGGACCTGCCGCTCTTTGCCGCGGCCTTATCTGATAAATCGGCGTCGATTAATATAAATCGGGAACGCGGCGCAATTTGATACCGGCGCGGGAGCCTGCCCCGATAATATCGTTGATTGATTGTAATTTTTTTTTGTCTTTTCGGTAGGCCGTGAAATTTTTGCTTGTAGCGAGAACGGCCGTGTGTGGGTGCACACGTGGACGAAGGAAATTGGGATGTCAGGTGTGACCGTATTTGGATGTACTTTGATATATTCTGATTACGATAAGGCATGACAAGAATTATACATGTTTATATTTAGAGGAATAACATAAGTTCTTATATTTAAGACGTACTTATGATAATATTATTTTACTATATTAATATTAAACTAAGTTTGTAAATGTAAATGCCACTCATTAATTCTTTTAAATAAACTATTAATATGTAAATATTTTAACATGCTAAATATCAATAAAACGAAAAAGTATAAAAATAATAATAATAATAAACGTCAAAACCAAATGCACACGCCAAAATAATTTATTGTAAAAAGACTCCTATGAAATACTCGCATCCAAATCGTATAATGTATTATTAAATTAAATAGTATAAAATTCTCAGTCCTGGCAAAATGATATTTCAGGAAAAATACCCAGAATTTCATTTTGCATACCAATTAACAGACCACATCCAAAAACTAAAAAAATGCCCTATCTGGAAATCTTCGACCTCATGTCTTTGAACAAAAGTTATAATGATTCTCGATATTTTTAATTAAAAAATTATATTAGTATGAAAATTCTTAATCACAGTATAAACATTTACATGAATGATTTAGCTTTATTAATTAAGTTTAATAAAATGTAATACATAAATTTGCCATTATTGATATTCTAATAACTTATTAACGAAATAACTATCCTAAGAAAATAAAAAATTCAGTGTTACTCTAGAATAACAAAGTAAGATGAAGATATACATACGAATTCAGAATTGTTTCATTGATCATAATATATTAAGAAATAGTATAAGACACCAAAAAAGTAACAAATTGAAGGATTAACACAATGGCAAGATTTTTAATAATATAAATCGAATTTTTTGCATGCACAGACAATGTTGACGAAATTTCAAGAAGTTTCAAAGATCTAAAGCTTGGCTATGAGGCAACAAGGAACGAAGCAAGAAAATTTAACCCGTTGCTAAGCCACGATAAAATGAAATTTTACGCACTGTTTCACGTCTGCGATACAAGGTAAATATTTGATAATTAATACATGCGCAGTTAGTTACCACAGCCAACAGATCCTCTCGCGGAATTAAAAAAATATGTAAAAATAAAATTTCTGTACCAAAAAAGTTATTAACAAGTTTTTTAAAAGTTATTAAAAAGTCAATAATCAGAGTAGATCTCAAAAAAAATTAATTTAATGAGATCTACTCTGATTTTTTATCAAAAATATAAAAATAAAAATTGACAAGAACTTCTCAAAATAGTAAAATTAGAAGCTCTTGCAATTTTTAAAAGGAAAATCAAGAGAGGTTAGATTCAGGTTAATGCTATTTGGCAACGTAAATTAGTTTTTAAATTATATAAAGTATATAAGGACCTTGATAGTGTAAGAAACGTAGAGATTCGTAAAATAAACTTGAGTAATAACCTTTTGCGAAAAAATGAAACCAAAAAGTCCAAATGAATATTTCTGGTCAAACTAGCTAGGAATCAACTAAACAAATTCAAATTGGATCTGGAAAGGGATCAAAAACTTATTTAAAAATAAACGATTGAAAAATAATGATCAATAAAAGATCGTCCTGCTATAATAAACTTGAGAAAGCCAAGACTCACCCAGAGCTTTCGCGCTTTTGAAAAAGATTTTTTTTTGGGGAGTGCTGCAATTGAATAAAATAAACTCACGTTGAAACGTGCATTAGTTACTGTAGCATTAATTTATAAATTAACAAATATCAAAAAATTGTATGTTATAATTCGATGCTTGTTTTAATCGATTGAAAACTCAAATAATATAAGTTCAACCGAAACAATCTTTTCAAAACTGTAATGTTAACCTGTTATTTATCTCTGACGGAAAAATATATTTTCCAAAGGATGTTATAAACCGTTTTAAAAATGAACCCAGCACATTTCTTAGCATCTGTGTTAGTACATAACCTTAATTTTATAACGTTGTCTTTATTTATGTTTAAAATATTCAAAAACATGTCTTTGTTTCGATTCTATGTATTCGGCTATTTGCAAAATATTCAAAGGCTTCATCGTCTTTATTTCAATTTCGAGCAAAAAATTAAAATATCGAAAGATAGCCTGCGTCTTTATTCCGATATCTTAATCTTCCACTTCTTTGAGCTATGTGTATAAACTGTACAAAGTTATGATTTTATAATTAGTCTATTAACACTAATTTCAATCTAGGCATATCCCACTAGAGTAACGAAGAGATAATGCTGTGCATAACAATTCTACGATATGAGGAAACTCTTAACCATTCGTATTAATATTATATATCGAATAAACTACCACAAACAATAAACAATTGCCAGTGGGTGGCTATTAAAATCGCTTTCTCTTTTCAATATTTATCATAAAAATAATTAATACAGATAACAGTATTGGCAAAGAAATTCCTCGAACGGATAATACTGACGAAGTCCAGTAGAAAGTGGCAAAGTTCGAACCGGTCGGTATGATAAATCAGCAGGACAGAGGCGCGGTGTCATTATTGCAGCAAGTGGTAAAACAAAGCAGGCAATCGGATACGCCGCGTTGACAAATGGCACGTCACTGTGGTCCGTTGTACTCATTCATTTCGCCTCTATCGGACTGTATTCCAAATGCGTTATGTAAATATGACCTGGTCTCCGCAATATGCTTACTATATTTTACCTGTTAAAAAGACAATGTAAGAATATTGTGAATTACTATCAAGCAATGACCTCAGTAACCACATATTGATAACTGCTGAGGCATAATTCAGACTTTTCAAACTAGGCCAATAATCAAAGAATGAAATAGTATTTTAAAGAAATGTAAGACCAAGAGGTTCCTTGGGTTAATCATCTAATACCAAGAAAAGCAGATGAAATGAACTAGCAGTCTACATAGTAATAAAAAATGTGCAAAAATAATTATAAACATTTTTTTAACCTTGCTTGAAAATAATTTATTAAACTTTACTTTGTTTTGAAATATACTACGGTCTACATTAGCTATTTCACGATATTTTAACAAATGTAATATTTAATGCTAAAGCTAAATAGAAGAATGGTTAAGTTCGCTGTTAAGCGTACACTATTTAAATTAATGTTTAAATACATCTTTTCTTCTGATCCGAAGTGCACAATGTGAGCCTAAGCTTTCATGTTTTACAATATGTTATACATATGCTAAAAGTTGCATTAAGTTCCTAAATTAATAATATATATTTAGAGATGGACGGTGACGTTAGGCATCGTTGGGATCTACCTTTCTAGGAGATTTTACCCTAAAAAAGCTGAATTAACACCGATAGCGTATCCATAGGAGAGGAACAGTGGGCTACTACTAGGAACAGTGGGCTGGGTATAGTCCGATCATACCCGTCTTCGCCTCCACAACCCTCTCGACCTATAAGATAATAACAGACCCTCCTTTATTGGTCGTCCACCTCTTAACGAGTATCGCCCACCGTCAATAATAATAGTATAAAAATATTATAAGTATAACCCACTTAACGAGTATCGCTCACCGTCAATAACTTCAGGACTGAAATAACTAAGTACGAAGGACGCAAGCGATCTGTTGTCGACTCTAAACCAACAATCTAGATAAGGGAGTTCACCCAGCAGAAAATCAGCATGTGGTCTAGGAAAACTGCTCCAGACCTTAACCCCGTAGACGTGTCTTGCAGGAACGGGGGACAAAGCTCCATAACTCGGACTGCGAGAAAGGTAACCTCTGTAAGAAATACCCTAATCCTATGGTGTGGTTCGCCACCAGTTACTAGCGACCAAATTTGACGACAAGGGCGATTCGTCGATTTATATAGCCTTCTACCAGGAATAGGCGTAACCGTTAATAGCGACCTTGATATCATCCTGTACTCGTGGAAACAATATTGAGCGAATCAATTAAAAAAACCAACCTACTCACCAAAACTCCAACAACAAAACTAGTATAAACAACAGGCCCCTCACAAAACATTGATTGAAACTAGACATAGAAAATAGTCTACTGGTGACTGCTCAACTACAAACTGTTCTAACCAAAGAGTTGACAAAGATCCAAGTAAAAACGAAAATACCAGCTGGTCACTTGCCACTAGGAAAAGAAGGCATAACTCAAGACCTGTGAATGCTGGGATGGAAAAATAAACAAAACTTGACTCATACTGATTGTCTCAGCGTTAACCAATACCATTGGGAAATGGTTTTTTGCATAGGAAGTCGATTATGGCGATAAACGACCAATAGACCTAACTAATCCACCCGAGAAGAAAATCAATCCTCAATATTTGTCAGTTCTCACAGAGAAAGCAAACTGGGAATCACAAAGTATCTCACAACGAGCATCATACATAGGTGTTCTAGCTAACAGACAGCAACCTATAGAAAATAATAAAGCAAAAGACATGAATGAGATAATGACCTTAATGAAAGAAATGATGCAACAGTTACCCAATCAGACAAAATTTAATATTTGCCCTCACGACAAAACTATCAAACAGGATTGCTTAAAAATAGCTCTGTGGAATGTCAACGGGCTGATACAACTTACACTAAAGATGAAAAAATACCTACCAACACAAAAAATTGGTATCTCGTTACCCATTGAAACTCACTTCACAAAAAAGAGCCATTTTAAAATCAAAACAACAAAACATGTCCCACAATGCATCCTGATGGAACTACTCACCCAGGAAATACGCTAACTGTAAGGAGCAATATCAAGCACCGGGAAACAGTACCGTATCGTACAGAGGAAATCCAAACAACAAATATAGTTATTGAGGATTGCGCGGGGATGTTCATAATATCTACTGTTTACAGTCCACTCAAACGTAAGCTTAAGCCGAGTAACTACAAGAAGTTCTTCTCTACGCTAGGTCACAAATTCATCGCTGGATGTGACTATAATGCATACCATAACAACGAAAGGCCGTCAGTTGCTCGTGATAATAGACAAGTTGACACTCAATATTGTTTCGCATGGGCAACAGACTTATTGGCTTACAGACAGGAGAAAAATACCAGATGTGCTCGACTTTCTCATATCCAAGGGCTTTCCTCGTAATTTATTTACAATCAAAGCAAGCCTCGTATTATCCTCTTACCATACACTCGTTAAAGCTATAGTAAAAGGAAAATCGCACTAATCCCAGAACCGTGCAAACTATACACATCCGAGACTGACTAGCAGTTCTTCCGATGACTGGTAGCGCAATACTTGTCTACAATCGGTTTGGTCTACCAATCTAATGGCTAGAGGTCAAAAGCGTCTCTACCTATTAGAGAACTATTCGCTTAGTAACATGCTGCTCAACAACTGTAAAAATGAAGGCATACAAACTTATCTTCTCTATTACAAAGTGTTAGACTTCCCTATTACAAAGTTTACGAAAAAGGAGGTAACCGCAATCAAGGCATTAGATTCAGATAAAGCTCCTGGTTACGACCTGATAGCCGCAAAAAAGCTTTTAAAAGAGATGCCAAAGGAAGGCATTAAATTTCTTACAATATTATATAATACTATTCTGCAAAGATGTTCGATCCCACCCCAATGAAAAGTGGCACTAATAATAATGGGTTTCAAACCTGACAAAAATGCTGTTGACGCTAAATCATACAGGTCTATCAGCCTGTTACCTATTTTATCTAAGACAATGGAAATATGAATTTTGCAAAAACTGCCACTGGTTATTTCCAAGAGAAAACTATTACTTGTCTGCCATTTTCGTTCGTTTGGTTCGACAAAAACACGGTACCATAGAACAAGTTTATAAAACACGGTACCAAAACGCTTTTGAACTGAAACATTATTATACTGCAGTTTTTTTAAATATATCTCAGGCGTTTGACCAAGTTTTATATGAAGGACTCCTGTACAAAATAAGAAAAGATCTACCCATAAAGTTTAAAACTTTATGAAAGTCAAACCTGGACAACAGATACTTTTCTGTAAAACAGGGGAATACAAGTACATCCCTGATAAAACCCATGCAGGAGTCCCTCAGGGCAGTGTAATAGATCTCACGCTATATATACTCTACACGTCTTCCATCTAAAGAAAGGTCGGTCATGAGAACATTCGCTGATGACACTGTAGTCCTCTCAGCGGACCCTATAACTTATCTTGCTTCTCAGAAACTCCAACCTAGCTTCGACCAAATATTCCAATGGCTCAATGACTGAAAAATTAGAGCAAATGAAGATAAATCTGTTCAAGTGACCTTCCCGGCTTGAAGAGATACTGAATAGAAAGTCACAGCCATCGCTTCAAAACAAAAATAAATAAATTTATAATAAAGCTTATATGAAAATACAACATACAACCGTGGGGAAATCAGACAAAGTCAAATATAGAATGTTGTAAAGATTCCAGTACAGAATCCTAAGAATAATAACAGACGTACTGTGTTATATCACAAATGACAGGCTTCATCATGAAACCGTAAACACATCAAATCACACAAATAAACATCAACACCGTAAAAAGCTAAATTTTAGAAAAAAACAAAAAACTACAAGGAAAGAGTCACAAAACATTCCAACTCACAATTAGCATTTAACCTAATGAACCCCCATACAGCTTCCAGGAGGCTGAAAAATAGAATTTCCCAGGATCTAATTTAAGAAGATTTTATAGTTATACGAAATAGTATAAAGACGAGCTCCGTGCAAGCCTTATCAACATACACTCCTATTCTTGAATATCTCAAATAATAGATTACTATAACTAAAGATAAAAACATTACATGTATTATCTTAAAGCATACGTTTTAAAACTTTAACTGAAAAATACACCTGGCGCAATTCGATTTCCTTCACTTAAATTCTTTATTAATACCACAAATTCTAAAAATATATTATTACTCAAGGTTAACCTGGACAATACAAACTAATCGATGCTGAAAATTTCGTGACTCGACTAAACCGGTTTTGTGCCAAACGCTAAAAACAAAAACAAACAAAGCTTTTCTCTATATAAAATAAGTATACCCTAATATTTATTGTCACAAATCGTTTAAAAATCGAATATATCAACTATTAGATATGCACCACTAAACCAAGAAATAGATTCAAAAATACCACTTAATTAAACGTCGAAATACAATGAACACTTATGCAGAGCAATAACCAAACTTTTCTGCTTCAATAATTGCCTTATTAGAAACACAAACATTACAAGACCGTAATTCACATAAAGCTAGTCTACCAGTGAAAAACAACCCAAGCTCGACGAAAAGAAAACGAGGCGACGATTACGCAACAACACAAACACTTTTCTTTGGCGATAACTTTTAATGGCAGCCGGATTGGTATAAAGGCATAACGCGAGTTAGAGAGCGCGGTCGCGAACAAAGGGCGGTGGATGCGTCCCACAACCCGGCGGCCCTTTGACGGCGGCGCCCTCTAATTAACCACAAACACGAGTTTGCATAAAGCGCAGCTGGGAGAACTCTTGGCTATTGCGGCGGCTGCTCGGTGCGTTTGACTGCTGCGCGCCTGCTCTGGCGTTTTATTCTCGCGTCCATCGGCGTTTGTTTTCATTTTGGAATGCGACGTGACTGATTATAGTAGGATATTTTAACACAACGGTGAAAATTGTTTCAAATACCTGAAAGAGGTAGCCCATAGTAAATTCTGATAATAACGTGTAGGAAAGGACTAAAATCGAATAATAATTTTGCATTTAATTTTGTATTGAATATATTTGGCGTTAATTTTGTAGAAATTCATTATTCACAATTAAATAAAACTACATGATGTAGTATTATTTCTACTCTCTTTAATTTCTTTACTGCGACCTAGGTTTCGTTGTATTACAACATCTTCAGGTGGGATATTAGCAAAGATTCAAACGATATTAGCGATATTAGCAAAGATATCTTTGCTAATATCCCACTTGAAGATGTTGTAATACAACGAAACCTAGTGGTAAAGAAATTAAAGATAGTAGAAATAATACTACATCACGTAGTTTCATTTAATTTTGTATTAGAGTGGAAATATATATATATAAACAAGTCTTAACAGTATTTCAATATTTATTGTAAGCATTGGGTTACTTACTGCTATATATATATATATATATATATATATATATATATATATATATATATATATATATATATATATATGATTATATACTTATTAAGATTCTTAATAAGTCTTCCTACAGCATTTCGATGTTTTGTAGCTCTAAATTTGAAGGAGTTTATCTTTCGAATTATTTGACTTTAAGTTTAACACAATTTTATTACATCTAATGACCTAAAGAGAAGCGAAATTAGTACGTTAATCCTAAAAATGTTGATTAACATTTTGAATGGAATAAATTGTGAAGTATTATGCTTTGTTAGTGCATTCTTTAAAAAATAACCAATTAATCCTTTTACCAGAAGAAAACTAACAACGGTCTAACAATCTAACACTAGAATACCTCTAAAATATGTTTATAAGGTTAAAAAACAACATAAATATTTTAGAAACCTAATATTAAAATAATACAATACTTAATCAGACTTTATAAAATAAAATATGTGTATATATATATATACAAAGAGAGAGAGATAGTAGACCTAACGTCACTCGAGGAAGTGTGTGCGGCATGTTCGTGCCGTTTATTCAATTTACCAAAAATATTTCGTTTATATTAAAACAATTTTAAAAACTTAGTGAATATCAAGTATATTAATAGAAGTCACTGATTCAATGTCACGGACCATGTGAATCTTTCTTCTTAACCTCATTATGATTTACTATATGATGATACCCCGATTATTACGACGTCACAGTTTCTTATGAAACATGATGGCTTTCACGTATGTTCCCTTAAATTTGCTATACACGAACACATGAATATGTTACGAAGTTTTGCCCGAGAACTTGAATTAAATAATAATCCCTATTAGTTTTCAGATATGTAGAAAGTTCGCTAAACGCATTTATAATATAAACAGATATTTTAAATGCGTCATTGCCAAAAACAATTTTTAACTGTGCAAAAATTTTAAATTATTCCTCACATTTTCTGCGAACGTTCGAAGGCACTTGCAAGTTGATATGACTTGAGGCAAACAGTTCCAGGTTCCATGGTGCCAAGTAGATGGATAGCAGATTGTTTGTTGCTGTTATTAACATATTACCATTAATATAGCGGCAAAATGGTCACAAATGGTTTTACCTATTTAAAATGTTAGAGTGTTTTACATTTCCAAAAAAATTGAAATATGTTAATATACTCGTAACTTTATTTAACATTCTATTATTCACCCTTTTCTTTCCTTTCAATTTTATTGAACGTAATATTGCGTTATGCACGTTTAAAGTACATATAATCTCAAACTTTCTTTAGCACTGATTGTTAAAATAATATGATATATTATGATATAACAAGAAAACGTCAGAAAGATCTCATCTAACATACTTCTTTATTTTCTTCATTTATTGCCATTCTAACTCGGAAAAATTAAATTATGTTTGTTGAAATTATATTTATTCGAAATTAACAATAAAAATCTGTTTTCAGTTCTATCAAAATGTGCTTTCACGAAATAAAAACTTTTTCAAGTATATTTAATTTTATACAATCTGCGCCTTAGTTACTCATATAATTTTATACAAATAACATGGAGTACTTTGTAAAAATTAATAACATCTTTTAAAATAATGTTAAAATGGGGAGTAGTTTGAATAATTTTATATTTATTTGCGGTCGACAATACTTATATTGTCACTTATTTAATTTAGAAACAATTGTAATATTATAATATTTAAATATAATAACAACGAGAAGGTGACTTATATAATAATCGACACTTTAAAAAGAAGTTATCTGATGATATTAAAAGCTAAATACGCAAATAAATAGCATGTGTTGTATTTATTTACAACACAGCTGAAATAAATAAATTACGGAATAAATATTAAAATATTTTTCTGTATTTTGTGATTCCACTTAACAATAAAACTTTGAGGATTTTATTTACTATTCAACATGTGTCTAAAATGAAAAATATCTTTATAAAGCTTAAATTTAAGTTGATGTTTAAAAAGTTAGATTTTTGCGAAATAAACAAAATGTCTTGCACAGTCTTTAGTACAATTGGGTATTTGACTAAATCGTTAATCATAATTTCAAGGTACACGCTGATGAAGAGTGAAAATTGTTTTTAATAATCTTAAAAATTGACCGAGTTATAAAAGTTTAGACAAGGACGGCAATACTGTGTTGTGAGGTCATTTTTAATATTGCACATTATATTCTATAAGAGGAAAAAAGACAGGGATATACCCAACCCTATCCTTATCTTCAAATTTAGAAGCTTATAACTGGCTTATTTTTCAATCAATCAAACTTATATTTCACATTATTGTACGAAAAATATAAAAATTTAGAATGAGTCAACTACCATATTTATTAAAATATGAAGTGGTTTTGCACATTTTATCTACACGATTATTTTTTTTTTAAATTCTCAGACTTATCTAAAAAAACAACTCGAAAAACATCAATGACTTAAGATGTGTGCTTGTCTAGTATGTCTCTATATGACTTTCAGCTTCAGCATATATTGGTCAACGTTTATTTTCTAACCTGAATGCCAAATTGGGTAGTGCGCATTTATCTTTTTATTGTATTCTCATAGTTATCTTTACAACAAATAGAAAAACATACCTTTCTAACATGTGTGACCATGTATTTTAAATAAAAATAAACAAATTTGTATTGTTTTTACAAATTTTTCTCATTTACAATTTTTCCAACGCACAGAAATATAATCCACAGATTAATGATGTTTTTTTATTGCATTTTCTTCCCGCACCGAAAAATTCATATAAAACTAAATATTGACCCAAATCAAAATGGAATTTCGATTTCAAACGATATAATAGTTAGAAATTCTCCATGTAGCTTTTGTATTTAACAAACATACTGTAAATTACGTAGTACAGTGTTACATATTTAAAGTCACTAAGTATATAATGTTAGATGGATCAACAGACGCAGCGTGAAGAATTTGACGATATGATGTCGATTGGATATTTTTTATACCGCGTTATATTCCAACCCAACCTATGCGAGCAACACACGGAATCCCAGTACAGTAGAACTCATTCGGTCTGTCTAATACTTTCCGAATAGATGATGAATAAATATAGTTATGATTTGACGTTATTAATATTGTTTTTATTTTTTAAATATTATGGTATTAAATTGTATTAATTAGTTTAAAATATTTTTTTGCATACTCACTTCTATAAAGTCATTTTTATTATCGCAATTTTTAATACAACAGCGGTTATTCTGTAGAATTAATTTATAAAACAACCCAATGTTTACATATATCATATGTATTTAAAAATACATTATCATCTGAGGCATAATCAACTCTGATGAGATATACTAGATGCTCTTTGAAAAACAGGTATATACTCAGTTTCTACTATAAGCGAATGTGTAAACATCACAATCGAAGATCAGCAGTATCACACCGATTCAAAATTGTGATAGAAATTACAAATTAGTGCTGCATAAATTTATGTTCTTCGTGTTAATGTCAAAATTATATTACAAATTATAATAATATAGAAAATAGAAGAAATTTAAAAATAATTAAAAATTTTATAACATTTTAAATAATTTAAACTACTGCTTAAATATCTACTGCAATTATTTTAGATCCTGCTGCAAAAATAAATTATACTTATGCCAGCATAATGTTTCCCTTGAAATGCACTGAAAATATATATAAAATATATTTGATATGAAAAAATTAACAAATACATTAAATTATTATATATTATTGTCTAGCAATCAAAAAATTATAATAAAAATTAAATTTTATAAGATGAAACAACGTGATCTTGTCCAGTTACTTGAAAAGTGATCGTTTCTGATTTCAAAATATTCATTTAATAAATTCCTATCACGGTTAATATATACGCTTTTTCCTATATTCGTTGGCCTGTCGGGTCCTCATCTAAATCCTTACTGGAAACTGATTATTACTGATTTAGTGTGACGTTTAAATGGCTTCATTTAAAAACAATAATTAAAATCAAATACAAATAAGGTGAAGTATCAAAGAGGAAAATTTCCAGACAGCTACGATCTAATATATTCAACTAACCCATAAGACATCACTGTGCCATTGCTTTGTTCATTTGTTCACTTCATTGTTCATTTTTTTCATTAAAAGATATGACTCATAATATATTTTATCTTATTTTGGTCAAACTTGTTGGTAAAATAAATAAATAAAATAATAAATAAAACACGATTCAAAAACATATCGTTGATTTTAATATTGTAATGAATTTGGATACAGAAACATATCCAGCTTATACCACTTTTTCTTAAGATAAATTATAAAAATATAATCGAATCCACAGATTCAATCATAATCAAAAAATTTCATTTTAAAAAAATTTAGCACGTATATGTCGCTTAAAACATTTTATTCATTTTTTAACTTTTACTGTCTACATAATTTTATTGCGATGCCAATAGATACGGCAAAAAATACTTACAATCATCAAATGACAAAATATTTAAAAAAATCAATAACACGTACGTGCATGCGGGCGTACACCCGAATGCGTAGAGAACGGCTGACTCACCGATCTACAATAATGGTGCTCGGGTACAAATTCTTTAATTAACTTGTCATGCAGTCGTACGGATCTCACTTGATCCTACTTCGATACCGAATTCCACTTCATCGTGTGGAGAATTAATGAGAGCCACCCGTGTGATCGACCCCGCCGAGGACGAACGCGCGATCGGTTCGCAAATATAATTGCACCCGTCCCAACTAGATGTACAATCTAGCGTTGGCGTCAAATTTAATTCGTTGTCAATCAAAAGTAGAGTCCACACTGAGCTTTAGATATAGTCAGGGTCGAGTTAAGAAAATTTTTAATTGGTACGTCGATTCGGAGTTTGATTTATTGATGTTTAAAGTAGTTTTGGTTGCTGGAGTAAAAATTAAGCGCCGATCTGAGCATTAGATGAGAAGCTGAGTCAATTTGCCGGTTATTTATTAATATCCAACGCTATAAGAGTAACGGAATCTAACATTACCGCTAATATAATATTTAAAATTGACTCCGATTCAAGCACAAAATTATCGTACTGTTATCAAACATATTCAAATCTATTTACTTAAACAGGATCTTAAGAGTCTACTTAAATTCACTTTTACTACAGAACTATTCATTTGAGTTCAAATGTTTAAAATTTATGTTGTTACAAGTGAATGGTAATACAGTTTAGTTGTGAAAGTTAAGAAAGGGACGCTGAGAGAGGCCGTTTACTTCGAACGTACAGACAATGAAAGGTTAACAAAAAACTATAAAAGAAGTTATCGGACAGAGAAAGCTTGATTGAAAAAAGAAATGATCGTGTCATATTGAATAAACCTTAAAAGAGGGTAACGTATACAGTCGGGCAAGAGAAAAAAAATTATATCAGTAAATTATACGAAGAAAGTGTGTCTGGTGGTATGTGCGTTGGTAAGCAAGTAGTTTGTCTGTACATCAGTGAAAACCAATGTGAATCAATGTGATAGAAAAACAGTAATAGCGTTTGATAGGAATAGTGTAAATAGTGTTAAATGTCGTCACCGTGGTGTGCTGGGTTGATCACAAGACATACAGCCTTTGAGGCGCAGCGCACCATAGGGACCTGGGTTCGATTCCCGGCCGTTCATCGAGCGAGGCTGGACTGGTCTTATGGTTGGCTGTAAGAAATTGCTCTCGTAGCAATAAGTCCACCATATGTATCAATCAGACACGTTAAAGCAGATAAATAAATAAATAAATAAATGGGTGAAAGGCTTAACACAAATCGATAATATTTAAATATGCAAAGTAACAAAAACAAATATTATCGTCATCACAAAATTACTGCCATCATAAAAAAGAAGAACATTTTGTCCTAAGTCTGCAAACGAAATACCATTTTCATACAAATTAATATATTCTCTGTAAATGAAGAAAAATATGGAGCTGGAAAATTGTTGTGAATAAATATATTTGTCACGTGGCTTTGGAAAAAGGAATTTGTCTTCATTATTTAATGCTTTATAAAATTTTCCCTTAAAATTCAATGTTATCAACTCGCAAAGGTATATTATCAACATTTGACGAATCATACAATATTCATATTGTCCAAAAAATTAACCCATATATAATAATATAAGACAAATGTATGAATGAACTTATAACACAACAAATTTTTCAACAAATTTAGGTAGGGAAGACGTAATTAAGAAGCAAAATTTTATAAGACATAAATATTTGTGTCATTTTACAAAACATTATCAGATTACGTAATGATATAGTGACTGGCATAAGTTTCCAAACCAACTCCTTGGCCATCCTTCACACTTTGACCCAATTAAACCATAATCAAAACTATCACCAAGTGACGTCATTACTATCTACGTTATGTAGATACGCGATAGATCTCGACGGAGATAACGTGAAGTAATAGAATATATATAAAAATAAATAAAAAAGAATAGACAGTAAACAGCTAAAATTCCGAACCGGTGCGTTATTAATAACACCATCCAAATTCCTCCGCCCTCGCCGACGACCGTCCTACACAACGAGCGAACGGCCGAAAACCCTGACACATCGACTCTTTGCGGCGCGGCCGCGATCCCCAATAAAATATGCCTTACGAAAATATTCCCAACGTCTAATAACACGAAAAGGAAAAAGAAGACAACGCGGGTATAATATCGTCCGTAAACAAACGCGAGTGTCAGCCGCGCCGAAAGCGGCGTGAGTCGGCAGATTCCGATGCGCGGCCCTGCTCGCCTCGACGCGAGATGTGCTTTGATAAGTTATTTTTGTAATTAGACATCGCATCATTGATGTGGATAAGGCCGACCCGCGGGCAGGTGCCTGTTAGATAATCTGTCCAGTGACACTTTCGAATGGTGATGGAGGTGTTTGAACAGCCGTTTGTTCAGGCGCTAGTTTATTTCGGACCTTGGGACACGCCGATATTTCATCGAAAGCAAGATATGGTTAGTCTTGCATTATTTTATAAGCCTAAAGTTACCTTGGCCCAATGAATTAAAAAGAGCATGGATAAAGCCTTGAATATATGCCAGTCACAAAATATTTCCAATGAGACAGTCGAATATATTTGGACAAACGTTCGTTTAGACTCTGATTTAATCCATCAGTAGTTTTGAGGTTGAACCCAGGGTCGAAGCCAATTATACACCCATTTCTGTAAACTGCGCCAATGTGTCAATGCCGTCTTTGCAACGCAGGAAAAAAAATCGATAATAATAAAGTGGAAAATACTTACTTTGTGATCACAAAATGTCAAAATAAATTTTAAATAATTATGGTAATTAATATGCACAATATATTATGAATATATTTGGCGTTAATTTTGTAGAAATTCATTATTCACAATTAAATGAAACTACGTGATGTAGTATTATTTCTACTTTATTTAAGTTCTTTATCACGACCTAGGTTTCGTTGTATTATATCTTCAGGTGGGATATTAGCAAAGATTGAAATCTTTGCTAATAGCCCACCTGAAGATGTTGTAATACAACGAAACCTAGCAAAGATTCCAATCTTTGCTAATAGATTGGAAACCTAGGTCGTGGTAAAGAACTTAAAGAAAGTAGAAATAATACTACATCACGTAGTTTCATTTAATTATGAATGCACAATAAAATTTATCCATAAAAATTATAATATATTTATTTATTGATCATTATTCATGAAAAACGGTTAGATCACCTTCAAAAGGGAAATCAGTTCAAATTTTCTATTTATTTTTCTGAAACAATTAAAAATATATCATAAAATACATATTTTTTGCTTTAGATTTCGAAAATTTTCAGGGTCATTTCAATAAAATACATGTCAAATCAAATAAAGTCTAATAGACTTCGCTTATTCCATAATCGGGCATAAGGATTATTATTCATTTATTGTCGGGCATAAGATCTATTATTTTGCTTAATCCATAATCGGGCATAAAGAATATTTTAAAATTGTTTTCTCTTTGAATATATTAATAATCATAATAATTAAGAGCTAATATCGTGAAGATTTTCCTCCATTCTTTTAACATTTTTTTCTAACGATTAAATGAAAGTTTCATTTAATTGTCAATAATGAATTTCTACAAAATTAACGCCAAATATATTCAATTTTTTTCTAAATTAATGTTTTTTTTGTTATCGTAGGCTAGAAAAATAGCAGAAATTTAACGTGACCAACTTTAGAGTATTTATTTAAACCAGTTTTAAAGCATAAAATAATAAGTGTTAATATTAATAAATGATAAAGTTACTTATAAAATTTTTGAAGGCTTTGCATTTTATAAATTTTAAAATTTAATAAAAAATTAACTATTTGGCGAGAATAACGCAGTTTTATTTGGTTCCATCGGTTGTAAAACTATTAAAATTAATTGTTAAATGGAGAAGTTAAACTGGAGTACAGGTCCACAAATTAGGGCCGGCACGAACCGCCCGCAGCAGACACGCGCCGCTGCCCGTTACTCGTCGATAAACAACTGATTATTTTTTGTCATTATCACCGTTACGGTCGCTCTCGCTGTACTAATTTCACCCCTTTCCGCCGCCTGAGTATATCACCATCTTCATGTAGATAAAGATACCCAAAAAATGACATAATTGGTCCACGATCTACTATCCAAGAGTATTAAACGCGATTTATTTCGAATGGTTAGAACTACGGTTTCATTCTCCAGGTTAGAGAGACAAAATTAATTGTGCATGCATTCTATACCATTTTTTTCAGTACTAACGCCCTAAGAAACAAAAACGTATTGCACGGTGGACGGCGAAAGTTATATTTTTATCACTTCGTTATACGAAATACAAATAATTCCTATGTCATGTACAAATAGAACGATCGAGAGCCGAACAGAGGATTATTTTTCCCCGCCCCGCGCCAACTTCACTTCCCCTCTGAACTACCGACGCGTACCCATAGAAATTATTACACGCGCTGGCGAGATGGTCGTATTTTTATTTGGGCCCCGATTTTTTCGTAGAGACGCCAAATAGTCACTATTAAATTTAATGAAATATTCTACATCCTTACGGCATATCAAATATAAGGAAACCATAATAACCGACGATAAATTAGAAGTGTGTTTGGATGAAGCACAAATTCGAATAAAAAGTAAATTTATATTTGTTGCCCAATACTTGGGGAATATATTTACTGAGAGGTTAAAAATTAAAAGTTTCAGCAAAGTGCAAGATGGATTGAAACGAATTTATGAAAATGAAGAAGAGTATTAAAAAATGTATAACAGATATCATATATTTTCTACTTATATACAATATATTTCCTACATGGTGCTTTGGTTAACTGAAAGAGATTGCTTCTGAAGCAGTTAGTCCGTCTTATGTATTTGTACATTGAATATAACTAAATAAATATTACATACTAGCAATGCTGTACACCCTTCGTTCTTTGTTATTGTTCATCTTTCTCCTTCTGGGCTGCAACCAGGAGGTTAGTAGAATCTGATAGATATTGATTATACTGATATATAAATATGAAAATATTATTTTTTTAAATTAGAAACATTTATTAAAATAAACCAAATACCATCGTACAGAGGATAATTTAAGTGATAATGAGATTATTATTTACTATGCTGAGGTTATGATGGTTCCAGGTTAATAACTAAGTAGTAACCTATTAATTAACTGCTTAATCTCCGCAATATGAAAGACACTGGTAAAATCTCTAAGGCATAAACCGACGAAAAGTCCTTTATCGGCAACTACCTGCTCCTTAAGCTGCAAAATTAATATCCATTCAGTGGTTTTTGCTCACACAGATACGGCCGCATCACCATCTTATTGCATATATATATATATATATATATATATATATATATATATATATATTTATATATATATGCATTTCTTTAAGTACCAATGATAATATGATAGTGAATATAATAATTAGCAGTGAATCTAAGATGACTCATAACTAAAGGGCTGTGGAAAGCAAATACTGAAATATACGTTGGCTAAAAAATACCTGTATTATCGTACGCTATAGTTAATGCCACTAAGTCAAAAGATAATATTTTAAGACTACTATCTTTTTGCAAGAAAAATTCCATTTGTAAAAAAATTCCATTTGCAAGAAAAGTGTATGAGTGTTCCACTATCCTAACTGGGAAGAGGCATATGGAAATAGGATTCTCCTTATTCACCCTCAAATGCGTTTTATTTTTTTTATTCCGGCTGATCGGATTCTTCCAAAACTGCGTACTTGTGAGAAATAACTTTTGAGATGTCAATATAATACAAATTTTAATAAGTCCTTAACAGCTCACAACGTGCGCAGAGTTCTACGCCCTAAGGTACCGTGGCTATATTTTATGACATTTCGTAAAATATTTATGGCTAATGTTGGGTATTATGCATATTTTATGCCGAATATCTTCACAACAATGCATTGTAATGGCTTTTATCGGAGTAGGAAGTGAAACTTATTGCGAAGAATTAAATAATGATGCAAGAAATTGTTACTTTATTGCGTTCTTTGCATTTATGCCCGTTTTACCACTCATGAAACAGACCTGACGTATACGAAGCTTAACATTTTTTTGTATTTGCATGTCGGTTTCATATTCTTTTCTAAATGCTCGTAATTAAAGAAACTACTCGAACCAATAAATAATTAACAGTAATGAGAGTATTCACAATAATATAGGTAGAAAATTTCCATTTGTCATTTGAAAAATCCAAATCGCAAGAGAGATATCTCTTCCAAGTAACGAAATGTTGATACCATGAGACAAAAGAAAAGAGAAATAACCAAACTATTTCTTATACATATATCAAAGAATCACCATTCAGATAGTTCCCACAATATCAAATAGGTCAACTACTTGATTTTATGGGGACTCCAAGTTATAGAATTTGTTAAATCAAACTATTTATAAAAAACCAGCCAAGAGCGTATCGAACACGCCCTTGATAGGTTTCTATACCCTTAAATTTGTAGATATGGATGGTGTAGAATGATATAAAAAGCACCTTTTTAAAATTTGTCTCTATAGGACAAAGATAACTCTTCGCCTTAATAAAAAGTATTTCTTGTGTGAAATGTTTTTTTTAATAATAATTTAGAATAGATAAAGTTGACAGCACATTAAGATTTACAATTTAATTACAAAACTAATCTCATCCTCAATTTGCTGAGATAAAACCGAGCCAAAGTCCAAAATCTAAAGTACTGTCGACTGTACCTAAATATGTTTTTTTCTCTACTTCTCTGTCCTCTTGAGGTTAAGAGATAAATATATATTTTAAAATACAAAGTTCCTTTTGATTTCGCTTAACTCATTTATATGGAGTTCATGTGAACTTTTTCATACCCAACATGTCACGGTTGATCGAGTATTACTCGTAAACTAGTAGAGCCTACTTCGTTGTTTCAATTTTCCTTTTAACTTCATTATGTAAACTAGCCTCGGTAATATTTTTCAAACATAAAATACCGCTTTAGCTGGTAGAGGATGGGGACATGTAACTCTTAACAAAAATAATCACTTTAAAGCTTAATATATAGTAAACCTAATAAAATTGAAACACCTATTCAACGTTACCCTACACAATAGAATATGTGAAAAAAATCAAATTTACCCCACTTTACATGTAGGGGAAGAATTAAAAAATCAAGAGATTTGATTTACATATAAATATTTATAAACATGGTAAATATTAGCTTTTGAGCACAATAGTCGTAAAATGGCTGTAACATACAGATATATGTCTGAGGCGATGGTCACCTAACCTATTGTATATGAATTTGGAATAAGTATAACTTAGTGTAAAAATATACGAAGTGATCCAGATAAAAATCGAACAGATCCGTACTTACCTATCCTATTTTTAAAAAAGTACCGACTTTTTTAAAAATCGAATAGGTAAGTACGTCATTACGTCATCATTTGTAGAAAAAAACTTTTAAAATATTATAAATTTTGACCACAGTTTTTCCCATTACCTTACAACACTAATTAAAAAAAAGATGACGCGCTGTTCTTTATATAATAAAATTAAAATTCTATTACGTAAACCAACTAAGTTTCTAGTAAAAATCAATCAGCTGACTTTGTAAATCAAAATGTCAATTCAAAGTCAAATTTTTGGATAGCTTACATGCAAATAAATATATTTATATCTTTGAAATAAATAGGAGCACGCTGGCACTAGGTGTGTGTATTTAAATTACAACTAGGCCTACTTTTCAATTGTCTGCACGTATAATATCTGAGAAAAGTAGTCATGACCCACAAACAAAGAAAAGTTCCGCCATAATAACATGTGAAATTTAAATGGAAATATAACTCGAATTATAACGGAATAAAGTTGGAATATCACAGTTTTAAAGCAAATAAAGCTGATATCAAGTGCCAGTTTGAAAGAGACAAGAGACAGAGACAATCTTTATCATTTACTTTGAATAACGAAAATATAATAGTGACAAATAATGTAAAAGGGTCAAATCCAATAACATTTGCATGCAAAATATATTTTAAATTTAGCTAAATAAAAATAACCCTACTTCTCATACTTTTTCGCTTACCATTATAAAATGACTAGACAACTGCAAAATAGTATTAAAAACGGGTAGTTTGAAAATCGTACGACATTATAAACGACTTTGTAATGAAACAATAAATCTGCTATGTTTATTACTTCACTTTATTTTTTTGACTCATTTATTCAAAACTTCAACACTTTAGGCAAACTTATTGCTTTTCCAATCAAACCTAAATAAAATATTGAATATTAATTGTTATAAAAGACTTTAATAAATTGTTTGTAAAAATATAAAAGACAACAAATTACTATTATACACATGTATAAACTAATAAATAAAACATTATTAACAAGTATACGGAAAACTAGATTAGGTAAAATAGATTAGGTTATATTTTAAGAAGAAAACTAGATTAGATTATATTATAAGAGCTTGTGTAAAGGAAAGAATTAACAACAACTTTTTTGCAAATGTTAATAGTCTACATCTTTTATACAATTTCTGTAATATAATTACAGAAATTTGTAACACATACAGTGAAAGAATTGTTCACAGAATATGGTAATGATTGTTTGGGCATGAGCTACTCGTACTAAGGCTATAGATATAGATATTATATATATATATATATATATATATATATATAAAATCTGGAATTTAGGATTCATCAAAATATT
Source organism: Druceiella hillmani (assembly GCA_039881145.1). Lineage (NCBI taxonomy): Eukaryota > Metazoa > Arthropoda > Insecta > Lepidoptera > Hepialidae > Druceiella > Druceiella hillmani. Next base: position 31,533,050 of record JAYKKI010000008.1, read on the forward strand.
GAAAAAATTCATAAGGTAATTGGAGATAGTGCAACAGTGATAATGTCAGAATACAAAATTTTATTATCAAAACAGAGCTCTCCCCTAAAAAGGTATTCATCCAAACTGAAAGATCCCTAATTATGAGAGGGCTGGAAGATGTATTCCAGGGTTATTTCGAGCAGAAGACAGTTACAACGAGAGCGGAAGGATGTAGTTCTGTCTCTATTCATCTTCATCCTCCTGAAGCAATGGGTTCTTAACCTGATAATAAAGTTAAGCAAATGCAATGATTTAGAAATTCGGATCGAGTCGGGATGTGGCCCAAACACAGAAATATGATTACATAAAGTCATAAAAATGTATCCCTTATACATCGATTTTGAAGACGTTCTATTTAGTTTAATTGACCTTCAGTGCAATTAAATTGAGGTGAATATCCTATAGTAGTGTATGGTTAAGAAAATTATTAAATAAAAATGGACTTTAGTTTTGTCGAAGATGTTTTAAAATAAAACACTCAGTTGGTATTCATAGCTATTTATATCGAACCCTGGTCTTATCACATCGTACTTAATCACAAATTTAAAATAAGAGCCTGTGACTTTAAATTATAATTAGCTATGATTTATTTAAGTTGATCAATAAACTCACTTTCCGAACTCTTTCTTGATAAATATATTGCAAATGATGTCGATAAATGAAAATGTTTTTATCGTATTCTATCGCGTTTTCTTGGACTTTGGCCAATAATTAGACATTATATGTTCTTATTTCTAATTAATTTAAAATAAATTGGATAAAGTCATCAAAGCTATGGACCTCCATACAAGCTCTTGTAAAATAACTGCAAAAATAACTTTTTTCTCGAGTTGCCGGTTGTCCGATAAGCTTTCACCTTTTTCTTCTTTTTCATGTTATATAGATATATAACACGACCTATGTTCCAAGTTTTAAGATTCTATGAACATTGGAAGTAATCGATAGGCTTTAAAACCTTTATCAGTAAACCTACCGGCTCTCAATAAAACAGTGAGTGCCGAAATGTTTGCAGGTACTTATCTCGAAACCCACTAAATCCAGATGCGTGAAGTTTGAAATACTCTGTACTGTTATCTATATTGTTATACCAGAATATTAGCTCTGCATTTCAAGTATTTCACAGATATAAAGGAGGGTTAAAAGTGGCTCGAAATGATTCGTGTGAATAATACAGGGCATGCGTGCGACAGGTTTTGAGAGATCTTGGCCTACGTAGTGCATGGCGCTTAAATTATGATGCGAGTAAACGGTATCGATGTCGTTGAAGACTACCGTTTCTGGTAGTAATAGTATGCCATTGACAAGTCAATTGTGTTACTCAAACTCATAGCCTCCTACAACAAAGTATGAAACATCTTTACAAATTGCCCACCTCAAAATAGTGTCATACAACGAAAACCAGGTCGTGGTAAAGAATTTAAATAAAGTAAAAAAAATACAATATCAGGTAGTTTCATTTAGTTGAGATAAATTATTATGAATTTCTACAAAATTAACGCCAAATATATTCAATAAACATCCGTTTATAAAAAGACCCATTTCGAACAATATTTTGTTTCCCTATTTACTTCAATTTCAATATCAGAGACATAGTATTCGAATGATATAATAACGATAACTAGTTTTAAATCAAATTTATTGAAGGATATCAAAACTTTAAAGTAAAATAATGTCATATTCAATTGTTAAGTTATATACTATAATTCCTCTATCTTCTTTTCATAATCATAATTGTAATTATACCGCTGCACAAGTTATATATGTATTTCACGTTTAGGTTAAATAAGGCACATTGAGCTGTATATAAAGTATGAAAAAATTTCAGTTCTAATTTGTGATCTTTATGAACTACCTTGACTACGATATTTTTCCTTAATTTTTTTTACCGTTTTAAAATTTTCAGACCATTAGTCAAAATTAGATGATTATACACTATTTTTTAGCAAAATATTGATAAGGCGGAATTTTTACCGATTTTTAAATATTTATTTTCAACTCAATTCGTACCTGTTTAAATTGTTTGCATATCTATACATACATAAATTACCTAGGAACAGCTGTACAATACACAATCACTATAAGTAAAATTTCTTGAAAGTTTGGATTTCTTACATAGCATTTCCACGTGAACACACATCGGAACACTGGCCGCCTACGATGACCGTAATGTTTTTTTACAAGATCATGACAGTCAATACGAGATTACTCCTTGTTATGAAAGTTATCCCGAAAATATTATCCTTTGAGGTAAATAACCTTTAAATTTACGGTAACCTTATTGACAATACCCTAATTACTAAAACGTACTCGATCTAAATGTGGCATTAAGCGTTAGTAAAAGGTGTTACCCCAAGGTGCAATCAGACAATCTGCATAATATGAATGCCCGCGTTAATGGGCGTCGCTGAGGGCGATCATGCGCGCTTATTACGCTTCGACCTGCGTGACGGACGGCTCGCTCCGATCGTCTGCTGCGATTATTAATAACGGTGAGTTAAGTTACTGTTTATCATTGTTAACTCAGTTGCGGTATTGAAACTTAATGTTGATATTCGCAGCGCAGTTGATTTCAAATTAAGCACATATATTTCAATTAAACCTTTTAGACTTTTATTCGATACTAGCTCGGTCAGCCTAGCAACAAAATCAATGTTCTGAAATTGTTAACAATATGGTCCACTAGAATCAAAATAACTCGCTTGTCTTGTGCAATAGTGGATTCCATTGGCAACGTTGTCTGTTAGTAACAATCACCAAAGCTAAAGCAACCTTCGTATAACTCTAACTAGTTTAGAAAAGAACTCAAATAAATAGTTTAATTCCATCCATTCCCTATCGTTAACTTATTTCGTAAATTACAAGAAATAAAAGATGAAAACTAAAAAATTGTATATAACCGGTGAAAGTATCAATTCGTCTAACAGTGAGGTAAGATAAAACAGCCCCTTAAGTGGGTTGAACCAATTTTTACTGGGCATTAAGTAGAAAACATTCATTTGCACTAAATTTTTTAAATTAAAGTATACACAAATTATTAAAATTAAATTATTGACATAATTAAACAGCAGCGTTAAGTTACTCGAAATTTTATTTTGCCCAATAACAATAACGGAAGTATATAATTCTTTATTGCATTATTAGCTATGAGAATTTCCACAAAAACCCTTCTTTCTGTCAACGTCACTTGATTTGGCCACGTCTAGTAATAACGCGGTTGGGCTTTTGGACGGTCGTGATATCTAGGTCATCTACATTCCAAATATCAGTAGTTTCTAGCTCACATTTATTCAATACGTTGAGTAGTTACTGGAGATTAAAGCAATATAGCTTTTGTTCAAGCTAGTACAATAATACGTGAGATATTCGTAGCTTGAGATGACCTCAAATATAAAACAAGTCATCGCTACATACGTAAACAACACCAAACCTCTCCGGCCGTTTCCTTTTCTTTCCAGAAAGGAGAAAATGTCTCGTTATATTACCCAACGAACTGGTAAGATATATACGTTGTTTCTTTCGTACTCAAACAAAAGTTAGCACAAGTTACACGTTAGTTAGTAGATGTCTCACCGAATGCTGCAATTCAAATTTCATTAGCTTCGTAGAATTTTTCATTTGTTTGTGTAGTTGTAGATGTATTAGCATCTGAGATCGTAACTTGTTGACAAGTTACAACCTAAACGTCATAATTAATAACTCAGCTGTAAGTTTTAAGGCTTGCCATTCCCCTATCTGTCTTTCTAATGTATTTGTCTGTCTTTCTAATGTATTCGTCCTGTAACATAATCAGAGAAATTCGTTCAAAGTACACCAAATATCGCATCATACAAGTTCTAACAAGCTCTTTCACCTCTTCGTTGTCCAAAAAACAGTCATTTTTTTATTGTTAGTCTCATAATCTAGAAACACAATATTAGCACACAGGGGCTTTTTAAGTTCGCGGAATGAAGGATAGTGATAATAAAAATACAAAGTTATTTTTCTTTTTCAATATTTTCACCTGTTACATTTTTCAGATCTTTCAATTAGCTGATGTATACCTTCATAAAATAATGTTTCATCTTTGCCTGAAAAATAAGCTGAAACTGCGTCCATCGCTTCTTCGTCGCTTGGAAACTTCTTTCCACCAAGTTCTTTTTTAAGGTTTGGAAACAAATAATAATCACTGGGAGCCAGGTTAAGACTGTAGGGTGGATGTTCTAAAATATCGAAGCCCCCCTTGTGCAGGGCGGCCAGCACAACGCGGCTCGTGTGAACGGGCGCGTTGTCGTGCTATAGTGGAACACCTTTGGTCAATTTTCCCCTTCTTTTTTCTTTGTTTGCTTCTTTCAACCTCTCTAGAATTAATCCATAGAATTCTCCAGTTATGGAAACACTTTTATCTTTATAATCCGTCAACAGGATCCCTTCTGAATCCCAAAAGACTGTCGCCATGATTTTTCCAGCCGACTGTGACACCTTAAACTTCTTGGGTGGTGGTGTGCCTTTTTTGTGCCACTGCATTGAGTCTTGTTTGAACTCAGGTTCATAATTATGAACCCGAGTTAACAGTTCGACTCAATAGTCCATCCTTTTCTTCACTATAGATATCCAAAAACGCACTAGAACACTCCACGCGGGCATTGTTTTTGAGGCGGTGTGAGCATTCTCGGCACCCATCTTGCGCTGACCTTTGTCATGCCAAGATGGTCATGGAGAATTTTAAGAATTGTTATATCCAATACTCCAACCATCTTTGTTAGTCTTCTTTAGATTCTTCTTAGAATTCCAGACCAAAGTTAAAACGTGCTACTTTCCTGATATTTGACAATAATGGTAAAGAAAGTCCTCACTCACTCACACCGCGACTCAAAGTTTTCATCAATGTCTAGCTAGTAATTATTATGAGATTAGATATCTTCAAAGATTTTTTTCACGTGATACAAAATGCCTCTGTGTTGACTTTTTAACGGAATCTCTATCATCGACTTCGAATTTGATGTACGTCAAGATGATGGAAAAACATTTCTATTTATACAAGAAGTGGCGTTTATTTTCTTCTAGATGCCTGGCTTTACTGGGGGAAAACGGAGCCATAACTGTATTTTCTTTTATGTGCTTCTTTATATAGCAATTATTTTCAATTTTCGATTTTCTAAATACACTGAAATAGGTATTTATTTCTGTCTGAGAAATAAAATAATAAAAAGTTAAAATAAATAAAAATAATAAAAAGTTGTGTTTTTCCTAATTTAATTCATTAAATTGAGTTTCCTTTTTTAATCGAACACAAATTATTATATTTCTTATTATATATTAATGAACCTGATAATTCAGTTTAAATGTAATGCTCAGTTTGGATATCACACTGTGCTAGATTGAAATACTCAGTTTGGATATCACATTTGCAAAATTTATGAATTTAGTTGGGAAAAAATTATTTATAATTGAACTCTAATAGCCGTAAATTTTAATGTTCCGTACCTCAAAAGAAAAAACGAAACCGTTAGAGAGTTCTCACGTGTATGTCCGTCTGTATGTCATAAACTAGATAGAAACAGCTTAACGTAGAAACTTGAAATTTGGCATTAAAACATATTAATTCTCAGCAATATTGAAAAATATTCGTATGAAAATTTTAAGAGAAGGCAAATTAAATACCCGATTTTTTTCAATTCCCTCTTTAATGTGGAATAGGTTAAAAGGGCTGGTTAGAAGGGTCTCAAAAATATTTTTTTCATAATTTTAAGTATTATTTCTTCAAATTTATATTGAAAAACATGCCAAAATATATTTTCTTTCACCCCCTTATTTTCGAAACTATTCTACCCAAAATTACGAAAAATAGAGTTTTTAGAAACCTACGCAGAGATTGTAGGAGCAATGATTCTAAATGTCATAATTTTTTAAATATTTACGTTGTTTTACACTTGTGACAAAAAACTATATCCAATATATTTGCGTTGTAAAAAGTTAATTTCTTTAATCCATAAACGGTTATAACCCCCTAAAGATATACATAACCCTTGAAGTTAATAGGTATAAATGTGGTATAAATGAGGTGTTTGAGATATATCCATAAATTTATAACAATCGCTTGAGATGATTGCGTGATGTAATGAGCACACGACATATGATAGCAAGATTAACCCCAACTTATACCACATTCCTGTCACTAATATAAATAACAAACGCCATTCTTTTTATAAGATTTTCAAAAGTTTGCCTGCAATAATTGGTTGGTAGTGTCAAAATTTCCTAGTGTGCTTGGTAGTGTCAAATACTACACAGAACTAATCAGCACATTAATTAACATTGATATTTGGATAATGTTTGAAACCAACATCTGCCAGCTATCAATATTAATTAATGTGTTGATATTAATATATCACCAGGTAATTCAATTAGACTAATCCACAAAGAAATATGTGTAATAACTATTACTGACATCAATGTAACTATTATTTTTATATCGATATAAAAGTTAGACTGGGCTCTATCGTGGCTATCGATGTTTACATAAGTGGTGATTTCAATTACATACCAGAAAATGAAAAGTAAAAACGACAAAAGCGCATGTTTCTCAAGTTATTAGTCTTTACCTACAAAGTTGCCATGTCACAGGACAGAATTCAACAGAATTTAATAAAAAAAATTTGTACGAAAAGTTTTATTTTGACCAATCGAAGTATTTCCGGTGCAGCGAATGGTCGAAATTTTGCCAAAACTTGATGTCAGTTAGTGTATATGGCGGATGATCCAATGAATATGGCGGATCAGTTTCCAACAGCAACATTCAGCACACAAAATAACTATTTACCTCATTTTTTTTATTTTGACATTAGCAATTCAATAATCATTTGTCACTGTCATCAAACCCTTGTGCTAGTTAAATTGCAATTTCAGAGGGATCCGCCTTTACTGCCACTTTCATAGCTGCACTAACACTGGACTTGGAAATTGAGGGTATTGAATGGTAATTTATGATTCTTGGCTCATCTCATTAGCATTAAACACCTTAACTACTCCCGCCATAGAAATCGTGTTAAAAATAAAATAGTACCCCGTTTAACACGTTAGATATGTTCCTGACACGAACTCGTTAAGTGAGTTCGTTCTTACTATATATACCAATGTTTAAAAAATTATACAAAAATTCGTCACATGAAATATATTAACAAAATGTAATATACCTTCACTCTTATAAAGCCATTCGTTTATACAAGCTTAAAAAATCAAAATTTGCTTGTACGTTACTTTCCTCTCAAATTTGTAATTATTAAAAAATCGACGCAAACGAAAACCAAATGACTATTTCGAAACAGAGTCAGTCTTCCTAAGAGAGTTGTCCAAAGTTTATAAAGATTATAAACCAAACCAAAGATTATAAAGTGGCCAATACAAATATCATATTATTTAAGGAAATGATATTTATACTGCAATATTAAAATGTAAACTTACAAATTCCACATTAACATTTTTTAAACATTAGTTATATTAGTTTGTTTGATTAAAATTCCAATTAAAATTTAAAAAAATTATATATTAAATTAAACCTATGCCTTCCCGATATAAAAGGACATGTTGGTATAGACAAATATAAATTTTTAAACGGACATGTTGGTATAGATAAATATAAATTTTTAAAAGGACATGTTGGTATAGACGAATATAAATTTTTAAACGGACATGTTGGTATAGATAAATATAAATTTTTAAAAAGACATGTTGGTATAGATAAATAAAAAATTTTAAAAGGACATGTTGGTATAGATAAATATAAATTTATCTATACCAACATGTCCTCACAGACGGAACTGAAACTGAACTGAAACTCCTTAATGCTAGAACTATGAAATTTAGAGAATTGTCGCTCTTTATGATCTACATATTCGTTAATAAAGAATTTTTTAAATTCAATCCCCGATGGGGTAAAAGGATGTATAAAAGTTTGTGTGAAAGAAAATATAAAATATTGTTTCGGTCGAATTTACTTGAAACTTAACGAAAATACCACACACCAATAAAGATGAAACATGTATTTTAACATTTCTCTGACAGGTTGTAAGTAGGTGAAAAATTTCGTGTGGCATAAACACTTACTAAACGTTGCATAAACATTCTAACTAATAAGTGATCAAGCACGTATTTCAACGTTTAAAAAAATTATATGTTAAGAGTACGGTTAAGAATTTGGACCAAATCTATTTATCAAACAAACGGTCCAACTGTAATGAAAATTTCAATCCATGAAACTAAATTTCCCTGTTAAAAGTTAAAATCTACTAATAAGATTCTTAATCATGTTTTTAGTTTATGTAATTAATTATTTTTTATTTGTATCGGAGCGTATTAATGACGACCTTTAATTCCTAACATTTAATTTTTTATGGATTTCTTCTATAACGAACAGGCATAAATTATGACTAAGCTTACATGGTATCATGAAACTGGTGCTATCTGTATATATAATATCAATTTATAGACTTCTTAAGCAGTTCAATTTGTCAAGTCGTCTTTTTTTTATCATGGAGCTCATATCTGTTTTTACAGTGATTTTGTATCTACCCATTATAATAAGTACCTTCACAATCAACTATCCAAAATACAACAAGCAAAAAAGAGGATCCTTTTAACGTAAAGACAAAGCGAATATAGACGGAAACAATAATAATGTTGATCAATCAACAATTAAATATAACAAAAGCAAAAAATATTTATTCTTCTGAACATAAAGCCAATATTAATTGCTTATTCCTAGGAGTAAATAATGACACATTTACATAATCTACTATCTAAAACGATTGAAGAAAAACGGGAATCCTTTTAACGTAAAGCCAAAGCGAATATATTAAGACGGAAGCAATAATAGTGTTAATCAATCAACAATTAAAAATAACAAAAGCAAAAGCAAAAAATATTTATTCTTCTGAACATAAAGCCAAAGTTAATTGCTTATTCCTAGGAATAAAATAATGACATATTTAAATAATCTACTATCCAAAACGATTGAAGAAAAACCGGAATTTTGTTAACGTAAAGCCAAAATGAATATATTAAGACAGAAACAATAATAATGTTCATCAATCAACAATTAAAAATAACAAAAGCAAAAAATATTTATTCTTCTGAACATAAAGCCAAAGTTAATTGCTTATTCCTAAGAGTTAAACAATGACACATTTATAAAATCTACTATCCAAAACGATTGAAGAAAAAAGGGAATGCTGTAAAGCCAAATTATATTTCCTAAAATTAGGATTTGCATCCACATTTATAGAGAGCTTAGAGACGTCCACTCACTACATGTGGACTTGTGCTCGACCGATTGACTGGCTGTATTTACAAGCGAACATTTATTATTGTTATTACAATAATGTTTGAATCTTTGATACTCTACAATAAATCCTACACTTATGTTTCGTTTTGACAAAACGTAACACGCACACAAATATATATATATATATATATATATATATATATATATATATATATATATATATATATATATATATTGTGTGATATTTCGTATTACAAATTCATATATTACGGTTTTGTCCCAACGTCATGTAGCCTAGCCTACATTACTCGGGTTAATGAATGAGGAAACACAAATCCGGGACACATACGAGCATCACTCGTTTTGGCGCAGTCATATAATTAAGATCATTTAGGCTTAAATACAGATATGGAAATTCTCATAAAATATTAACAAAGTAATCTTGAAAGGAATCATCCAATTTTGAGAAAATCATTAGGAGTTAATAGAGTTATCTATTCGATAAATTGTGTCTTAGAAAAAAAAAACGTTTGAAAAAGTCGTCTTAACTACCGGTCCCGAGTTTGACAGCAATTAACGTCGCAATCCATGTATCGCGGACTTGCATTTCTATACAAATCTAACCAAGTCACCGTATAGTGCCGTAACCCAATGCGCTTACTTTATAAGTTTGTTATTACGACGATATTAAACAAACACTACAACGGTAATCATAGACAAAAAGCGTGGAGGGTGTTATGGGAAGAAGGCGACTGTTTCCAGCCGGTACGTAATTAAAAAACAAATTACTATTTTCGTCACGGCTGTCGGCGCGCCGCCGCTGTCGGCCGCCATACACGACCGGCATAGTTTTGTATTATGACAAATGAATATAGTGTTCTCAATTTTTCTCTTCAGAATGAGGTGGGCAATTGGATTTACGTAAGCTTGGTGTTACTTTTCGCATTTGAAAGTATATTTTTTTGTGAAAAAAAAATTTAATTTAATTATGAATCAATATTCAAAGTAGGCCTTGCTTACGTAAATTTGTAACCGTGTTTTTAAGTGTCCCTCGACGTGTAACTTTTGTAACTAACTGTACAAATAAGTGACAGTAAGGTTAGGTTCCGACCTAGATAATTCCATATAATTTTTTATTGAAAATAATAAAATTAAAGCAATTATAAGTTTTTATATATAACAATAAAACTTGGAACCTATCTAAATTAACTGTCCCAAAAATGGTGTCATAATATCTTATAAATGCAATAAAAAGCACTTGTAAATTTTGATAAAAAATTTAAAATATACGAAACTATGAGTTCATAGTTTTGTCATTTCATCCCAATTTTTTTTATCGGATGTGCCTCAAGATATTAATTTTTTTATTAATAATTTTCTGGTTTTATCGATATCTCAAACGAAAAACATCGTAACTCACTTTTTGATGGTTTTGAGTTACAATTATATTTTTACTTGACATATATTCCGATATGCAGGTTTTAATGCTTTTATTTCATGCTCTTATATTAGGCATAAATAATTAGTTTAGTTTAAATCCTTCGCTGGCCGACTTATGCTCCCTTCCCCTTTTCCAATCCACCCCGTGTTCTAACAGCCGGCCGATGCTTAACGTCCGTTTGGTGGAGGTTTCTAATTTTTATTCATCATAACTTCAGAAATTATATCATGAAACTAAGTCCCAAGGGTAATGTCTATAACCAGTGTAAAATTCATATCAATAGTTTCAAGTGTTCTTTCTAGTTTGAACAAACTGACCAACAGATAAATAGGAGACAAAACTTTTTGAACATTAGTTTCGTTTTAATAATCGTCTATACAAACGGAAAAAGTATTCGAAGGCTGAAAATTAGAAAATAACAGAGACACTACAATTTTACTTTCCGTGTAGTTTTTCGGTTCTTTCCTTATAAGACCGTATAATCACAGGTTAACGCTTTCCTATTTAATTACAAAAAAAGAGTTTTTCCTTGAGAGTTTCGTTTTAGTAAATATCCGTTAAAAATACAGTTCATAAATGATGTGAAAGTTATTAATTTTACATATTTGTCCAAATGTATCGATTCATAAAATTATCTCAGTAAAGTTAGTACTGTTTTATATAACTGTGACATTAAATTAATTTTATAGAAAATTATGGGTAGATTTTTCTTCCACAAGGAAAAGTTATATATCCTGATTAATCTATATTTTACACTTTTCCGCGACGAATATCTTTTCTCAACTGTCTTGTAAATTGTAACTTTATGCTAATTTTAATCAACACGAACAGTTTCATTCTATCTTCAATTAAACGTAAAATAATGAGAAAATAGAAAATATTTTATGCTTCTTAGAAGTATGAGTAGCATCAAGGTTTTTATTTGGGAAATCTTAATATCCTAGCCTGTTTATATACTGTTTTTCTCTTCTCCATATACTTATAATTAAACTACTTTTTTTACTTTTCTAAGATTTTTTCAAATTATTATATGAGTTTGATACAATGCCTTTTGAAAAATCGTTCAGTACTACTTTCGATCATACATATAGACATACTACCCAGCCTTAATTTCTTCTGGTAAAAGCCGAACCGGTAATTTATTTCGACAAAATGCACACCGGAGACCATGCCGTCTCTGGCATTCCGCAGCGTTTATCGCCAAGAGAGCTGAGTGCCCCCATTGTACGGGCTGTGGTCTAAAAGGCTCCATTGTTGAAGATCCGCAGGTCCACTGTTAATGTGGCTTGGTGGCCACGGTGATTAGCGACAAGTACTTATCGCTGAAGTACTTATGCGATTCCTTATAAGAGAAAGTTTCGATCTTTCTTCGTTTCGAAATACCGGAGAATTGTTTAGCTAAAAATCACGTGAAGACATTTTTATCTAAATTAACGCTTTAAAACGATTTATTTTCTTTCCAAATTGTAATTATTGAATATTTTCGAAGCGTCTGAAATATATTTAATGTTCTGCGTCTATTCAACAGAAATATTTGAAGTAGTTTACTTTTTGCGCGAGCGATGCGAGCTGCATATCCTGAATTTTCACTACCTGTTTACATTCTGAATTTAATTAAAACAATTCTAAGTATATTGTCCTCAGTTATTTTCGTCTAAGTTCGAAATAGGTTAATAATCAATCGTTACTGTTATTTCATTTGAAGAGGCCGTTATTGTGTATTGTTTAACCATTAAAAATCTTGTCAGTTTAGAAATGGGATTACTATCGTACGGGGTTCCTAGCTCATATGTTATTAAACATATATTATTTCAAATTTTATTTGATCATATGTATAATTTTAAACGATATTAATAGTAATGTTTTGCGTTTTTGTTAGTCTCGTTACCTCGCTTGTCCCGCTTAGTCCATAACTACAAGTATTGAAATTTTGGAAGTTGAAATAGGCTCATAACTTCTGGAATTAGGTTCATAATTGCAAGTCCGGAATATTGAAAGTTAAAATAGGTTCATAACTTCTGGAATTAGGTTCATAACTGCAAGTACTGGAATTTTGAAAAAGGAAATAAGTTCATAACTTCTGGAATTAAGTTCATAACTACAAGTACTACAATTTTGAAAGTGGAAATAGATTCCTAACTTCTTGATTTAGGTTCATAACTACAAGTACTAGAATTTTGAAAGTGGAAATAGGTCCCTAACTTCTTGAATTAGGTTCATAACTACAAGTACTAGAATTTTCAAAGTGGAAATAGGTTCCTAACTTCTTAAATTAGGTTCATAACTACAAGTACTAGAATTTTCAAAGTGGAAATAGGTTCCTAACTTCTTAAATTAGGTTCATAACTACAAGTACTAGAATTTTGAAAGTGGAAATAGGTCCCTAACTTCTTGAATTAGGTTCATAACTACAAGTACTAGAATTTTCAAAGTGGAAATAGATTCCTAACTTCTTGAATTAGGTTCATAACTACAAGTACTACAATTTTGAAAGTGGAAATAGATTCCTAACTTCTTGATTTAGGTTCATAACTACAAGTACTAGAATTTTGAAAGTGGAAATAGGTCCCTAACTTCTTGAATTAGGTTCATAACTACAAGTACTAGAATTTTCAAAGTGGAAATAGGTTCCTAACTTCTTAAATTAGGTTCATAACTACAAGTACTAGAATTTTCAAAGTGGAAATAGGTTCCTAACTTCTTAAATTAGGTTCATAACTACAAGTACTAGAATTTTGAAAGTGGAAATAGGTCCCTAACTTCTAGAATTAGGTTCATAACTACAAGTACTAGAATTTTGAAAGTGGAAATAGGTCCCTAACTTCTGGAATTAGGTTCATAAATACAAGTACTGGATTTTTTAAAGTTATTATGTATTAAAAATTACTTGGCTATCATATTTGTTGAGTGCAATGAGAATGAAATGAGATGTAGGAAATATTAAACCCGAATTTTTAAAAAAGGTAATAATAAAAATAAGTACCTTTATTGAAATGAACGTTGCATTAGTAGATTAACTATAGTGAAAATACTCGATGACATTTAATTTGTTAGAACTATCTCAATTTATATATCATGTACAACAGTTTTGTTACTTTTTAAGCCTTTTACTTTATTTCTTAACACTATTTCTTTTGTTTGTAGTGACATTCTGACTTAAACTTAGCACGCACGGCGAATAAACCCATGCGGTTTCAAACCGTTGAAAAATCGTTGTCACTATTGCATCAACAGTTATTTTCAATGACTGATTTTTAAAACGTAACAAATCTCAAATGTAGCAACCTTTTGAGATTTTGGGTGGTTTTCAATTCATCACCGGCTCCTTGAGTGTAGTGGATAGTTGTGTTTGCAGTGATATATGCAGAAAGTCATGTCGTCTGACTTATCAAAACTATCGACCGACAGTCTCCAGTAGTTATCAAAATTATCTTTTTAAATGTCTTTCATCAATGAATGGATACATCCATCCCAGTACCTATGGTGGCGGCATTATTTAGGTTTTCCATTTTTTCTAACCAAACCCACAACACATACTGCTCTCCAGAAACTCTGTGGTTCTCGGTGGTACTGACTACTAAAATAGCGTAAACACGTGTTCGTACGCAGTTTGGCGTTTTCAGCTATTCCAAAACCGCTAGCGTTTAACTGCAGTGCGTGCTGGTCATGGAAAACATGCTCAAAGAGGAAATTTATAACATGAGTGTAGAAACATGTAAATTAAAATAAAGAAGTTTATAATAATTATTTTAACTCTGTATCACCAGTAACATAGTTTCAATTTTATAACCCTGATAAACATACTAACGTTAAATCTAATATTTTATTTTGTTTATTATTTTGCATTGTATTATTGTACAATGCAAAATAACAAACAAAATAAATATTAGACTTGCTTACTGTTAGCGTTGTATTAAAATATTAATATCATATATATAAGTTGTGTTTTTCTTTTTGGCATATAGGTATGAATTACATCTATGGTTTTTCTCTGTTTAAGCTCTTATTTATAATGCAATTAAACGATAACTTATAATAATTCAACAATACTTAACACTTTTGAACGACTTACAACAACGCATATTTAACTTTACTCAATGCGCCGAAATAAAGAATCGCCAGTTTTATAAAAAGCCTGTGCTAGGGCAAAGCTAATAATATTTAGTGAAAACTAATCTGTCCTGGCCTCCATTTCAGTAGATGGTTTTCATTTTAAGAGAAAAACAAATACCTTTGCTGCATTATTTTTTTGGCTGGTAAATCTTGTAAGAATAAATTAAAGACGATTTAAATGTTTTTATGAAAATTAGCCAAGTGTATATTGATGAAAACAGATCTACATATATAATAATATGTTTACAAGAAAATGAAGTCGAAGATATATATTATAATAAGCCGCAGAAAAAAATAGTCTTCGTTGGTTTGTTGGACTCGCAATGCATACTGCATACAACATTAGGAAAGTTGAAAAAAAATATATATATACGTATATATATATATATGTGTGTGTGTATATATATATATATATATATATATATATATATATATATATAAATATATATATATATATATATATATGTATATAGGCCTACTAACAGTAGTGTTACTATTATTTTGGTTCACTGGAAAATATTGTTCCCCAAATTTTTGGTGTATTATTTGTATACATTAACGTTTATAAGTAAATTATGTTACAGATAATGTTATATTTTTATGTTATATAGAAATTATATAGTTGTTACCGGTTTTAATTTACTTACAATGTTATTGCGTACTTTTGTACGTTAATAAGTACTATGCATTAATCGCAAAAATTATTGCGTCATTCATGCCTTATCAAAATTTTGCTAGAAAGAACTCATAAATTCTTATCTAAAACTATAATTCCTAAACAATCTTTATATATCAATATTTGTTTTTCTCTCTTTTCATTTTATTGTTGCTTTTTCATTGTACTTTTTCCTTAACAATTTTCTTAAGAACACCTAAATCAACCTTCAACGTACACCTCGTTTAATATCATTTTCTGTCTTTCTCTCTCTGTTTTTTCTATTCAAATATGACATAATTAACTATGACTTCCCTATTTACACAAATAAAGCTGTTAAATATCTGCAGCCCTAATCGTAAACCACGAGTACAAACAGTAAACAACTTAATTGCAAGTAAATAAATCACATCTAATATTTTTCAACTGTCGCTCTCGCATCATCTTGAATGGAGAGATGTTGATCCTACTCAAATCGTAAAATAAGCACCGACGATGCCCGACCACGTCCGAGACGGGTTCCCATATCGGCTCATTATAACCGAAATAAGCCGACCGATGACGATGCATGACTTGCCGTATGTCGGTCAGTATCGTGATCGGCGAGAAAAAACGATGACGGTTTCGCCAAACCAATCGCATTTCGACAAATTTCCAGATGATAAAATCGATTTAAATTTAATTTAATGGCAAACACTACAGTGTTGTTCTTGACGGGAATAGAAATATATTTTTTTTCCAAATATGTTACGCCAATTTGTTTTTTGCAAAGGGGGTGAACTTAAATTTATATAACAATTTTCGTGGGGAAATTAAAATATCATCACAAATTGAAGTGTGGTTTATAATTATGAAGCTTTTGTAGGGTCAGTGTTGATATACACTTACATAGAACGTCTTGCACGGAGCGAGGCACAAAGAGATGCTTTACGGAATAACTCGATAACAAAATAAAATATATTGATATACACTTTTCAGTTTGCAACTAATTGTTTCTGTTGGTATACACTTTTCAGTTTACAAAGATAAAACTTGAATGGAGGGAGGAACAAAAAGATCCTTTTCTGAATAACTCATATAACAAACACATAACTACAACAAAAACACATAACTATAACAAAATAACATTTCTATAATGCTGTTTACTGTATTGCAGGAGGTTCCAAGCTACTTATTATTTTCAGTTTGCAACTAATTCTTTCTGTTGAAAAAAGGGTGAAGAGTTTAAATACATCTTAAATATTTGTTAGATGATATGAATTTTCTAAAATATTTGATAGATAATATGAATTTTCCAACTAAGCCGATGTCTGTTTTGAGATTTTTAGCTGTAAAATGGCAGATTGTTTTATTTTTATTTTCGACTAGCGCAAAATTTTGGTACTTTTTCCGTCACATATTTTATTAACTACGTTAACATGTTACATAAAACATAACATGTTATATTGGAAAGAATGTAAATCATAATTGTATAAAAACATAACCAAAAATAAGTAGGTACTTGTTATTATCATATTCATTTTGCACTATTCAAAATGTATAAATTAAAAATACTGTATTCTGAACAAAAAATATTTTGAGTAGCTTTTCAATATTTTTACGTAAAAAAATTAATAATCACATATATATATATATATATATATATATATATATATATATATATATATGTATGTATATATATATATATATATATATATATATATATATATATATATATACTTATCGTTGACACTAAAACATAGACTGATTCTCGGCCATATTCAAAACTGTCTATATTCAACTTTTTAATATTTATTATAGACAACATTCGTTCGTTTTTTTATAAATGTGGTATCTCTGTTTTAAAATACACTAATAAATAAAACAAACTCCCTTTAGCGAAAACCAACCTTATGAACTTCGATCAATTGTGCGGAACACGCAATTACGGTACAAATACTAACATATATTTGAGTAGATAGAGGGTAGGTGAGCTGGAAAACTAGAATTTCAAAAAAGTAAGTTTCTGGCGCTACGATTAGTTAATTTTTTTAATAAGATGATTTTACTAATGGAAGCTACTAACCAGTAACTATACTCGTAGTAAATATGTGAAGTATACTCCTAAGTTTATTCGTAAGTATGTGTACACTTGTAAGTATGTGACGATAATATCGATGGCAAACGTTTTACTATTTTTTATGCTATCTGTGTTCAGAAACATAATAATTTTTTACATTATGAGAGGTGAATTTATATTCCGCAAGAATATTGTATTCGCAACTAGTTCATCATGCTTACTTACTGATATAACTCTCAATCGCCTGACAAAAGTCCTACGTCCATGAGGTGTGTTATTGGCAAAGTCATCCAGCCATACTTCTATCTCTCAAAAATAGTATTTATTCTTGAATACATTCCGTCAACTACTGCGATAACAACAGTAAACTTAAAAGAATAAATTTATAATACTAATGCATATTACACTGTAAGTAAAGTAATTTCAATTACTGCGTTAAAAAAATATACGAAAGGACATAATTACATTACATTTCTTTTGGTTTTGCTTAAGTAACCATAAATGCTTACTAAATTCATTAGACATGGAGGTGAAAACCCTTAAAAAATCTTTCACGGATGTCACATAAAATAAAATATTTAAATTTAGTCTATCTTTATTGGAATAACCCAATAACAGGTAATTAATTAAATTTGGTTTTAGAATATTCATTTCTAGAAATCCGAATCCCTTTGCCTGGAGAGTTATATTCATTTCTCTTGTTTATTGAATATATTTGGCGTTAATTTTGTAGAAATTCATTATTCACAATTAAATGAAACTACGTGATGTAGTATTATTTCTCCTTTTTTTAAGTTCTTTACCACGACCTAGGTTTCGTTGTATTACAACATCTTCAGGTGGGCTATTAGCAAAGATTAACCTAATCTATGGGCTATCAGCAAAGACTAACCTTCTCTTATTTATTTTCCTACCATATCGACACTAATATCTAATTAACTATATGAATTAAAGTTACGAAACACTATGTTTACGTAATTTAATTTTTAAATAGAGTATTGATAATGTGACCGAAAAAAATATTTCCTAGATACGACCGGTATCTATGAAAAAGTACTCGCTGAAAAGGTCTCAAAGTACATTTTTGTAGAAATATAATGACACTTTTGAATACAAATATTGAGCTACTAGATAGTATAGTAAAAAAAGAGTATTTTTCACATATTTTTGTATACCTTAACCCGATATCAACTGCGTATTGGATTCGTTATGCTCGTACGATAAAAAGAAAACAAAAATTAACAAGATGAAAAATTGTCTAATTTAAAAACTAAAAATATGTTAAGGCATCAATTTTATGTAATAAATTATCGAACAGTTCTTAAGTTCTGCCATCGAAATTACCAGAAAAAATGTGCTAACTTAACAGCATATTTCAGTCAATTAATTTATAGGCACATTTGTTTAACAGCCTTGTGTTTAAAACGCGTGTTTCCACCCTCCAGAGATGCTTTGTTCATCCTCAACGCCGACAGGTGGCGACCCGGGCAGCACATGACGGCGGTCGCGTCCATATGTCGATCGGCTCCTCGGCGGGTCACACTTGAATACTATTATTAGGGATCACGCAAATGTAGTTCGGCATGGGGTCTCAAGGATATCTTCGATCGAGTCTATCGTTAAGGAGCTTACGATACGTCCGCGGGTTGATGAGTCGGTCTTTATTTAAATTATTTGGAAACGTGAAGAAGACAGCTTTATGTTTATTTAAATTTTAAAGTACCTACTCTTGAATCTATATATGTACAATTTGGATTTTTGTAAATTTGGTACCTTCTAATATTTACCTACAATTTCAAACGCCAACGTAAATTATATTATGTCTAGGCATTTTCAAAGGTTGACGTTACTGTTAAGTTTTCATTAGTTTAAACTGTTTAGATTAGGCTAATTGTCGATGTTGAGACTTATGTGGTTATCTGTTATGTTTTATTAATTATAAGACAATCAGTAGACACTCTCAAGACTAACTTAATTTCATGTAATATACATAAAAAAAATGAAAAAAGAATCGAAAATTGTTTTAATGTCGTATAATTGAAATATAACACTTTAATCGAAAATCTAAATGAACCTACTACCAAACTACACTTTTTGAGATTGATAGGACCAGCAAAAGTTTGCAGTAAATGAAATGTACACTTTGTACTAAATATACTGTTTGGTTGTAAAAGTTTGCAGTAAATAAAATATACACTTTTTACTAAATATACTGTTTGTAAAAGTTTGCAGTAAATAAAATATACACTCTGTACTAAATATACTATTTGGTTGTAAAAGTTAGCAGTAAATAAAATATACCGTTTGTTTTAAATTTAAATATATAGATCACATGGCCTATAAACTACAGATCACCCAAAACCTGTCATTAGAATAGCCATCGGATCTAAAGCTTGCCTAAAGCCTATAACTAGTACAAGATAGACTACTTACAATATATACTTAATACTATTTGATGAATGTTAAATATTCTTAAAGAGATGGTAAAACGACACTTGAAGAAAAATATTAATAATATGTTAACAAGGCAAATCTTACTCTTTCAGGAGCGAGGAAACGCAAATGTTGAGAACAGCAAAAAAGAAAATGGGCAGGATATATGCTGCACAAAGGACAAAAAGAGCAAAATAAATTAATAGCTGGTGGGCAGGAGGAAAATGCAAAACAGAAGAAAGGAGATTGAGCTATAAGCAGGATCGAGCTGGAGAAAAAAGACATAAGACAGTTGCCGATAGGAACACTGACCTGAGAGATATACTACAAATATAGCAAAACCCATAAACATAAATATGAAATACAAAATAAACATCTAAATTTATTCCTAAAAAATCTGATTAAATTATGACATTGGAAATCGTAAAATTTTCATTTGAAATCGACGACAAAATTACGTATTTCGGAAATGAAAATCTTCATTTATTTATTTACTCAAGTCAAAATAAGTCTAACGTAAACCTTTGGTCTACAAACCGATTGTTTTCATTAATAACAAAATAATTTCTTAAAAGCCACGTCTTTTTTAGTATTCACTCATTTATCCGGTTATGTAACTCTTATAGTCAAGCAAAGAGAGAGTAAAGAAGTAATCAACTTCTCACCACCCCAGCATCTTTAAAGATGAAAATCTAGAAACTTGAAAGTCAGAAATATAAACGTTTCAATTTAGTTGCTGAATAGGATTCATGAGAATTTGTACAATAACTCATAACGAATGTTAAAGTCTAAACGACATATTTGATTTAGAATACTAATTGCAAGATAATCGGTTCTATTATCACATATTGAGGTTCTATATACAACCTGAATGTGATTTTTTTATATGAATCTTCTGTAATAGTAATCTTAAATAGATAACATGATAAATAGGATTAAATATAATGAAAATTCGATGCACCCTACTGCGAGGCCCACTGTCAAAAACGCAGATCTCCACCACAGTGGCCGTTCGACTATTTATTTCCTTTATACTGTCTCACATTGTGTCTAATTATGTTACTACCCTTTAATCATTTTTTAATTTTTAAATTGCCCTAAATATATTAATGGCACAAATATTTTAGTTTATGTAAATGATAAATCATCATCATCATATCATCATCATCATGTATATTAATACGCTAAGGTTAAGATGTTACTCTCCCTTTTTAGAAAAAACCTCACAACTAATCCACATAAATTATATATCATTTTATAGATAATTGCTGGCTCTACCGGCATCCACAACTAAAAAATTTATTATTGCTATTGTTTTTGCAAATTAATTAATTATTAAAATTATATACACAAAACAGCAATGCTGCCATCTAACGGCTCAACGTCAATATGATTGACGGTCGGTAAAATTTTTGTTTAATTTCAAATCCACTCACGTATAAATAAAGTGGCGCTTTAGCTCAATGCTTTTGATACTTGCGCCTCTATATGTCAATTTTAGTAAAATATTTGTTTGATCTGTCATCTGAGCTTCATAATGGAATAAAAACGTAATAAGCAGTGTGCAAAATTAGAAATGAATTGAATACCTGCAATCAATTTTGATTTATTAAATTGAGTTGAATAGTTTATAATGCGAAGACTTCGCACGGGTCACGCTAGTAAGGCGTTACTAGTATTCTATTTACATTGATTCACCGAAAGTTATTATATTCTATCAACCAACGATAGCGATTAAACTAAAACTGCGAATGAAGAGTCAAGCCCAAGATTTAATCTTTCCTGTGCACTAAAATTAGACCTTTTAAACCTAAAATTATTGTAAAGTTTAGTGCTCGGCCGTAGCTATTTATAACACGTAATACTTTTTATTAAACTTTCCTTTCTAAGTACATAAGGAGATATAGATATAGACATATCTAAGAAGTTAAGAGAAGTGGGAAGTATCTACATATGGGTACGTATACCATAATAAATAGAGAAATATATGCTATTATTTTTCGAATAAGTAGAAGGTTTGGATTGGATTTTCACAATTCTTTAAATTTCGCCATATCGATAAAAGTTTAAATTTCTCTTAAAATAATCTTACATCAATAAATTTATCTGGCTTTAACTTATGTATATACATATATAAATGCCATATAAATAAATCATATAAATAAATGTCACGTTATAAGGATGGTCCTCTCAGACAAGCTGCGATATTCTAAATATAATAACAGAGGCATTTTTACGCTCATATTTTTTATTCAAAATACACCGATTAAAAATTATTTTATTTATCGAAGTATGCAATAACCAATGTAATGAACGGTTAGGTAACCAAACAGCAATTGGTTTAAAATACTCAATTTTGTTGTAACTGTGAAGATTTATTTAACAACCAATATTTTCCTTCGAGGTATAGACGCATGTAACTACGTTTTAAGGAAAAAGTATATAATATACTTTTTAAGACACACGCGACAATTGGTCCCATAGTATATATTCAGCTATACTTGAAATATTTTTTCTCAACGCAGACCTGAAAAGCCTCGAAATAATGATGCATTCACACGCCATCACCGACCCCCCTCCACCCACGCCGTTATCATTTCGAAAAGTATATAATTGTTGGCAATTTCATGCTAACATTCTGCAAGTGAATGGACGCCATTACCGCAACTCCACTCAAGGCTCTCGCGTCCAATTGTTTGCTAAAATGCAGCTAATAAGTGCATTTGCTTCAGAGTTTTTCATAGAACTTGGCTTCGGTCCGGTGATTTCCACCTCTGTATCGTGGGTTGAAAGTGTTACCTGCTCGGCAGACTAGCTTCTATTATGTAGGTTTATAGAAACTCGAGAGAATACGAGATACCTGTGGTAAATAAAGGATCTTCGTTCAATTTTGAGTCTTTCACAGGTAAATAATTTTTTGTTTAGTTACGAAAACATGTCTCTCAAGTAAAATATATTATATTATTCTATCCAAGAGGTCGCACCAATTCAGATCGCACCAATTCAAGAGAACGACTGCTACAATACTTCGAATATAACATTGAAATTTAATGGTGATTGTTAAGAAAAATATCCAGTTTGAACAAAATAGGTGACAATACTCATACTCACACTAACGAAATTATATTCGTCATTTTTACATATCGTACTGCTATACATCTACTACACATCTGGTAGATAGGAAAATTCGACATAGCTAAAATTAAATTATTGTGTAAAATATTACTTGTACACATAAAAAAATTATTGATATTATACGTTGAAGGCTTGGTAAAAATCCGCAATCAAAATCATTAAGTTTATTACCTAGCTCCAATACAACACAATTAATTACCAGCGACATCTGTTCTTTTTACAAGCAACCATCGTAAATGTAAAGTTTGATTATTCACCAATAGGTGGCAGCAATAATTTAATTTTTAATAAATGTCTATAATATGCATTCATATTTATACGTTAGCAACTATACCAGTCATCGTTGTCAGTTAGGCTCTGGAACCTCCTAGATACAATCTGGAGGAAGAATATTTAACCACATAGAAATGTAGATTTTACATGACTTGTATTTGAAGACCTAAAATGTTTGAAGACCTTCTCGCCCGAAAAGCAGTCAAAATCACTAGATGTGACATATCTGGAAAATCCAATAAACAATACCAGAGAGTAAATAAAACTTGAATACGCCTTTGAGTCTCTCAAAAGAGTCCAAGGACGGTACAAACATCATTCTTACGTCTACTTTGTTGACATTCACACAAATAATATTTCGATTATATTTTGGACTAAATAAAGTTTGTTAATGGCGAAAGCACGTTTTGTTTATTGAACAAATTCCAATCACATAAAAACAGTTATAAAAAATGTATACATAAATGTAAATATACATATATATTTAATATTTTTGAATATGTATATATATATATATATATATATATATATATATATATATATTCAAAAATATTTACCAAACTTCAACGCTTGGACAATAGCAAATGCATCAGTGACTCAAATGTAGCCGAACGATGAATTTAACTAAACTTGAAATCGGGAATTTCGAAGCGCTCTTTTAAGCTTGAAATATATACTTTTATAAACTTAATACATTTTTACAGACCAAACATACGCATGTTTTCTTATCACCTATTATATTCATAAAATTAATACGTAAAATTCACGTTTAGCCGTATTATGAACGGGTGTCTATGCCTGTGTGCCTCACTGATGCAATCTTCGATGCATATTTATGTACATGACTGGTTTCCTGGCTTATGTAATAACATGTATGCACTCTCAGTTTTGTCATTCAATATGCCCTCGCCACAAATTGATCGATGGTGCAAATATTGTTCCATAACTAAACCGTAGGACAACCAGTTTAGATATTTTCCAATGCAGAAGACAAAAAAACTAAGTAATTACTTACACACACACACGCACACACACACATGTTTATATATATATATATATATATGTGTGTGTGTGTGTGTGTGTATATATATATATATATATGTATATATATGTGTGTGTGTGTGTGTGTATATATATATATATATATATATATATATATATTTATTTATTTCTTACCTGTCTGAGACAAAACTCTGGAAATACATATTACTTTCTCCTTTCAGCTCATTATTTACACTAACTATAGTTAAATTGGTTATTTAGAGTTCCGTAGTCACATGTCAGAAACAGAGATTCCGTAGCCAGGTTATGTGGTAGAGGTTGTTTGCCTCTGTCTATCCATATGTGACAGCGCCATAACTCGTGGTGAACTCACTTAACACATCGAGTTATTGAAGAGGTCAGATAGAAAATGTATAGTATATTTTATATTATACTCCAAATACTTTTGCTGCGGGACCCTCCAAAGTATATTAGGCAATATATGTACATAAAGAAAAATAAAAATTAAAATGTTATGTATATTTTAATTTTTGTTTAACATACATAAAAATTGTATTAATATTTATAAATATTATAGTTTTATCAAAATAGTATGTACCCTTAAACGGCTAAAGTGTTACAAATAGATACCTACCATAAGTGTACACAGAATCATCGTAGCGCAAGTTTTAGTCGTAATTAACAGATTTTATTTTAGGTATTCATCGACCCACTCAATATAATATACCTACAGTTCATTTGATTAGGGTATGTATACAAAATATCAAGCAAAGTATAGCAATTTAAAATACGAATTTAAAAGCATTAATCGATATTTACACGTCCGAAAGTTTAATAATTTTTTCTAATTAACCACCATAACATGAAAGAAAAAAATGAGGAGCTTTCTATGATAGAATTAATCAAAACAGCTATATGATCATATAAACGTTTATTTGGATACTACCACTTGTAACTAAAGTAACAAAATCTACCCAGCGTGCCTACTCCGCGCAGGGCCCAGGTAGCTAACCCAGATAGGGCAGATAACAACAATAATTATTGTCACAGTTAACAAGTAAGTGACGGACACGGGGCCGGCACGGAGTGGGCACAGACAGATAGAAAGCGGTCATCCTCCACATTTCCGCTCCTCACGTTGGCTATGACGTGCGTTCACTTCCGGCCGGCACTTGTCACTGGCAGGCGCCGCTCGCCGCTCCCGCTTCCGCTGCCATTTATCTTGGCGCCGTATTGGAAAAGTCAAATGGCGCATTCGACTCTGGAAGTTGGCGTTTGGAGTTTGAATTTTAATGTTAGGAACGGTGTTTTTTCGAATTGTGTTTAATCATTCAATTGCGGTACATTAGTATTGCAAAACCGGTTTTTAAAAGTTTTAAGATTAATAATTCTCAGAAAATTAAATTAATCCAAAATATTCTTAATATAATAATAGGTTTTGTGGCTAATATTCAACGACCAGCTTTTGCCTGGGGCTCCGTTCATATATAAATTTGACGTGATGTTGAATTTTAGTGATTTAATGACATTATTTCATATCATTAAATTCAATAGAACTAAATAAACCTATAAGCGAATGGATAACAAGGCAAACAGAGAGTTACGATTATATATGTATATTTGTAGATATATGTGAATATATATATATATATATATATATATATATATATATACATAAACATACATATGGACGTATAAATCAAATTCCATCTAGTTTCTATATGTCTTTGTATATATCTGTATATAATTACTTAAAGACCTACCTAGGTATAAGTGTTTAATTACTTCAAGCATTTGTTTATATATACACTTAATTTCTACTTACCTACTAACATCTTGGTTACTTCATTCCTTTGTATATACTTCTGCCTATCTATTTCCTTGATTATGTCAAGACAAATGAAATAAGTTCAAACTCGATGAATTTACTCTTCAGGGAAGAGTTCACATCACCACCATCCAGCTTCATTATTGTATCCTCATTTTAATAAAGGGCAGATTTACGTCGCACTTAGTTGTGTTAAAACTTTAGAGACTATTACTAGATTATCGATAAATCTATATCATCCAAATTCGATCAAGGCATCTGTACCATCAATTGTTGAGGAATTCTATGATGTAACTTTAATGTTCATGGACAAATTCTAACCAATTGTTCATTATACTACACTGTGGCATTTAAATAAAAAAATTAATTTGTTAATTAATGCCGTTGATAAGAATTAACGTGCACAAAACAGACCGTACCACAGCATAATTAGGATGAGGAATTGGAAACCACAGTTCAGTGACAGTCTCTGCTTGAAACCCACAATACTAATTTGAAAACAGCAATTTCTTAAGTACCACGATTTCAGCAGACAGTATGCCCACAGTACCCGGAGTATAATAAGAGAGTATCTGCTTGAGACCCACAATACTAACTTAAGAAGAGTAGATCGTCGAGTTTGTTGATTTAAGCAGGTGATACTGCTACAGCGTCAAGACTGAGGAGTTAAAATTGAGCGGCGGAGTATCTGCTTGTAACCCAAAATACTAATTTAAAAACAACTGATCGTCAACTCTCGCGGTTTACATAGGCAGTACCCTTGTAGCGTAACGCTGGGAAATTGGGAGCCTTAGCTCAATGAAAGAGTCTCTACTTAAGATTTATAATACTAATTTTTAAAAAAAGCATTTACTTATGCCTCACGATTTAAACAGGTAGCATCAGGACTGAATAATTGGAACTTAGAGTTCAACTAAAAAGTATTTGCTACCCACAATTCTAACTTAAAAACAGCAAATCCTCAAGTATCACGATTTAAGCATCCAATATGGTCACGGCGTCAGGGCTGAGGAGTAAGAACCTGAAGTTAAATGGTAGAGTCTCTGCTTGAAACCTATAAAACTAATTTATAAATGGCATATCCTCAAGTTTCGCGGTTTATGTAGGTAGTATCGCACAGCGTCAATACTGAGAAATTTGAACTAGGAGTTTAATGACAAAGGCTCTGCTTGAAACATAAACTATTTATTTAAAAATAGTATTTACTTAAATCTCAGGATTTAAGAAGGCAACGCACATGCTCCATCAAGACCTGAGTCTCATCACAGAACCTGTGCTTGAGACCCATAATACTATTTAAAAACAGCTGATCCTCAAATCTTACGGTTTAGGTACGCAGTTCACCTGCAACACCAAGGTCAAAGGTTATGGATCAAAGGGTGAAATTATCATAATATTATATTATCATGAGGACGGAATACGTGTACGAAGTTTCTTGAAAATCGATTGAGAAGAAGTAAATGAAAAAGTGATCGAAAAATTTTAATTAACAACACCAATAGACGAAACGTGAAGCTAAATAAATCGTTTAAAAACGTGACTTCATTCCTTTGTACGTACCCATATAATACTTACCTATTTAATTTGTTACTTTTTTGTTACGTCAAAACATGTCAAACATGTTCAAACTGGATTAATTTGCGCCTCACACACTGATGAGTAACTATCATCACTTTTCAGCTCCATCATCATACCCCAATTTTGATACAGAGCTAATTTATGTCACCCTTAGTCGTGGCCTAGTAGATTAATATTAGACCTATATTATCCAAATTCGATCATGGCGCCTGTGTTGTTCAGTGTTGAGAAATTCTATGATGTATCTTTGATTTTCATTGTCCTATTCTAACCAAATTTCCAGGGGAGTCTACAGGTATCAGTTCCATGAAATTATAAAAATGATCCAAATGGGTTTATAAATGCGGAAATATGAGATAACACTGTACTTACTGTATTTTTTGCCTTCCGTGTGTAGAAGGCAAAAAATATAGTCTAATTGAAAACTTTCTTTTTTAAACTTGATTAAAAATAAAGTTTGAAAATTTGTCAGAATACTAAATTAATATGTAGCTATCAGAAGAAACCACACGAAAATACATATGAGGATTATGTAACTACTTACGGGTGAGTGTGTAACTACTTACGGAAAGTATGTAGTTAAATATATGTCTATCGATTTTGAAGGTGATTTTTTTCAAAATCATCGAAAAAGTTTTTTGAAATTTAATCGAACAAATATATTTTTGATATGGCGTCTCCTTCACGGAAGATGTATTCCGAAGCATTTTAAAGTGAAACCTATCCGCAGGTCTCCCGTCCCCGAAATGTTTACTACGTAAGTTAAAAATGTGAAATATTAGAAAACGGAAATTCAGCAAATACAATGCAACATTATTTTGATTAACTTACAATAATAAATTAACGGAATGCACGTAACCAAGTAGTACCTTTAAAATGTATACTATTCAATGTTCTATATTTACATTGTAAGAGATTGTAATATATAACATATATTATACCATTTTAACGCAAGCGGTTTAATGCAACTAGTTTCACTCAAATAATCAATTTAAACAACGAACGTTTACATCAAAAGCAATTGTAATTCTGCCATACCAAATGTACGGTGAATATCAACCCATCGCTTCCAAACATTCGTATCTCCCCCCTGAATCACGATTGAGCGCCGCCCTCGCCCACCGCGCCCGCCGTCCAAGACGCAGAGGCGGACGCCGAGCAGGGCGGGCGGGCCAGGTAATTTCCTCCGCGGCTGGACACCGGCCGCGCGCCCTTATCGAGTTCCGCCCGGCGACAAGCGCCACTCACACGCGTGCGATTGTTCTGACGCGGCGGCCACTCGTTATTCTCTTTTCGCGCAAACTTTTACCACGATAACATTTTGAACTGGACCGGTGGCGATGAGACGAGTGTATAAATGATATATTTTTATCACTTTGATCGATTGCTGGATGCTATTATTAGAATCCCGTCAAAGTTAATTGAAAAATTAATTGAGATTATTTAAACATTAAATTTAATTTGTTGAAGAATTAAATGTTATGAAGGATTGATAGGCGCCCACATTGGTTAAATTTTGATAATGGGGAAATTAGCTTTATCCAAATAACTTAACTAAAATATGCTAATGATCTGACACTATATAATGAATATTGGAGAAATGTTTGCAGTGCGTTTCATACACGTAATGTCCGCTCAAATGTTTTTAAATCGAATGTAAAATGCCACTTTAAATATCACTATTCATTACCATAATTTAGTTTTGTTTCCATAAATAAAATAAAACAATCCACATTTTTAAAATGATGGGAAAGAGTAAAATAGGTGGTGTAAATTTAAAATCTTGTCAACATATTTGACAAGATTTTAAATTTACAAACCCAAAATTATCGCTAATAAGAGCATGAACACAGGTAAATATTGCTTATAATTACTTATGCTCTTATTAGCGATAATTTTGGGTTAAAAAAATTTAATGACCAGAAACAACATATCCTTTTGGAGTTTCTTGGAGTTATTAATAAAATTTGAGCGCAAATAAAACTGACATGACATTTCAAATATAAATTCATTGTTTAACCTTAAGTTAATTAAAGTTAATTCCATAACTGAATGTAAAACCAACATATGAAGCGTGTATATACCATTAATATCGCCAATAAAATAAATATGTTTAAATTAGGGTTTTGTTTATTGTTTTTTTCTCTTCTTTAGACTCTTAGGTATTGTAACAAAGATCACATTATTTTTTTGGCCTTCTTTATTCCTTGTTTGCAGAAACTATTATAAGAATATTATTTTGATGTTAGAGACGAGGTGGATATATAAGTGAAGTTTACATGCTTTCTGGATTCTTACTGGAGACTTAAAGGTATTGTTCAAATAAATTTAAAATATAATGAGGAATGCATGGAAACGTGTGGACTTATGATATAAAGAGCAACATATTTGGATCTGATACTTCAAATTCGCTTCTAACCGACCATTAATTGGATTGTAACACATAAACTATAATACTTATAGTCTAGTCAAAATAAACATTCAAGGTCAAAGATCATCAGAAATGTTTTTAGATAATATCATTTAAACGGTACGTTTTTACCTACCAAAAATATTCGTATGTTTCGTTGTCCTATAAATATTCGTTTGTGATATATAACGATTTCAAAAATTGTAAAATTCATATTTTTCTTAATATACACTCTTTTCCGTACCACCTTTGAGGTAGAGTACTTGGCGCAATTTTTACATGGTATTCCCTATAGGTATAATCCACGATCGTCCAAAAAAATCTTGAATTAATTTTAAAACAAGGACAACTTTTTATCAATTTTTAAACATGGTGTTATTATTATCATCAATCAATATCCTCAAATTCTATTTCAGAATGCATATTTTCTTCCTCTCTTCTTTCTTCTTCGTCTCCTTCTTTTTCTTTCTCCAATTACCAGATTTCTGTTTTCGATTCTAAATAATTTCATGGATCTAGGGCTTTTTCATTAACATCATAAGCATCTTCATGTAATATGATATATTAAATTCAGTCATGTTAATATTGAAACATGACTGAATTTTACAACTGGTGCATACTGCTGAACAGACAACAACTTTTTTTCATTCACAATTATAATTGCAACCCTTAATGCAATTACAAAAAAATTGTATTAAGCAATATTTGCAGAGGTGACGAGAGTAGAGTTTAAATTTTCTCCAAACCAATATCAAACCATGCCCATCCGCAGTTTTCAGGATCCAGTACCTAACATTACTTGGGTACGATGGTAAACTTAATATAAATGTTGATAAGCAGTACTAGATGTTGTAGGATTAGAGATGTTGTAGAAACCTAACAATACAAATCACAATTTTTCCTGTTTTTTTTGACTGTCGAAGATTACAAAATCCATTTTAACTGTGTATCGTAAGTGTAAATTTACTTTTATTTATTTCGTTTTTTTTATCTACAATCAATTAAGGAATACAATCAGATAGGTGTACGGAAGATGAATGAGTCAAAATATCTATAGTCGCAATCAGTCACCTATAGTCGCCACAAAATCTACATCAACAAGACGCTTTATTCTGAGTTAATTTTCGACTGATTTTTGTTCTATCTTAATTCACATTTTTACAGAATACTGATATATATAATTTAACTTGTATGCACTAAATTCGGAACACGTTCAGTTAGACGAAAATGCGAATTTACTGTTTTTTTAAGGATTTAAAAAAAAAGTTATTTACTACTTTCACTTTCAATTTATGGCAACTTACTATACATTTAATAAATATATAAGTCAAAATGTTCATAACAAAAGTTTTAACTATGCATAAATTTTAAATACGAAAATATATTTAACTCTCTTCTCTCACTCACTTCTACCAATCATAAAAGTTAATTTTTATGTCCTTAATTTATATATTTATTTAATTATTTCTTAATAATTGGGAGTAAGCATATATCAGGAACTATGAAAATTTCCCTATTTATTAAATCAAAAACCTAAAATATAATAATAAAGAAAAATAATTGTAGATACAAACGCGAACTTATATAAAAACATCCCGTATGTTTATCGCATATGAGTGCACATTAACGTTTACAATTTTTGAAATCCTTATATCTGACCAACGATTATAATTTAGAGGAAAACAATTTTAGGACCTTTTTATGGGAAATTTTATGATCTTCAAATTGAATAACTAGTTTCGAAATAAAACTTACCGATTAAGGGGTATTAGCGACAAAATATTTTCATGACTTTTAACCTTAAATAAAGTTTTTAGCAGAAGCCTAACCGATGTGCAGTTTTGAAATTTCATTTAAAATGATGATTTCATCTCTATCGGTGTTTTGGCTAAATTAGAATATTTTTGACTGTTTTTACTGGGCTAATTATCATATATTATATTTGAGATATACACATCCAAAATAGTTCGGGGGAGATGGTCTTTCATTATTTTTAACTCATTATTTTTTTGCAATGTTTATATTATCCGCTATGTATATTTCATTTTGTTTATTTTTTTAAATTTCTTTCAATATTTCCTATTGACGACAATCGTTGTCAATAGGAAATATTATCGATACGATGAATATTTTCTGCTGAAAGACAATAAATTAAACTAACAACGCATTTATTCTCTTTTTCTTCAATAGTTTTATTTTATTGTATTTAAATAAAATTCACTATATTTTGAATATAACGAATTGTAATTATCAAATGGTAAATAATCCGGATATATTTACTGATTTTTTGATAATAAGTAGTTGGTTTCTAATCAAATGGTAAATAGTCCGGATACATTTACTGATTTTTTGATAATAAGTAGTTGGTTTCTAATCAAATGGTAAATAGTCCGGATAAATTTACTGATTTTTTGATAATAAGTAGTTGGTTTCTAATCAAATGGTAAATAGTCCGGATACATTTACTGATTTTTTGATAATAAGTAGTTGGTTTCTAATCAAATGGTAAATAGCCCGGATACATTTACTGATTTTTTGATAATAAGTAGTTGGTTTCTAATCAAATGGTAAATAGTCCGGATAAATTTACTGATTTTTTGATAATAAGTAGTTGGTTTCTAATCAAATGGTAAATAGTCCGGATACATTTACTGATTTTTTTGATAAGTAGTTGGTTTCTAATCAAATGGTAAATAGTCTGGATACATTTACTGATTTTTTGATAATAAGTATTTGGTTTCTAATCAAATGGTAAATAGTCCGGATACATTTACTGATTTTTTGATAGTAAGTAGTTGGTTTCTAATCAAATGGTAAATAGTCCGGATACATTTACTGATTTTTTGATAATAAATATTTGGTTTCTAATCAAATGGTAAATAGTCCGGATACATTTACTGATTTTTTGTAGTTTTTAATTCCTTTTCCTTAAAGTGAAATGATGTATTGTTTATGAAATCTCATCTGAAATTATAATATAGAATAAAACCTGATTACTATTTTGCCCATATACTATATGTAAATCAGATAAATAATGCATTCCACATATGTACAAACTAAAACCAATGTTTATACAACCCATTTGAAATAAAATTTTCGTAAAAAGTTTATACAAATATACCTCAGTTATCCTTATTCTTTGATTAAACATATACCCATAATATAAAAATATATATAACCTCTATTCATAAAATGTTAAATAAAAATTGTCTTGCTATTGTCGGTGTAATGATATGATATATTCCACGTTTTGTAGGGAATCCTTTTTCATACTGTGCATCCACGAGAGTACTTCACGTAATTCAAACCTCTTTCCCTTTGCAGAAGACACACTTTTCATTTCCAATTAGAGCTACAATGTGTTCGCAATCCATTACAGTTGCGCTCAGAAAAGCTTCTCCTTTGCGGGTCCGGAGTCCGAGACCTACAAAATCAGAAAATGTTTAGAGCACATTGTACTTATACCACCGTTAATATTTCATAGTTTTGTGGCAAACTTTTACTGACAGTGTGAACTAAGAGAAGAAGACGTAAGGATCGTTTATCGAAATATATAAAGGTTAATACATATATGACATGCACATAAATATTTCGAAGGGAAAAAAGGGAGTGCTCACAGAAAAGAAATAGATAAAAGTTGAATGAAAATACGTAACGTATAACTTTTTGGACATATTTAAGGAGTAAATCGATGGAGCACTTTGTGTGCCAGAGTCCAAGTTGTTCCACAGTTTTGCAGCCTACATTGCAGGGGCGTGCAACGTTTTTTGGGTAGGGCAAGTTATTAAAAAGACACTTAAAATTTTTTGGATAATCAAATCCAAAAACTATATTTACCCCATGAGCACATATATTAATGCAAACGATGTTAAATTGTGAAGCAATCAATCATATAAAGGTTCATTACACTTGCGCTTTCTATTAATACGTTTTCAATTATTTCGATAAATATCCTAATAATTGCTTTTTATCATTATTTATAAAATTACTTAGATAGAAACAAAAGCAACTTAACGCCGATGAAAATTTTACTTTCTATTTGTTATTAAATGAAAGAAAGTTAACAAAATTATTAAAAACTGTCGTTTTTAATAACTTATAAAACGTTATATAACAAAAATAATTTTCGTTCGCAATTATTTTAGCACAAATAATTTATTTTAATTAGCACAAATATTTTATTTAAAAGCTTATCGCGCCTCTGACACCTCGTAAATGATTCTTCAATGCATTGTGTATTAAATTTTGAGATGAGGAGAATGAGAAGGTTTTCGGAAAGTAATCAAATACTATGAACACTTTAGACCGTAAAACTGTAGCTGAGAGGTAATGAAGTGATATTACAAAGGCCACACATCAAAGTGAACCACGATTTTTTACTAGGCCACAGGGATAAATGTATTAGTTTACATTTCAAAATTAATGTCTTTCATTACAGTTTATATTAATTGAGTGTATATAAATTTGCTTTAATCGATTTTTATATATTCTATAAATATGATATATGGTTAGAATTGTATTTAGGCCTAATTTTATTTAGTTTTGTACACTTTATAATGCAAAAGAGGGAAATGCAATATTAACTTAGTAAGTGTTCATTAGACTTGTATCTTAATAGCGTTGTCGTACTGAAATATCCAGATATTTTTTCTTTAGTTTAAGAAAGCGCCGTTTCTTTTGACTGTATCTGTACGATTCCTTACGTTTTCAATACAGTATTAACAAAAATGCATTTTTTACTATAGTACTGCTGCTACAATACCAAACAATATTTCAGTGAACTCAGAATTCCATTCCTTCTTTGTTAATATCCCTACATATTGCTTCCAATTCAATTTCTTCTTTGTTAATAGCCGTACATATTGCTTCCATTTATGTAATTTGTCATATTGATTTTCATTGTTTAGCATAAATTTTATTGAATTTTATTGTACGAACAACATATTGGGGAAATCGACGTCTGTCTAAAAATATTGGTTAAAATAAAAATATCCGCTGTGAACATAATTATTTATCGTAGTGGTTACCACCCGCTAAAAATGTACCGCTGCTGTGAACTGGATTTAATCTTCGTTATTCTCATGTTATCTTTATTATGTCATTTCGTGGCCGAAAATACGACATCTTACAGCAAGTCGTGAGGATGAAGGCACGTTCTTTGAAGCGGTCGGCGTTATTGCCGGTCTTCATATCCGAAGCCCATTAAAGCATCAACGCAGCCGTCAACCTTACAGGTGTGACGGCGTCGCGAAATCACGAGTATGGAAACGTATTCGCCTTCCTTAACCGGATAAATTGAACGAAGGTCACGAAGTGTCTACGCGGAACCGCGAGCTATATTATTATACGTTCGACAGGCCGAAAATTTCATGTTCGCCATTTGGAAATATAAAAAATATGAATAATAAAAGTAATTGTTTCCAACGCCGAAGCGATCACGATTTGCTTTAATTGGTCCAGTCGAGCGATTGAGCTGTGAAGTGCTTTTATTTTGTTTCCTTGACGTGAAAAGTGACTTATGATATACTTTCGTTTCAATTTAAATTAGAAATAAATTATTATACTAAAGTAAGATACGTATATTGAATACTAAAGGAAAAATAAGACAATGAAAATACTGAAACATAACATTGCTATATATTTCCAAAATTGATTACGTTTAATTTTGCAGTTATTTTCTGAGTCGGACTAAGAAAGAATGATATCGTATCATAGAGCTTGACAGCATTTCTCTACTTCAGCAAAGTACAGTGTTAAGATTCATGACATTATGATTCATCTTAAAACAGATCGAAATTCATCACATCCAGAGTCATATCTTCTCGAGAGTTATCTGTAAATGTGGTCCACAGGTCACTAGCTGAAGGATAATTTTTCAAATATTAAATCGCTATCTGAACAATAATATTCAATCAGATTAATGCCGAATAATGAAAATCAACATGACGAATTACATAAATGGAAGCAATATGTACGACCATCAACAAAGAAGCAGTTGAATTCCGAGTTCATTGAAATATTATTTAGTATCCTAGCAGCAGTACCACAGTAAATAATGAAGCATAAGCGAAGATGAAGAAAGAAGGAGTCATATAGACACAGTCAAAAGAAACGGCACTTTCTTAAACTAAAGAAAAAATTATCTGGATATTTCAGTACGACAACGCTATTAAGATACAAGTCTAATGAACAGTTATTAAGTTAATATTACGTTTCTTTCTTTTGTATTACAAAGTACACAATACTAAACAAAATTAGACCCAAATACAGTTCGACCCATATAGCATATTTGCAGAATATTTAAAAATCGGTTGAAAGCAAATTTAAACTGATTTGACAGAC
This sequence comes from Druceiella hillmani, assembly GCA_039881145.1. NCBI lineage: Eukaryota > Metazoa > Arthropoda > Insecta > Lepidoptera > Hepialidae > Druceiella > Druceiella hillmani. The sequence goes on from JAYKKI010000008.1 coordinate 31,569,599, forward strand.
ATTGATATGTTTAAGTTAATTTAAAATCAATTATACTAATCTGTAATGAAAGACATTCATTTTAAATATGAACTAATGTCATGATAAATGTAAAATATCTATAATCAGGTAATATTTTTGTATTCATGCTAAGTTAATCAGGTAATATTTTTGTATTCATGCTAAGTAAAATTTATTGTAACTCTCCTTTTCTTTATGGGATTAATATAATTTAAGACTTAATTAGCTCTATGTAGAGTTAATACTAGATGATAACAAAGATAGTGACTACTTACTTGACGTATTTGATCAGTATAATACGTATTTGGTCACTATTTTGATCGCCTGACGAAAATCAAAAGATAACAGCACTTTAATAATCTACTAATTGGGGAAAATGAATTTGAAATACTTACAATTGAATGTATAGTTTATTAAAATACCTCAAGCCGCAAATCTTCGCCTACACATTGACATCATTTGTGGAAAATTACCACAAATTGTGTAAAAGTGTAGGCAAAGATTTTCGTAGCGACACCACAAACAAATTTAATCAATTTCCTGTTAATAATTACTGCGATTCTGAGATTTCAACAAGTTAAGCCTTACTGGCATTTATCTCGATACCAACGCTAGTATATGTGCAGTCTATAGATGTTAATGACTGCACAGCATCACTTTGAGCCAGCGAGAGTTAGCAGTTAGCGAATCTGTCATTTAACACATTGATAACCAACGGTTTAATAAGCTTCACGCCCGGCCATCTGGCTCAAGATCGTGGTCGTCCGCCCCAGAAAGACGGGCCACGACTGCCGCCCTATTAACGGTGGCACTCATTATTATAATGTTAAACTTTTCATGTTATTACATAATTGGCTGACGGCGGGATGTGGCGTAGGGCGCGCTAGGGTCAGGTTGCAGGTGCGCAAACCACGCGAACGCTCGTGACTTACGCGCGAAGACGCCGAGCTATGCTCCTTTGTGCTGAGGACTTAAGCGCCCGCAAAAAACACTTAATAACCCGCCGCCCGCCACAATGCCAGTAGTTTATTGAAAGCAATATGTTGGACGAAATACGTGCCTCATATTTAACTTTGCATTTAAAATTTTACGAGAACGGCTTCTACAGGCTGTCCGAGGTTGGCAACAGATATGTAAAAAGATCAGAATTGAAATATGTTGTTGCAAGTAATGAAGCAGCAAACTGTACGTTCAAAATTACCACCTACCGTTTAGGTTTAGATACCGTGTTAAATACAATGAAGAGTCATCAAAAAAGAGATGAAATCTAGTCCTTAAAAATATGAATAAAATTTTACTTTACTGAATTAAGACAGCAAGTATATGGCTACCTAAAATATACACACACGCGCGCGCGCCCGTTTGTATTTGTGTGGGTGTATATATATATATATATATATATATATATGTATATATATATATATATATATGTACAATAATTATAATAGATACATCCATGTATATATTATAATTATTGTACCATTTTAACCGATATTAAATTGGATGTAGTTTATAAACTAGGTATAAGAAATATGGTTTCAATTCTTTGACATTTATTTTTTATATTATAGATATAAAAAAAAATATTACCTTTTACTGGAAATAAAAGGACACTTTCTGTTTATTTGTAACATATTACTAGTCAGAAACATTCTCTATAATTACGTATTATCCTAATATTATTGATTATATATTATAATCAATATTTTATACACATATATTAAAAACAATATGTAATATATGTATTTAATTTTATTAAATACATATATTACATATATTAAAAATCTTAATTTGATATACATATCTTAAAAATATTAATTTGATGTACATATATTAAAAATCCCCCTACTATTACTAGTCTTTTTTCATTCAAGATTAATATCAACCATATACCTATTTTATAATTTTCATTTGTTATTAATATTTTTCCATAAAATGAATATCATCAGCACTTGCTACAAATATTGTCTATATTCAGTAGACTATACAAAATAAAGAAACATGTCGATCAGTTTCTTATAATGCCTCTCTTAGATGCCATGATTCTTCCCTCCTAGAATAGACAGCGGCTTCTAATACGTTTTGACCTTTATCCTTTGTTTATACTTGCTCTAACGAATATCAGTAAAATAAGTTATAGATACTCGTTTTAACATATTTATTAATATATTCTTAGAACTAATTTACCCATCTTCAATATGAATCAAATTAAAATGCATAGTATTTTTTTTATTTATTTTACGTAAGTGTCTACACTTATATAACCGATAGATATTGCGTTTAAAGTTATTTGCAGCCTCTAACTTATCAACTATCAATAGTTCCAAACTCACGAGCCTGTAGCGGACAGACGGATAGACAAAGAAATAATTCTACGATGACTCCAATTTCTTTCAACCTTTTAATGACTAAACTCTATATAATAACAAAACTGTTAAATTCATCAAGCGCTGAAATTGTAAATGAAGAAAGTAATGAAGATTCAAAATGAAAATGTTATTATCAATGACATTACATTAAAAAACAAGTAAAAAACACCAAGCTAAAGCTCACGCGGAATATATAGAAAGAGATAAAAGAATTAAAGAAATCACGTATATAAGAGACAATTGTAATGAAGACAACGTAGCTACGTGTCTTTTAAGAACCACTTTTGGAATGCGAATAACGTGGCTATTAAATATAAACATCATCTGTTACAATTTAAGTCACTCTTAAAACGTATTTACAAACGAAACCGCCTGTATCAAGTATGAGGACTATATAATAATGACATGGCCAGTAGGTACATGCACCGGGTGAATGTACATCATACTTACAGTTTGTTACAAATCGACAATTATAGTAATATGTGCGGTGCGCTATTTGCCGCTTCACAATGGAGCCGAACTTTCGCATTGAATTTTAAATAATTCACAGAAAAATTATTATCGGACACCGCGAATAACTGTTTCGCCGATTTCAACTCCATTACGTATCGTAATTCGGCGATAAATATTCAATCTGCATGGCTAGCTTTCACTGCTCGGCTGCGACGCTCGAGAATATAATCTTAAGTTTAATCTTCATGTCTCATTTTGAATCAAATATAAGAGTCGTCATGTCCGATTTTCAAAATCGGACATGGCGACTCTTTTTCTTTCAGACTTAAGAGATTAAATTATTTTTAATATCTTCTCTTTGAAGTTTTGTTGCATTCTTATACGTAATATCATATTTTTGTGAAAGCGAATGATTTTATGAGTTCGAATCACATATTTTTGTGATTCGAACTCATAAAATATGCCTGATGTTCTAGGCGTTCATTTATTTCATTATTTTATGCAAGTTTTGTCCGCGACTTCGGTAACGTTGATTTTTTTTTATTTTTGCAGTAAATTTTTTGTACAGTAAAAAATGTTTGCATTTCAAAAGTATGCTTAGCCGAGATAAAAATAACTTATATCTTGGCTTGTTTAGATCTCAAAAGTATGCTTAGCCGAGATAAAAATAACTTATATCTTAACTTGTTTACATCTCAAAAGTATGCTTAGCAGAGATAAAAATAACTTATATCTTAACTTGTTTAGATCTCAAAGGTATGCTTAGCCGCGATAAAAATGACTTATATCTTAGCTTATTTACATATGAAAAGTAAGTTAGCCGAAATAAAAATAACTTATATCTCAACTTGTTTACATCTCAAAAGTATGCTTAGCCGAGGTAAAAATAACTTATATCTTAGCTTATTTACATCTGAAAAGTAAGCTTAGCGGAATAAAAATAACTTACGTGTTAAGTTGTTTACATCTCAAAAATATACTTGACCGGAATAAAAATAACTTATATCTTAGCTTGTTTACATCTCAAAAATACCCTACACCGCGATAAAATTATCTCCGTCTGTATTATCCCCGCAAGATTTTTATTTAATGCAGCTCGGTAGTTTATACGTGATGCTCAAACAAACAGACAAAAAGACAAACGTAAAAATGAAAAGACAAAAACTCTTCCACGAAATATTCGATAGAAACAAATGGTAACCTATATTTTATTTTGCACATTATTCCAGTGAGTTTCAAAAAATTGAGCAACTGGTTTTTCCGTGATTCTATTCAATCACAGACAAAAATTTTCTGAAACTTTTCAATATACAAAGTCACTCTAGCGAAAATTTTTATTTAATAACCTCCATAAAAAATAGCGTAATGTTTTCTAGTGAGGTGTTAACTAAACTACTTCTGAGATATAAAGCTATAAATTTTCATAAAAATCGGTCTAGGGATTTTCGTGTGATGCGTGCACGAACTTGATCTCGTTGCCATATTATTATATGTACTCATATAGGTAAGACACCACTCACTATATACATTATCAATTCCGTTATTTTGTACATTATCAATTCCGTTAGCCTACTCTGGTTATCATTATGACGTAATCTATTGTTAATTAATTATCTGTCTTGAATGTATGAAGCCACAATCTCTAAAGCAAGTAAATTAGAAAAAATTTAAACAGAATACAAAACCGAAATTAAGTAAAGACTCACTTAAGAATACTTTACTGATTTAAGAAAAGAAAGTAATAATTATGAATCCTTTGAAAGAAATATACAAGACTTGAAAAGGAAAGTGAAGAAATAAAACCTGAAAACGAATTAATTAGGGGAAAATTTTTCCAGACAATCCTCAAATATGTATATAGGTGTCCCGTCTACGAAGTGTCGGTGATAGAGGAAATTAATACATATACGAAATAAAAAAATGTATTACCCTAGACCTAATAGTTATGATAGATATGATTTTTTAATTTTTGTTACTGCGCATGAAAAAAACTTTTATTAGGTGTTACTATTTCTCCTTTTTTATGATATAAAATCTTTAAGAGAATATTCGTCTTCCTAAAATATTATTCATTCGCTATTATTGGCCACTTTAAAAATTAAAAATACCGAAACATATGCCTTTTTTTAATTACAAAACGTGAAGTGGTTTTTGGACAATGCTGGTGTAAAAAAAATGTACGGCAACCTTGTAGAACTTTATTTTAAAAAAAATCTACAATTCACATAGAATCCAAAAAGTTATAATATTCTGGTACTAAGTTATTGTAAAACATGTTTTTTATTCCCAAAATCATACCATTGCTAATTTTTTCGGTCACGGTAAAATAAAACAAGTGCAGTATTTATGATCATACCGCATTTATTATGTTTTTTTTATTACAGTAAATGCACAAAATGCCTCCATTAGCTCTTATGCGTAATCAGCATACTCTTACAAAATTTCTTCTTAAACTTCATAAGGTCATTTCGTTGTTTTTTACCACTTCAGACACATGGTGTAATTTTTGTTTTAATTGTCGTTCATTATCGTCAGTAGTATCATTCTTCTCTTCTCTTCTTGAAATATCCCCATAGAAAATAGTTCAATGAATTGAGGTCTGGCGAACGTGGTATCAGTGCACCATCGTGCTATAACCATATCCTGTCCAGTACATCTTTTGGTATTCGGTTCAAGAGATTTCCAAGTTCCTCTTTTAAAAACCGTGGGTAACGACCTCCACTCGGTGAAGGTTCTCGGTGGGTGTTCAAATGGATCGATAATTTTGCCATCCATGAAACCACAAACGACTCCGAATTGATATTGAAATCTATCTTGCCTTACTATGCGGGGATTCTCGACGTCCCATTGGTGTAAATTGTGCATATTAATTACTCCAATTCTTTTAAAACATGATTCATCGCTCCATTAAATTGAAACAAAAAAGCGGATCTTGCCTGCATTAATGCAGTATCTCCCGACAGAAATCTATTCGTCGTTGATAGTCAGTAGGTATAGTGCTCGCACTCATTGTACATGGTACGGGTACAAATGATTTCTCCTTAAAATGCGGTGTACTGTACTTCTTGCGACACCAGTACGTAGAAAAATCCGTCGAACACTAGTAGAAGGAGCTGCTTCTTCTTCGGCCAGCACTTGGCACTCATCAAAATTTCTAAGCCTTCCTTCAGGAACTACATTTACCAGGAATTCGACCCTCTAAATATGCGTTATTTACACGAAGAAAGACTCTGTAACCGGGATAGGGTTCGCGATTAGAGTAGTGCTCGCGATACGTACGTACGGCTTTCCAAGTACTCCCATCACATAGCCCTTAAATGAAATACATTTCTGCATAATTACGAGCATTGTGGGTCTCATTGTGCAATGCAGTCGGTCAAATAACATCCAAATAACAACCACAAATGAGGTCCAATTCAAGGTAGTACGTACGTAGGTCAACAAATAAAAACATTGGTAGGGAAAAAACAGCAAAAAACACGTTGTTAGCTCCGAGCGATAATCAAGTCACTAAAGAAGCGAAGTAGTTGATGGGAGGAGTAGAGGGGATCTCTTGACGGCCTAACTAGAATAATAAAAAGACCATACGAGTGAGAAAAAAATAGTAAAACCATTCAGATAAGGGCTTGGTTTGATCGTTAGTATTTCTGCGAATGCGGAGTTATTTCAATATAGCAGGCATTTTTTGAATGTTTACAGAATTAATTGTAACAATGTTACGTTTTTGGAATCTGTGTGAATTGTAAATGTTTTTGAAATAAAGTTCCACAAGGTTGCCATACATTTTTTTTGCACTAGCATTGTTCAAAAATCACTTTTTATATTTCGTAGTTGCACATTTTTCAGTATTTAATTTTTATGTTGCCAATAATAACGAATTAATAACAGATTAGATTTTAATCAGGAAGACGAATATTCTCTTAAATATCTTGGGTAATAAAAAAGCAGAAATACTAATAATACCTAATAAAAAAAAAATTTTGTTTCATGCGCAATATAAAAATTTAAAAAAAAATCTCTAAAACTATTAAGCCTAGCATAATAATATTTATTGTTTCGTATGTGTAATCACCCTCTCTAACACCAACATTTTGTTGGTCCACTCCTTACAGGACACCTGTATATAGACTTTTACAAGTCAAAGTCCATAGCTTAGCTGAATAAGATATGTAAAATTAAGCCGGAGTTAAGGGTTGGTTTGTTTTAATCCTAACCGAAATTTAAAAAAATTATGTTTTTATTATGTGATTTTGGTACCCACTCTGTACCGATATGAAGTTATTCGTCCTTCAAATTCGTCCTTTCCTGAGACACCTTAAAAAAATATTCTTTCCAAACACTTTCCAGACGTTTCAGTATTTGTCAGCGCTAATTCAGTTTTAAGTGGTGTAAACAAATAAAAAAATTTATGACAAAAACAAAAAAGAAATATTTTACAAAAAAATATATTAAATATCAAAAGAAATCCAAGTGAGAATGCAGAAAATTAATTTTCTGAGACATGTGACAACCTGAAGCTTGAAAATATGTCAGAAGGTTTGATATAAATTGTTCATAGTCGAGTGATCAAGTGTCACCTAGATCACCCGACTATGAACAATTTATTAATTTAAATTTTCGCAACTTTGAAAAATGAAAGTCACGCACTTTTTTCCAATGAATTCAATTTGACCACAAAATTTGGATCCTTCTTAACCCTTCTAATGTCTGGCCCCACAAAACTTCCTTCTTCTAGTTTTGCATCATTAAATCTTGGAAATATACTTCCGTCCGTAAGAGAGCGGTTGCTCTAAAGCTTCCAAAAACTATTATGCACGAAATATTGAAGTAGGATATTAAATTCCATCCTTTTAAAATTCAAATTGTGCAAGCGCTTCAGCCTAATGATTTTAATTTGAGTAAAAATTTGTGCGAGACAATATTGGGGTGATTTTGCAAAGTAAACACTATCTTTTGGAGTGATGAAGCCCATTTTCGTTTAAATGGAAATTTTAATAAGCAGAATTGCCGTTATTCACCTATAGGAACCAAGGTTTGAAACATCACAAGTCACTTCACAGTTACAAAGTGACGGTTTGGTGTACATTGTCAAGCCGTTGAACAATCGGACCCTATTTTTTTGAAAATCATCAAGGGTGAGCCATTACTGTGAACAGTGTTTCTAACCGGCCCATGCCTAACGATTATTTTCTGCTAATATTGAGAGAACATCCTGCCTACACTTCACACACATGGTTTCAACAAGATGACGCCACACCTCACACTGCTAGAGAGACCATGGCGCTTCTTCATAATTTCGTCCCTAACAAATTAATGAGCCGTTTCGGTGACATCCCCTGGGCACTCAGGTTGCCGGATATCACTCATATCTACCACCCATGGACTTTTTTCTGTGGGGGTATCCGAAAATCAGTCTATGAAACAAACCCAGCGATCATCTCAGCACTGAAAGAAAATATCGTTCGCGAGGTTAATGACATCCCGACGTTACTATTTCAGCGAGTGGCACGGAATACTTTTCCAAATTCCAAGAATGTATCCAACGTGACGGTCAACATTTAGACGAAATAAAAGTAATTGAAATAAATTTATATCCTTTGTAGTTTTTTTTTATTTAAATTTGAAAACCTAATTCTGCCACCGGATACCTTTATGTAATGTTTGCCTCGAGCTCTGCTGTCCCACTCATTAATAAAACAACAAAATTTTCTGTAACCCCCTTGCATGCTTAATAACATCCAAACAACTTTTAAATCAGAACATGTCTTCCGAGAATGTTCCATGTGCTGTACGTTCTGTAGTTGATTTTTTAAGTTTTCATATGTTTCTTTTGCAGGAACTCCATGTGCAATAGGTATAGATGGAAATTTAATTCCATTATGTATTAAAACCGCTCTCAAACTGATTTTCGACGAATCAATAAATAGTCTCCACTGGTGAGATGAGTTCACGGAAAACATTTTTGTGATAAGCCCATGCACATTTTTACAAGAGATTAGATGATTTTCCTTTTCAAAAAAATTTACTAAATTATTATGCTACTTCCGGTAAACATTAACTCTTGTGTCTGGATGCAGTAAATTCCATTGGTTTAATCTATCTTTTGTCAAATCAAGATCACGAATCAGATCACTTAGTTCACTTCGAGTTATTGAATGTGATGCCGTGCTTGGCAGTTCGTAGTCGTCACGGTCAAAATCGGTATGGTAGGAAGCAAAAACATCATCGTCATCTTTCAAACCACGATTACCACGAGAAGTTGACTATTCTTCAGAAGTTATGGGCGTTGGAGGTTGCAAAGGAAGTATATCATCCTCATAGGAAACTGGCTTTGACACTGACGACACGCGCGGATATTTTACAATATTTTTAACTTAAATTTGATTCCAGTACTTTTCGTTAAATAGAAATAACATGGTTTTCTATTCTCACCATATAGCAGCTGGGCTGGCTAAAGGTATTGATGGGTGAGTACCTTGAAGTCATCCTGTAAAGTAACGTAAACATCTCGAACACAAAAAATTTGCACTCCAATATTTACTTAAATTCTCTTCAGTACATAATCTAAAGTATAATAAACGATATGATTTGAACAGTCGTGACGAAAACTTCTTCGAATTTGAACGTGGTGTAAAGTAGCCACACACAAAACAAAAAAATCTTGTGAATTTATATACACATTCTAGACATTATTATGAACAACAAAATTCAAAAACAAAGCAACAAAATGAGACATGCATGAGATAACAACGTAAACATAAAGTGATAAAAATAGTCAAAATTTGGTAGTACTTTACTTACCCAAAACAACAACTCTCATAGTTATTAACCAAACTGTGGGTAGTTTAATACAATATACCCAAGGCACGAATAAATAACAATTAAATACGACGTACGATATCCACATTTATAATGAACAACTGAACATTTTTGGATATTTTTTTTTCAAATATCGTATTATCCCAATCGGACCTGATTTTAAATATTTTAAACATTTTCCTAAGGACATTCTTACTAATAGAAACCAAAATATATAAGTTTTATTACAGAGCAAAAACCATGGTTGTCTAGTGTTATCAGCAACTTTTCTGCATTTTGGGTATTTATATATTAAGATTTATTTAGGTATATAATTAGTAACACTGATTAAGTATGATTTGAACTTGTGTTACATTTACATAGATATACACTTATAAGTGTAAACTTTTAAAGATAAATAACATTTTAATAAACTATTATATACACATTATAATTTACATATTATTTATAACTATGTAAATTTTGTGTAAAGCCTAACATATCTTTAACAAACGTAAAATATAGAATAATAGCTATGGGTAAACTTTAGATAAATATCTAATAACCCATTTTTTCAATAATATTAATTTTAACAGTTTCGGAGATAAGACAAAAAAAGTTTTGGGGGACATTTTCTGTCTCTAAAAGTATTTACATAAAATTCTGAAATAAATATTGTAATATTCGTAACTTACCCTTTTCGTTTGTAGGTTATCAACCGACCGAAAGCGAAAGCTTTTTTTGTACCACATTCGTTCCCTCTAAACTTCTCAGACAAATATTTTTTAGGTTCTTTATCTTGCAAAATATACGGATCAGTAAACTCCAATAGAATACTAAATTTCGATTTCCATCGTCACGCGGTTAAGAAACATGCCTTTGGTAGAAGGATAAGGGCACGTATATGATTCTACAAATTTCCTTTTTAGGGTTCCCTAGTCAAATGGCAAAAACGGAACCCTTATAATTTCGTCCCGTCCGTCTGTCCATCCATCAGAGACTATTGGCACTGTATAGATGAATTATGAATTATGAAAAAAAAATAATGTTAGGTGTGATACTTCATACACGTAACTGAGGGATGAAAAAAATTATCCAGTGCACTTAGGTGTGTGGAGTATCGTTAGATAGGTCCTGAAAATGATAAAGAGGTTTCAAAATAACCTTTTCTCTTTAAGTCAATAGTTGGTGAGATATGACATCTAAAATCTGAAAAAGTGTGTCCCCCTCTAACTTTTCAATTAACATGTGTAAAATTCTGAAAAAAAAGAAGGCAGTAGAACTTAAAATGAACTTTAAAAGAGAATTTGATTTGAGTAAGATATGTTGTGCAACTTTTGAAACATGGCATATTTTCCAACCAACCGCAGCAGTAACTTTATTTGTCACAGTGTCTTTGAGAAATACAAACTTATAAGTTTAATATTGTTTGATCTTACGGAAATCTTCGGGCGCGACTTCGACTCACACTTTGCCGGTTTTCTTATCTTTCGATCTACGAACCAATTAAATACATATAATAACTGATCACGAGTAATACGATAAGTATTTTTCAATAGTGAGACGATGAGACGGAGATCTCAACATATATCCATATATATATTATAAACGTTGGACTACGGTAATTCAGAAATATATCCAGATTACGATTTTATTTTCACTCCTATCAAAATTTTGAGCCGTCTATTCTATATGTTGTATTGATTACTTGTAAAATCCCTTTGGTATTTGAAGAGCACACGATTGGAAAACGGTATTAGTTAATTTATCATGTAATGTGAAATAGGGAAATTTTCGAGGGAAATAGTGAAATTTACATAGGAAACAGTAAAATTGTTGAATTCAAAAATATCAGCAAAGAGTGATGTTTTCCGACCTTTATTTAAAAAAAAATACCATAAGCAATGTCTTGGATAGTTGAAGATGTTGCAAAATAATTTAATTTAGGTTGAAAGTACATTCAAAAAATTATTTTTCTTCGAAGATGTATCTACGATAGTAACCAGTTATTAAATTTCAAACATCTTTTCTATTGAATTTATACGGCAGCAACTTACATTCATTTGTATTTAGAAAATGTTTATTAACATTGAAAAAACATAATTTTTGTTAGAGAAATGTTGTGGCATCATTTCTAATCCTTAACGACTTTATGATTATCCAGCAATATGTTTTTTTCAAGTTTCATTTACCTAAAATACAATAAAAACACAAGTAAAGCACACGTTTACCTCTATGCCCATTATCAAACTCAGTCATACAAATCAGAAAGTAAAATTATACCCTAAAACTTTTACCATTTGGGGGATTGGTCCAAAGTTACAGCTTTAAGATGAAAGTATATTAGACTAATTTAGTAGAATTGAATTTTAACATTTTTAAATGGTTTTACACACATAACCATTATGAATACAAACTTTCTTGCTGCCAAAATTTATTGATCGTTGACTCATATTTTTTTTTTAATTTAATTACAATTGTTTCCATCCAATATTTAAATCATATATTACTAGAAGTCCGTTTTAGATATAATTGTCTGTTCTGAAATGTAATTATTTGTCAAAGGAATTTACTTTGTGTATTTTAAGAGTTTATTTTTCATATCAATTCTAGTGTCACCTAACGCCCACTGAGTCAAGTAACTTCGATCAGCACATGCAAGCGCACGAACTGACGCCGTCGACGCATTAATCAAACCTATAGAAGCACGCTCACATCGGTTTGTTAGTGCAATTATCTAGTAGAAAGGAGGTAACGCGGGGTTTTCAATCATATTCGATGTGCTGAGTACTGAAAGTGAATTCTACATAATATAACTAAAAATAATACTAAACTAAAAAATTAATTGCAGTAAACTAGTTCTTGTACCATCGTGCGTCCGCCTTCGTCGTATTCTACCAGTAATCAAAGAAGCGAAGTGAAAGAAACGTTGCCGGGGGTTCTGAAGTACATATCTCAACAAGGAAGATGATTAGTCCTAAATTAGGTTACGATTTTTAGCAAACCGTCATGAAAATTAAGACCTTTAGTGAAAATATACGAGATATGTTCCTTAACAGGGAAATCTCTTGTTTTATGTTCTGTGAAAAAAACACGTCTACAATAATACAGAAGTTTAAAAAGCAAATTCGAAATAAGATTTGTAACCTGTCACGGTTCTATAAAGCTTTTTCTGCATGCTTTACATTTTTTTTAATTTGTATTACGTACATATATTTCTAAATTTGTATTACATGTATTTTTAATTTGTATTATAAAACTATTTCAACGAGTTTCAAATGTATTGAATTCAGATAAATTATTTCATTTAAATATCTATTGTCATTCAATATTTTCTTAGAAGGCATATACATGCATATTTGAAGTGATATTTCGAGTGATATGTGAGGGCATTGGTGAAAAAAAATGTTTTTTCGATTTCCTTGTGGTTCATTAGGGAATACTAACTAACAATTTAAGGCTAAACACAAGATTTTTACATCGAACATTATAGAAAGGCCCGTAGCCAAGTACTAAGCGATGTTTTTTATTTATTAAACATCCTATTTATTTATACAACATATTATACATTTTTTTAAATTATATATCAATATATGTTAATTTTACAATTCCGTTTTGTGATTGGCTCGCAAACGGAAGTACCAAGTAGACGCAGTAACCCGTAATAAAATTGGTTAGACTGGACCTCCCATGTGTTGCAGGAAAGTAATCGACGAGTACATATCGCCAATATCAAATGTCCACACCTATATATGAGTATTGAAGAAGGAAACAGCATGATCTGCAGATGCTTAAACAATTAACTAAAAGATAAGGGCTGCTCCAATTGTTGGAAGTTCCAAACGCGTTAGATTAGAAAAAAGTGAAATGAAATAGGTAATATCTTTTCATACAGACATAGCACTTACAGAAAAAATATAAATGCTAAAGACCTAGTACGCGCATACGGCAACAGCTATTTATGTGTATATATATATTTATATATATATATATATATATATATATTTATATATGTATATATATATATATATATATATATATATATATATATATATATATGTTACTTTATAGGAATACATTGTCTTTTCATAAAAACAATTAACAATTAAGCATAATAGTACTTCCATATACATCGACTACTCATTCATTGCCCTTATCTAGTGATTGTAATAGAGATAATTCAACTAATGTAATATTGTCATAACCTGTCACATTCCAGGGACATCTAAAGTAAATTACGTCTAAAGTAGGGGTTATCCCCTTCAAAAACTAAATTAAAAAATACAAATGCTGAAAAAACGTGGCTCAAGAAATCAAAATAAATGTAACTGTAAAAAAGAAGAAAACAACCAGAAAGAAACGTTTCGTGGAACAGTTTCTTTTTTTATTTTACGCTTAATGAGAGTAACCTCAATGTTGATTAATACAAGAAGATCAGGGTAGATATACCTCAACTCCAAATAAAGAATTTAAAATTAACAAGAAGAAACCTGTACTTGACTTCTTTGGTTCTGCACCAAATGTGAAGATTGTGAAAAAATGTGACTCGATTTAGAAAGCCTGCTGGTTGGATTCATAAACCTATAAACAAACAAAGCAAAACCAAGAATAATTTTGTTGTTTTCGATGCCTTCAAAAGTTATTAAATTTTTTTCTAATAAAAATAATATAATTCGTGTATTTTTTTGAAATACGATTTTTAATATAGACAATACGTCCTTATTCATAAGGTAAATAAAAACGCTCATAATCTTATTTAATTCTACTGACGTCTCTCAATTAAATTAAATAATAATTTAACATATATTATGATCTCCCTATCTTCTTATGTATAGTTTCATATTTTCATTAATACTGATAAAACATAAAATTTTCTTAAGAACCACTGCCAAAAAACCAACTCAATCTATTGGATACGAATAGTACGACCACCTCATAGTAAACAAATGACGGGATACATGTTACTTGTTGCTGTCCATAGATATGTAAAACAAGCCATGCCCCACTGTTTCACTCGCATGAAATTCGGAATAAGAGAAGTTGTTAGATTTTTTTCCTCTCGTATGTTGCTCTTGGGTATAAACTACACATATACCAAATATCATCAAAATCTATCCAGTAGATTTCGCATTATTGACGAACAAATTAACATACAGGCGGGCAGAGAAAAACTCTAAAAACAATTTTTCTAGCTTCTATTACCATTCTTTACACTAAATCAATCTTTTTCGAATATTTTCTATCTACAGAATTCACTCTTACAATTTTATTATATGCATAGATAATGCGGCATGTGATGAGGTGATTGAGTATGTTGAAAATGTAATATGTTTCCACATTAAAAGCAAAACGTATTATTGAGTATAATATATAAATTTTAATAAGAAGAGAAGTAAATATTAGAGTTTCATTATTTTTGCGAAATATAATATTAGGTTAAATCACCGCTACCGTAATTCCTACATGGAGTTCAAAATATGTTCATTTATATTTTACTGCACTCCTAAATACAAAATGGCAAATATTATTGCACTGTAACGTGATAGAAACGAATATCCAATATAAATTGTTAAAATAATATTTTAAAAATAACAATTATGAACGTTTAATACACCTTAGCGTGGACAGCGTTTTTTATTATATTTCCTTGGATTTCGTACTTAAACTGTCCCTTGTAAAAGAGTGTGTTTCTTCCAATTTCTATTCATTTATAAATGTATTTTTCACTTACTTACTCGTTCTAGAATTTTGGAACCTATCCACATGAATTTGTAGATAATACTTCAAATAAAACTCCAAATTAAAACTCAGCGAAGTTAATACTTTTAAGATATTTACGTAGGTATGGATAAATATCTTAAAAGGTCATAGAATAATTATATAAATATCTTAAAAGGTCATAGAATAATTACATAAATATCTTAAAAGGTCATAGAATAATTACATAAATATCTTAAAAGGTCATAGAATAATTACATAAATATCTTAAAATATCATAGAATAATTACATAAATATCTTAAAAGGTCATAGAATAATTATATAAATATCTTAAAAGGTCATAGAATAATTACATAAATATCTTAAAAGGTCATAGAATAATTACATAAATATCTTAAAATGTCATAGAATAATTACATAAATATCTTAAAAGGACATAGAATAATTATGTAACCCTACTTCGCCTTGTTCCAATATTTACTAGATCAGTTTTTAATTTTCATTTTATTACATGAACCTACACTCATTTTCTGCTTTTTTAAGTGCGTCAGTTTTTCGGCTTTGACCGTCCCTTTTCAAACATATTGCGTGCATAGAGGAGTGTGACATTTGGCATAATTAAAGTTTATATGGAGGAGGGGTGCATAAAGCTACAATTTATGTACATATATTATGTGTTATAAATACATTAATTGATACATTACAAATACATTAAACTATTAATTGTTTACATTCAACAAAAAAAGATTCATTGTTTATGTTTATAGTGTCAATGTCAAACACATAATAGTATGTGGTCAAACAGTCGCACAGAGTAGAGATTGTCGTCAAAAAAAAATTAAAATGTCACATTGATTGAATGAATTTCACGTAAACGAACAACGTCCAAATTTAAAAATTTATTGAATTAAGGTAGAATTTCAACCACTAGGCGATCACTAATCACACTGCGGCAACCATTCTTTTGAATCCTCTTTTCTAAGTGAGGCGCTGTTATAACCTCCGTTATAATAACTGCACAATTCGCAAGTCACAATCATCAATATGAACAAACAGAAAACGTCAAGCTTACTGTCAACGCACCGAGCGAATCTCGCAATCGAAAGGAGTTGACGAAGCCCACGCAACGGCGAACAATAAGGGACCACCGCGGGAACACTCGACAACTTCATTTCTATCAATTATTATTTATCCCCCTCAATTTGCATAGCCGAACGATGCGTAATTTAATTATGAGCTAAATTATTTACTTATTTTGAGGAGTGTGGCCGCGCTTCGACGTCGCGTGGGTGGCGCCATTATACAATCAGACTGCTCTCCACTGTGACTTTAGTACGTCCGACCCACTAGTTTCGACGCGTGCCCGTATCGATAGTTTTAATCGCCGATAAGTTAAAATGTTTTGAAATTCATCGCAGCATACATTACTTTAATAAATTTAATCTGCAAAATAAGTACCTTAGGATCTGATATACTTAGGCATAGAAACCTCATATTTTCTATAAGACTACATCTAAAAACAAAATACCTATAGTTATTTTTTTTTCGTAAGGAAACGATTTTGCGTAAAAACTAAATAGTTTAATGAGGCGGACCAAAAATTGTCATATTTTAATTAATAATTATTTATTTTCAGAAGTACTCATATTTCTATGAAAATCGAATATTTTAGTAACATCACATAATTTATTAAAACTAAAATTAATCAAAAATACTTCTTATAATAAATCTTTAAATATTTCTTAATAAAAAAGGAAATGTTATTCCCAAATATAATGACAAACCTAGTTGCACTCGAACGTGCTAACTAAAAAACAAGTGCAAGTAAAGAAGGGAGGCTATGTCTTATCCACGACAATCTTATTACAATACATCATGTTTTAAGTTTTTTCAATAATTTACTATATGCTATCGATTCTGGAGTGAATTTCGGGACTGTAAGAAGTCTTTCTTAATCCCAAATTAACGTAAAAATAAATTAAGTTAATTAATTGTCAGGTCTCGAGATTCTGGGATTGGATTGGATAGATAGATAAAAAACCAATAAATAAATGGATAGATAGATAAATTCGTACATCATTTTCAATATTTGAACTTTCAAAATTTAGTTTTTTAATCACATAGCACAAAAGCGAATATTATGCATATCTTAATGATCATTTCGTAATTTGAGTCACTGCTAAATCGGACAAGTACACGTTAGAACCATAGATTTAATATACTACGGTCGAAACACGCGTAGTGCACGGTTGCGTAGTTTTTATATCTTTTAAAATTGTTGATGCAAGTTAATTGAAATAAGTTTAATTGAAATTTCTAATACAATCTAGAATTTTTTCAGATTTTTCTAACTCAAGTTGAAAACTTAGACGGAGTGACACGTAGCACTTTTGAAGTTTTTGTTATTTCGTAAAAGACCTTAAAAATAAAAAATTATATATACATATATATATATATATATATATATATAAATAGAACCTCAGGTTCATTTATGTCCTATTCAATTATAAACTATTCGAACAAAATTGCAAAAAACATCACCACTCAATTCGTTTTTTTATATTTTTTAACCTTTTAATTTTATTTATAACTATAAAAACTGTAAACCTGTGACATATAGACATAAAAATAATATAAAAATAATATAATAAATAATATAAAAATATAAAAACTGTAAACCTGTGACATATAGACATGAAATTATAAATATTCTTTATTCCGCTACAACACCCCAAAAATTAAAACTTAATTGCATTTAGTTCTAAAATAAAAAATAAAATTCTTTAAAATGAACTTCCGTTTTCCATATTAATATCATAATCTAAAACTTAAATTTAATCACTCTCATTATGCAAAAGACGCAGAGAAAAGAACGGATAATATTTTACCTATTTTACCATTACAATATTATATATAAATTAAAAATATTTCACAACATTAGGATATCGACAACGAAACATCCCTCAACATAATTTATGGGCAATTCAGTTAGTGTCTCTTAATTAGACTTAATGGGAATGCGCCTTTGATAAGCTCTTACTAATGCTCCAATTTATAAAGTCGCCGTGGAAGTTCTTTTAAAGATAAATATTTAACTGAACCTTGCCAAATAATGACAATGGCGTAGATGAAACTTTAATAAACATAATTATCAACACCACAAATTAGAGACACAACGACATATTTAAATGGTTTAAAAATATTGAATATATTTGGCGTTAATTTTGTAGAAATTCGTTATTCACAATTAAATGAAACTACGTGATATAGTATTATTTCAACTTTCTTTAATTTCTTTACCACGACCTAGGTTTCGTTGTATTACAACATCTTCAGGTGGGCTATTAGCAAAGATCTTTGCTTAGAAATAATACTATATCACGTAGTTTCATTTAATTGTAAATGGTTTAGATAAGAAGCTGCCAGTGATATAAAATCGGAGCGTTGCAGTTATAGACTTAATATACTAAAGTATATAACTATAAAGATTTTATCAACTTTTAAAATAAATAAAATAAGATTTATCGAAGTTTTTGTACCACGTCAAACAAAACATATTTTTAATTGTAAATACGTAGAGTATCAGCTAATCTGCGTCCTGTCACCATCTCCTGTGTTGTTATTAACTATATAATATTGCCTGTTATGGCTAAAAAACACAACAGCTCTTTATATTTTATTTGTTATTACAACATCCTATTTATAAAATACTTTTAAATCCGAGACTTTCTTTGAATTAAAAACATTAGAACGGAATGTTTTTTATGTTATCCCTACGCGACGATAAATGGAACTGAGATTCATCTATTATAAATATTTTCGAAATATAAAACAAAAAAAATAATGTTTTGTAATAAAATATCTCGCTTGTATAATATTCATAATACTCAATTGTCATATAATTACTTTAGGCTTACTTTGAGTACTCTAGTATCTTATTACATTGAGTA
This sequence comes from Druceiella hillmani, assembly GCA_039881145.1. Taxonomy (NCBI): domain Eukaryota; kingdom Metazoa; phylum Arthropoda; class Insecta; order Lepidoptera; family Hepialidae; genus Druceiella; species Druceiella hillmani. Next base: position 31,588,888 of record JAYKKI010000008.1, read on the forward strand.
TATAAAATACCAATATTTTATATAAACCATTACATATATATATATATATATATATATATATATATATATATATATAGGTGCATTAATACACTGTTCTTATCTATATGTATAAAACAAAGTCGTGTTAGTTACACCGTTTATAACTCAAGGATGGCTGGACCATTTTTTTGATGTTTGTATTTTTGGATTTGTCTTCGTCGGGAATAGGATAATAAGTATTAAAACATTGGAAAAATTCACGAAAAAAAAACGGCTTTGTTGATGATATATCGAGAATGGATTGACTAATTTTTTTTTCATTGAAAATTTATATGATTATTATATATTTATTGAATATTTTTTTTATCTCGGCTTCGAGAAGTTTCCTCGCGCATTGGAAAATTAAAAAAACACAAATAATTTAATTGTGTATGAATCGTAATATGTCATAAATGACAGAAAAAAAAAGAAAAAAGTAAGTCATAAATGACAGACCCAAACGAATATGATAATTAGTTTTTAATAATTCTTATTCAGTTTTCGACCATTATTTCATTTGAATTTGATTAAATTAATTCTCTTTAAAAAAAATTTTCTGAATTTCATGAGCGAAGAGTGATTTCAAATAGTTAAGTTTTATGAAGATGTTCACCTTGTGACGTTATGATATTTGTGATTGTGCGGGCATCGATAATTGCTTCGTTATGTAATATAAGTGATTAATTTTTGTGTGATTAATTTTAAAGTGTTATTTATAATGATGAGAGTCTTTTTTATAATGATGAGAACCTTTCACAACGAAACCGTAATGCAATTCGACTTAGGAATATTACGAATCAATCCACTGCAGATGAACAAGAAATTGCACGGGAAGAGCGCCGCGTAAGTATGGCCCGACTTACGAACAAGACAAACAGCTCAGTTGGCAACGAAAAATCGTCAAGCTTATCGCACAGACCAACAACGTAATAATCTTCGACGCGCAAGAAGAAATGCTTCAAGCATTAATTTGAATCGAGTAGCATTTCAATACGATTGCATAATTGACTACAGCTCACATCATTTCGTTCGAATTGGCCCAATATCCATTGGGTGTGCGACCATTACGATGCATTGAATTAGTTCGCTGGAGAAACGCCTGAATTGTGCTCTCTTAGTGGCAAGATGAAATTGCCATCCTTGCTTCTGCCACCTGAGTCATTGCATTCATTACTTCGTACCGAAACACCAGAATCACGACATTTTCTATTGAACGTTCAAAGATACAAGGGATGTTTCCAAATGACTTCATTTGGAGCTGACATTATCGAAGAACGCGTATTCATTCTGATATTCAAAGTAATTTCTGTTTGAGTGATAATAAATTAATAAATCTAACTTCGCCTTCGACTTTATAAATCCAATGCCAAATTTACAATCGAATTGGATTATCGCAACCGCTTGAAGATGCACAGCATAAATTCATCTAAATTTACTTCATGGGCAGCATGGAGGAACAACTTGATCGGTGTCAAAATATCGAATCGGCAATAAAAAGAGAAGTTCATCAAGATTTGCAGCAACTACTTCATGAATATCATAAATTGGTTCGGTTGTTCATAACTGCGTTGGATCGCATGCCAAGTGATGACTACAAAGTCGTGATTTTAATGTTATTTTAATTTAATTAAAATAGTTTTCATTTTGATTTGTTTATTTATTGAACTTAATTCATTTTAACTTAATAAAAAACTGAATTTAATTCAGCTAATAAGTTAAAACATTTATTGACTCTGAGGCGATACGAAGTTCGCTGGGTCAGCTAGTATAGTATAAAACAAAGTCACTTCCCGCGTTTGTCCGACTGTACACTTAGATCTTTTAAACCACGCAACGGATTTTAATGCGGTTTTCACTATCGTTAAAATAATTTCTTCTGGGTGGTTTATAGGTATAATAAATGCATGTTATATTTACAGAACATTTCATACTTCATATTCATATTCACAAAAGTCAATGTTTCGTAAAAAAATAGAATTTTGGGCCTTTTCATTGCTAACGCTGACGAAACTTTATAATATTGATCAAATGTTGTACTATGGAATTATGTATTTTAAAAATATCTACAAAAAAGTCCAGAATGGCATATATCTATATCCTGTGCATAACCAACAGTGCCCACTTTTAAGCGATTGATATTTATTTTCTTTCGTGGGTTATACTTTCGAATTAAATAATGTGTTTACGTCGGGCATTTAATATTTTAGAAGACGTCATATATTTAAAATTACCAAAAATCAGTATTCGCGATGCCAATGCCGTGCACGGATGGCGGCGGAGGCTCGTGGCTATAAATAGCGCGTTGCAGGTCGCGCGTCACCCCATTGTATAATTTGCAGCGATCGCACGCGTTTATCGGAGCTCTCAATCAAGTAAAATAAAAAAATAAAAACATGCTTTTCAGCGCAACACTATAAACCGCAAAAACAGCTGTAAATATTGTAAATAAAGACACCTTGTAGTATGTTCTAATAATGAGAGTAATATTATTAATCGCTCCACAATTATACCACATTAGTACCTACATTGCACCCGTGCGAAGTCGGGGCGGGTCGCTAGTTTATTATATTTTTGTTTAATATGTATATCAGTTCTTGTTTGTATTTGTAACCTCTTTTTAATATTTTTTTGTTTATGCATTTGTTTAATCTTTTAGATTTTCTTTTATATATAAATGTCTGTTTAATGTTACTAATAATTATTAAATATTTAACTATAATATATAAATATATTTCTCGACGTAATGCTATATATATATATATATATATATATATATATATATATATATATATATATGTATATATGTATGTATGTATACATATACATATATAATTAGTCGTAAGATTTTTTTAAATTACACTCTCAAACGGCTTCAAAATTTTCATCCATTGTGAACTAAAATAAATATTTGTCAAATTTTACTTCTTCCAATTCTTGATTATGAAGTCGTGTGTTATTCTAATCTAAATGAACATTTGCTCAATAAATTAAGACGACTTCAAAACCAGTGTATTTGATACATTTTCGGCCTTAAGAAATTTGACCATATATCCGAGTATCTTTCACGTCTTAAATGGTTAAAGATTCGTGATCGACGCAACCTCTATCTCCTATGTTTTGTATATAATACCCTCAATAATCCTGTTACACCTTCATACCTTAAATTTAGATTCCAATACCTGTCATCACACGACATTGAACGACGATCGAAAAACAAGTATGCTCCTCCTAACCCTTCAGCATAAAACTGAATGTTATGAAGAATCCTTCAATATATATTCTGCTCGATTGTGGAATGAACTGACCACTTATATACAAAGTGTGCCCTTGCGCATTGTCTGCATTCAAAACTTGTCTGAAATTACATTATTTATCATAATCGGCTGATCGTAATATTTTCTATTATAATAGCCTTATCCCTTCCCTACACCTAAGGTGTAGTTTTGCTTTGGTTTTTAATTTATTTTATTTTTTTACCACATATTGTTATTTATTTTATACTGTAAGTATAATTAATTAATGTTTAAAAATCACTTACATTCTGCCCAAATTACTTTATGTTCTCATCTAATTCACTGAGGTTGGCCGTTAGAAATTGATCTTGTAGCAATAAGTCCATCGCTGTATACTTAGTTTACTAAGCTTGCTTTGCGTGATATTAGTCTCTAGATTGTTTCGCGTTATACCTCCCTCTCCCATATACCCGAATTTCGTAAGTAACACAATATAAATTATTTCGATCAATTGCACTAATAAACTGAAAAGGGAGGCGAGTTATTTGCCTTACGTCTCTAACAGATATAGGTACCAGGCAATATGTTTACATAGTGATATTTGTTATAATGAAACCATGTGTTTTTTGATAAGTTTATTCTTACATACTCTTTCTTCAATATAGATGGATGCATTAAAACATATGATATTGCATATCAGTGCGGATATTGCATCACGTCATCTCTTTAAGACGGAGTGTCGGCCTCTCCAGTATAACTATATTAGATATATATATATATATATATATATATATATATATATATAAATATATACATATATATATATATATATAAATATATATATATATACATATATATATATATATATATATATATATATATAAATATATATATATATATATATATATATAGCTGTATATAGATTGTTTACTAGAAATATAATTCACTTAAGTAATAATTACCATCTCTTAGTAAAAGTGTTTTTTTGTAACACAAATTAGATTCATACTGGAAGAAATAGCGCAGGAATGCAATTTATCCATAGAATCTTGTCATTACATTTTAAGTTAAGACTGCATCGGATCATTCTATATTCGTCCGACAATTTCTGATAAAAGATCAGAGAGACATTTGTATTTTCATCTCCGAAGCACATTCAGATCTCCTTATATTCGGATCCACTTATATTCGTCCGACAACTTCTGATATAGGATCAGAGAGATATTTGTATTTTCATCTCCGAAGCACATTCAGATCTCCTTATATTCGGATCGACTTATATTCGTCCGACAACCTCTGATATAGAATCAGAGAGACATTTGTATTTTCATCTCCGAAGCACATTCAGATCTCCTTATATTCGGATCGACTTATATTCGACCGACAACTTCTGATATAGGATCAGAGAGATATTTGCATATTCATTTCCAAAGCACATTCAGATCTCCTTATATTCGGATCGACTTTTATTCGTCCGACAACTTCCGATATAGGATCAGAGAGATATTTGTATTTTCATTTCCGAAGCACATTCAGATCTCCTTATATTCGGATCGACTTATATTCGTCCAACAACTTTTGATATAGGATCAAAGAGATATTTGTATTTTCATCTCCAAAGCACATTCAGGTCTCGTTGTAGTGAACTAAACTACAATAGTAACTATCACCGGCAATAAAATGTAGGCCGAAAATAGGCTGGAAATGTAATCTCCGTTCTGGGTTCAAAGATCATATTTCAACAAGAAAAAAGCTCGAAGTCATAGAGAGAGTTTTTGCTCAGTGAGTTCTTAATCGAGGCACAGCATTTAAATGTAGAATAATATCTCGATGCACTAAAACATCTAAAAGAGTATGTCAGGTCTACAAAGTTGGAAGAAAATACTGCTGATTGTTCTAATAAGACAATCCCTAGTAATAATTTCAACTTTATAACCGAAATTATTACAAGCACTCGTCATAGCTTACTTTTATACCTGGTTCTGGCACATTTCTCATTTACAAAATTTAAATCCAACTCTATTTACAACATTATAACATATGTGGAGTCACTATATAGTTACTCCAACGTAGCCAAAAGAGCTACAATTTTGAAAGTTTACAGCTGTACAATCTGTAAACTGTCTGTGTATTAATTAAATAATATAGAAGAATCAAAATTCTGTCGATATATTTTTCGTAAATGTCAAATGAATTCCACTATTTTATCCCTCGAAAAAAAAACGCGGAAACTTCACTGTGCTTGAAAAATCAATATCCACCATATGACCAGTAAGTCGTAATACGCACCGGTTGATAATTTGATGCTCTTGGAACTGTTTTAACATATTCTGCAGTCTTTTCAATGACGACCATAATGAAACTGGTAAGAGACATTTAATAAGGAGATTTTACACTGGTGTTCCCGGCTATCGAATTTAGCGTTTATATATCGAATATTATAATAAAAAATGGTATTGTTAATTCGTTCATTATTATGATATATATTAATTCGAAGATATTTTTGTGGCAACGCCATATCTCCCTGAATTCTTTATCAAAATTAATAATTCGAACATCGTTTTAAAGCTTGCGTTCCCCGCTATTGATAAAATTTACACAAATAATTAAATATTAATTTTTAATTAATTTTTTTATTTTCACTTCTCTATGTATTATTTCTCAAAGGTGTGTAAGTGCCATCTGTTGACAATCTTTTTAACTAACATACAGTAGACTCAACAATATACTGCAATTAACTTAATTGACTTCTCTCAGAAATACAACACAAAGTAAATAATACTCAAAAGTGTATTTCCTTCACAATAGCGCCCGACCGCGCATAACTAAATTTGTCCGTCAGAAGTTATTAGATTTTCATTGGCAGATTCATCACATCTACCATATACCCCTGACTTAGAACCAGCAAATTTTTATTTATTCTGATCTTTAATTTAATCAGTTTCAGGTTAAAAAGTTTGATGATCGAGCAGAGTTATCAGATTTCCTTAATAAGTTTTTTGAGTCACAACCCCAAAATTGTTATGCGGAAGGAATCCATGCTTTACCCGCACATTGGCAATGGGCCACAAATAACAATGGTACCATGCGCAAGAGTGACTAATAATGAACTAGGATTTTTCAAAAATTATTTGTATTTATAACGCTCAATACTTTCTTACCAACCAAATATTTGGTATGACTTATGAAGTGTATTGCGACAAAGTTGTTAAAAATGATTTTTTGACAACTTTTTGACGTTGTTTCATGTGGACAAATAGAATTTCAATGTAGTCCTTACTAAGTCGGTTTATTCCTATATATTTTGCACTTTACCAATTTTGCTTTAAAGTTATAAACAATTATTTCAGACCAAATTAATATAAAATACGAGAATTGGGTAAATTATTATCGAAAAGATGACTTGTGTATAGACGGAGAGTATTAAAACATTATAATTTTTTAAAGTTTCTTAAGATAAATTTTATTTTTTAATATTAACCTTTTCATCGCTGATGAAGTATACATCGGTTCTTCCAATATTAATTTAACCATCACCGAAACTCTAAATACGTCATGGAAATGGAGTCGGGAAAACGAAAAAAAAATTTTAATTTATTACGATCTTTAATTGCACCAGTTATATTTAGGTTTTGTTACTCTTGTATTCTAAAAAATATGTCACATTTGTACATTCAAAATATATTTATTAGTATTCCCAAAATAATAAAATGATAATATTGTATTTGGATGCTAGGCTACGCAACGTTTCACGTTTACTAGTAGTGGAGGTAGAGATTTATAGATTTTACATCCCACAATATGGCATTTTGACGTATTCCTGAAGACAGTAAAATAAAGCAATTAAAAGACAATCTTCCGATCTGGGAATAAATCAAACTTATTTGCACATAATGAAATTAGGATAATTAAACTATTTTAATTTGAACCATTAGTGACACATCTACATAGTATAATGCCATTGCATCCACACATTATAATTGGCTTTTATTACACAGAATTACTTTTTTCATTATTTTGCACAAATTCCAAGTTATTTATGGATTGTCATATCAATACATATGCAAAAAAATTAAATACCTGTTTTTTTTTTAATTTGGTTAAAAAAGTAATAAAATAAGACATACACCATGACAAGACTACATCTACGGTCGCGAACAGACGACCATGTGACTGGCGAGTAGTTTAGGTAGCGCATATAAATTGGCGTCGTCTTTTCTATTCTTTAATATTCCGTTGGCCATATCTTGATATTCCGATTCATGTATAATATCGTTGAACATGTAAACTATAGACAAATAGACTTTACAATTTTTTTGAATATTGTTCCGTAAAAGTATACATATATATATTAGAAGGCAAAAAATGCGTAAATTTGCAATTATAAAAGTATATCATAATATTTTTGAGTTTAAAGCATTTTGATTTGATTTTAAGGAGTTTTCAAGTTTTAGAAAAAAAAAATAATTTTGGAAAAAAGTAATTTTAGAAAAAAAATGATTTTAAACGTTAGCAATACTGTCTTGTGCCAGTTTAGTACATTAATACATAGATTAAATATGATCCAGTGGCCTCGAACCTACGGACTTTTTGATATCTCTACCGATATGCGGACTGTTTTACCGAAATCAAATTATTTTTTCCACAATTTCTGAGAATACAAAGAAATTCTGTCAATTTTTTACCGATTTTTCATTCCAGAGTATTGGCAACCATTTTCATTTGTTTATGTTTTACGGGGAATACCTCGATCGTATAATATACCTTTATGTGTAACCCAACGTTTTTAGGAGTTTCGCCGAGTCACTTCGCTTCTATATATAAACGGAAAAAAGAATTTAATTTTGTAATTCATTGTAATTATATAGAAGAGAAATTCTCTCCGAAATACTTACAACAAATTATCAAAGAATTTCTAAGGCCAAGTGACAATGTGGTCAGATGAAAAACCGAGTACAAACAAGGGTAGAAAAAGAAAAATCTATTTACAATTTTATAGAAAATAATGGAAAGAATAACTTTAAGGCTAGCTTCAAGAAAGTTGTAAACCTATGCAATATTTGTAATAAGGATATTAATAGTATTTCAGGAAAAAACGCCCTCAAGGAACAAAATTCATTACAAGCACACTCGTTTTCTTCAAAAAATATGAAATCACAACCAAAAATATCGTTATTTACTGTCACAAAAACACAAAAACTCGATATACAAGTTAAACTAGGTAAAATTATGTAAGACGAACATTTCAGTTATTTTTATATATATTTTATTATAATATTTTATTGTCTTTATACCAGTGTACCTAGTAAGTACACTTATTCTAATTTCTTTTTATTTTAAGTGAAATAAGATTAGCTGCATTTTTGCTGAGCATAATCTGCCATTCATGAAATATTTACCGAAACTGATAGACTTCCTTTGTCCCGATTCGAAAATTGCGGAAGGAATAAAATGTTCAACGACAAAAATCACGCCATATTTGATCATAATATAGGTAAAGAAAGTTTTGATTATTTATGTTGAAAAAATAAAAGGTTTAGGCGCAATCAATAAAAGCTAAAAGTGGTAAAAATGCTTCAGTAATTCCGATTTGATAACTAACCCCAATACTTATTAGAGCAATAATTTCCTAGAAATTAATATAGATTAACGAATTTTAAAGAATTGCAAACAAATCGAAACATTTCCCGATAGCATAAAATTATTTTAGGACCAATTCAGTTTATTAAAGTATGGCAACAACACTCAAATGTTTCCTTTATTGTCTTTATTATTTTATCGTCACTCCATTCATCCGCTAATGTTGAGCACATATTCTTGCAATAAAACAATACAACGAAACAGATTGTCTACTGAGCCAATCGCTGGTCCATCTATACTAATATTATAAAGAGGAAAGATTTGATTTTGTTGTTAGTTTGTAATGGATAAACTCAAAAACTACTGAACCGATTTTAAACATTTTTTCACCAATATAAAGCACATTGTCCACGAGTAACAAAGGCTATATTTTATTTTGAAAAGTTGATTTATCTATACTAATATTATAAAGAGCAAAGATTTGATTTTTTCTTTTTTGTTTTTTTGTTAGTTTGTAACGGATAAACTCTAAAACTACTGGACCGATTTTAAAAATTCTTTCACCAATTTACATTATCAGCGAGTAATAAAGGCTATATGTTATGTTGATAAAATGATTTATTCCTTATAAAAATGTCGATAGTTCCACACAAGGTATAAAAAATCGCCTAAAATATGCTTTCCTCGCGTGCCCTGCAAAAACTATTACATAAAAAAACGTGATATATATTGAACGTTCTCACTAATATGAATAATAGTTATGTTACAATAAACGTTTTTGGTCAAATTAGTCAACTAAAACACGGATGCGAACAAAAAGTGATTATATCCGTATCATGAAATGAAACCTTACCCAAATCAGTTATTAAATCATTTAGGCTATTTACGTAGGAGTAAATTACTTTTTGAATTATTCGAATCAGTATATTCGTTTTAATGTTATGTTGAGTATAACAAAATGAAGATTGTCGCGAATATTGCAAGGTGCCGTATGTTAGGTAGGTAAATAAAAATGTTACTGTCTAAACTAATATTATAAAGTGTACTAATTTAATATTCATGAAAATTGCGATAAGGTAACCTAAGGTATATAATGACATTCGTATCATGTTATGTTGAGTATAACAAAATTAAGATTGTCGCGAATATTGGAAGCTGCTGTATGTTAGGTAGGTAAATAAAAATGTTACTGTCTAAACTAATATTATAAAGTGTACTAATTTAATATTCATGAAAATTGCTATAAGGTAAACTAAGGTATATAATGACATTCGTATCATGTTATGTTGAGTATAACAAAATGAAGATTGTCGCGAATATTGGAAGCTGCTGTATGTTAGGTAGGTAAATAGAAATGTTACTGTCTAAACTAATATTATAAAGTGTACTAATTTAATATTCATGAAAATTGCGATAAGGTAACCTAAGGTATATAATGACATTCGTATCATGTTATTAATTATTTTACAACTAGATAGTTTCATTATCCAGGTTGATTATGTTCATGTAAATTTCTCTTTAAATTTATCAAATCGATGCTGACATCGAAACTTTACAGGAAAAAGACTTTAGTTGACTGTGTTCTAGAGAACATCACCTAGGAATGACACGGTCGATCAAATAAACAATTTGATCGCACAAAAAGTCCCCGGCCAGGTCAAACATTACAAATCGATAGACACCGTTACTAATATCGAAGACGCAGTACATTACCCACAGGAATTTTTAAATTCACTTAACCCCGCTGGGCTACCTCACGAATTATCCTAATTCGTGAATTGGTAGGCCAGTATAGGTAGGAATTCTCCTAACATGTGCAAAGAAGACAAATAATTGTAGCGACCATTATCACTGGCCCTGCAGCTGATGAATTAGCTCATATTCCTAGGATACTAATGATCCCCACTGATTTGCCAATTCCGTTTAAGCGACTTCAATTTCCCGTGAAAACTTCTTTTGCTTTAACAAATAACAAGTCCCAGGGCCAAACTTTCAATTTGGTAGGGACTGACCTACGAAAAGAATGCTTTAGTCATGGGCAACTGTATGTTGGTCTATCACGAGTCGGAGCTCTCGAACATCAATTTATTTTGCTGCCACAAAATAAAATTACACCAAATATTGTTTATAGGGAAGCTATAAGATACTATACTTTAGAAATAAATTTCACTAAAAAAATCATTTTTGCAAATAACCTTATCTTAAAATAGCAACAGAACCGTCAATGTTGTGACTACTAAAAATTGTAATTGGTATGTTATTATTGTTTTGTTCTATTTCTACCAGCTTAATTCTGTTTTTTTTTTCTATTTATGCTGTACCGAAGCGGATCAAAGTATATAATATTATGTGTACTATACCTACTAATATTACAAATACGAAAGAAATTTGGCAGAGATAGACCACAATTTGATAGATTGTATATGTATGTAGGTAGTTTGGAGTACCACATAGACTATTTTTTTATCGTGATATTTTTTTATCGATTTACGCGAGTGAAACGGTGGAGCATAGCTATCTATATTAATATTATAAAGAGGTAATGTTTGTGAGTGAATTTGAATGTAGGAGGTAATCTTCGAAACTACTCATCCGATTTTAAAAATTATTTCACCAGTAGAATGCTACGTTATCACAGCGTGACATAGGCTATATTTTAATGGTAGGAAACGGAACAGCCAAATTCGTGTAGTCCATGCGGACGAAACCGCGGGCGGAAAGCTAGTTACATATAAAACAACAATTAGATGAAGATAATTATTATGATTTCGAAATTTGTACAAAGATGACTGCGGTTATGGCCAAATAATATTGGTAGGTACGATCCTAAAAATCATTAGCATGTAAATACCTAAAGAAGCTTTAACTTTGAATAGTATTTGATGTTTGATTTTAGAAATTTTCATGTATTATTTTTTTAAATAAGGTAATAACTACAAATAGTCGCCTTATTGTGTAACTAACTTTATGAGAAATAGTACATTTATTATGATAGTCATCTGTACGTACAACTTAATGTAAGAAAATGTTTAAAACATATAATTGTGCATACAACACTACAAAATTATAATTAATAATACAAACAACTTACTTAAGTTTATTTTAAGTATATGTAAAATAAGGAAGTGTTTAATAATTCAATATTTAATCAAATAAAGAATTTTGATTTAATAGATTTTTATATGTACCTATTTTAGATGCAAATAAACCGATTTCGGTGTTTGTGACGTTAACATCACTGCATGAGCTATGCTCTGTGCACCGTGGGACGTGAAAGATGTGAATATGCGTCACTTTGACGGTTCCACAATTAGACCTAATTCGATTGTCCGACAAGCGATCATTATAGCATTTAAAGGTAATCATTATTTTATTTGCTGTTATATTTTCTGTTTTCTCTTTATTTTATTATATTTTAATTCAAAATTTTCCAAAATTGTATTTATATTATAGATGGATCTCAATGAAACTCAAATGGAATGTTTGCAACTACAACTTCATAGAAACGTGAATAAATACTTAAATACACGTGAATAATTCAAATAATACTGATGATGAAATGACCATAAAGAAGGCAAAAGATCTCGATAAAGCATCTACCTTGAGAAAAAGACGTACGTGTGCGAATCATTCCATAAAACGGAATCAAAATTATTACAGTCAGTCTGGCTATCTTTGGCCCAATTTCTCAAAAATAGTTCAATAAATCTTTAATATAATGCGTTATACATAGAGCTATACCAATTTTTGTGGCTTTGGGTGGTCTTTTTAGAAAATATAAATATTTTGTAATCATCTTAGAAAAATAGTAGTAAAAAATCTGTTAAACCTCCGGGCCAAACTTATATTGTGAGTTGGGCTTGGATTGGCCCGGGTTCCAATTGTACAATGTTTTTGCTTATTCTGTGGAATTTAAAGTGTACGACTAATATTAGCCTGGATAATTACTATCAGAAAAACAGCCGAGAGCCATAGACAATAATTTTGTGTACTTACGTTTTTAATTTTTTATATACATATTTATGAGTAGATAAAATGTTGCCATAGGAAATCAACACTGCTCTTTACCAAATTAAATGTTTAAGGTAACAATTAGGAACTTGTGCTTTTAACTTATTTAACGAGTCAATATAAATTTAAAATAATGAAAAAACATCAAAATAATTAAACCTTTGCTTAATTTTACACAACAGAGATCAAATTTTGAAAAATTAGCCACCTCATTCCATAGCTAGAAAGTCATCTTCTGTAGCGAAATAGTCATTATTCTTTTGGATATTTAAGTTATACAGCAGTCTTATGATATTTGTATTATTTATTTTCCTAGGCCAAATCCAGTCCTTTTCAGCCTTTTGCATACCAGAAACTTCATATTTTGGGTTATTTGCTTGCATTATTCGACCTGGGAACAGTGTTCCTTCGTAGTTAATTATACAATAGCGATCCACAGCTTTTAACATATTATTAACCATCTGAAGGTTCAGTATACCGTCACTTACTTCGTATGTCTCTATAACATAATTTTCTTCCTGTGCTAGTCCCATTTCTTCTTCCTGTGTTATTTCAGCTTCCTGTAGCCTTTCTTCACACTCATTAAATGTTTCTTCTATTTCCAGACATAATACATTTCCAAAATTTTGAGAATTTTCGATATAGTCGTCTTCTTGTTCATTCATATTTTCATTAGCAGCATTCACACAGTTTTCCTGTCCACTTCCTGATGGTTCTGGATCTTCCAATTGGTAGCCTGTATTTATCTTTTTTCTTGCCTGTTTTTGGATCCTACAGGTCGCTCCCTTTTCTTAGTCGAAGTTTTAGGTTCGTTTTTAGATCTTTTCGTTGTTCAATATACTTCTGAATTTCTTCATCTGACACACTTTTCCCGGCTACAACAGGAGTCTGGAATTTTTTAGTTTGCTTGACTCCTAAGTCATTGTTTCTTAAGTCATCAATGTATCTTTTGAAACTTTCTCCAACACTCTCTCTAATACCATCTATTGGCTTGTCATTGTTAGGGAATTTATTTAATGGTACATTGTCATCACAAGGATACAATCCAGTTGCCTTAAATCCTGCAATCATGTTTGCTCTCGCAGTATCAGCTCCCAAATCCAAGTATTTTTTAATAAAGCCACAAAGACGCTCTACGGCAGTGCGACTACAATATTTCCGCATCTGATGTTTCTTCAATCACTTAAAACTGATCGCCATTTGTTTTTTAAAGAACTAAAATCACGTCTAGGGGCTGCAATAAATATGTTGAGTTTGGTATCAAACATATAAATTTCATATTATTCTCTTCACATAACTGCAAAATGTTTACAGAGATATGCGAACTTAGGTTGTCGCCTATTATTGCTTTTTTCCCGTTTTGGCTTTTAGTACCGGTAAAACCAAGGACTGGAACCACTTATCAAATGTCTCATCATCAATCCGACCACTTTTCGTTACAGCGATTCTTGTTCCAGCCGGTGCATCGAATTACTCTTCCAGCCAGTTACTCAATTATAGAAAAGAAAGAGAATTATAGAATAGAAACTCTTCTATAGCATTTCCACAGAACATGGTGATAAAAGATGATTTGGTAGCACTTTTAATAATTTCTGGATTTCTGCAACTACGCCTAAATAGAAGCTTAGCTTTTTTCGGATTGTCATGGAAGCCGGTCTCATCAAAGTTGTAGAGATTTTCGGGCAGTACATCCATTAATTTGTTTTAAAACGTTCACAAAATTGTTCTATCATCTCTTCATTTATTTGAACCCGTTTTCTGCTTATATCGTAAGCAATACGCTGTTTAATATTTGAATGCCGGTCTAAAAAGTGGGCATGTTTTATGTAATATTTTTTTAGTATAAAGTGGCATGTTTTATGTAATATTTTTTTAGTATAAAGTGGCATGTTTTATGTAATATTTTTTTAGTATAAAGCACGTCATACATTGTCAAGGGTATCCCGAGATCAACTAAAGCTATAATATGCCTGATAAAAATATTTTCTTCCGATTCGGAAAATGCTATTGGCTTTCCAACAGATTTACTATGCCGTTTTTTTTCAATTTATAATTAATGTACTTCTTGGCATCTTATACAATTTTGCAGCATCCCTTTGAGACATTTTACAGGGTTTTATTTTATCCAAAGCTTCATTCAAGTCTTTCAGAGAATAATTGCTCTTGGTCCCGTATTTCCTCCCTCCTACGGGGGATTTTTTTTCGACTAATGATGCCACGATAGCCTATACCTATAGTAAAAAAACATTATTTTTGTTTAAAATGTATGTAAGTAAAAAGTTAAATCCAAAATAGCAACACTTTCAGAATAAGTCATGAATGGCTATCGCGCTAAAATTGGCCCGAGCTAAAGTTACCATGATTCACTGTTAATCATTTACTCACTCTATATTTATAGCAATATCACTGCAATACACAAACCAATTGTGTAAATTTTTATTGTGATAAAAGATAGATGTCTAACAGTCTATTTGAAATAGCACTCACTTCTCTACACATCAATTATTAGCATTGCAGATAACTTTTTGATGTACTTGAAACTAACTGCACAATACGATCTGTCGAAAAGAAACACTGACGCCATAAAATTGACAGATTTCAATTGTTTCACGCGCTTATATCGTTTACGAAGACATTTACTATACACTGTTTATAAAGGTAGTTTTAAATAAACTAAATCGAAGACAAAAAATAAATTAAGAACACAGATGAAATTTAGAGCCAATATTACAATGAAGGCGTAAGTTACCCAGATTGACTGTACTTGGAACATTGATCTCCAAATAGATTTGTATGGGATTTAAAATTAGTCTATGAACATATTGTTTTAAAAAAATTCATTCTTATATTTAATGCTAACATTTGAACCGACCCTAGATTTTTTAATTTATAGTAAGACAGGTTGTAGTATTGTAAATTTCCTGAATTATGATGCTTTCCTATTTTATTCATTTAGTGGCTTCATTTGACGGTATGAAAACATGGCTGTACGTAGTGCCTCCTTCACTGTTGCCATACGTTCAAGAGAAATTGTAAGCAAAATGAAAAATGTACCAGACATGTCTACTGTCAAAAAAGATTAGCAAAGTTTAAAAGAAATGTAAACAAATGGATACTCTATTGCTCACTTATCCTTGGATGTGAATAAGAGCAAGGTTTTACTATTTAATTTAAATTTCATAAATAATTGTAGTTACGAAAGATCTAAGTTCTTAAGAATCAATAAATCATTATATTTTAAGCTCTAAAAAACATGGTTATATTACTTCGAATTATAATATATACTTTCACTAAGTTTTTAGGTAAACACCTTTCAAAAATGAAAATATACTGTGGATACAAAGTCAACTTTGTATCTAACACATATGAACGTACGATCTACAATTTCATGTTTTGGCCTAGCCATAGATCATATATTTTGATCGCTCGACTGAAAATAATAATTCAGTTACCATTTTTAGAAAATATTTTTATCAAAAATACTTTCTCTTGTTAATGAAAATTATGATATTCATGTAGGACATAAACGATAATAATCATAATAGTATATTATCTATGATAATAATAATATACAATTTAGAATAAGCTTTTTCGTTAAACATACCATAAACTATTCAAATCGCTTAATCGTTTCTTGTTTCTGACGTAACAAAAATCAAAAGGCACGTCCTTAACCCGCCGATTACCTACCGATTGCAGCATACAGTAGCATTATTACTATAAATCTCTAGAAATACTTTTCTTTTTTGGACAAAACAAGGATTGATACACGTAGAATTAAAGTATTTTTTGTTACCATTCCTTTTACAGGTAAACATAATTTATTAAAATCTCTTATGTCACTTTGCCATTTTTATAGGTTATCTTTCGAGTTTCGTCTGAAGAATTCATGCTAATATGTTCATATCAATAAATATAATTATTTATGTTTTATTTTCATCATGTATTTTTATTAATAAAATGCATATCGGGCTGTTCATTACATACAAAATGTAGTTCAGGCATAAAAAATATAACCATTCTGCTAATCATATTCGTTACCTTCTTAATTTATTACGTATTTCTCGATAACTATTCTACTACGATTTTTATAACTAAACTTTATTAAAATATAAGAATACCTTTAGTGAATTTAAATATATACGTGTTTATAGAAATATCCGTTAATGTTTTCAAGTAATTTTGTTTGTTACTGTCTATTGTTAAAACTTCTGAAATTTTAAGTATCCTTTATAAATTATCGAATGATTACGATTATTTTTTTTATGTTTAGAAAATGGCTGCACAACTATTTAACAGAATTGGACAGGTCGGCTTGGGAATGGCCCTTGTGGGAGGAGTGGTGAATTCAGCTTTGTACAATGGTCAGTAAAAACATTACAAGTTAAAGCCTTTTCTTTATATTAAATATAGGAATTCACATGAATAAAATGTATAACAACTGTATAAATTGTAACTCTGTTCAATTTGTGTGAACTCTGAAATTTGCATTAGCAACTGTTTATAAATAGGTTTTATAAAATTGATTTATCAAGTGACTAAATAACTGCAATTATATTTTTAAATTTGCTAACATTTCATTGAAAAACTACTTGTGTAGCTAAATTGAGAACATGGTGGAATTATAGAATAAATAAACGTAAATAAAAAGGCCGTTATATTAATAATGAAACAAATATATATGTCTGAACCTCATTGTTTCACAGACTATAGAAATGGAATATTTTCATTCATTGTAATTAAAATATTTTATTCATGACTACCTGTGCGTGTGGCTTTGTTTGCACTGACCTTTGCGGAATATTATTAAGTCACTGTAAATCAAGACATGCAACGCCATCTGTAATAACCATAAAAATAAACATTTTTTGGTTTTTGTTAAATTTTCTAATTACCATATATTCTTTTTTAGTCAGTCTATTGCGAGGAAATCTAAATACAACTCAATGCCTAAATGTTGATCCAGGCCCTGCAAAATCCACCAACGAAAACCTTGTCAATAACCCTTCAGTTGTTGATGATGAACAGATTCACAGACAGATAAAAATCCAAATATAATACTTTTGTTTTCTATTACTTTTGTTATGTCTCCCTAAATCATATTTTCTTTAACGTCTTCAATATACAAATGGGCCTTTCTATTATATTTATAGATATTTTCCTTCCAAATAATGTTTTCAGTAAATCTTAAGTTTGTCAATTATTCTTTTTTTACATTTTATCATCAAATTCTAAAAAAACTATTATATATTACAGTTGATGGTGGACACCGTGCAGTAATTTTCGATAGATTTTCTGGAGTAAAAAATATAGTATCTGGGGAAGGAACTCACTTTTTCGTTCCGTGGGTCCAGCGGCCAATCATATTTGACATTCGATCAAGGCCTAGAAATGTACCAACCATAACAGGAAGTAAAGGTAAAAAACTGTAATACTGTTAATTCATAAATAGAAACGTTAATGGAATATGCAAGATTAGGCGCAAAAAATATCTTTGCATTGTAGAACAAATATAAAAATCAGCTTTGTAAATATAAGATTGCCGATGCTGGTCAACAGACTCGGATAATACCATTAAATTAAAAGTTCAAAGAAAATATTTGATACGTCTTACATTTTTCATCTTCAGGGGCTTTTGAAGGCAAAGAATGAAAAAAAAAAGAATGTTTTAAAAAAAGCCACGTAACTTACAACTCATTTCAGATATACACTATGTGTTTCATTATAAACACATCCTAAGTATATCAAAATTAATATTTCTTAATAAAAAAATTACTCTAAACTGCTACCCCTCTTTTTCAGATTTACAAAACGTAAACATCACACTCCGTATATTATTCCGACCAATACCAGATCAACTCCCAAAAATCTATACTATTTTGGGTGTGGATTATGATGAGCGTGTGTTGCCCTCCATCACATCAGAAGTATTAAAGGCAGTAGTTGCACAGTTTGATGCTGGAGAACTCATTACCCAGCGTGAGGTAATGTTACAAATTTTTGTAGAAATTTCAAATAGCTATAAAGACAACATTCACTTGACAAAATCTGAGTACTTTTATTTAAACCAACATGTCATTCATCATAAGATGAACTTTTTTATCAGACTTTAATATTTGTTAGTAGGAACAGAGTAACAATATGAATTTATTTAAAGTCATATAGAATTTAAATAAATTCATATTTATAATTAAAGAAAAGAAATAAGAGCCAATATAGAGCTATTATGAACAGAATTACTTAGCTTCCTCCCGTCTCTATGTAACAAAACTTGATGCAGCTCTATACATTAATTAGTTTTCATTCAATGAGAATTTGAAGTTGGTGTGATTTTTAGTTTTCAAGATTTTTAAAAATAGAGTAATAAGATTCACTACAGGGACGAATAGTGGGAAGTGCGCCATCCACAAGTATCAGTGATGAGAAAAACCAGAAAATTTGCATTTTACTGGCTGATAATAATTTCTTAATCTTATCAAAGATGACGGGTATCAGTAGTGTTTACACACAACATTTGAACAAAATAACAACACGAAAAAACCAGCTCCTTTGCTAACAACCCACCATATTCATCGGATCTGACCCTGGCTCTTTATTTCTGTTCTCCAAAATCAAATTTGTGTTAAAAGATATACAATGTGTTGATGTTAAATCCAAAAGAATGTGATTGCAATTTTAAAAACAAATTTTATGATAAAACTTCTTGAAGTCTCCCAGCAATTGCACAAACAATCCAAGATGTATGTAGAAGAAATTGTTGAAAACTAAATAATAAAGGCATTGTTTTTATTATTGTATAATAAAGGCAAATTTTTTAAGCATATGTACATATCATAAGTTTCATATACATGTTTCCAATGAACTTGTACTAAATATAAATCTTTACTAATATAGCTGACGTAAGTTTGTGAGTATGTTAGTTTGAGATAATTTCGCACACCACCCAATTTATTATAAAAATTCATTTACTGGTGGATAGGTGAAACTGTGTGGTCTAACCAAAACTATTACCTAGTTTTATATAAGGATTCTGCAAAAGAGGTTGAAATAACAAAAGTTGAAGAAAACCACATATATTTCACCAGATGATTCCTCGGTTAGAAGTTCACATAAAGAAGTGAAATAATTATACCAAATTAAAGAGTAATTTTAAGGGGGAATATCAGGTGTCTCAAAAATAGTTTTGGTTTGTTTTTGTTTTTAACCTTATGTGTGACATCTCAAAAAATAACCCTGGGATGTAAACTAAAATTATCCTCCAATAATGTCATTTAAAAATAGACTCTCCACCTGCCTGCCCTTCTCCTGTCCCCATCCATACACTGGAAACGCCTGTAATCTGAATGTATCATTTGCTCCGAGAATAAACAAATCCCAGGAACAAACTTTAGAATGATTAGAATCAATTTGAGATCGAATGCTTTTCTCATCAGGCTGTCCAGAATGGGAACTCCAGAAAAACAAGTATATTTTATCACCACAAAATAATAAAACTATAAGAATACTATATAGAGAAGCTGTTACCAATTAAAAAAAAAATATTAATAAAATGAAAATACAAAAATATATGCATATGAAAAGTGAACATAAAATTATAAAGAATTTTTAAAAAAGTAAAAAAAAGTATATTCATTAGTCCATTTCTGTTATCCACAAAATCAAAGTACTAATTAAATTTAAGATGTTGACGGGTCTTACACTCATATAGATCACCATGTTTCAGGCATTATAACATTATTTCTCCCCTTTCCACTGCAAATGAAGTCACGGGTTAAAGCTAGTACCAAATAATTTTTTGAACAAAATGCCCTGATTTTGTCTTAGACGTTTGCAAAAACTCATCCAAAACAGTGCACAGAATTTTTACCAAACATCATTTACATTTAATGCTAATCTCTTGCAATATTAATAACCTATTTTCAAGCAAAAATCTCTTCTATAATAAGTCCTGTCTTGTTTTAGATGAAAACTTACATAGATTTCGTTATCATTAGCACTAAGTCTCTTAATTATTTATCATCATGTTATTTTCATATATTCTCAGGTTGTATCGCAAAAGGTGAGTGAAGGTTTGACAGAAAGAGCTGCACAGTTTGGTGTTATCCTGGATGACATTTCTATTACCCATTTGACCTTCGGAAAAGAATTCACACAAGCTGTTGAGTTGAAGCAAGTCGCCCAACAGGATGCAGAGAAGGCCAGATTCTTAGTAGAAAAGGCTGAACAGCAAAAGAAAGCTGCCATTATTACAGCAGAAGGAGATGCTCAAGCTGCCGTATTATTAGCTAAGTCATTCGCTAATGCTGGAGAAGGTTTAGTTGAACTGAGAAGAATTGAAGCTGCAGAAGATATTGCTTACCAACTGTCTAAGTCTCGCAATGTTACTTACCTCCCCGGTGGACAGAATGTACTACTTAACCTTCCAGCGCAGTAATTCAACCAAAAATTTCTTAAAACTTCATGAATGTTTAAAATAAGGTTATTTTTTGAAATATAAAAAGTTGCAAGCAAGAAGAAACCATTTATTGAAAATGAATTTTTCATGCAAACAAACTTATTGTTTATTCATTGAACACGTTAATGTTTTGGTTAATTTCAAGTACTGCATTTACATTATTTATGTTAAGGGACAATAGCTTTACAAAAATTCTATGGTTGAATTGTTAAGAATTTATTCTATGATAATATTTTATTTAGCCAATAAATGTGTTTAATATAACATTTTTTGTGTCATTCTACTAATATATTAAGTTAATGATATGGTGATGCACATACAAGAATTCGACATTTATATAAAATTAATGTGTATAGTGGAGTTTGATTCTCTTTGAGTGAATATTCACTTTGTGAGTGTTAATTGTACAAGTTCTAATCAAAATATGAAATAATGTAATGATAAATACTAAACAAATTATACTGGTAACTCGCTAATAAAGAGGGACTGAAAATTTTGAACGTTGGTAAGTTCAGAAACCGAATCACCTGCAAATTTCATATAGGTTTACAAATACTATATTAAGTTTTAACATACCACTGTATAAACTTATAAAACTACTGAGATCTTTCACATATATGATTTTCAAATCATAAATTTAAACCAACTATTATGACTTGATTTAAATGAGTTGGCCCCCAAATCCATGTATCTAGTATATATTTTCATATTGTCTTCAAAGGCTGTTTTTCAAATTAATAATACTAATGTGCCTACTTTTATGCATCTGCTATTACCTAATCTTATTTGAATACTTTCTTTGGTTCATAGGTTTTTTGTATATAGCACCCTCTTGTTATATATCATTCAAAACTTGTTATAAGAGCTGATAAAATTAATCCTTTCCTTTCACATTTATCCACCACCTTGTTCCGAGGTTGTACTTCATCTCATGGCTGTACTCTTTTCACTGTCCTTACACTCTTCAACCTTCGAACAATACCAGATTACCCAGCTACCATTTTACCCAGGAGTACCTTCCAAATATACTCCTATCTTTATTCAGTAACTAATTGTGCAGTGGTCTTAGCTTATCAAACTTTCCAATTTACAATACTAATGAAACCGTATCAATGCTTAAATATAATTTAAAAGAAATTTCTAAAAATACAACATTTTTTAAAAAATATTGCCTTTTATAAATTTTTTTAACCAAGAGCAAGTCTTTTAGACTATGGAACTTAGGAGTTATGTAAAAAACTTCCCGAATTTTCAGTTGTTTTATGAATAGCGTACATTCTCATATTTTAACAATCATGAAAAATATAATCATTTTCTAATAATTATGAAAAAATATAACTCTGAACTTAATAAAACTAGGAATTAGTAGAAACTATATTAAAAGCAAAAAATAGCTTATTGCTATGATGATAATGTATAGAAACAATTCATTTTCCAAAAAAGGCGAAATATGTAACACGTTTAGCGCATTTGATTGAAAACAGCCATTTGCAACACATACATTTTCGTACAAATCCAGGAAAACAGCGACACTCCCTTAACGTACGATAATATTTGTATTTGAATATTATTTTATATATAGAATGGCAACCTATCCTATATGGTATACAGTGGTTCAAGATGAATGTCCAAAAAAAATAATGATATATCATCAGCAAGTAATGTATATTCAAAAATACCACTCAACATTTTGTTTTTCTATACGGTCAAACAGTAGTCAGGGACTCGGTATTCTAAAGACCGCACAGTGAAAGCGAATAGTGTTCCATGCATTCAAGAATATCTTTAATTAAAAAAATTGTAATGTAATGTTATTGCTACTTTTAACAGAATTATATTTTAGAAGTAAAACTTATTAGATATATGTAATTGTTTTTAAATCTCATTCAATGACTTTCAAGGTTTCTGAAGGATAAATATAATTGAGAATCTAATGAAATTTTTTTAACTCATCAATTTTGTGCGAGTAAATTTTAGCGCTAATACGGATTTCACTGCTTTTTTTGTTTTTAAAGAAAAGAATATATATAAAAAATGACATATTGTAGAAAACGACAGTCGTGATTGTCATATAGTAGAAAATTTATTTGAAAAAAAATTACTTAATAAATACTAACATTTTTTGTATTGCTAAAGTTTTTTTATCTGTAAGAATTTAAAAAGCATTGAAAATATATATAATTATGACGTCTACCTTACTTAACAATTTACATAAACAAAAACAGCCAATTATACCAACTTTAAAATAGGTTAATGACTAGTTAATTATGTACATTTTTATAAATTATAAATTTGGGTATTTATTATATTTGCAATTAATTTTACTAATTTCAACTTTTATGCTTTTCGAGTTTTTTTTTTAAATAATGTTTGGATTTACTACCTTGTTTACTTATTTTCACTTTAGGTGTTTTCAGTTTGTTTTTTTTTAATATCAATTCATATAGTCTGTATATCTTTTAAGTTGTTTGACTTAATAAACAGGGAAATTTTTATTATAGCTGAAATACATTTATTCCCGATTAATAACGAAAGATTAAAAGTCATAACCTAAAAATGTATTTTTAAGTTTACTAGAGTTGAATATTTTTGTTGATATTAACGCTATTAAGTTATTATTTTATTAATATTTTTCCCTCATCATGCTTATTAGGTCCGTACATTTAACCTTTGTTATAACATTTTTGTTTTTAAGTATGTAGTATATTATTATACATTTAATATGAAAATATTGAAAAGCCTTTAGCAATACAATAAAAGGAGATCTTTATTGTAAACCATATCTTTTTCTAATCATTTTTATAATAAAATCACTGTACCTGGGCCCTATATTTTGAACATATCGTTTATTATGTACATTTTTTCGCCACACTGAACTTGTTCTATATTTTGTACATACAACATAAAATATACATTTTCAGTACTTTATAAAAATATGAATTACAAGAGAACGATCGATTATCATTCTCTAGAACATAAATTCAGCATTTCGTAGATTGTTTTGTTTTCATTTTGTTTCATTTGATTCTGCAGTGATTAAAGGTATTATGATCAATAAATTTAATAGACAGAATCATTTCCAGGACATCCACTTTGATTGTACTTGTTAAGTGATTGTAAATTAAAAACAAAATAAATAAAAGTAAATCTACACTAACGGTACACATTTCAAATTGATTTTGAAATATTCGAATATCAAGTAAAGAATATAGTAATTGACACAAAATTATGTAATTGTATTGAATGGTTTGTAGTCTCATGCCATTGGTAATGTTTGGCACTTCTTGGAAAAGCAACCGCCAGCATTCCAATCCTCCGCTTGCTATATTTGTTTGTTAACATGTACTGTTACTATATAGCATCGTCTAGATCTTTATAGTTTTTGCCACAACATATAGGATGTCCCACCCATTTTCTGGAAACTCTCATGCACTATTAAACAAAATCAACTGTTATCAAACTCCCCTCTAAACTGAGGTATAAGAGTACATTTGATAAAAAAAAGTTTTTCATTCATTATGGAATGTTGATAAATGAAGTACACAATTTATTATCATTAGACAGTTTAATTAAGTTTATAGGTAAGTTTCAGTAATGATATTCTTGAAGAAATCTTCAAGTAAGTAAAACAATATTTTATTATTTAGTCCTTTTTTTTGACTCCTGCATCATGATCCACGTCTACCATTATGACAATTCCTGTCACCAGATTGCCCAAGACGTCATATACTTTTACAACAAATTTCCATTTATCACCGGGAAAATATTCAGGAAATTTTTCAGTATCCAAGTAAAAGTCTTCTATTGTGTAAACTCCCTGAATTGTAAAAATTGTTCGTTACAAATTACTTTCAAACTGGAATTTAATGGTAAATTAATAAAGTATATTAAACACAACAATTTATTAACTTAATCTCTCTACATACCCTTATACAACATGTTTTGTGAATCAAATTGTTCTAACTTTCTACGAGAAATTAAATTTTAAGTGTGTTTAATTCGAATAGCCATCAAACAATAGCTGGGTTTTACTATTATATTATTACTCT
This sequence comes from Druceiella hillmani, assembly GCA_039881145.1. Taxonomy (NCBI): domain Eukaryota; kingdom Metazoa; phylum Arthropoda; class Insecta; order Lepidoptera; family Hepialidae; genus Druceiella; species Druceiella hillmani. Next base: position 31,614,234 of record JAYKKI010000008.1, read on the forward strand.
TGGCAAAACTGGCTAAATTGCCTAAACAAATTTTACACTTAAATACTATGACTTTATTTAGTACCTAATTGGAAAATTGAGTATTTCATTGTTTTAACAAAAATTTAAATAAGTTTACAAGACTTACACATACCAATCAACATACATATACAATCTGTCCCGTTTATACCTACATAATGTTTAACAGTGGTTTATATGAATGATGGTCAATTTTGAACTATGAAAGTTAGTAAATTGGGATTTGCTATCTTCACCCTTTATCTCTTTCATTCAAGTCAGCTATATATAGCTCTCTATTAAGCAATCTGTTTTATATCAAGGGGTATCCATGTAGTACTTTCTAAGTACAATAGTATAAATTTTTCAGAAAGTATTTGTTATTCATAATAAAAGTTATATTGTGCAGAAGCCAAAATATTTCTATTTGGTTTTGATAAATGTTGCAATAGAATTTAAACACAAATTCAATTAATCTCCGTTATTTCTCCAGGGACAACTTTTAAGCTCCCTTTCTCCCTTCGCTTTTCGAACTCCTTTTTATGCTTCCCATAGTTTGTATTATTATACTTAGGATGTGCTGCACTGATTAAAGAGAAACGAAGGAGAGTCCTCAATCTATTAATATACATAACACGTTTAATTGCCCTGAACTACATAAAATAATTTCATTATAACCTTCGATTTACTTTTGTTGCTACTTTTCAATATTTTCGGCAAAAATGTTAATAGGTTTTAAGATTTTTTGTCTTACCACTGGTATCGGGCATTTAACAGGCATATCGCTTCTCTCACTTAAATCCTGAAAGAACATCTTGTCATCTTCAATAAAATTACATAAATTTGTTTTTTGTAATTGAATGGCACTTAGGCGGTATTCAACCCTATACCATTCATAGCCTTGACATTCCAACTGTAATATATAGAGCCTATAATTATAAAATTTAATGCACTTAATGTTAAAATTTAGTTATTGAAACTCATTTAAAAGATAAATAATGTAAAAACTTGCTATGTAAATAATTAAAAACCTGTTAAATACAAATAGAATAACAGTGCAAGGTTTCGACATTACATACATCTAAAAGTCTACCAGGGATGGGTTAGCAAATTTTTATATTATTTTTAATTAGGTACTCAATGCGACTTTCACAACATAAATTAATATTCCAGTAAAATTTTAGTAACACTATTTTTTTATAACTTTAATCTTACTTTTTAATTTTCTTAGTTTCAGAAATGGGGGAAGCGAACATATTTTTTGTGAATATTTTCAACAATATCTCTAAAACTATCTTATATCAAAATCTTAAAAAATAAATAGAAGGCTAGTTTCGGAATTCTTTCACATATTTCAATTGAAACCAAGATCAAGACCTCTTTCTTATCAAATTCTGTACTCTGCCAAATTTCAACTTTCTCAATGTCAAAAGGGTTTCTGACAAAAACGACGGTAACAGGTCAATGGACTAGTTAGTTATTATATAAGGTTTCATTTTGAGGTACAGAAGCCTAAAAAGTGTAAAAATGTTATGCATTGTACCTAATATTTACTCCCAAATATTTTTACAAAAAAAATGTAAAATATGCTATAAAATACGATTTTGATAGAAAAATTTGTAAAAATTAACTTACTATAAGCGTTTCATCAAAATCTTTAAGAAGTTCAATAGTACCGTGCAAAGTGATCATAGTCCTATTGTATTTGGAAACTTTCAAGTCATTCCATTTAACCATTTCATCTTCTGAACCAATAAGGGGTTCAAATTTTGTCAGTATAATAACATAATCTCTCTGAAATAATAGAGAACACGTTAATATTTTATACTTAAAAATCAACTTTTCACTTGGTATCCCATATCCCAGCAAAATTGTAATGTCAATTATCTAAAAAGATTTCCATACTGACATTAAGTCAATGTTTTTATTGATATTCAAATTTACAGTTTAATTTATATATAGCTTTTGCCCACAGCTCCACTTGCATAAAAATTGTTATGTTAAACTTTCCTCTTTCGGGACCCAGTGCTGCAATTCATGCCCTTTTTGCTTATCTGCATTCTAGGACACGCTTCATAAATATTATCATAGCTTTATAACCTCAACATGTGCACCAATGCTTTATATAAAAGAGCCTTCCAAAATACAAAAACTATACGAAGACCAAAACCACATCAAAGGCAATCCAATCAAAGGTACAACTCGAATACTACGGGCAGACATTACTTCACAAACATTTACACACACATACTCACACACATACATTATATATGTGTGTATATATATATAAATATATACATATACATATAGTATATATAATAACTAGTGAATCACTTTAAAATTACAAATCTGATCTAGAGACCTAAATATTTTTAAATCTATTCCTTATCAGAAAAAAGTTCAGGACTAATTTCACTTTGTCTAGATAACATGATGTACGTATATCTTCACCACAACAACTTCTGAATCTATAAGGATCTGTAATAATATTACATAAGATAAGTAAAAATATATTACCTGTAACGAAAATTCTTTAGCATACAAATTTATCTGCACATACGGTTTTAATTTTGTCTAAAATAAATCATCTGTTTTTAATAAATGATTTGTCTAGACAATATTTCTGAAAAATTTCCTTAATGTTATCATGTGTGAAAACACATGAGACCAAATAGTTGTGTTCAATTATGATTATAAATTAACTGAATTTTATTGTAACTATAACATATACAGAAGGGATATTGCATAAAAAATAAATACATTAATAATGAATAAATAACTTGAATATGTTTTTATTTCAATTAAGTCTAAATTAAGTAAAATGCAAAATAATTAATAATGGGACCATTGTCATCACTCTGGCGCATTCTAATACAAAATTGAATTGAATTCTATAATACATTCACTACTTTCATTGAAAAGAAATCATAAACTATATGTGGAAATTTAAAAATATTTCGAAAAATTTTAAACACTGTATTTTTATTATTTGTTTAGTCTCTTCTAAAATTATTCAAATTTGCCATTCAGATTATTGAATAATACCAATAAATAAGGCTGTAGCTAGGGGAGCTCAATAGCATTAGATCCATCCCTGAAATTTTTGTTGATATGGGAATAAGTACTACTTTTTCTTTATTAATGGGACACTGCAAGTATGTCCCATTAACAAAGAAAAACACTAAGCCTTAAAAATATATAAAATGAAGATAATTATTATTTTGAAAGTAATTCTAGTAACTGAAAATATTTTTATGAGGTCTAATAAAATTTACAATTTATCAACAAAATTTATTCAGCTAACTTACCTCACATTTACATATTCCTATAATATGTAAAAGTAAACAAAAAAATATATGTTTAACACGAGTCATTGTAGACAACTGATCGCATCAAAAACCAACCAAATTATAAGTTAAACTAATAATATTTTGCTTTCATACAATTATTTTGTTGAGAGATTTTTATCATTAATTCATAACCTTGAATTGTTGAAACTGACGACATGCAATATTATGACTTTTTATTCAGAATATTGTCTGTTAATTAAACTTTAGCATTGTGTTTGTTACATGCAAGATAGATATATAATTATATGCTTTTATTACAACATTTACAGACATATAGTGCGAAGCATTCGTTTTTTAGCAGTTAGCAGGGGTTTTGCAGTCACTTAAATAAATACATTAGATGAAATTTATTTAAGTGACTGCAAAACTCCTGTTATTGCTAACACGTTATTGCAACAGTGGAACATGAGACAAATTTTATGTATGCCCCAACAATAATAGAAGAGTGGCAATGCATTATGCCATTGACTACAAAACAGTACTCTTATAAAACAACATAATGTAAGGGATACCTGCATCTATATCATAACACATATTAATATCATAAACAATACCCCTTTTTAGTTAGAAACACTGTAATACTATAAAAACAGAACAAATTTAGTTATATTATGGCTAAAATACACAGTTTTGTTACTTTGACAAAAACAGAAATACAAAAGCAACATGCAAATCTAAACTCATTAAAATGGTCATTTTTGAAAATAGCAATGAGATTTTGGATCAATATTTCTCCCATGTTTACTACTCATAATGAAACGTATGTTTTGTTTGCTTTTCTGTTCTAGAATTTATAAAATTTACTATTAAATTGATATCTGAATACACAATTTTACAAAAGCCCTGTTTACAAAAGGTGATATCAAAGTCATAAAATCATATTTTTAAATATGTGTTAAACTGCCTACATAGATTTAATACTCCCACAATGTTCTAAATATTTCTTTAACTTAGAATTTAATTAAGAAATGATTTTGTGTATAAAGACAATAACTATTAAGAACATATCTCATTATTCAATGTATTAAGTAATACATCTGAAGAGTAGGTAAAACAGACTAATCAGATTTCTAAAGGCTACCAAATTTTACTCATATAAGTAAATAATTTTTCTTCTGAAGGGGAAGAAAAGCCTATAATAGTCTAAGAAATATGTGCCAAATTTTATTATATACTAAATAATTTTTAGAGAAGAAAACTGATAGACATGATGGTTTATTAATGTAATTTACCATATACTTATATAAAAGAAAAGGTACACGCTGTTAATAAGTTGATGATATAGTTCAAGTTTCCAAAAGTTAGCAGAATAAAATGATCATTTTTTAATTGTACATAAGTGGCCTTACCAAACTCTTCACAGATGTCTCTGTGGTCACCTTCAATTAAATTACTGTTCTTATTAGACTATAAAAAGTGACAGAATTGATCTAAAAAATATTTTAGTACAAATGGTAAAAATTTGTCTAAATATCCACCTATAACTCCCACACATAAAAATCAAGTACATTATATTTAACATTGTCATGCCATAACAAGCAACTGATGAAATTATAATGACACAACTTATTGACTATACAACATTTCAATGCCAAATGCATGAACGTATCAACAATATCTTAATATTTATGGACTTACATCCAACAAAAAAAAGTTGTTACTTGTAAATATTTTTAAAAATATACATGTTCTACTCCTACACATGTTAGTCCACAAATATATATGCTTATCTGTCCATAACTGCCACTCTTTATTAACAAAGTACTAAGGACTGGGTTGATTAGATATTTAGATAATTATAGCTCCTGTCATCAAAACCCAAAAAGCCTCAAAAAAGTAATTAATAAGATGTAAAGCATTGCTTTAAGGTAACATTGAAAATTTTTAAAATATCGAAACTAAGTTTTTAATATATTTATAGTTATATTTTGTTCTTGGAAATAAATAGAGATACACAATATGAGGTTGAGGTTGTATGGTAGATGACCCATAATTTCTGCACCAGATACAGTCAAATATTCGGTTTTCCATGTCGCCAAGTGTGCAGAGTCATTCTCGAACTTTGAATATGCAAAAAATTGCTAGTACATACAGAGTTTTTTTATTTTTCAAAACACTCATTCTGTTGTAATAACTTGTGCATTCCAAAAAATAGCCGACCATCCTTTTTCAGCGCTTTATCCTTTCTTCAACTTTGTAGGCAACTCTTCAAAACACCTACTGCATCAACTGCCCTTTAGTTTCCCTTCATAATAATATATTTAGCTGTCATCAGTGATGATGATGTCAAATACAATATTGGTGGTCTCGGTCATTTTTTTTAAAGTTTTGCAACATCAATTAACGCGATGGTGTTTTTGAGCTTCGGTCAAATCATGAGGTATCCACTTGGTATAAAGCTTCCTGATGCTTGAATATGCATGTAGAATTTCTATACTTGAATTATATCAATGCCAATACGGATACTGATACAACGATCATCACTGATACTGATACAACAATACTTAAACTTGTTAAACGTGCTGTAAAGAATACCTCGGATAGGACTTATGCCAATCAAAGCTGAGTGTGACTTTATTATTGGTTGGGACCACAATGAACCATAGAAAATTTTCTCGAGTTAAATTCATCTTGACATGATACATACAATTTTTAAATCACAACCAAGTTAGTGGCGATTTGAAAATTAACAACAAATGACAAATCCAACTAAATTACCTCAATAGATTATCAAAGAGTTCCATTTGCGAAATCTGGATTTCTTTTATCTTCAGTTAAAATCTTTCATGGCTATCCTCATACAACACCATACCATAAAAGCAAAGATAAATCAATACATCACATCATTTCTATACTTGGTTTTAAACTAGCCCTTTGAAAAGCACGATACAAATATAGAAATTTTGATTTGTTGATATAAAAATTTGTTGCAGAGTGTATTGCTTGCAACATATTAATACATATTTTATTTATAAGTGGAAAACTGCATGCATATTTTTAATCAACAAGCACAAATATCTGCAAATACATAATAATAATAATATTATCAATTTAAAAAATAAGTGCATGTTGAAGTTTTATATTTGTATACATTTGTGTAGATTGCGATGTTAGGAGAAAAGTGGTAACACCAATGGAGACTATCTCTCCACTATTCCCAAAATATGTACCACCGATATACTATTATTGTGTTACTATCAAAAGTTCTCTATCTGTTTGTTCTGCACACATTTCTTTTCTCCTAAACATATAGGGTCAGATGAGACTGATTAACTGTTTCAATCAGCTATGGTCGCTACATCTTGAGCCGGGTTCTCCGGCCACTACTGTGTTATTGCATTTATGTAATTTGGCATGGAGCTTCCAAGCTGACTGGATTTGTCACATTATGAATAAATAAATAAGAAAGTAATTAAATAGCAAATTTATTAAACTTAAAAAGTACACATGAGCGTTTACATTTTCTAATCTCTACTAAGTTATCATTCTTTCTAATTTCTTGCTTACAAATTTTTATTTGAAAATTATTAGATCAAATTTGATCAGGAAAATCAACACTTTTTTGAGATCTCTAATACGTAAAATGGTTAAACTATTGTGTGGTTTGTGGCCAGTTGTACTTTTCTCTCATGTTTTTAGAGAATTAACCAACCAACTGAAAAAACTTTTGCTCAAAAGACAGTAATAGCCACCATGAAAAAATTCATAGAACGAAATACAAATTAGGAAAAATAGATTGTACATTTTTTAATATAAATCATATTTAGCAAATATAGTGGGTCTGTTTCAATTTAAAAAAGTGAAGTGTGAATGCTTTATAGGTGCAGAATTTCTTCCACCAGATTTTCTTCTGTGCATTCTATTTTAAATGTATCATATGTATTATATTTTTTATTTTGACAGTTAGTGTCAAGCATTCATGCAATTTTTTAGATCTCTATACATAGGATAAGAAGAGATTTTGAGCTGAATAGTCACATGTAATGAAATTTGAGTACATTATTACGAGTCTGAATCTAAGTATGAATACATACAGTGGATTAAAAAGGCTACTCCACCCCCTAACAAGTTCAACGCATCGCAATCGGCCGAAAAAATAATGGCAATGGCTTTCTGGAATACAGAGGTTATCCTGTTGATTAATTTCAAAGATAAAGATGTTTCTATAATGGGAGCATATCGTGCTGGTCTACTGGAACAGCTTAAAGAAGTATTGAAGGAAAAAAAACGAGTGAAAAAGGTGTACTGCTTTTATATGACAATGCACCTGTACACAAGAGCCATGTTGCGATGGCTTCCTTTCACAAATGTGCCTTCCAAATATTGCAACATCACACTTGTCTCTTACAGCCCTGGTTTGACCGTCGCAACTATTATTTGTTCACAAAAATGAAAAGGATGCTTCGTGGAAAAATATTAAGTGGTGATAAAATCAAATTTGCAATTTCAACTTATTTTCAAGACAATATTTCAAAGATGACTGCAAAAAAATTGTTCGGCTTATGCCATCTATCAGTTTTGGTTTTGGGGAATGTCTACCCACTTCACTACAGCTGTTTTCTTCATATCGCTATAACAATGATCTATGTTCTTCTTGTGGTCTTCCCACTGTCCTGTACCACGAGGTTTGTTTGATGGTGCGACATGACCAGCTCACTCTCATTTTAATTTCGTTCCCCATTTTGTTACATCGCTAACCTTGCTGTGCTCTCTTAGCCTGGCATCTCTTTTACGGTCTATCAGTGTAACGTTTACTATTTTTCTCTCGATTGTTCTTTGAGCCATTTGAACTTTATAGTGGATCTCATTTATGAACACCCAGGTCTCCGCTCCATATATGAACACTAGTAGTACACACTGGTCATATATGCGAGCCTTCTGTTCATCACTGATTTTCATGATGAATGTGAGCTTGGTGAGCTTGGAGTACGCCACTCCAATAACCTTATGCGCCTGTCAATTTAATTTGTTTGATTATCTTTACCCATTATCATATCCTAAACAAGATACACATATTTTTCGACCCTCTTGATGACAGTGCCATTTACCCTGATAATTGCTGTATTATTTAGGATATATAGTCATGACCTTCGTTTTGTCAACGTTCACTTCCAATCGACACTGTTCAGAGGGATGGTTAAATTCGCATATTATGATCTCGACATCTCTCAGGTTGCTTGAGAATAATACGGTGTCATCCGCAAACCTAAGGTTAATCAGTGTCTCGTCTTCTATATTAACACTCTGCTTCTCCCAATGCAACGTCTTAAAAATATATATTTTTCTCTTTTAATATGATATTTATGTCAAAATACCAATAACAACATAAAGTAAAATCTTTGTAAGATTACTAGTATTTTAAACTATATTTAAGCAGATTTTTCTTATAGCTGTGTAACTTCTTATGTATTAGAAAATTATTAACGAAAATATTAGCAGTTTCATGAATTTTTTATTACGTCTATATTTAATCATTTTTGGAAACTGAGATCTTTGGTAACTATGAAATTACTTAATTATGAAGAAAAACCTTGTCATTGGTTATTTTACCGGATATGTGCAGATAAGATGGCCACTTAACTAAATATAATTTGTCAGTAGCATAAGCACAGTTAGAAAAAAGCCAAATAAGGGGCTTCTTTGGTTTTTTTTTATAGTGCTGAACTAATCTGGCACTATGTATATATGAATCAAAGAACCAGGACCTAATATTGCTTTGGATTTTTTGTTTGCTTACAGATTCTTACCAACGCATTCCAACAGTGAGTTTCTTTTCGAAATATGTGTCTGTATAATGATGATCAATTAAATAAAAGCGATACATTATGACAATAAAATAGAAAATATAAATATAGGGCATCAATATGTTATTAAGAGGACAGAGACGCGTGAGTATCTTAATCAATCATTATATGCCGTTCGTTCTCTTTAGTATATGATCTGTAGGTCTCTCCATAGAGAACCTTTGCCAATGTCATGTGTGGGATGCTACGCCAGACTGACTAAATCTGTTCCGGACGGGCGCATTAAGCTATGTGACGATCGAACAGCCGCGGGTTCGTAACCCCTGGCGTGATAACCGGCGGCAGCATAAAGGGATCACTTAGCAGCATATAAAATCTGTCACGTTCCTGCAAAATCATAGTCACCGGTCAGTTCGACGTCGAGCTCAACTTCTAGTTCGCTACAGTTCTAGTAATAGTATACTTTATGATGAGTAAATGAACAATAAAGAAATTGTCTAATGACGTCGAGGAAAATTCATTAGTAATCGACCCAGCGAGCTCTTTCCTGACTGCATAGCTAACAGCATAGATAATATACTAAATAGATGGGACACTCCATACAATTTTTTAACACTGTCAGAAGAAATGGCATGTGCCATCGGATTTACGACCTAGCCATACGTGCCTATATTCACTTTTGTTTACATAATACGAGACTGGATTAAAATGAAAAAACACCAAACAATTCAATTAAAAAAAAAAACTCTTTTATTAAATGCCTTAGTCATAAATAAAAATTAAATTATGAGTATATGACATACATAAAGTAAGGGATAAATATATGATAATTACTTAGCTTCCTAAATTATAGTAAAAGAATTTCTAAAAATAAACACAAGTAATGGATGCTTTAATATCACTAATTGTTAATACACTTATTGAAAGTATACTACGTTTACCTTCCAAAACATATTCACACTTGGTTTCTTGTACGAAGTTTTTCAGACCTGCAATAAATAACATTTTTATATTTTCACGTACAATAATATTTAGCCAAACTGTTCTTCCTTTTCATCCTTTGGAACATTTACTATACACATACATAGCAAACATCTTTAAAAATAACTATTTTACGATTTTAAAAGTATGTAAATAGAAATGAAATAAATGAAAACGGATGGAAATAATATTAAAACGAATACAAAGATATGTTAATATAATAAAACGAAAACAACACAATTTCACGATTTGACAACTACGTAAATAGGGTTGAACGAATAAAAATAGATGCAGATAATATTAAAACAGATACAAATATATTATTAATACATATACAAAGTTAAAAGTAAATAAAAAATGCAAAAGCAATAGTAGAAAGCGTAAAAAGCACAAGTCTCGATGAAGCTACTTACATTTTAAACGATTGAACAGCCATATTGAGACGCATTTTGACAATAGCATAAGTCTATGGCATGTCAAGAAAAGGTACAGTACAATGAAGTTGGTTGTGTAAGAAAGTGATAGCCGATGCACACCAGAGAATTTGTATGAAAAAATATAGTAGTATGGAATGTCCGGACTCTGGCTAACAGCAGAGTCCGGATACTCCATACAAACAAATATATTTTTCATACAAATTCTAGGGTGTGCATCGGCTATCTCTAACACAACCAACTTCATTGTATTTTACCTTTTCTTGTCTATACCATAGATTAAGTAGCCTATCATAGATAATATAGTAAATATATGGGTAACTCCATACAACTTTTTAACACTGTTAGAAAGAGTCGGCATGTACCATCCGATTTACAACCTATCCATACGTGCCTATATTCACTTTTGTTTACATAATACCAGACTGGACTATAATAAAGAAAAAACACAAACAATTAAATTAAAAAAATTGTTTCATTAAATGCCTTAAATACAGTATAAATAAAATTTAAATTATAAGTAGATACATAAAGTAAGGGATAAATATATGATAATTACTTAGCTTCCTAAATTGTAGTAAAATAATTCCTAAAATAAACATAAGTAATGGATGCTTTAATACCACTTACTGAAAGTATACTACATTTATCCCAACACACCAAAAAAAAGGACCATTAATTTAATAGCTGTAGTTTTTGGGTCTGAAAGATTAAAGTTTATAATTTATTGGAAAACGTTTAATATTTGGGCCTGTCATTTGTTTCAAAATAAATACTATTAAATGTATGACAAAGTTTAAAAAATACCTAAAAGTATGCACTTATTAAAAGAATTATTGGAATCCATTAGCGATGATGAAAATAATATTAACAAGTAAATTATACCACATATAAAATATTTATAAATATAGACACAATAATGTTTAACAAAGTAATTTGAACATTGTAGAAATAACACAGGAATATTTTGTACAAAACAAAATTCAAATAGACGGAAAAGGTGTGAAAAGTGTGGAAAGAAATTATGCTACAAATTTTTTTCTTTTTTTTCTCCAAACTTTTTGTATATTTGACAACAGCCAATTTTTGGAAAAAACCACACTGGATTAGAATTTGGTCTCACTTTGTCAAAGCTTTTAAGGTTATTTAATGTCCGACACCAATGAAAAATTTCAAGTGTCATAATAATATTGACGAAATCAAATCTAACTAAATCTTTGTACCTTACAATAAATCCAGTTTAAATGTAAATTGGAGTTCAAAAATATTTTTAAATGTGAAATTAAATCATTTTGGTAAGCGGACTTTCTTTATAATTAACTAATTTGATCGAGTTACCAAAAGGTTCGATAAAAATGATACTGTTATAATATAGTTGATTCCCCGAGTATCTACTAGCAACGAAGTGATGAACATCTGACTGAACTTCACATTTAAATATATTTTCTTATGTTTTGCATTTCCCAATTTTTTTAGCAATTTCCTAATTACCCCATCCACAACAAAGTATTAACATAAACACAGAATTTTCTACATTTCGCTTAGTGAGAAATGGGTCAGACAGACTAACGAAATTAAAACTCGAAATTTGTGAATGATTTAATGATTCTTGTTCCAAAATACTATTGAATATTCTATGCCACTAGATGTGTATTCAATGGAATGTGTGGAAGATAATATTAAATCTTTTAATCCCGTAATTAAAAAGGTAAACCCTAGAGTAAGAGTGAGAAATGGGGTAGAACACTAGGAGGTATGTGATTTGTTAATATAGTAGGTACACATAAATATATTCCTAGTATAAACAATTTGAAATTTAAAAAGCTTCGCTCTTTCAACTCATTTTTTATATAATAGAGGAATTCAAATTTGTTCACCGCGTAAAGTCAACCAAGATCCATTAAAAAATGTTTTTGGCAAATTAAAATCTCATAACTACAGAAATATCAATCCTACATGTAATAATTTTCTAAATTCCATTAAGGCATTAATTACAGATAGTTTTGAAGTACACATTCCTCAGGAGCAAATTGTGATGAGAACAAATACCTCACTGTAATCACAGGAGGTTAAAAGATTTAATATTATCTTCCACACATTCCAATGAACACACATCCAGTGGCATAGAATATTCAATAGTATTTTGGAACAAGAATCATTCACAAATTTTGAGTTTTAATTTCGATAGTCTGTCTGTCTGGCCCATTTCTCACTAAACGAAATGTAGAAAATTCTGCGTTTATGTTAATATTTTGTTTTGGGTGGGGTAATTAGAAAATTGCTAAAGAAAACTGAGAAATGCAAAACATATGAAAATATATTTAAATGTGAAGTTCAGTCAGATGTTCACACTGGGGGAATCGACTACATTATAACAGTATCATTTTTATTCGAACCTTTTGGTAACTCGATCAAATTAGTTAATAATTAAGAAAGTTCGCTTACCGATATGATTTAATTTCACATTTTTTAATAAGTACATACTTTTAGATATTTTTTTAAACTTTGTCATGCATTTCTCTACATTGTCTAAGTTTTGATGCAATTGACAGGCCCAAATTTTAAATGTTTTAAATTATAATTGACAGGAAACTTTAATCTTTCAGACCCAAAAACTACAGCTATTAAATTAATGGTCCTTTTTATTGGTGTATTGAGATAAATGTAGTATACTTTCAATAAGTGTATTATAGTGGTATTAAGTCATCCATTACTTATGGTTATTTTTAGGAATTCTTTTACTACAATTTAAGAAGCTAAGTAATTATCATATATGTATCCCTTACTTTATGTATTGAATATACTTATAATTGAAAATAATTTAATTTTTATTTATGACTGTATTTAAGGCATTTAATAAAACAATTTTGTTTAATTGAACTGTTATTTTTTTTTATTGTAATCCAGTCTCGTATTATGTAAACAAAAGTGAATATAGGCACGTATGGCTAGATCGTAAATTAGGTTAGATGGCACATGCCATCTCTATCTAACAGTTTTAAAAAATTGTATGGAGTGTCACATCGAAAGATTTGCAAGGCGCGCGCGGCCCGCTCTCTCTAGATATGGCATACGTAGGAAACCCAGTGTGTCACTTGGTCGCACGCACATTAAGCAACGTAAACATTACACCCGTTTTTTACCTACTCATACAAATGCCAAACTCATAGATAATATACTAAATAGATGGGACACTCCATACAATATTTTAACACTGTCAGAAAGAAATGGCATGTGCCATCGGATTTACGACCTAGCCATACGTGCCTATTATATTCACTTTTGTTTACATAATAAGAGACTGGATTAAAATGAAATAAACAAACAGTTCAATTAAAAAAAAAAATGTTTTATTAAATGCCTTAGTCATAAATAAAAATTAAATTATGAGTATATGACATACATAAAGTAAGGGATAAATCATCATCATATATATTAATACGCTAAGGTTAAGATGTTACTCTCCCTTTTTAGAAAAAACCTCACAACTAATCCACATAAATTATACATCATTTTATAGATAATTGCTTGCTCTACCGGCATCCACAACTAAAAAATTTATTATTGCTATTGTTTTTGCATATTAATTAATTGTTAAAATTATATACACAAAACAGCAATGCTGCCATCTAACGGCTCAACGTCAATATGATTGACGGTCGGTAAAATTTTTGTTTAATTTCAAATCCACTCACGTATAAATAAAGTGGCGCTTTAGCTCAATGCTTTTGATACTTGCGCCTCTATATGTCAATTTTAGTAAAATATTTGTTTGATCTGTCATCTGAGCTTCATAATGGAATAAATAATGCGAAGACTTCGCACGGGTCACGCTAGTATATGATAATTACTTAGCTTCCTAAATTGTAGTAAAAGAAATCCTAAAAATAAACACAAGTAATGGATGCTTTAATATCACTAATTGTTAATACACTTATTGAAAGTATACTACGTTTACCCCAAAGGTGTGATAGAAATTATGCTATAAATTTTTTTCCTTTTTTTCAAACTTTTTGTATATTTGACAACAGCAAATTTTTGGTAAAAACCACACTGGATTAGAATTTGGTCTCACATTGTCAAAGCTTTTAAGGTTATTTAATGTCATTAATTTCAAGTGTCATAATAATATTGACGAAATCTAACTAAATCTTTGTACCTTACAATCAATCCAGTTTAAATGTAAATTGGAGTTCAAAAATATTTTTAAATGTGAAATTAAATCATTTTGGTAAGCGAACTTTCTTAATTATTAACTAATTTGATCGAGTTACCAAAAGGTTCGAACAAAATTATATTGTTATAATGTAGTCGATTCCCCGAGTACCTACTTGCAACGAAGTGATGAACATCTGACTGAACTTCACATTTAAATATATTTTCATATGTTTTGCATTTCCCAGTTTTCTTTAGCAATTTTCTAATTACCCCACCAAAAACAAAGCATTAACATAAACACAGAATTTTCTACATTTCGTTTAGTGAGAAATGGGCCAGACAGACTATCGAAATTAAAACTCAAAATTTGTGAATGATTTAACGATTCTTGTTCCAACATATTATTGAATATTCTATGCCACTGGACGTGTGTTCAATGGAATGTGTGGAAGATAATATTAAATCTTTTAATCCTGTGATTACAGAGGTATTGTTCTCATCACAATTTGCTCCTGGGAAATATGAATTTTGAAAATTATTACATGTAGGATTGATATTTCTGTAGTTATGAGATCTTAATTTGCCAAAAACATTTTTTAATGGATCTTGGTTGACCTTACGCGGTGAACAAATTTGAATTCCTCTTTTATATAAAAAATGAGTTGAAAGAGCGAAGCTTTTTAAATCCCAAATTGTTTATACTAGGAATATATGTATGTGTACCTACTCTATTAACAAATCGCATACCTCTTAGTGTTCTACCTAAAATTGGTCATGCCCCATTTTCTCACTCTTACTCTAGGGTTTACCTTTACATTATCTAGCACTACCATTAACACTATTAAATAATTTGGTAAAGAAATTGATGATCTCGCCCATATCTGCCATTGTCATACTCCTTCCTTGAATCACTGGATCACCTGGGAATGAAGTTGAATTTTCAATATGTATGTAATAAACGTTTCTAATAAAGAATAAAATGTTTCAAAGAATAATTTCTAATGTTTGCTATCAATAATTTCCAGTTACGGTATAAAAGACTTACAAGCGTGGGAAAGAACATAGAAACTATAAGGCATAAATTTCAATAACAAAACTAATCATGTGCCTGCACTAAATCAATTGGTAGTAAAGAAAGTGGTAATTCCATAAATTTCAATTAAGTATGACAAACATGAAATAATGAATTGAACTTTTACATTACCTCTTCTATAATCAATTTTCATAGATGCCTGCATCGTTGAATTGAAAACTCTTGCACAGCTACTTCATCTTACGCATTCTATCCAGCTATATACTGTCATTTTTTATTTTCGACAACAATTTCATACTTCCTCTGGCATCTCACGCATATGTAAATATAATATCTTTCTATGTTGCTCTCTTTTCATTCTCAAACAATAGGTCGTACTGGAACAAATTATTCCTCATACCTTTCAACAAATCTAAATCTGGAAGACCATTCACAACAAATAAATCAGATTTCAATACTTTTATTATATTTGACTCATAATTTTCACCTTCCAAAACATATTCACATTTGGTTTCTTGTACGAAGTTTTTCAGACCTGCAATAAATAACATTTTTATGTTTTCACGTACAATAATATTTAGCCAAACTGTTCTTCTCTTTTCATCCTTTGGAACATTTACTATACACATACATAGCAAACATCTTTAAAAATAACTATTTTACGATTTTGAAAGTATGTAAATAGAAATGAAATGAATGAAAACGGATGGAAATAATATTAAAACGAATACAAAGATATATTGATATAATGAAAAGAAAACAACACAATTTCACGATTTTGACAACTACGTAAATAGGGTTGAACGAATAAAAATAGATGCAGATAATATTAAAACAGATACAAATATATTATTAATACATATACAAAGTTAAAAGTAAATAAAAAAATGCAAAAGCAATAGTAGAAAGCGTAAAAAGCATAAGTCTCGATGAAGCTACTTACATTTTAAACGATTGAACAGCCATTTTGCGGCGCATTTTGACAATAGCATAAGTCTATGGCATGTCAAGAAAAGGTACAGTACAATGAAGTTGGTTGTGTAAGAAAGAGATAGCCGATGCACACCAGAGAATTTGTATCAAAAAATATATTAGTATGGAGTGTCCGGACTCCCGAGTCCGGAGTCTATGGCATGTCCTTTTCTTGACATGCCATAGACTTATGCTATTGTCAAAATGCGCCGCAAAATGGCTGTTCAATCGTTTAAAATGTAAGTAGCTTCATCGAGGCTTATGCTTTTTTTTTAGAGAAGAACAGTTTGGATAAATATTATTGTACGTAAAAACATAAAAATGTTATTTATTGCAGGTCTGAAAAACTTCGTACAAGAAACCAAGTGTGAATATGTTTTGGAAGGTAAACGTAGAAGAAAATTTATTATTTGAACATGCAAAAATGAAATGATTTAGATCACCTTCTCCAAATCCACAATAGCTAATTGGAAATTCTCAAACATGCAACTTAGCCAAATGGCAGGAATAGAAAAATGACCCATATCTACTGAGCTAGGGTTCTGTAATGGGACAAAAACTCGTGTTAGAGAACCATCATTCAGTAAACACAGGCCAAAGTCATCCTAGAAATCCACCAAGGGGACCCTTAGGGGGTGGTTTCGGATGGAAACGAAAGAGGGATGATCTCTCAGAATTTAATGCTTATCACCCCTCTTGGAGAAAACAGAATTTTGACCAAGGTTTTCAATAGAAATTGAACAATACTCGTGGTAGAAGGAGTGTTGACTGAAGGTTGTTGATTAAAGCCGCAGCCATTTTCAAGCTGAGGAATTCGGAAACCTACCCAGACTAATTCTAGGGCCGAGCAGTCATAGCCCTGGTCGGGACTTGTCGAAGAGAGGGGTCGAGGTTTCTTAGTCACAATTTTTTTGTGAGGAGAGTTTGAAGGACAAGATGGAGAGAATAAATTTTGTGAGGAAGTTGGAGAAGGAGAATTGGAGAGGAGAGGGGTTAAGTTGAAACTGAGGCATATGATTTTCTTGCAGACGGGACTATTTTGAATGCTTCCGCAGACGTTCCGGACAAACTATATCAGTGGAATCATGATTTCCACTGCAAAAAACACATTTTGCCTTGTCAATAGGAAGAGGGCAGTTTCTTCCGACGTGACCTTCGCCACATCGGAAATAACGCTCGGAAGATGGGCATTTTTCAACCACGTGTCCAAACCTACAACATTTGAAACGTTGTATTATAGGGAATTCATATTTTGGAAGTGGAAGCAAGGAATATGCCATAGTCGGAGTTGGCTATCAAAGGTGATAACCATTATTTCCGATGGAATATGTTTGAGTTGGTCATCGATAAATTTTTCGAAGTTTAAGCGGCGGAATTTATTAACTTTACCGCAACCTTTTGGAACTTTTATGTTTTGTAAGACCTCCTCGTCAGACCAATCGACTAGAACATTGCGAACAATGTCCATACGACTGACATTAAGGGAAGAGATGAACCATTTATTCTGTCCCGTTAAATCAGAGTGATTTGCAAAACGATTGATGGCGTCTACAGATGAAAACTCCACCTAAATCTTGTTTCTCCCAGAACTCCATTTCGGATTATGCCATCGACGTGATAATATTTTAAGACGGAACCAAATTTAATTGCATGAAGTGAGAAAGGAATCCAGGTTAATCCAGGATTGGGCTGCGGTTTTTTTTAAACGTGGATAATAAATGGTCCAACGTCGCTAGAAATATATAAGTAACTACAAAAGAATTTGGAGGTGGGAGGAAGGGGACGAAGCTGGTGATTATGGAAGTAAATCAGAATTTACCTGTGAAAGATGAGTGTGAGGAGGAGTCAGAAGGACGGAAGGAAGAAAGATTTTAAATTTATTTTTTAAAATTTGCGATTTTACAATTTTTTTGTTTACTTTCAATTTTCGTTGACCATTACAATAATATAACTTCTTAGGAAGTAGGACAAGCAAATTCTTTAGGGGAAAGCGAAGATTTAAAAAGCTCTGGCGGTTTAGGAAGAATATTTAAATCCATCTTCACTAAACTGAAGTAGGTTCAATCTAGCAGAAGTAAATAATTCTATAAAAATAGAAAAAATAACAAACTCACCGAACAGAACATTGATAATAAACAATGATTGAATGCAAGTACCGATGGAAGATATATTTAAAATTAAATAACTTAAGTAATAAATAACTTATTGCAATAAAAGAGACATAATACCACGAAAATAATAACGAAATAGTCAGGTAGCGAAAACCTATCTACTTCGTTTAACAGTTTCTATGGCCAAAACCCAGCGCTTTTTTACGTTTAGAAATAGCGAGTAAAAAAAGAAAACAAAGTTGGTTGTCAAACAAAAATCAGCTGCTAAACGTGCGCCAAATATAATTATGTATTTGACAATAATGTCGAATATCCCTAAAAAATATAACGCAACAATTCTGTGACCACAAATTGTGACAATAATCACAGATGATTTACTTCGTAATAATATCAATAAGTAATCCTAAAAATAAATGTAACAAAAATAATTTAAGTACTTCCTTGAACTCTTTCTTGTTTAATATTTTGTTTATAATCACAATATATATTTAAAATGGATGGTGCTATTGTCTTGGAAAACGGTATAAGTTTATTGTGAGTATTCTCATTATTCGGATTTGATTGAATGAATAATTGATATAAACAAGTCTGGTTGTTCGAGCCGTAATTTTTTTTAGATACCTCGTTTTTTTATGTATATTCTTTCCTTTAAACTATAAAAGTGGGGAAATTCAAATTTTTACTAAACCAGATTTATACCAAAAACAATTATATATTTTCACAAAATTAATGATTTCATATAACAGAAAAACCTTTCTTTTTTATTCACGACTTTCCTTTTTCTCAGAGACCTGACCACAAAAGGTTCTTGCCTAGAAATCAACACTCATTATGAGGACAGTATTGAATCATTATCATCGTATAATTCAGATCCAAGTGTTGATGTTGTTGATACATTTGGAATACCTGTTGAAGGATCCTTTTCTGTTTTGAGTGAGTCAATGATAAATCTTGACAGCTGTGGTCTTGTTAAGAAAAAAATATTAGTGCATGGTAGCGGGAATCAGATTGGTGAAGACTCTCTTGTAACTATTTGTTACGCAGGATTTAGTGAATTTGCTAAACAGCCATTTGATTTTACACCTATAAACAAGCCGTTGGTATGTTTTATTATATTTTTTTACCTTTCATAATTACTTTCTATGTGGTATTTCTTATAAAAACAACAAAATGTATGCATTTTTTTTCTTTCAACATATTATATTTGGCATATATATATATTTGGCAATAACAATCGTAAATGTGAATAGAATAGGCAAGCAATATAAAAGGTACCTTTATATCAATACCTTTATGCAACGTGGAAGATTTCAAGGTAGGAAAAGTAATGATATGGGAATAAGCAAACTAACAAAGTTAAATATTAGGTTGGCACTTATAAACTTGTCACTTTTTTCTACTGCTTTCTGGAATGTTATAGAAGCTTCTAGAATATTGCTTGTAGGGTATATAAAGAATGCGGCATTCGAACTTCTGTTCAGTTTGCAATTGAGTTATTGGTGAGTAAAGAATAAATTAAAAATAGAAGTATTTCAATTAAAGTTAAGAGGACTCTTTCTTCATGAATGTTGATTAGGGTGAAAAACCGGCGTAGCATCACGCAATATAACGACGGGTGAAGGTATGTCCTCTTACGATACAGTCAAGCACTGGTTTCAAAGATTCAAAGGGAATTTTGACCTGTCTGATAAACCTCCGACCTGTCCGATACAACTTTTAGCGTAAACGTCAGTGGCTCTGACCTTGAGAAAAAGGTGTACCTAGACCACACCAAAATATAATATTGAATAAAAGATACTTTTAAGTGCATGGTGTATTCATTGAGAACTTTTTCAAGCTGACAGTATAATTACAGCTAAGAGTTATTGTGAACAATTGAGCAAAGTCACCGCTAAGCTTCCTTAAAATCAAAGCAAAGTTTATTTTTTACATGACAATGATCGACCCCACGTAGCAAAAGTAACGTGTGAATAACTGCTTTCATTTGGATGGAGTATGCTACTTCACCCACCGTACTTTCCAGATCTTTCGCCATCTAATTACCATCTGTTTCGCTCTCTGTCTAATAATTTACGTGATAGTAAATTTAAAGACGAGAGTTATATCAAAATCGAACTTCACTGATTTTTCAGGCAAAGATCCAAAGATTTCTACAAGGATGTAACTTTAGCTACCTACACATTGGCAATAACTGTTAGATACCAACGGTGCTTATATAATTAATGACTGATTTATTGACTACATAAAAGTTGAATAGTTTGTGTACAGAGATGGAGGGTTTATCAGTTGCCCACCTAATATTTTTCTCCATATTGTTTTTTGCAGCACACATATATTCACTTTTTCTTTCAAACAATCGGTCTATGACATTTTGATAACTATTGAAATTTTTGTTCACCAACCATTTCTTGAAATATTTGCCTTATAAACAATATTTAAAGTTTATAAATTACTAGGAAAATTTGAACTTGAAACATTCCAATACATTGTAATTAATCATACTGTAATTAAGCAAATTATCATATTCAAAGTTCTAAAAATTATTAATGAAATATTTAGTATCACTTGCACTTTATTTGTTACAGACAAATTTAACGTCCGAATCATTTTTACCCGGTCTTCAGGTTGCTATATTATCCATGTTGATTGGTGAAGAAGCCCAATTTCTATTTTCTTATAAGGTTATGTATGGTGAAATGGGAAGTCCACCAAGAATTAAACCGAAATCTGATTGTGTCTTCTATATTAGATTAATTAAAGCTATCAAACCTCACGTAGATAAGTAAGTACAGACATAATTCTGGGATATTTTATTAGACGTGTGTTATCCTTTTTCAACACTTCATACTCTTTCTACTTATAACATTTTTTTAATATTTGTTGGCACTAAAAACTATTTTCAATTAACAAAAGTGTAAAAATTTTCTAAAAATATTTTTAGATAGTATTTTAAAAATCGATGTATACATAATACTACAAACCTTAAAGTTAATCAGTTAAATAATTTATTATTCCTTTCCTTTAATCTTATTATGTATTCAAATGTAATATTTTATCTTTTTTCATTACAGTATATTAGAGGATTCAGGTCTGCCAAGAAACAGTTTCAAATTTGTCTATAAAGAGGCCCAAAAATTATACTTAACTGGTTCAGATCTTTTCCACAAATCAAATATTCCTATAACTGTAAAGATTTTTTGTAGTGCAGTTAATATGCTACAGTATTGTCGTTTAGCTGATGAAGCAGAAGAAAAGAAACAAGAAAAGTTACTTATTAAACTGTATTTAAATCTAGCTATATGCTATAATAAACTTAAATTACCTTTAAAAACATGCACAATGTGTAATGAAATTAACAGGTTAACTAACATATGGAAAAATTATAAAGCCCTTGCGCAGAATGCTCGTGCGCTAATGATGATTGGTGAATTTGAACAAGCTGAACGTAAATTCCGTGCAGCCTTACGATTAAAGCCAGACTGTGCTGAGGCAAAAGCTGATTTAGAAAATTTAAAAATTAAGCGTGAAAATTACCAGAAACACAAAAATTTAATACCAACGCTCATTGCCGCAAATGAGATTGAAGTTTCAAGTGCGTTTAAGAAAGAGATTGATTCCTTAATGGAAGACTTTATGAAAGACACTGATATATGTAAAATGACAATGCCGCTAGGTTTAAACAGTAAAGAAATACAATACGTAAAAGATGCGGCTAAAAAGTATGGGCTAAAAGAAACATTGATAAACACAATAGATTTGGTCCTCGATAAGCAAAATGAAGATGAATAATTTAATTTTATAAGTGATCAGAAATAAAATTTAAAATGTGTTTATTATATTTATCAACCTTTAACATTTCAATCAATTATTAAACTGTTTATTAAGTTATTTAAAAATATTGTGAAGGTAATAGATTTTCAAACTGAAAAATGTTTAATGTTTTTAAAGAATTAAGGTAGAAATGGACTGTTATGAATGATACTAACAAAATCAATAAAGTATGGTGAGATTTCAAGATATTTCAATTTTGGTCCTAAGCATTTATTAATATGGCCACAATTTACTTTGAAATGAAGTGGCTGTAAATATAAGAACAATGCTTGGACATGCTTGGCTGACATATATCATAGTGACTGGTATAATATAAATAAATATTAATGAAATATCAAAATAAAATATTAATAATTTATTGTGAAAAAACTAACATCATCTGTATTCTAGAGAACACTGATCCTAGTGACCAGACATGAACATGTGTGAGGGAGATATGGAATAAAAAATAAAGTAGAGTTCAAAATCCAATGATTAGTATATGATCATTCGATTATATGAATCATTCATAATCGTCCACATTTATTTTAAAAAAATATTTAATTTTCTATATTAAAGAACATCTTTATAACAATCATTTTTTTTACAAAAGAATGAAATTTAAAATTTAGTATTTAGTTACAAATATAGTATATTAGGTTATTAAATATGGAATGTCTGATAAGTTAAAAACAGAGTTTGATTTTCGATATCCCAGAAATTTTACTTTGATAGTTTTCTATTTTTTTATTGTGAAAGTAAGACATTAGCCTCTCAGATGCATGTTTTGTTTGGGGTTATATATTGAAATGTCTTCCAGATTAAATTTTGTAAGCTATCGATACATAACAAATTTGCATTATTTTCGAACAAGTTTCATCATGGAACTAATGCAACACAGATAATTGAAAATAACAACGGAGTATTTGACAAGGATGTGGCTAATGAACTCATAGTGCATTGATGGTTTAAAAAATTTTAAAATGAACCACATGGGTAACCTACATCAGGGTGACTAATGAACTAAAAGCCGTTCCAAACTATGCATCAATTAGCAGCAAGATGACTTTTTTGTCCAAATAATACTGAGCTATTTGCAAAAATAGGTAAGTTGAAGAAACTAGGTAGATGTGTTCCGTAAGATTTAAACAACTGTTGATAGAGAAATCATTTCGAAGACTGCCTTTCTTTGCTGTCACAACATAAAGGTAAAACATTTTGATATCAGATTGTTATTTTGGTGAAAAATGGATTCTTTCCAATAATTGCAGGCTTTTGGTCCAATGGTTAGATAAAAGTAAAACACGTTCAGAAACCGAATATTCACCAGAAGAAGCTAATGGTGTGTGTTTAGCGGTTCAGCGCTGATGGTATCCACTACAGATGATCGATTATGGCTGATGACTATTATAACCAGTTGGACGAAATGATGGTGATTAAAGACAGGCCAATTCTCTTTACAGTACAGTGGTTGACCACACGTTGCACAAATAATGTAACTCAAACTACAGGAGCTGGACATGGAAACTCTCTCACCCACCATATTCTCCGGACTTTAGCCCAACTGGCTACCATTTTTGCAGTCCTTGGCTACCATCTTTTCCAGGCCTGGCAAGGAAGAATATTTGATTCTCAAGAAAGTGCAGAAGACGCCTTTTGCAATTTTATCACCACTTGCACTCCAGGCTTCTTCGCTGTCAGCATTAACCAACTACCATTAAGATGGCAAATCAATGTTGATAGTTTAGACAAATACTTTGTTTAATCGTGCTGCTTCTTTCTTGAGAAATAATAAACCAAACTTTCAGTTTGAATTCGGTCATTACATACTAAATTTACCCAATTAAAATTTTTATTATTGTGAAATATGGAGAGCTGTAATGAGCTTTCCAAGACTTGTTAAAAGCAAAACATGCAGAAGAAATTGAAACTTTGTCTATTCTGAGCCCTGACATTCTTTGTTATTAATTTATAGCCTTGAGAAGCTGATTATAATATGTAGGAGGTATATACAATAGCAAATCATTAATTTGTTTAATGATAAATCTAATTCAATGGAAGATTAATTGTAAATTCATGAGATGCTTTACTAAATCCTTTAGCATTGAGGGAAGTATTACTACGTAATTGTAACCTCAATATGAAATATTTCTGCCTTTTATCTAAATACAACTTGACAGTTTTCTTCATTGTAGTAAATACTTGAGTCGCCTTCTTGTTACAGTTGTCATTTTGTCACAGGATGAAAATTTAAAGTTGATTTTAATTTGTTGCAAATTTCAGTGGCTACTTTTCATCTCATTACATTTCATATAACTTTTGATAAGCAAATGTACTTTGTCTGTAATTGTTGTTTATAATCTGTGATATATCACAAATCACCTATCAATATGTGCAACATAAAATTCTGTGAATTTTTTATTCCTTGGGATACAGTGGTACTAGTATATAGAGATGCGGAAATGTGAAAGATTAGGCTGCATGAAGAAGTAAAGGACGTGTCTAAAGAGACTTTAGAACGAACGTCTTTTAGAGACTTTAGAACGAAACACAAACGAAACTTGGAACAAATATATATTATTTTTTCAAATGATATACATTAATGTTAACTGGTTTTTACGTTTATTTGTTGTGTTGTGTTATGCCTCATTATGTTTCATTGTACCCTTATGGGTGTTTCACTCTACCTCAGATCTAGGTTACACTGCAACAAAAATTTGATCTCATGAGTGTACCAATGACTGCGGTTCTTAAGATTATTTCTCAGACTTATAATAATATTGTGATATATAAAAAGCGGTAAAGAGCGGTTGAAAAAACTTTGTTCATTTAATTATTACTCTCTTCTCTAGATGAAAGAAACACCTTTTATTTCATTGTGTCACACCTGACCCTATTACTTGAAAAAAGTAATTATGTTGTTCTTATATATTAATTGTCTCAAAAAGAATTTAAGTATACTATACAACCATAAGTATTCATAATTAAAAAGAAAATTGTAAGAAGGCTGAAGGAAATCCGTTGTACTCACAATGTATGTAATACTCAAAAGTCTGTGGTGCTCACATTGCTCAAACTCTCAAATGCAAATTGTACACCTTTTAATACAAAAAAAAGTACATAAAGTTAAAAAATATGTATAAAATTAAGAAAAGGGTTTTAAATATATAAGAAAATTCCTTTCCTCTCAATTATTTTCGTGAGTTACGCTATATTGCTACAAATGACTGACTTGCGTCATTTTTATTAGATTGGTATGATTATACGATAAAGAGATTTTCGGTGTCCCGTTACAAAAAGTCGTCAGGTTAATTAAATATTTATTAAATGCTCCAACTACTGATACGAAGCAAATTTTTAACAGCGTTAAGGCAACTGATGCGTTTATTTTTTGAATTAGTCCTACCGCTTTACCTTGGAGCTATGTTCACTTTGTTCACTTTGCATCACTCAAGGTCAAGTCATACATCCACTATTTTGGAGTGAGATTCAAAAACTTTAATATTGTCGGGTGAGGTGAAACTTTTTTCAATTGAAGAGAAAAACACTGATTAATTTAAATGTTAGTAAATACTTTTAGACTTTAAATTGTAAAAATATGATTTGATATTTATTTAGTTAAACAATTACAATTGAAATAACATTATAGCAGTTAAATAACAGACAGATACTTTAAAGATTGATAATGGGATGATCATCGCAGGGGGAGTATGCATTTCGTTATTTTTACATGATAATGCCTAAAATTAAATAGTTATCATAATTCGATTATATGGTCCAAATATAAAACAATATTCTTGTGGATTTGAAGATTATACTTTTTAACTCTATTAAATTTTGAATTATATTTGTCCACGGACCATTGAAATCCCAATACCATATATTCAGAAGAAAATTAATATGGGAAAATTTTATATGTAGTCAAAATAAGACTCATTTTTTGAGCTTTCCAAAGCTAAGAACATGAAAAACAATGTTATGAAATGATTATTATGAAAATGAGGCTATTATTGATGGCTTTCAGACATCATTAGCATTTTGCACCGAGCCCTGTCACTTAGCAAGTCTCGATAATCATCATCACACTTCACTTCATATTTGATTATGGTTGTTAAGATTGCAGTACTTGCATGTTTGTGATAATCAAGTCATCGGTAAAGCAACCTGGGCATGAAGAATTATACATGATTGTTTTTTATAAGAACAATCGTGGAAAATCTGTCGGTTCAAGAATTTGACGATAGAAAGCAGAAGAGGTCGAGCTTTTTTTAACAACCTGTCTTACTGAGAGGACAAGAAGATCTCTTTTTTTTATCCTCTGTTCAATGGGACTGTACACCTCTGCTAACTACCTCTGCGTATGCCCTGTTTCCAAAATAATTTGTTCAATCAGAATGTAGATTGCTAGTAATAAAAGTGCATTCGTAATGTAAACATTCCTATTTTATGACATACAGCAATCGGAATATAAAATTATCGGCTTGCATATTTGGTAAACTTTTTTAAGGATATCTACAATGCTCAAAATAAAGGTTTTCTCATTAAACCAGTAGCAGTACACATCTTTGTTGGATAAATTGTACATCATGAAATTATGAACGCAGAGGTTAGTTTAATAGACAAGGTCGACAAGTTCATTCTTTATCTTTTACTTTTGCAAGTGAAACTTTTTTAGCAACATCTAAATCATTCTGTCAATCTGACATTTTAAAATTCTTTGGCGACAACCTCTACTCTGTGCGACTGACCACTGACTATTATGTGACATTGACAATATGAATGTTAACAATGAATCTTTTAATGTATTTGTAATATATAATTTAATGTATTTGTAACGCATATTGTACATAAATTTTAGCTGGTGCACTCCTTCTCCATATAAACATTAACTATGGCAAATCTCACATTCCTCCGTGCACGCAATGGCTTAAAAAAAGGTACAGAGTTTTCCCTTTACGTATTAATATATAGATATATACAAATTTAGTTTACTTTAGTAAACTTTAACTATGTCAAATCCCACAACCTTCCGCACGTGTAATATGCTTAAAATTGGGTACAAAGTTTTCTCTTTACGTATTAATATATAGACATATATAAATTTTAGCTTTCTCCACTCTTTCTCCATATAAACTTTAACTATGCCAAATCTCACACTCCGTGCGTGCAAAATGCTTAAAAAGGGTGAAAAGTTTTTGTTTATGTATTTATATACAGATATAATATATATAAATTTTAGCTTTCTACACTTCTCCATATAAACTTTAACTATGCCAAATCTCACACTCCTCCATGCGCGCAATATGCTTAAAAAGGGATACAAAGTTTTCTCTTTACATATTAACATATTATATATAAATTTTAGCTTTCTGCACACCTTCTTCAAAGTTTTACCTATTAATACATAGATTATTAACTAATATGAACCGTTAAAAAAATTTCACTTTGTCCATGAGCTTGTGGGTGTGAAACTCATACTTTTTTTTTAATTTCTAGCCATGATTTGATACGTGTGTTGCCTATCTTCTGTTATATGGCCAGTTTGTAAGAGCAGCAAATGATTTAATAAAATACACGTATTAGTATTAGTTACAGTAAATTAAATCGAAAGCTCTACCATGTTGTATCAAAAAACGCCAATTATATAATATAAAGAATTTAAGAAGCTTGAAGGATTTATAGTTTTACAAAGGAACAATGCAGAGTGGATGAGTATAAACAGAAAATTACTAAAATGTTCAGTTTCAACAGATGTTTGCAAGACTAGAAGTGCAACTAGTTATTTTTCTCTTGTAATAAAATTGTGTATGTTGTAATAATTCCATGATTCATTCTAATTTTTGTTGTACTTGTATAGAAAACAAAGAAATTGCAATCAAGCCCCTTGAGAAACAAGAAATATTAGAAAAACTAATTGTGGTTCGCTCATTATATCAAAGATAAATTGAATAAAGGTAGACCAGGCAAAATGATCTACAAAACCAATATGCACCATACATGTCATTAGAAAGTTATTACTATGACAGTTATTATGGTGCCTCATTTCAAATTGCTGTGATAAAAAAATTACGGCAACGTTTCATAGCTTACATAAATGTTTGTAGCAAGTTATTAGCAAATAAAAAGGCTGCAGGGATCCTGAGAGGTTGATGCCTGTCAAATCACCAATACCACACTAAGGATACTCTATGTGGGCACAGCTGCCTACTGTGTCTCTCCCAGTAAAATAACTGCAGTAATATTGACATATTGTATCCATCCTTCCTCTATTTCTGTCAATTAAATTATAGCTGTAGCAAGTTGTTGCTCTTACAAACTACATACATACTCCTAATAACCATACGTTTTGCAAAATATAAAGATATAAATTGGTTAGTTATCTTGAAATATTTCGATCAAGTACAGCTCATCATTTATATGTTCACCGCAGTATAACTTTGCGAGTTTAAAATGATATAATCCTAATGTGACATTATTCTCTGTAAGGTGAAGAAATTCCTGTACTTGATGATAATTTGCATCTAATTTATTGAAAACCACAATTTGTCTATTTAGATGTCTGTTATTCACGTAATCATACACACGATTTGGTAAGTAAATTCTTTGGTTTATAGAATCTAATGTTGTGACTGCATTTATCTTGTCAACAATGCATATGAAAAGAGTTTATCATAGTTATTCTAAAATCTGGAAGAGTTCCGTAAAGTGGTATTAAAATAATCTTGGCATAACAGTTTACATTCATGCTTAACTCACATATAGTTACAAAACTAAACTTATTGGCTTGCTTGGTAGTTACCTGTGTTTCATGTGTTTTGTGGAAGGGATTTGTATATCAATTCCGCGTGATTCATAGTCTGGTTTTGAATCACGGAAACCTGTATAAAGAATCACTACATCATTTCCTTCGAAATCCAAAACCAGTCAAAGATACAGTCTTTATTTACGGTACATTATATATAGCTGAGTCGGACATGGTAGCAGAGACAGGCCCTAAAACGTCAATGATGTATCACAACCCTAAAATGTTAACGGTTTTGACCTTGGCTAACATAGTACAGACCATTTCCCGCTCTCGCCAATAGCCATTCAAAGGAGGAATGTGGCACTTTAGCGTTGCCATTAACTTTTTGTCACAGCAATTTGAAATTAGATGCCATAATAATTATTGCATCAAATAAAAAAAACTGCTTTCTAATGAAATATGTGTTGTCCTTATTGGTTCCTGGACCAGCTTCCATACTTTTTGCCAA
Source organism: Druceiella hillmani (assembly GCA_039881145.1). Taxonomy (NCBI): domain Eukaryota; kingdom Metazoa; phylum Arthropoda; class Insecta; order Lepidoptera; family Hepialidae; genus Druceiella; species Druceiella hillmani. The sequence goes on from JAYKKI010000008.1 coordinate 31,644,077, forward strand.
TTATTGTTATAATATTAAGTTTCGCAATTAGAGTGGATAATAGCGGTGAAGGATGACAATCTTGCGAATGAATGAAGGCTGCAACATTTATACTTTGTTAAGGCATAAAAAATATGATCACAAAGTAATTTTTACAAAGAATAATTATTCGAGCTTGGTCGAATATAATACGAGAAAGAATGCAATATGTTTATAATCAGAGGTCCTATAATAAGACGAAGACACGATGTTTCTGTATATATAATTTATCAATTAGCTCTAACTCCCAGTTTGGTCGCACAGATGAAAATTTTAAAAAATTAATTTTATTCCAGGATAAAAAATAAATAAAATAAAAAATGTAACAGAAATCGATTGAATAGTTGAGACGCAAAAGAAATATTAAAATTTATTATGCAAATATACATTAGAATATATGTGTAGTTACATTATAAAATGTGTGTGTTAAAGTCGTCGCCGTGGTGTGTTGGATCGATCACAAGGCATATGGCCTTTGACGATGCGGCGCACTGTGGTGACCCGGGTTCCATTCCCGGTCATTCGTTGAATGGGGCTGGACTGGTGTTATAGTTGGCTGTAAGAGATTGCTCACGTAGCAATAAATCCGCCATGTGTATTAATTAGATACATTAAAGTAGATATTTAAAATGAATAAATAAATTATCTTTAAAAATATGTAGTATAAATTGAAAATAAGAGTTGCGATTACCCTAACATTCCCCATCGTAGTTGATTCCAGTATTATAAATGTCCAGTATTGTAAATTCTATGGTAGGTTAAATTAGAGTACTTTAAGCGTTTTATGCCATGGTTTTTTACTCATATATACTTAAAAATGCCAAAGAAATCTTTTTTTGACGTCATTTACATTGTCTTGAAAAAAAAACTGTATCTCTTCCAAAAATTATCCAATTTTTAAAATTTTTTCGGTGTTTTCTTAATGAAAACTTGTACAAGGATAATAAAATACAAAGAAAATTATGGAAATATATATTGTGAACAAAAATTATAACAAAAACTGAAATCAAGGTCACATCGTCATTTTCGCAGTCCGGTACAACCTCCGTATCAACAAAACTATTATCACTATCACTCAAAATTTGCATTATGCCAAATTGTGAGCTCACCACAATGTCACTCCTACTATCACTTTCTTCACAACTTGAAAAACGATCATTTTAACTCAAATTATTTTCGTATTCCGCCATTATGGGTTAAAACTTCCTTTTTATATTGTAATTACTAATAATATTATAATTTGAACTTTATGTAACACGTAGAAAGATAAAAAATTAGCTATGCATGCGAGCGACCTTCCCTATCGCGCGCTAAACAGCAACTGATTTCCGCCATCGCGCTCACGGCAAATTTAGCTAGTATGCGTAGTCTGAAAAAGAGTCTCAGCAAAATATCTTATATGTTTTTATTACTTTTCAATAAAAAAATGGTGTAATTTTTAATATGAAAAGTCAGATGAAACTAAACATTGTTATTTACGTTACACAGAAAAATTGATTCACCATTTTGAAAAATGTTAAGTCGTTTTTAAACAGTAACTTTATGGAAAATGGGTCAATTAAAATGAGAAAGACACTATTTTAAAGCTGAGATTTTGTGCTTTTTAATACATTTCTTGGGTATTTTTAATTTACTACTTTTATAAGTGTACAGATTGTAAAGTTGAATAACAAAAACCACAAATTTTTTTAAAAAATTTATAGCACACAGGGAATTTTATAAGCGAAAAAATTCAAATAATATGATTAATAAATAATGAAACTAAAGGGAATCATTTGCTCTTTGAAACGTAACTAATGGATTTTATGAAAGTATTTATTTCAACTCGTACAATGTTGTAAAATTTTAAGAAAGACAGGGGATTTTTTATATTATTTTCTAATCTGTTACTTTGTAGGAGTAGTAGATAAGAAATATCTTAAGAATTCATTCGAAAGTACAAAATCTTAGTTCTGAAATGAAATTTTTATTTAAATTGAAACATTTTTTGAGAAATTACTACTATTTCCATGACACAGAAATTTTGAGAATTTTTCAGTGATATTTTAATTTTGCTGATATTAAAATAACAACAATAAATCTTATTGTCATAGTAAACTCTTCTCTTTTCTTAATTAGCTGTGTTATATTAATTAATGTCAAAAAGAAAATAAGATTAGGAATCAATATAAATAAAGTGGTCCACAACCTAGGTTTCGTTTCATCAGTAGCGAGTTCAAGGTAGACATTTCTACTGTCACATTTCATCTTAAAGTGACTCTGCTTGTGTTCTTGGTCTGCAGATATAGATTTAGCATTAGCTATCTGAGTCAATGATTTTTCTCTGGGCAAACATTTTCAATAATTAAAAATACTCATTCAGATACGGTAAATTTATTCCTTGAAAATAGTTTGAATAGTCAGTACCTTTAAGTACAGACATTGGAAGGCCCATGCGTATCCAATAGCATACATTGAGCTACTACATTTAATTCTAGCCAACAGTGATTGATTACACCTTGTGATTGATTTTCCTTTTCAATATATTTTCCCTTAACCCTAATACATTTCCCAGATCTGTTGGTTAATTTATTTATACCCTCAAAAAAATGTTTTCTCTTTATCTTGAAAATAAATTGAAATTGCAGATTTGACCTCTTCATTATCGTTAATTTTTTTTTCACAAAGCTCCTTTTTCATTTTTGGGACCAAATAATAGTTGCAGGAGGCTAAGTCTGGGCTATGAGGTGAATGTTACAACATTTTAAAGCCACACTTGTGAAAGGCAGCCATTGCAACATGGCTCTTCTAAACAGGTGTTTTATACAAAAGAACACATCCTTTCCTAATTTCCATCGCTTTTAATCCTTCAATGCTTTTCTAAGCTCTTCCAGTAGACCAGCGTAGTATTCTCCGAGATATATGAATGAGCAGGATATATACATAGAATGAGCTGTGTCCCAGAAAACTGTCGCTATAACTTTTCTAGTCTATTGCGATATCTTGAACTTCTTAGGGGATGGGGTACCCTTTTTATTCCACCCCATGGACTTCTGCTTGGATTCAGGCTCGTAATGATGAACCTAAGTTTCGTCACCCTAATCATTCAGCCCAAAATTTCATACTTATCTTCTCTATTGAGACCCCAAAAGTCGCGCGAATTCTCTACATGTTGATGCTTTTATAGAGGCATAAGCATTCTTGGTACCCATCTTGCACTGACTTTTGACATCTGAGATGTTTATGAAGAATATCCAAAATGGTTGTAGAATATACTCCAAACATTTTTCTCAACTGCTTCTTTAATTAAGCGTCTTCCAATACAAGTTTTTCAACTTTTCTAGAAATATGTGAATATTTGGCCTCGATCGACCATCTTGATCGCGGATTGTATTAGATTGAATCTCAGCCTTTTTTGAAGAGATTATGCCACTTGTAATGTATTAATGGTTTAATTAGGGCAAGAGTTCCCGTAAACCAATGACATCTCATTCAATATGAAATTTGATTTTCTTCATAATCGATGATTTCTCCCAAAATGAGTTGCTTGATCAAAGAAAGCTTAAAAGTTAATAAAACAATTAAGCTGAAACTTGGAATAATATATATTTGTAATGAGTGTATCATTAACGACTATGTGAGTAAGCAATTCTCACTTCTTGTCATTCCCTCCATTCCTCCAACTTTTCGACCTTTCTTCATAGTTGTAGCCAGTTTAAATGAGGTTAGAATTAGTTTTATCCTATTATGGCCATCTAAATCTAATTGTACTTGTCGAGAAAAATGGCTACACTAGATTTAGCTGACTGTGATTGGGTGCACCTAGATCTAGCTAGCTAGACCTAGGTGTACCCACACTTCAGCTTCTAGCTGTATCACCTATATTACTGGCTTACATATGATAACAAAATTTTAATATATGAAGCAATCATTTCTCATTCATTTTTAACCAAGCTGTCACTTCAACCAACCAGTCTTGTTTTTTAATTTAGTACAACAACAAACTCTATTAAATAACTCTAACTGCAGCACGAAACAAAAGGATAAACTTAGCCAAATTATAATTATTAGACGTATTTATTGTCCTACATCTATAGTTTTCAAAAATTGCAGACTTTCAAGAATTGTGTAAAATGTTGCTTAAAATTAGGAAAACAGTTTACCAAGAATCGTTTTAAAAATAAATGGGTTTACAAAATTAAGACGTTGAAATTAAGACCAGTTATCACAACAGAGATGAGAAAGTGAGACAAATGTGGTGGGATATTGATTTAAATAGATTTTAACCACATTTAAAGTAAAACAAAAGATTCTTATGTCACTTTTCTATTTTTGGATGAACAGATGTTGTTTTACACAGTTGATAAATGAGTACAATAAGCTCCAAATATTTTCTGCTGAACTATTGATATTTATCACTTATAGATTTTTATTAAATATTTCAAAACTAAAATTTAGATATTGGTATCAATATTTTTAAACTGTTTTGTAAGACTACATGGTCTTATATATCAATATCTAAATTCTAAGCAGAATTATGTTACTGAGACAGGTATGTACAAATGGTAATAGAAAGTACATCAAATGGAATTTCTGGCTTAAGTTTCGGTACAATGCTTTCAGAGTTCAAACAATATCTGGATTACTTGAATTCTAAAAAAGCAATCCAGATATTAAAACGAAACCAAGTACCTACCCAAACATTCCCAGGTCATGAAAGAACCAAATATTTCCAGGACTTAAAAACCATAAAATTTTGGTTAGACAATAGGTATTTTATTCCTGCGCTGTCAGAAATCACCATGAAATATTTGATCAACATCTTGAAATATTTGAGATAGATCTGTAGCATCAAAGTGAGTTGTATCAACAATTTATCTTGTGGCGTGTAACAATCGCTGTTGTCAAACAGCATATCACTTAAAAGAACGAGTATTCTTTAAATTCCTTGCTTAGAAATTCTGGTATATTTAATTTTTGTGTTCTTTTCAAAATGAGTATTAATGTTTCCTGCATTATGTGACATTTGATTTGAGTTTGATTAATAAATATATTTAATTAAACCACTATGTAATTTTATTTCAAGTTTTTCTTCTTATTTTCATAAAAAAGGGCTCATTTATCGAAATATTGATATTTTCAATATAGTTACAACCAAACTTACAACGTAATCTCATTACTTCGAGACATGTTTGAAGTTGCATAAATTCGTCTGATAATGCATTTTGCATAACACAATTCCCTATAACGCAGAACATATCACCTGGATTCTAGGAAATATTTTGTGGTTCATTGCTGATGTTTTATTAATTAGGGAAACAGATTTGCTGACTATTATTTTTGATATAAATGGATCATTAAAGAAAGACAGTGTGCCAGAATTAGAACTAAAATATCAATCAAAAAAATTAGATTTTAAAATGATTGAACGTTTTAAAAGTATCTGATATGCCTGTCACATATCTGGGTTCAAATAATTTATCATTGGTTAAAGTAAGTGCATAAATTATAAATAACTAATCTAACATCTCTCTTTTTAATATTATATTTTAATTTAATATTATAATTTTAATATTATATTTTAATATTATATTTTTAATATTATATTTTAATTGACATTAGAATGTTTTACATTCCATTATGTATCAACAAACAGTATTCAAAATAAATCTTGTGTATTATTTATAAATCCAACACTTTGAAGTTCCTATTCTTTCAGGTTTTTTAATATTTTGCGATAGTCGAATAAACAAGAAATTTCTACAAATATGTAAAATGGTATGTTTCTACTAGATACATACCATTAGTTAGATATGATTGTATGAAAAATTACTTTATCATGTATAAACAATTAATTTGTGTCATTACTCGAACTACGGTTTAGATGTTTCATAAAATGTTTTCCAGATCTCTAAGGACTAAATTTAGTCATCCTTGGATCTTAATACTTTTAGCGTCATGTATAAGTCTTTTAAGCTGACACACATCTGACACAAAATGTTAACAATTAATGTAAAATCAATCATTTTTCTTAGGTTATCAAATGTATTTCATTTTTCCTTAGAAATACTTTACTTTGCAATATACTTTGTAAACAAATTTTTTATGTAGAATTAAATCAAATTTCTTATGTAACAATTGAAAACATACATTTCAAATTACTCAGTCTATGATTTTATTGACAGTAATTCAGAAATAGATTTTATATAGATTTATAAAATTATTTTTTTGAGAAATATATTCTAGACACTACATTTTCTTTTTGATGCTATATGAATAAAACTTTCTGTTTGCTCAAAATTTTTTCACATAACAGTATCAGACAAATTAAAGGGTTTATTTAGATAAAACCAAAATTTTAAATGGCACTTAAACAATGTAAAAACTAGTTACAAATTTTCATTCCTCACTTTTTTTAGGAAGCTTTTTTTTTAACTCCTTTAATCTATATATCCAAGTATTGGACTTTTATAATCCACTACATGCTTTCTTTCAGCCACCATTCAATAGACTAATTGATAAAAATAATTATGACTAAACCTTTAGCAATGGTATCAGAATAAAGTAATTAATAATCAGCTACATCAACAAGATATAAATTTATGGTACAATATATTATCTACAGGTAAATTTGTGCCTTAAGAGTGAACAATATCAGATAGGCATTCCGTAGAAATTTTGGCTTTATCTTTGGCTTTATTGTCGTCTTTATCAGATTAAATTGAAGAAGTGTTAAAGGTATTGATATCGTAGTTGTTAGTGATAAATACTTAATTATGGACGTTTTTATGTCATAGCTTTTTTTTAATATATATGTTACCTAATTAATGGTGTGTTTTTGTGAAAATATTGTTAAAAATGACTGATTTAAAACATATATCTGTAAGTGACAAAATAATTACATACTTAATTGAGCATTCTTTTAATAGATATATATTTTTATTTCAAATTTATGTTCATTGAACAAGTTTTAAAAGAATACAATCAATAATTGAATAACAATTTTGGTACAGGAAATGTGGCATTAGAAGTGATTATACATACATATATATGTATACGTCAATTATTCACAAACTACTGATAATGTATGACACACTTAAAAATTTTAATGGTTGTTGTTATCTAATATTAATCAGATATTAAAAATTTATAAAGAATTTGGTAATGAAATAACCAGTAGAACATGTTATAAAAATATTTCTATTTTTATTAAATTGAAGTAACAAGAATATTTAAAAAAGAATTCTTGTTTTTAAACAACAATATACAATGAAACTCTGTAATTGTTTCCAATATAGTGATACGTATTCAACGTTGGTTTTGTGCAAGATTGTTGATTTTTTAAATTTATAATTATTAACCAAAATTTTATTACTACAAATTATAATGTGTATAATTGTAAAAAATATTGTATAATAATCCATACCACCAAACGTGAAATAGCAAAAAGAGTATTTGAAGTCCACTGATAAGTTTTAAATTAAGTAAAAAGGTCATTGAGATATTACATTGAAAAATCATTAATTTATCTTCAGGGTTATATTTGGATAAAACCATCAGGTAACTCGGAATTTGATGTACCAGTAGGATGCAGAGTAATTCATAAGACTAGCGATAAGCTGTTCGTCGAAGATGATGATGGCAGGCAATTTGGGATCGGTGCTAGTGATGTACTTCGAGCTATGCATACATCCTCCATGACCACTGTAGAAGATATGATAACTCTAGGTGAACTACAAGAATACACAATATTGCGAAATTTACATATCCGTTATAGACAGCAATTAATTTATGTAAGTATAAATTTTTAATTTAGTGCATATAAGAATGTCGTTTTTGGATACAACTTTTGTGGATACAACTCACCAGAACAAAATGTCATTCAAATGTATGTTACTTAAATAAGATTTGCTATGAACAGCATGAATATTAATTTCTTAATCGGAAAACAAGGGGATAGATAATTTATTAACAATTTTCTTAACGGTTATTTATTTTGTTCTTTAATCGAGACGTTGAGCTATACATTCCTGTACAGCCCAATGTTATAAAATAAAAATACTTATAACCAACAATCTATATTAGCCCTGTAAATCTATACAATTTTCATGAGTCCAATATTGTAACACAAAAATGTTTATAACTGACAATCTATAATAATGAATCATAAATATCCTAGAAAATTTATTGTAAATTTCATGTTTGTATAAAATTTTTTAAACTGTAAATATGTTTATAATGATATAGAATGTTGTATGTAATTTCTTCTATTATCCAAATTTGTAAAAAAAATGTATTGTAAAGGACAGTCTATAATAAGTAGCAATATGCTTTTAAAATCTTTTTTAGATTTTCACGACATCTATAATATCTTCATACATTATTTTAATGTAGCTATAATAGTTTAAAGGTTTATCTTTTAAATTGTTATTGTGCAAAAATGTACGCTTCTACATCATGTCATTTCGATAATGACATGAAGTAAAAACCATTTTTGTTGTCGTCGCTGCCTTTGATCTTACTTGTTTGTTTTTTAGTGCTAGGCGTTCTCAAAAACAAACAAAATTCTCCATTAGAAAAGTATGATTGTATTCATTTGTTACATAAGATGTCTCGTTATAATAATCTTTAATGGTTATAAACAAATTAATTATAAAATTGTTTACCCGATAACATTAATTTTTTAATATTTATTGTGCATGATGATGTAAGCTCTAAATTTTACTATTTTGACAGACATCTTCTGTTTCATTCGTTTTTATAACCAATAATGTTATATAGTGATATAAATTTGATATGACGTATAATTAGTGCTTTAGCATATTAATGTTCAAAATAACTTGTATTCGATTTATTATTGTAATATCTTTTGCTGTGTCACCCCTTTATTTTTTAGTAATCTATTTTCAACATTCCAAATTCATAACCTTTAAATTCTTCGTTTTTATTATTAAACCTCCATTAATATGAATAATTTTGTTTGTATGTTCACCTCCTACTATTTAAACTTATTTTTATGTGGTAATAAATCTTTCCTATATTTTAAAGATTTCAAAATTTTTTTACAATTTTCACCACTCCAAAAGAAACTTTTCTCTTATCAAAAGTTCAAAATATGTAAAAATTTGGATAGCTGAATACTATATCACTTTTGGATCTTTTGCAAAACATCCAATTTTATTTCATTCAGAGATGTGTAGTTTGAATTATTTTCATACTATGTGGGTACTTGTATTTTTGTGGGTACTTGTTATTTTCAATCCCTAATTTAGTTTTAATCGCCTTGCGTGATGTGATAAGTTATTTAATAATCTATTTGCTTACTTTCCTGAATTATGTGAAAGATATGAACTCTTCTATATTAATGATCTTATGAAAAGGGAATGTGGTAGAATAAAACTCTAGTTCGATTAATAGAACTGAAATGTATTTAATTTGCAAGTGCATCTATTAATAAAAAAAAACACAGCCTGAAAAAAATGAGAGTATTCAAATGAAGGTAGAATAGCAAAATATGGTATGTGATTTGCCTATAGCGGGCTCATGAATCCCATGGTATATGCTCGTCCTTTCTGGTGCCGTTTGCCGTGCTAAGTGGACATCCACGAGGTACATATCTGTGCAATCTGCATGTCAGTATGACCATATTACTATGCAATGTACTCCTATACATTATACATTATACTGTAATATACTGTATGCAGTATATTGGCTAGCGGAAACTGAGAATAAAGTATAGAGTGTCGACAGGTCAATTGGCGTCCGTTATTCGGAAGCAGATGATGCAGTGAGTGCATTACCATTTAATTATGGTTACCGCACAATGGTCCCAATAAAGAACTAAAGAGAGATAGCGAAATAATTAGCATCAGCCCGTTATGATCATCTCAAACCAACTTTGAATGCATGGCAGCAATCAAATATGCATTTGAAGTCTTGATGTATGAAGATACATTGATTTCCTGAATGCTGTTGAATAAGTATAGACAGCTTGACTATATTGATTGCGTTTTGCAGTTGTTGTGCGTAGTTGTAGGCCATTGTGTCTTGCTTGTATTTAATTGTAGTCAAAAATTCACCCGGCAATCATATGTTACTGTAAATTAGGTTGGCAGACTTTACTCTGCTGTCTGTGCATTGATCGGTTCGTAAACTTTGGAGTGCGGTAAGTAGTTCAGGCATCCATGTTGTTTGGCTATCCAAGTCTGATCTCAATGCCAATTTAATTTTAGTAAGCGATGCCAACTTTGATGATTCTATTGCACTGTAGGTGAAAGTTTGATACCCATGCAATTTATTAGGTTAATTCTTGAACTTATATCCTTCATCGCTGGTAAGTGTTGTGAAAAATCAACATCTTGACACCCAGTTTTCGCAGATGGTTTTCATTACATATTCGGGTGTGATGTTATTGGTAAGTACATCTTGTAATACAATCCATAATCCATTTTGTAATACAATCCATAATAATGACAGGAATTGACCGCTGCTCAATGTGGCAGGTAATGGTTTGACAATATCAATGTGTTTATATTGAAATCAGTCAGTTGTCGAGAAATTAGAAACTTGAAATCTTTCTTTTCTTGGAAGATATGCATGTTATGGTCCAGTTGGCGAATTCTGTATTTATATAGAAAAACTTTTGCGTGACCACTTTTGAGTCGTTCTAATATGGGATCGGCTTCTGTTATGGGTAGATTTGAATGCAGCGAGATGATGCTCTGTATATTTCATAATCATGCTAGGTAAAGTAGTTTCATTGACTGATAATTTACTTTATTTGGCTAGTAACGGTATCATGCTATAACTTTCTTGCGCTCCAGCTGGTTTCTTATAGCCGAGAGTTGATGGATTTTTAAATAATTTCCACATGACTGAGAGTATACGCGATGATGTCAACTTGCCTACTCATATCAGATATGTCGGTGATTGTGACGGTATTTTGTTGAGCATAGGTAGCCATTTTGTGATTAGTAAAAATATATAGTTCATAGCCTTCGATCATATTCCAGAAATGCGTCAAAGTCACGTAAATAACTAAGAGTTTTTGATTATAGGTACTATTTTTTTTCGTTGTGTAGAGGAAAATTTTTTCAGGACATAGCCAAGTAGTTGCCATTCCCTGTTAACTTATTGCTGTAGTATGTCACCAACTGACAGATCGAATTCATCGATGAATAATGCGATAAGTGTGTTGTGTGATGGATTAGTGAGTAAGAATGTATCTTATAGGCCCTCCTTGTATGATTTCCGTGCTTAATTCCCTTCATCTTCATAATTGCTTCTTCGAGTTATGTAGGTATACATTCAATGGTCTTATAGCATTGGGTATATTTTCTCAATAATTATTGTTGAAACCAATAATATGTCGAAGTTGGTCTATTGTTTTTGGCTTTGGAAAATCATTGATCGACTTCATGACTTATTTCTTTGGATATATAGTAACTGAAAAATGTTATTTCTACCTTGTGGAAGTTATATTTGGATGGGTTGTCGGTGATGCTTTTTCTTAGTGTTTTTATAGTATAATTTCACAGTGTTCGGCTTTCTTGAAGCCATTAAATGTTTATTGATGAAAGAGAAGTTTAAATGTAGCCTGCAGAAACTGGGATTTGTCGGTATGCTCAGTTCAAATTTACGGTGTCGAAAACAATTTTACCAACCAATTAGTAAGTAAAGTCTATGATTCTTGATCAGGCTTGGTGTTTGCATTATTTCTTTGGTAATTTCCACAAGCCTGTAGATCACCATTTTTCGTAGATACCATATGAAAGGTTGATGATCATGGCCTTTTGCTTGGGCTTTACCCTTATTCGATTATGTTCACAAATTTTTTCTTCACCTTTTTCATAACTGTATGGTGATATTGGTTTTGCTTTTAGTGTAATAATGATAGTCTGGTTATTTTGATGATATGTTCGACTTAATGCTTCGCTATTGACGTGTGATGAGTGATTTTTGGTTATTTTAATAACACATTGTGATATGATTGCTGCATGTTGAATTCTTCTAACCATTGGTATATCCATAGTGTGTAACAATTCATTGAGAGCGAGCCTTGTACAACTGTCAATAAGGCGTTAATTCTTCAGGATGACAATAAACTGGTGAGATTTTACCAAATGAGCCATCTAATATAGGCTTTTTGACAGTGCCAATGATAAATAACTACATGCATTGTTGGCAAAGAGTGAAGTAGATACATATAGCACAGGAAGTATCAGTGACTTAATCTCTCACGTGGTCTTTTATCTTATGCTAGGGTTGCCAAGGCAACTAGTCGCCTATTCTGGTTTCTCGCTTCTCGTGTATATTGAGACGAGACAATCTTTGATAAAGGCATATGCATTTATCTTGATAAAATTGTTCGACGTCCTGCTTTTTTAGTTGTGCAATAGTCACATGAGCCACTCTCTACAAACGTTTTTTCATTTTGAGGGAGCTTAATTCAAAGCAATCGAATCATAGGCATGGCCTGTCTCTCCGAAATGGCAAAATTCTCATGGTCAGCGAAATGCTGGCAAGTTCCTGTGATGTTGTTTCTTCTAGTGTCATGTTGTCATTGGGTTATTGAGAAAGGATTCGGTGTCTTGATATTGGTGTTTCTTTCTTGCTGTCATCTGCGTCTTAGAGCAGGGACACTGCATCCCTTATTCTCTCATTTTCTTTTATATTGTTAAATTATAACATAGATGAAAAAATTATGAAGTATTGGTTATGATAAATTTGATATTAACGGTTTGGAAAATAAGCACTGCTTTTCCTACAGTAACTGTTCTTTGTGTTTAATCCATTAATTTTCATCATCAAAAAGTATCAGAAGGTTTACAGCATTATTATTTTATAACAGCTCCTTATTATTATTACCAACCAACCATAACCAATGGTATATTTGAATTTAAATATTCAATGTTCAAGTATTACTACAGAAAGAAATATCAATTATACTGATAATTCAGCATTTTTCCCAACTTTATTTATCACAGTGGTTCCGTTTATGGATAGAAAAACATTTAAACGCAATAATATTTTTCTGATAGGAAAAATTAATTATGTTGTTCTGTTCTGAAGTGAGTAGTCTATCTGTGTAGTTTCATTATAGGATTGATAGCATCGTATTACAGGTACAGTAAAAATCTTAACAAATTTCTTAACTTAGCATTATTTTTTTTTCACAATTTTTATTACAAATTGTTACATAACTAATGATTAATTTGTTTCTAAATTAAGTACTATCTAAACTAAGATATTTCCATTGAATCACTTAGTGTTTTAATATCTGGCATGTTCAAATAGTTTTATCCATTTGAGTTATCTAGTGATATTTTGTACAGTAAAGATTCTGGATGCTTCCACATTGATGTGATTTTCGAGTCTCTTTTGGTGACAACTAGCAAATCTACTAATAATGTCCTCTACTAACTCAATCTCAAGATCGCGATGGAAGTCACAATTGCGTATGTATCAAGGCGAGTTAACTACACCCTTAAACACTTTATTTTCAAAACTTTCTATCACTTAGATTTATTGGCGCAGCCCCAAAGCTGTATTCCATGAATCCTAAATTGGCCTAGAACTTGCTTATATAATATATGCTTGTTGTTTGTTGATATTACGACCAAGCAACAAATACAAGCTCAGAATTGCGACCAAGCAACCAATACATTTTACTGAACTTGGTGTTGAGTGTATCGTGTTTCTCCTTAATATGTTCTTTACACAGAAGCGTGGCGTCAAGAGTCATACCTTGATATTTAGCTGTGTTTGCATATTGTAATTCAGTGCCATTAATAAAGACTAGTTGTTGTACTATCTTTTTATTTGAAATTGACATGAATCGATTTGGATTCGTTCAATTGAATGCACCAATTTTTTAGTCCAGATGGCTACTTTGTTTAGAGCAGTTTGCAATTTTCTAGTTGAACCTTCCACAGCATAAATTTGGAAAAGTTATTAAGATGTTTAATTTTAAAGTAAGAACTGAACATGTTGTCGTACAACGAAACCTAGGTTTTGTTAAAAAATTTAAATAATGAATATTGAATATATTTCGCGTTAATTTTGTAGAAATTCATTTTTCTCAATTAAATGAAACTACGAAAATGATTAAATGAAACTACGAAGATTCAAAATCTATTAATCTTTGTTAATATCCCACCTGAAGATGTTGTAATACAAAGAAACCTAGGTCATGGTAAAGAAATTAAAGAAAGTAGAAATAATACTACATAACGTAGTTTCATTTCATTGTAGAAATTTACATAAATTAAAAATAATACTACATAGCGTAGTTTCATTCAGTTGTGAATAAAAATTAAATTATAATGAATTTCTACAAATTAACGCCAAATATGGTCAACTCTAGAGAATATCAGCAAGAAGTTCGTATGCAATAATTATTATTTCACTGGTTATTACTTTAACCTAACAATGTTAATAACATTTTCACCGTATGGGAAAAAGATATTTTTAATAATTGATATTAGTATTTTCTATTATTGCTATTACTAAAATCAGTTGATTCTAAATTCCACTAATACTATTAATAAACTGAAGGATGTATTGTGGAGGTATAGTAATATCTCATATAATAAAACAGTAAAAACAAAAAACTTTGTACGTTAAATATTTTTCGATGAAAATGAGTTCTGAGGGTACAAATAAAATGTAGAAAAGAGCACTATGGTTTTGGAATTTTCGTTTGTCTATCTGTTTGCACATTATGCAAAATTATTAGATGGGGTTCTAAATGTCGCTTTTATTAGAATCTCATAGAGTACATACAGTAATGGAATTTTCATCAGTCTGCCTGTTTGCCATGTATTATATTTGTGCTCGCATAATTAAAAATTTTAAGTGAATTGAAACGGGTTTCCATTTTTTCATTGATTAAAGTCTAAAAAAGAAATTGATATAATGAAAAATAAAGAAAAACATGAAAAATAAAGAAAAAAATGTTAGTCAACCTACAACCAAAAAATCTAGCTTATAAAAATGGATAAAATGGAGGCGAAATCACCTGCTACTCGCCAATTATATGTATAGTACCTATTCCTATATGCCATTTTATCATAACATGCAAATGAAATGGATACTTATGAGATAATGGATTGTATAATCAACCAAATGAATAGTAGTAACATAAAGTCCAACATATTATTTAAATATCCCTTGAATTTTTTGTAAAATGTAAGGTATTTATATATTTACAATCAATAGGTTGTAATGGTACATGCATTTGTATCAAGGCTTATAAATAAAACGTAAAATTAATATTCATATAATCCGAAACAATTTTCTGTCATAGAATTTGGCATAAAAGATGTTCAGTTCTAAACATCTGTTTTTAATACTGATCTAATGTTACAGTTTTTGATATTGTAAATTTTGTGAAGACTGGTATTCATTTTAGTAAGTCTATACAAAATAAGATATCGGTCCAAGTACTAATGGCCCAAAAATTTTTTAATTCAATAATTTTATTGTTCTAAAGTATTGTATGTTATTTTAGACAAATATACTTTCAGGCAAAGTACCCTAAAATGCTATATTTGACATAATCATTAATTATTTTAAATATCAACCATTGTTCGAAGTAATCAACTTTTCAAGAAACATTGAATGAGCTGAATTTTCCGAACATAACTTAGTCTAGGAATATTTAACTGGCAAATTATAAGAGTTTGGATTAACTGCGTGAATTATGTTCTTATTTTTATTACTTAAATATGGTGAAACAAAATTTGATTAATATTACATTTTAGTCACCACTGATTGTTTTTGTAAAGACCAAAAAATGAATACCTGTGGTATCACACATGAAATTTAAAGAAAAATTTCTATTTTTATTGTTTCTAAATGCTTTTATGTGGAAGTAAATTTTACCAATTTCTCATAATACAACGATATCAAAATGTATGTTGTAGGGAACTTTGCCAAAGAACTAATTTTTTAAATTCTTCTCAGAAAAGTTATGTTAGTTATATTTGGTTTTTTTCTATATAAAGTATTTCCATTACTTTCCAAAGTACAATAAACGGTAAATAAACTATTTGATTTGTGTCATATATAAACACAAAATCTCACTAAGTACAAATACCTATATATTGATTAGTTGTTTTTACTATGATTATCATAATAAATATTTCTCTTCAACAATTAATCTGTTATTGTTATAAATTTAACGAATTCTTAAATTTTCATATGACTATCCTAATTAAAGCTAAAGATTATGTCAATATTAGTGTGTACTTATTGTATTGTGTTGAATAAAGTTAGTTTGTTCTTATAATCTACTAAATTATTACTGATTCTTAGGTGAATTTAGAAACCAAGGACTAAAATGTGATCTTATGTAGATATGTTATGTGTTTGCAATTTTGCCAGAACTACTTAATTGATTTACTTAAACTCGAAAAGGCCTCGCAGCCTTATAAGGAAACAAAATAGATAGCTTAGGTAAATATTATTTACCTAAATTTAATGAGATTAAAAAATTTCTTTCAACGTACAACCAACAGGTGAGAAGCTATTAGGAGTTGAATATTACATTTCCGCCTATGGGTGAGATTGCTTTTTCCTGTTTTTTGACCATCAAAATCATCTTTGAACACAACAGCAAATGTTTTAAAGGAAATACTACTCAATACTTTTTTTAGAACTGATCAACAGAGAACGTCGAAAAACGTAACTAAATTGAAGATTATGTGGTATATCCAATATTTTTCTTTAATGCCTTGTCCCTTGTTAGATGCATTTTGATTAGAATTTTCTATGAACGTATGTGTTGTCACGATCAACGATGATTCTGAGGAACGAAAATGGAAAAGCTAATCTAATCATCTCCTCAAATATTTACTGTGCAATTTCGTTACATTGCCAACATTTTCCATTAAAGGGGTATCATAAAATAATTGAAACAGGTTTCTAAATAGAATAGAAACTATCTAACTAACAGCACCTAGCTACAACTCAGCTTTAACATTACTGTAATAAATCAGTTGAAAATAAAAGCAAAGAACTATGGATGAATGTACCTATTTATTAATTTAAGAAGTCTTCTATAACCATAAATACTATACACAAACACTAACTAAATTCTCCACGCATATTGCGAAATGATATCTTGGCAGTTACAGGCCAAGCATCTTACATAGCAGCTTATTTTTTATTCTTATAACTATATTTCGTAAGTAATAGAATATTTGTTAATTTTTTGTGGGTCTGTAGGAACTCTATTCCTTATAATATTACATATTAACAAAAAATTATTTTAATACAGAATTTTAAACACTTTTGTCTTGCATAAAATTTATATAGCTATAAGTACATAGAAGATACAACCAATTTAAAAACGGATCTTTAGTTCATGCAACAAAATTAAATAAAAATTATTTAATTTTTTGCACGAACTAAAAATAACCGTTTAGCGTTTATACCCTTTAAGATTCAAGGTATCGAATGTAAGCACTATTGTGTGTGACTATACTTTTATTATAAAACATATATAAATATTTCCATTTAATAATTGCAAACTGTGTATTTTTTATATCTAGATTTTAGTCTTTGTATTGATGTATTTAGCCGTGAGTCCCAATTTTCCACAAATTGAATCTAGCAACATTAGCTCTGACATATAAAAAGAAGATGTGGTCTGTAATCAAATTAAAAAAAATTCTTTTAATTTGTTGGTTACCAAGATGATTTTAAACAATATGACTTTCTTTTTTATAGACATACACAGGATCCATGTTAATAGCAATTAATCCTTATGAAATACTGCCAATTTACACCAATGAACAAATACATCTATACCAAAATAAAAAAATTGGAGAAATGCCGCCTCATATTTTTGCTATCGGTGATAATTCTTACGCAGAACTTAAAGAAACATCATCAAATCAATGTGTTGTCATTAGGTAAGTTTCTCATTAAATATTTTGATATATTGATATATCAACTTGATTATCAATTAGATATTGATAATGGTGTTAATGGTGTGATAACCAATAATTAGTAAAGCATTTATGCTCTGAAATAAGCCAGACGATTGATGTCATTAAAGAATGCTATATTAAGGTGAGTTACTATTTGTGGAGTTACTTTTTAAGCTTCCCTACCCAAAACAGATCTTAGAAATCCTATTCATTTTGCTTGTTTATCTGTATATTTAACTGTCACACACAGATTATCATTTATCGGTCACATTAGAACTTCAAAATTTATAATGTAAATACTTAGTTATATTTCCTGATACAATACCTCCTTTACCAGGTATGAATCTCTAAAGTGGTTTGCAATGTCCCATCTGTAGCTTTTTAACATGAAAATCAATATAGGACCATTTAATTAAATATTTGAACGCAGAATTATTTTCGTAAATCAATCAATTAATGAAACAATCAAAGCATTTACCTTACACTTGTGAAAGATATACTAGGCAATATATTGACCTAGAGATAAATAATACATATATATATATATATATATATATATATATATATATATATATATATATATATATGTATATATACAAATATACTATAAATAGTTTAATAGAAATATTATGTATCATTAAACATTTGTTTGTACCTAGAGGCATATAAAAAAAATGTAATAAGACAAATTCTTGTTTCCCTGTTTGTATTATAGAATAAGTTATTTTACATTTTCCTATAACGCGATGTGAAAGATATAAAATTAAAATGTATGTATTGAGTAATATACAATGCTAAAACAATATAATAATTTTGATTAGATTTAGGTAAAAGAACAAACTACTCGCTAATTTAACTTATACTTTGCAAGCTCTTTAATTTAAAAAACATTGATTGTTGATTTACTTCTAACACAATACGCCTTTATGTGACGCAGAAAAAAGAAAATACATATAGTTTTCAAGTTTCCCATAGAAAAAATCTGTAATTACAACATTCAAATTTAACATCCTTTATTAAAGTTCATATTTGTAGGGATATAGTTACTGAATAGTGAAAAGTGTACTGAATCTTAGTGTCAGGATTCCCTACAACTACTAATTAATTAAGAAATTATCAAATAAATAGTTAAATTAAATAATAATTTTTATTCTTGGGCAGTACCTACTTGAAGCTAACATTTATACATAAACTTATAGCATGTGATGATCTGTAATGTTCTATTGTATAAAACTTACAGTATAAAAATAAATTTTTGCAGTGGTGAGAGTGGTGCTGGAAAAACTGAGAGTACGAAATTACTTCTGCAATACCTTGTTGCTGTCAGTGGAAAACATTCATGGATAGAACAACAGATTCAGGAAACTAATCCCATTTTGGAAGGTTTTGGCAATGCCAAAACAGTTAGAAATGATAATTCATCTAGATTTGGAAAGTATATCAACATATATTTTAATAAATCTGGATCAATTGAGGGAGCTAAAATTGAACAATACCTCTTGGAAAAATCGAGAATTATATCCCCAAGCCCTGGAGAACGAAATTATCACATATTCTATTCCTTACTTGCCGGTCTGACTCCAGAAGAAAAACGAAAGTTAGAATTAGCAAATGCTGAAGATTATAATTATTTAAACAGCGGAAAAATGCTGACTTGTGCAGGTCGAAATGAAGCAGCAGAGTTTGCAGATATTCGGGCCGCTTTTAAAGTTCTTCACTTCTCTGATGCTGATGTTTGGTCTATGTTTAGCTTGCTAGCAGCTATACTACATTTGGGTAACTTAAAATTCAAGGCATTTCAGATAAACAACATTGAGGCAACTGATGTCGCAGATAGTGCAAATGCGACTAGAATAGCTACTTTACTCGGAGTCAACAAAACACATTTATGTGAAGCTTTGACTAGAAAAACGATTCTTGCACACGGAGAAAAGGTAGTGTCTACACTCTCTCATACAGGCGCTACAGACACGCGAGACTCCTTAGTGAAAGCTTTATATGGACATACCTTTGTTTATATTGTACAAAAAATAAATAAAATTATATTTAATGAAAATCAAAAGAATGCAAACTCTATTGGCATATTGGATATCTTTGGCTTTGAGAATTTCGACAACAATAGCTTTGAACAATTGTGTATAAATTATGCAAATGAAAATTTGCAACAGTTTTTTGTGAAGCATATATTTAAATTGGAGCAAAACCAGTATGAGCAAGAGGGTATTAGGTGGAATAATATCAAATACAAAGATAATCAGGATGTATTAGATATGCTGGGAATGAAGCATATGAATATTATGTCACTTATAGATGAAGAATCGCGATTTCCAAACGGCAGTGATTTATCACTTTTAGAAAAACTTCACTCTAACCATAATGCTAAGGATATATACTTTATGCCGAAATCTGCGAAGGTACACCAATTTGGAGTAAAACACTTTGCTGGAGATGTTCAATATACTATCGCTGGTATGTATTTTCACTACAAGATAGATATATATTTTTATTCTAAAGTTAAAATTGAATCAAAAATGAGTTAAAAAATTGAACTAATAGTATGAAAATAAAAACATCTAACCATGTTACACGTACTTATGACTGTCTCAATATACTAGCTTAAAACTTATTCAGTAGAAATGGCTAGGAATTATTTTTTGCTAATAACCAATGATATTCTATTGACAGTATAAATTTTAGATTTTTATGATATCATACCTTAAAATGAGAAAATGGAACTTGTAAGATCACTCTAAATTTGTCTGTCTGTCACAACCATTTTTTACAGACACTATTTGATGTAGAAACTTGAAATTTGGCACAGTGAGAAAGCATATTAATCTTCATATATTTCAGTAGGTACCACTCAAAAATATTTAGCCATAAATTTTAGAGGGGATATGAAATAATAGTAAGAAATTTTTTTAATTTTGTATTTCCGCCGGGTAAAATGAAAGACCCAATTATAGGAATTAAAAATAATTTTTTCAGAATTTTATGTAAGAGAGCTTTAAATATATTGTTTAAAATGTTCATAAAATTAAATGTCGCCATCTCGATCTCTGAAACTGCTACAGTAAATATTGTTAAAAAAATTGAGTTATTAGAAGTTTACGTAAAATTGAAAATAAATATATAAAAGTAATTCTAAATCTCAGTGTTCGTGAAAATCACAATTTGTTATGTCTGTAAAAGATATACTAATATTTTACATGGTGAAAATCAATATTAATATTTGTAAATAGTTTAATGGATTTACAATGTACCCTAAAGTGTTCGCATGTGCCTAAACGTGTATGGAACCATCATACTGCGAGTTCTACTCATGCTTAACAAATTTTTATTATACATATATTTTTAAACGTGTTATTTTACAACTTCTTAATACGTCACTTCAAGGGGGCCATAACTTCTACTTTAACAATGTTCTAAAATAAAGAACATCTTTTGGTTCATACAAAAAAATTTTTAAAAATTGAACATAAAAAAAAAATATTTTCTGATCTTAAGATCAAACAAAATAAAATTATTTACATTTACAAATTTTTTTTATCATTATATGCTTTATATTTTTCGACATGTTAGTACTGATAAAAGTATATCACATCCTATCCGTATGGTTTTTACCCTTGTACATTTTTTACCTTTATCCTACTTACTTCCTGGCACTACAGTCCTTTTAGAGTTCTATCCTCCCTTGAGGTCTTAAACCGTTTTTTCTATTTCTATATTGTTTTGTAATTAGAAATGCCAAGATTTCTAAGGTAGAAAGTCTTTCTTAACCTTATCTGGATCTTTTCTTTATCTATGGGTCTTCTTCTCAGTCTGCTGATTTTCTTTCGAGTAATTTTTTAATTATCCAATTACAATCCATTCTCTCAACAAGTTTCAGCCAATGAATTCTTTTTAATAAGTAATACCCATATTACACAAAAATAAAGAATTTATTTTCTATTTTTAGGATTTTTGGACAAAAATAGGGATTATATTACACTCGATGTAAAAGAAATGATATCAAAATCGACTAATAAGTATTTACAAAACTTATTCATAACTGATATGGAACAGAGTGCAACGAAGAAACAAATTTCTTTGAGTAATCAATTCAAGACATCATTGGAAGCACTGTTGAAAACCCTTTATGAAAGTCATCCATTCTTTATAAGATGCATCAAACCAAATGAATCCAAACAGCCAAAGGTAAGAATTTCTATTTATTGTAACTCATTTCCAATTCTTTTCAAATGTTATATTTCAACTGTAAATTGTTATCTTTTTATTGTTATATTATATCTCCTACAGAGCAGAAAAAAGGCAATGACGGGGAGTCACAACTTTTGAAGACCTACCAATTTTAATTATAATTTAGTTGTATCAAATATATCCAATATGATTTACTGTTGTAACTGCCTACAATTTAAATATTATTTGTTTGCAAAATACATCTTTCTTTTTATAATAAATGTTCTTCTAAAGTAATTATCTTCTAAATGAATTGTTATAAAGCAAATTTAACTCTTTTTTCTCAACATCATTGTTATTAATAATAATTGTGATTGATGACTTCAGATACTTGAAAGGCCATTGTGTGTTCGTCAATTACGATATGCAGGCTTAATGGAAACTGCGAAAATTCGACAAGCTGGCTACCCTATAAGATATTCCTATTTTGATTTTGTTGCGAAATATAGATTACTTGCAGCAAATATACCACCTCCTGCGAAGACAGATTGCAAAGAAGCCGCCCGACGAATATGTATGGCCACTATAAAAGGCCAAGACTTTCAGCTTGGACACACAAAAGTATTCCTCAAAGATCAACAGGAGCTAGAGTTGGAGCACATGCGTAACCAATTCTTAATGAAATATATTATATTTACCCAGCGTAATGCACGGCGCTTTATATATAGACTACGATATGTGAGATTGCGTGCAGCTGCCATTATAATTCAAAAATTGTGGCGAGCACGTGGTTATAGAAAGAATTATATTATAATGAAGAGAGGCTATGCACGTCTGCAAGCTGCAATAAAATCCAGGCAACTTAGATATAGTTTTGATAAGATCAAATCCAAAATTTCTAATATCCAAGGTTTTTGTCGAGGTTATCTTACTAGGAAGTTATTAAATGAAAAAGGTGCTCATATTAAAAAACATCTCAAGCAGCTCTATATTGAAAAGAGAGAAAATGAAGTTGAACTTAAGAAACAAGGTTTCAGCAATTACATGGAACTGGCAGCTGATGATTTTGAAAAACAATTCAAAACGATGTATAGGGACGTATTGCTAAATAAAGATACAGAGTTTATTAGCAATAGGAAGACAGAAGTAATTGATGATCGATATGTGGATGACGTATTTGGTTTCTTAAAGGATGCCTCCACAGCAACCTTGAAGAAATCTGATATAGAAAAGGTATGAAGCACTTCCGAAACAACATAAAAATGTCATGTGAAAATAACGTAAAATTTTGTAAATTTTCAATATATTTGAATTAATTTACAGGTTAAGGAAGAACTTAATGAAACGGACATCATTGCAATACCAACACATAATGAAAAAGATGAAGACCTTTCAGAGTATAACTTCCGCAAATTTGCTGCGACATATTTCTTAGGGAATATAAATCACCAGTTCTCGAGAAGACAACTAAAGCAACCCCTTCTTGATTTATCTTCTCCTATTGATCAAATAGCAGCACAGGGTCTTTGGGTTATGATACTGCGTTTTATGGGAGACTTACCAGAACCAAAGTTTATGGAGGATAGTGAGACATATACACCAGTGATGGCTAAACTCTCTGATACCTTAGGTCGAGCCTTTAAAAAGAGCAAGGAATTTGAGGTAAATTTATTGAATGACTTCATATTTGTACAATTTATATTATATATCATAAAGAATTGAAAATATGTGGTTTAACCTTACTCGATTTTAGGACCTTATGAACTCAATTGAAGGCATTGGTTATGGGTATCAACCTAAACAGAAACTTGTTCATATGACATTAAAAAAACAAAATAAAATTAATCAGGAAATAAAGAGAAACATTTTGCAAGACGACTCAACAAATGAAATGTACAATGTATGGCTTAACTCACAAAGGACTACCAATTTAGAAAAGTTACAATTTATTATTGGACATGGTATTTTACGCGAAGATTTAAGGTAAGTATATTAAACTTTAATATTTATAGTTTACAATTACAAAGATATGGATTTTAAATCAAAGTTTTAGCTACAATTTACAAAATTATTTTTTATTACATAGAATTTGTGATTCTCTTACATGATTTGTAACATAGGTAGCTTAAATAGTTTGACAATAACATTTCTTATATGTTTCAGGGATGAAATATATTGTCAAATATGTAAACAGTTATCCAACAACCCAACAAAGCCATCACATGCCAGAGGATGGATTCTACTTTCACTTTGTGTAGGATGTTTTGCTCCGTCTGAAAGATTTGTTAAATATTTACGAGCATTTATAAGAGAAGGACCACCTGGATATGCACCCTATTGTGAGGGTAGATTAGTCAGGACATTTAGAAATGGACCCAGAACTCAACCACCGAGCTGGCTCGAATTGCAAGCAACAAAATCTAAACAACCAATTACTTTAACCATCACTTTCATGGATGGAACAACAAAACAAGTCCAAGCCGATTCAGCTTCAACCTCTAATGAAATATGCCAACAAGTGGCTGAGAACATTGGACTCACAGATTTGTTTGGATTTTCATTGTTCATAAATCTTTTTGATAAAGTCTTATCACTAGGCAGTGAAGGTGAACATGTGATGGATGCAATTTCACAATGTGAGCAATATGCCAGAGAGCAGGGCATCCCAGAGAAAAAAGCAAGCTGGCGGTTATTCTTCAGAAAAGAAATATTCGCACCATGGCACGATCCTTCTGATGACGTTATTGCTACAAACTTAATCTATCATCAAATTGTAAGAGGTGTCAAATTTGGAGAATATCGTTGTAACTCTGAAAAAGATATTGCTATGTTAGCAGCACAACAATATTATATAGAGAATGGAAATATAATGAATGATGAAATTCTTAATAAAGAAGTGGTTAATTACATACCAAATCAATTGTTGAAGAGTGGTGATAGTTCTGTGGCAAAATGGATAGGACTGATAAAAACTGCATTCCAAAGTTCACCAAATATTCAATCAAATGAAGAACCTTTAAGGTCTAAAGAAGATATTGTAATTTTCTCAAAACTAAACTGGCCTATTCTATTTTCACGTTTCTACGAAGCAATACGAATAAAAGGTTCATCAATTTCTAAAGACAACGTTATAATTGCAGTAAACTGGACAGGAATTTATATTGTTGATGAACAAGAGCAAATTCTATTAGAAATATCATATACAGAAATCACTTATGTTGGATTCTCCAAGGATAAAACAACAGAGGGTCTAGGTAACTTTACAATAAATACCATAGACCAAGAGGAATTAATCTTCCAAAGTTTAGATGCAAGTGAATTGAGTACTTTAGTAATTTATTTGATTGATGGATTAAAACGACGATCAACATACGTTGTGGCACAGAATGACTTCAAAGATTATGGCAACGCTGCTTCATTCCTTTCATTTAACAAAGGCGATCTGATAACTCTTTTGAACGATTGTAATGGGGAAATGTTACTCAAATCAACATGGGGACATGGTGAATGTAATGGGTACCAAGGTCTGTTCCCAACTGATCAAGTATACATATTACCAACAATGACAATGCCTCCTCAACACATTATAGACCTATTCAAAAAAGCTGATAAGTTACAAAGTGAAAAGCAAAAATCAAAATATACAACCATCCAACGCAAGAGAATGTATACATTAGAAAAGTTTGCAAGTGAACATTTCAGAGCACCTCACCAGCAGGGTATGTCAGTTTCCAGGCGAGCAACACTATCTAATATAAAGAAAAGTGGTTCTGAGAGGTTATGGTACCATAGTCGTGATCCAATTAAAATGCCTCTCTTGCAAAAACTTCAACAGGATGATAATCTATGTAATGATGCTTGCATGGCCTATCTTGCAATATTAAAATACATGGGTGATTTACCAGCTCCAAGGGCCAGAGTAGCTACAGAATACACCGATCAAATCTTCGGAAAGGTTATGAATGAGCCTAAATTGAGAGACGAGATATATTGTCAGATTATGAAGCAACTAACTCACAATCGTATTCAACTTAGTGAAGAACGTGGTTGGGAACTGATGTGGTTGATCACTGGCTTATTTACCTGTAATCAAAATCTGGCGAAAGAATTGACTGAATTCCTAAAAACTAGGCCCCATCCGATTGCAAAGGAATGTTTGAAACGATTCTTCCGCACTCAAAAAATGGGTAATCGCACTTACATTCCATATTTAGTAGAAGTGGAGGCAATACAACACCGCAGTTTACAAATATACCACAAAGTGTATTTCCCAGACGACACAGATGAAGCCTTCGAAGTTGACTCCAGCACAAAGGCTAAAGACCTTGTTGAACAAATTTCATCTCGTTTGAATTTGAAAAATAGTGATGGATTTAATCTGTTTGTGAAAATAGAAGATAAAGTTTTCTCTGTTCCTGAAAATTACTTCTTCTTCGATTTCATTCACGCTTTGGTGGAATGGAAGCTTCAGTCCAGACCAAACCGAACAGGTAAAAATTTGCATTACCTTAATTGAGATAATCATTAAAATACACTTTCTTTAGTACTTATAATTATCCTAATACTTCTTTTAATGTGTTTTTAGCTACAGCTATTTCTCAAATACATTACCAAATATTCTTTATGAAAAAGTTTTGGTTTAACGTCATTCCGGGACGGGACAGAAATGCAGATATGTTCTTTTACTTCCCACAAGAATTGCCTAAGTATTTAAGAGGATATCATAAAGTATCAAAAGCTGATGCAATTGAAATAGCTGCAATAATATATAGATCACGTTTTGGAGATGATGCGAGTCGGTTACCATCAATAGCGCAAAATCTGAAACAATATGTTCCAAGTGATGTTATTAGATTGCAAAGCTCAAACGAATGGAAGTCGTCAATTGCAAATGCTTATCACAATAATCATAATCAAACAATAGAACAAGCAAAGGAAGCATTTTTAAAGAAAATCTACCAATGGCCGACATTTGGCACTGCATTCTTTGAAGTTAAACAGACAACGGATATCAATTATCCAGAGCATATATTGGTAGGCATAAATAAATCAGGAGTAAACATAATACATCCACAGAATAAGGTAAGTAATTTTGTGATTTTTATGTTGGTTTTCCTTAGATATTTTATATCATTACTCTTTAGTTTCAATCCTTATAATTCTAATGCTGCATTTTATTGTTTAATATTGCCATCTGAAGTAAATCCTTATTTGTATTTATTTAATTAAATATTACACAGAATTAAATATTTTACAGACTTATTGGTACAAGAATAATCTTTTACCATTCATAACATAAATTAAAATATAAAACACTAATTTCATGGTAGTAAGTAAGTAAATTAAAACTTACTTATGGCAAGAAACAAACAAAAAACAATACTGTACAATACACCTCAAAAACGAAAGCAGATAAAGAATTTTGAATAGAATACAGTTCTATGCTGCACAATTTGGAAGGTTTTATAAATGCTGAAAATAAATTTCTTTTACATGTTTACGGGGTGTTTTGGTTTGTTGATTAGTCGTTCATACAAATGAAGCATATTTTTATAATATAGAGTAAAATGAAAGTTTTTTTATTAAACATTGGTTTGAAATAGGAAAAATTATTGAGGATATTTAAGACAATCTATTCTGAAGCAAATCTGATTATTAACTGTTCAACATTTCATAAGGTTTACAAACCACATTTCTCTTAATATCTGAGATTTTTTGCATAAAAAAAGTACTAAATAGCTGTTAACATCTAGCTTTAATAGAGCAGTCATGAGTATTTCTGGTAAAAATTATTTCACTAGTAATATTGAAGGCCTATAATTATCTTCTCTCATCTTATTGGATTATTCTAAAGACAGATGTATCGATCTCCAACCTGATCAGATTTAAGTTTGCATTCATGATATTGCAATAGGAGATTTCTTTAACACTACAAATGGGAGTATGTTTAAAAATTATAATTATAAAAAGTCAATAAAAAAAGGAAATTTCAGTAAATAAAAAATACCATTCCAAGAAATTAGAAAATACTCTAGCTATAAGGCTTGTCCACTATAAACGGTGTTCGAAAATGTGGATTTAAAATCAGGGCAGATACGGTTTATATACTAATACCAACCTTCTACAATCTCTAAACATCTAATTCATTACTAAGATTAATAATTTTTATTGTTTATGTTTCACAGAACATCCTTATGATTTATGGATTCTCAGACCTGTCAAATTGGTCATCCGGCAACAATTACTTCCATATGACTATGGGCAACTTTATGAAAGGAACAAAAATACTTTGTGAAACATCACTGGGTTACAAAATGGATGATTTACTTTCTTCATATATAGCATACATGAAGCAGACTATCCGAAAATAAAACTGCTCTAATTCAAGATTTCAGTAATCTTTTTATAATCTCTGCCCACATATAAAAGAGAAAGATCCACATTTTCCAAACGATAAAATAAAGTGATTTTAATTTAAATTATTCAATTTGTACTACATAATACATTTTTATATCACCATATGTATGAAATAATTATAGTTATTAAAGAATAATTAAGTCTATCAAATCTATTCTATATGTTCTATTTCTCTGAAATATTGTCACTTTTAAATGGCAAAACCTGAGAGTATAATTAGATAAGTATTAGAATAATTTCCAGCTGCTAGGCTAAGGTCTATTTTTTTCTATGAAATATCATATCATATATGATATTTCATAAAAAAAGGGTTTAAAAAGTTTTTTATATTAGTATCATTACCTAATTTTTTCACAATTACACATCTCATTTATGATTTTCATTGAGTATGACTAATTATATATAAGGACAACTTCTATACTAACATTTCTATTTCCCACATTTTAACTTTAAAATAGATGTAGATTTTGAACAAAAACATTAAATGCAAATTTTGAGAAAATGTTTTTTTTTTAAACTACTTGGTTGAATTTCATAATATTTACATGAAATATATAAGTATATAAAAGGAATTATTGGTAAAAAAATTGCAGGGTCAAAATTAATTTTAATTCAATACAAAATTTTTTTCTACCTCCTGACAAGCGTCACCCATCTTTTTATTTGTTGCATTTTACAAGATATAGTCCTATAAGATATTTTTATGAAGCAGATTTATGTGGTACCTAGTAAAAAAAGTTATTAAAGTTTCATTAATTAATATTGAAAACAATATATCAGTTTTTTCTTATGTGAGAATCTGATACTCATCATTATATTCATGTGTAACAATGGTAATAATTTCTTTGTTAAAAATCATGTAAAATTTTTCAGATAATCATAGTATTATGGACAGAATCTTCCATAATAACATAATAAATCAAATGTGATTTATGCAAATAATTAATTTTATCTATTTAACTTGTTTAACAAAATACGTATAAAATCCCATAATTTTATTGTAGACACGCATGTAAATATGATGATTTATCAAGCAGTTTAAGAGAAAAACAACAGCATTTATACTATTCCAACAACCGTACTTGGACATTTCTGTGTGACCAATTAAGTCTTCGGTTTTGGCTCGAGTTGACCACTGGATGCAGTCACCGTAACAGTATAAATACAACAAGGTGCATGCCGAAATATGCTACTACCAACTTCACAGAATTCAGCCATATTCATTTAAACCGTTTACGACAACCAGAATAGTGTTAATCAGTGTCGTATCTAAGGTCATCAGCGCAAGATATGAATTTTGCACCCCCTCCCTCTCAATACGTAATTTGTAGGAAGAGAAACAATATAATATCTTTTAAGTAGTAAACAATAGGTAAAAACAAAATGACTTCAGTGTCATGTAACTTATGATTATACTCATACCTACGTTTAGAAATTACAATACCTACAACCTACGATACAAAACACTTAAAAATATGATGTGAAAACAATGAAATGTGTCAAAAGTTTACTTTCCCACCTTTTTCTGAGGCTAATTTATCAATTGTAGAGTCTACATCAATACCTTTTGCAATATCATACTCAATCGATAATATAGCGAGTTACTCAAACATTCTTGACCAATAAGCAAGCGTAAAGTAATTTTTTGTCAATTTTAATTTGCTGAAAGATCTTTCACAGCTGGCTGGAAGTCACAGGTAACGTCAATGCCAGACGAAGAGCAATACCTATATTGGGATAACTGGTCACTAAGCCATATTTTTCATGGCAACTAAGAAGTGGAATATAATCTGCATTTTTTAAATCCCGCAATAATGATTTAATTTGGTGTTTGTAGCTTTCAATCTCTAAACATAACTTGTTGGCATTAAAATCATCTTTATATTTTAATGCAAGATCAAATGCTGATTTCTTTAGTTGTTCAGTAGAGGTTAAGAGCAACAAAAGTCCTGTTAGTAAACCTAAATCAGAAGCTACGGCAGCTCAACTAGGAAATCTCCATCTCATTTGCTGAATAAGTGTGTCCAGTACACAGTAAAGCTGAATTTTGAACTTGTGAAGTGGAGTCATTGTGACCGCATCATACTTGGCCCTATCGTCGAACATTGTTTTAATCTTTCGTTTATAATCTTCAGAAAATTCCGGTTCTATCCATAGTTCGTTTGCTAGATTTCTTGCTGAATCAATACATAGCTCTACTTGATTTTTCCTGAAGTCAATAAAAAAACCTACAAGGCCCTGCAAATGTTTTGCTTAATGCTTAATTGATACCGTTTTTGCCTGTAAAATACGATTAACGTTGTTAATGCTTATAAGGATATGATCCCTATGACAAATAAACGAATAAATTCAAAATTAATAATTTTTAAAATACCTTTAGCTGAAGAAACAGAATCAGCTGTATATTTCCTTCCCTCATCAGTTCCTTCTGCAATGGTATGTAATATTTTTTTAGTTGTGGTAGTTGAGTATGTAATGAGTGAGTAGAATGATATTTGGAGGACGACCATCTGTATCAGAAAGACCCTTCAAAGTTAATTTCAAATTGGGTAAAGTTTGCCAAATGCTCAATCGATCCAGAAAAATAATTATAAATATTTTGCACTGTGCCGAACAACAATCATTTCTGGTGTTATACAAGATGCATAATAAATTTCAACTAAATTTAGTGAGTAAACACTACATGGCAAAAATCGGACATATTCATTTTGCTGTAAAATTTGCACTTGGACATCTTGATATTTACCCGCCACATTAGCACCATTATCATTTGACTGTCTCCTGCAGTTCGATAGTATAAGACCATCTTTGCTCAATTTATTTACAACTTCGTCCACCAGTTTTTATAAAAACTAAACTTTCTTCAACTGTACATTTTCCATTATTTGTATCTAGGTAGCGCACAATTTCTCACATTTGTTCTTGGTGACTGATATCTGGAGTACAATCAAATAAAATACAGTAATATTTTGTTTGCTGGATTTTTGCTATAATTTTATTTTTGACTGCTGATCCTACTGCAGAAATCATTTCGTTTTCTATAGTTGGTGAGAAGTATGAATGGCCTCCCTTTGTAATAAAGGACATGTGTTCTTTCATTTGTGGATTAGGCTTAACTAGAAGCTCTACAGTACTCAAAAATATGCCAGAATTACGATGGCCTATATTTTCGACACCACCTCTCAGTGCAGGGTTATTTTTGGCACAAAACAGTATCACGTCTGTTATTACCTTTAGAATGTATCTCCACTTTTCTTTTTCTGTAGATATTGAATGTTGCAATCATCTTCCTTTTATTAGTCGCATTTTCATTTCTTTCCATGTTACATACCATATATGGTGTTCTGCAGAGTTCTCGTGTTCGCCGATCTTTGGATTTAAAGGAATCCAATCACGAAAACCTTTTAAAAAAATTATTTCTTTCGCACTGAATAGTATACAAGGAAAACAAAAAATAGATTTGGCATTTTCATTGTAAATAAGCCACTTTCTTTCTATTTTCTCATTATTTAACAAGGTCTTCTGGAACTAATCAGCTGAAAAAGTTCCGCAATCGGTCATTGAATATCTGAAATCGCAGTCTTTTCCTTGCTCCGGCCCATATTCAATGGGACGAAAGAAAGAGAACAAGGTTAGATGTTAACCTTATTATTTTTCTGTGATATTATAATAACATGTACTTTGATTTATCAAAATCTTTGGAATCCAATGCATCCAATATTGGTACCACGCCCGAAAGAAAAAAAGCGAGAATAAAACTATGATTGCGATTTTACATAATAATTTGAAATAGTAGCTTTTATTTGCTTTAAGGGCTCCTACACATAATCACAAAAATTTGTGAGCTTGCCTAAACGCCGCCCGAATGCATCCCAAGGGAATCTATATCGCATCACATCACAATTATGTGTGGGCAGTGGAAGCCCATAGAGTGGTGTTGAATTCTTAAAAAAGAGGTCAAGTACAACTGGTAGATTCAGCGGCAACCGGCAAAAGAGCAATTATCAAGAGTAAAATCAATTATTAAGAGAAAGATCTACTCTATAGATAGATACCTACCAAACCAAGTACCTACCTAACCCAAATAAACAATAAATAAAGCAATTCATACCATAATTTTCTTTCGCACCATAATTTTTTTTTGCAGGTGTTTCATCATCAATGTCACTTTGGTTTTTTTCTTGGAGTCTCTAGAATCTAGTGGGGTATCAAAGTTTTCTATAGGAGAGACTATGGTGTCCGTTTCTAATTGAGATCTGGCAGTTTTTTCGGTGGTGGCATTCTAGATAAACAAACATAAATAACTTAAATAGATTGACTATATTGGAAATACTTACACTGCTTTTGTTTACTTCACACATAATTAAAATAACATAAGTATTAACTAAATCTTAATTTACTTGATTTATTTCTATCACAGTATAACACTTTATCTAGGGATGACGTATTTTTTACAATTTTCACTCGTAAGTTTGAGCTAAAAAGGATAATAGCGATGTCACATCACACACAGGGGATGTGTGATGTGACATTCCAGCCCAAAAATATTTTGTCAGTAGTATAATGTTATTTATATAATGTTATATTATTCGAAATTTAAATGTAATTCAAGAAAATAATTACCATAGTCTACAGTAATCGTGCAGGTGCAGGGCCATCTTGGAAGTAGTGAGGAATATTGAGCTACATTTATGACTATAGAATGCGATCGGAGATTCCCCGCGAAGTATTTTATTATCTTGGTTATTTGACAGAGTACTGGTACCCTGGTATGGAATTTTATATATGTATAAACCCACACACACGCACAGGCACACATGCACATGCTGTGTGTATATATGTGTATATACACATATGTATATACATATGTATGTATATGTATATACATACACACACATATAGGTATAGAGAGGCCAGACAAGATGCAGAACTGATTATAAATCATAAACTGCTTTTATGCTACTGTCTTTTATTTATGGTTTAAGTATTGTTATTTTTAACAGTACTATATCTCAGTTAAAACCTAAATATGGTGTAAAGTATATACATCATTTGATGAAACAATGCAGTGTTTAGTTCAAATAACTTTTTCTAATGTTTGCTCGTAATGTAACTTCTTGTTACATTTCTATTTTCTGTCACCTATACACAATTTTTGGCGTTTAGAGTACAGAGGCAATACCATTGTTACTCAATTAGAATACTGGGCTTCTTTTGAGCCTGTTAAGCAATTTGGTATTGTCCAGCAATTCAGTAGCTAGAGAGTTTTAATGGGTAGTGAGCCATTCTTCGTATTTTTTTCTGAATCTGTTAATCTTCTCTAGAATGGTGGGAGTGTTGAAGTATTAATAAATTTCACAATTTCGTGTGATCACATGTTCAATTCTAAGAAACATAGTCACTGCACCTTGGCATTGACTATGTTTCTTAGAATTGCATTTTGAGCTCTTTGGAGACTCATTATGTTGCTGTTACTGGCCCCACAGCTGAAAGCCATGTTCATATCGGCTTAAGGAGCGAGCTGTATAATAGTAGTTTATTGCCCCCCGATAGCACAGAGTTACGACCTAACAGCCCATGCAGGTCTTCATACCTGATATTTAATTGGTCACGTTTCTGCTTGATGTGAGTTTTCCAGGTAAACCTTCTATCCAGGTGGAAGTGCAAATATTTAACACGATCACTGTGAGGTAATGTGTCGGTTCCTAGTTTCACTTCGGGACAATTGCCTCTCCTCAATGTAAACGTG
This sequence comes from Druceiella hillmani, assembly GCA_039881145.1. Taxonomy (NCBI): domain Eukaryota; kingdom Metazoa; phylum Arthropoda; class Insecta; order Lepidoptera; family Hepialidae; genus Druceiella; species Druceiella hillmani. The sequence continues at coordinate 31,678,355 of JAYKKI010000008.1, forward strand.
ATGTGGGTTGATTTTTATGCGCTGGCTCTAATGTGCCCTTTGTGCAACCAGGTATACATTTTGTCCAGCAATACTTGGAGTTTGTTGCTGGCAGAATCTAGATCTTTGACTTTTGCCAAATTAGCAACATCATCAGCATAAGTTGCGATGGTTACTTCTGCTGAGGTAGGGAGATCGGAAGTGAAGATATTATACAAGGCTGGTCCCAGGACTGAACATTGTGGGACTCCACCTTCGATCTTGTGCAGAATAGATCTTGTATCCCCTTGCTTTACCTGAAATGTTCTCTGAGTTAGGATGCTATAATTGGGAACAATAATTGTGGAAGCTTTTCTATGATATTACAGAGAAGGCCTTTATGCCAGACGTGGTTGAAAGCTTGTTAGACATTTAGAAAAGCTGCAGACGTATATTCCATTTTCTCCTGGCGAATAGTGTGGTATAAGCCATGAGCTTGCTCAATTTTAAAATGAGACTTTCTGAAGCCAAATTGATGTGCTGGGATAAGGTCACAATCATCTATAAAGACTTTCAACCTGGTCGGAAAGATCTTTTCCCAAAGTTTTGACAAGCACCTGTCTTGTCAAAACTTTGGGAAAAGATCAAGATAAGGCTAATACGATCGATACGATGAAGCTTCATGTGCAGGTTTGCCAGGCTTATGAATTAGGATTATCTGTGTGACGTTCCCTAGAGCAGGCACACATCTGGTTCTGAATACTGCCTTGAATAGGCGAGCTAGAAAAGTTAGGGCTTTTCTTGGTAACTCCTTTAGAACTTTGGGAGTGATCAAGTCAAATCCGGGGGTTTTCTTTTTTTCTTTGGCAATTTCTTTTGGAGACATTTGTCTGAGGGGCAAGCACATTTGGAGATCATAGTTTAGGATGGTATCGATCTCATGGTTGTCTGTATATCCCTCATTTGGTTTGAAGGCTCTTGCCAGATGAAATGCAAAGATCTCAGCCTTTTCACTCTCCGCTATGCTCTTGCGACTTGTGTAGTTTTGATCTAAGGGGAGGGACTATGCTCTTGGTATTTGTCTAGTTATTCTAGACCTGAAGCAGACAATATAGAAATAGTTCTTTGCATCTTATTATTTGTAGTGTCCCGAAGCAAAGCTCTCAGTTCTTTTGTGGTGCGATTGAACTTCCTTTTGTCTGAGGGGTCTTAAGCAATGCTTTTCTTTGACCTTAAGTTTTATATTGAGTTATTCTTCGACTTTAAGTCTTATATAGAGTCGTATAGTGAGGTTTTGAGACTTACTTAGTCCCGGTGAGTTGGTTCAGCAGGCTACTTGGAATAAATTGGTGATATGTTTACATACTTCTTCCACATCATCCTGAGTCTTTAAGGGAAGTTTTAGGGTAGTTGACTGTCCACATAAGTCCTGAATCCATCCCAGTCACTTTTATGGTTGTAAAGAGACTTTGGGTTCTTTCAGGTGATAATTCTGCTGCGGACATTAAGAATCATGGGAGTGTGTGCTCTAACGATCCATCAAGTCTGCTCTCAACACTATATATCAACTACTCATTCCCCTAGCAATAAAGAAATTCAGGAGGTCAGGCAGTTTGTTCAGATCAGAAGGCCAGTAGGTGAGTTTATCATTCGGACTAAGATTGTAAGTGATTGGGTCCTACAGAACCTTTCAGTGTTCGACCTATGGTATCTGAGCTTCATGAGCCCCAGAATGGCATTCCAATTGGCATTTCAATCCCTCCCAGAAATAAATCGGGACCAAATGTTTCGAAGTACTGTGAGAACATATCCTGAGTTATTTTATGTCTTGTGGACAATATACTGTAGAGAATGTAATTGGACGTGCAATTGGACGTGCGCTGTTCCTGCATGGGCACTGCCATCAGGGTAAGGAGTAGTGTAGATGTTGTAGCCCTTGGTACGGAAGCAACTCCTTGCTGGAGTATGAGATTTGGATATAAGTACAATGTTTAATCTATTTTTGTGAAGTTCTAATATATTGGGTGATAGTCCATTTATGTTCCATGTTGCAATGCGAAGGCAAGTCATTTACAGTTCATTTTGGAGATTACCGTTGTCAATAGGTTTAATAATGTTCCTATATGTTGGAAAAGTAAATCTATCTTTTCAGATTATTGGTCGGAATTTTATCTGCTGAGGTATGTTTAGATAAAGGATACGGGTTTTCTGCTCATTCGATGGTGGTACGCCAGGAAGCTACATTTGCGTAGGTTCTATTATTTTGGTTGTTATCTGGTGAGTCCATAGATGCAGTGTTCAATTCAGGACTTCTGTTATTGAGATCGTTACCTATCTTCAATTTAGCGCTTAATCAGTTGGTTTTTCTAACCAGAATCTCTTTATAGACCTGGCAACTTTTATAATTGGCACGATGGTCTCACAAACATGTTTCTATCTTCGCAGCGATTCGATCGAGCAGGAATGTTTTGATCTTTTTTTTGGCAGTCTGATGTTTTATATGCCCTTCGTCGCACTTAACACATCTGTATGGTACATATGGTACATACAATTATTTTTTGAGTGGCCGTACTGCTAGCATCGTTGACATTGGACTATAATTTTAGATTTCCGTGGGTCTTCTATTTTGATTCGTTGACGATAAATGTATTGGAAACCTTTAACAGATTTATTGCAGGGACCCGGTTCTAAATTAACGAAGAAAGTTGATGTGGTTTTTTTATTAGGACTGTATCGTGAGTTAATTATTTCTCCTCTGACTTTATTTCCTGTTTTTTCAATTTCTTCTACAATAGTTTCGTAGGGAGTGGTGAAATGAAGGATTTTTATTACAATTCAGTAGCATTTCGAGTCTTTTCTTGTGAATGTGTGCCCAATCAGGCCCGTTTGCCTAATGGGGTTCACTACTTTTTTGTAGCCTTCAATTTTTTTTTGTAGTTTTAATCTTAGCAAGTAGTAAGTTTTTATTTACTATCTTGAATGTAAAGTTTGAAGGGTTGATGACAGTTTCAATTAATTTGAAGAGTTCTTTTACATCATCTATTACATATGGCATGATGGGTGGTGGTTTATTGGAGGGTTTGTGTGTGAATGGTTCCGGTTCATCAATGGGTAAATCTTTAAATCTATTTTCTGTTTTAGTAGTTAAGACCAGAGGGGAGTCGGATATTTTAAGTTGTTTTGAACCCAGGCACTCGTTGCCAGGGGGGTGTGTAGCATTTCTAGATTAAGTGATTGTTCCTCTGTTTGGTGGTGCCTTATCCTATGTTTCGTGGTCTATGGCTGTCGTTGAAGTTCTGTGAAAAGAATTAGTTCTTGGTCTAGATTCCAATAAGGCTTTGTGGAACACTTGTTGATAGTTAACTTTTCGATTTTCTTGGACTGGAGGTGGATTTTGATTTTGGTGTGGATTTTCACTCAGTTTGATTCCCACGAGTAGGGTTGATAAATGGTCACTCACAGGATGACATCGAGGTTGGTTCTAGAGACTACTTACCCACTAGCCATCTGATGGTATCCTTTTGACACGTCCCCACTGAAGGATAGGGGTAATTTGTGATAGAGGTGTTCTTCCTCTTGGCCCAGACAAGAAAGTCAAGACCACCGTTTCCACGAGATATGACCGCAGAGTTATGGGGTGTGTAAGTCATTTACTACTTCTACGCAGCAGGGTTTTAGTTCTGCTGATTCAGGTTACTCAACCGCCACCTAATACTCGGCGTTGTTGCTCATTTAGCACCACCCGAGGGACATGTGTAGGGTAGGCCTAGGAAGAGGTGGGAAATCCTACGACACGAGCAACAAATCCCCCTATACACAAATGACAAAGATAAGTGTTTATCTTCAGAATAACAATTTCTTTTTCCAAATTCAAATAATTCACTTTAGTTTTCAATTTGTATAATCAATAATAGCTTTGTTTTATTAATCAATGATGTTGGTAGTTGTCTAGGTAAACATTTAAATTATTGTTTGAGAATGTCTATCACATTTGACCGACTTTAGGTACTTATTCATTTCACTTTTCCTAATTCCTTTTTCTCTGAAAAATGACTGAAAACCGTAAAAATGAAAATATTGCACTGACTATTTAAGCTAGTAATTTTAAAAGTAAAAATTCTTTTTTCTATCACTTAGGTCACTATACACGTTTTTTAATAACACCTAAGATTCTTGCAAGGTCCCTAGATACAAGTGTAACAAAGAACATGCCTATTAGTTACAGGTATTGGTACAACCATAGACGAATTAATTTTTTAAAAGTAGACATTTTATACTTCGTCATTTTTCTTTAGCTAATTTCTAAGTCGCATAAACCTTAAATTACCTACTCCGTTGCTTTTAAGTGCAAATCGAGATGACACCTATATAGTTTTTTAAATTTTCTGTTATTATGTTGGCACTAAAGCGATATTCGATCTCATGAACTTTGACAATTGAGGGGGCGACAAAATAGCTAACGAGTATTTATTTATCGATCTTTACAGAATAAAACTCCAATATGAAGCGAAAGACATAATATAATAGACCTAGTGGATACCAAAAAAGAAAAACCAAAAGAACTTGCGATCGAATCGTTATCTGGATCTATTATGAACTATGTTGGTGTTGAAGTCGAAGCAACTTATACTTCATAATAGATCTGAATCTATTATGAAGTATGTTGCTTCGACTTCAATACCAAATAATTTAATGTTTACGTTAATGTCATAGCTAACGAATTTGTGGTGAAAAGTGAATCATAAAGTGCATGAACACAAAAATTCGTAGAACCATTTCTCCTATGTTGAAAAATGCTAATTTTTTGAAAATGGATGGAAGCTGCAGAAGACAAATAGTACATTTCAATGCTTATATTAATTAATATAAAACACTATTATTTGCAAGATTTGGTCTTAAATAGGCTGACAGTAATTCTAATATCCTTAAAAAAATTATTAATAAAAAATCACATTGAAATTGAGGAAAAATCCCTTATTTTTCAAAACAATTACAAAATTTTCTAAACTATTAACAAGTAATACTTGGCTGTCCAAAAAACTCTTTTTCTTTCAGTGAAGCTTCCGTAAGCTGGTAACGAAGGGGTCTGATCATATACTTGTATACTTGTTTGTGGACGGAAGCTGAGAAATTGTACCATGGAGATTCTTGTACCAAAAGTCGCGCGGTCTCTAAACTGATTTCATTAAATGATGAACACAGGGCCGTCTTAGACGATGCTGGGGCCCTTGGGCACACAAGAATTTAGGGCCCTTTTGGAATGTAGAGAAAGCGAATTATAGAAATTTTTTTCACATGTTCTGCTTTATTATGGATAATCAAATATATTATTATAATACAATATGACATTAATGATATTAGTATGCTGCTGTTTTGTTTATTATGATCACGATAATAGTTTCTTTCGAGGTTTCTGTTGAGCAAAATCTTCTAATAAATCCTCAAACTCAATTTTCTGAAGAATATCACTTTCTATGCTCATAATTGACAAATTACTTAATCGTTCTTGTAACATTGTTGTTCGCAATTCATTTTTTATTCTTTTAAGCTGCGAAAATGAACGCCCCCCCACTTTGGTAACCATTAAGCAAAGGAATATTCTTGTAGCAACTTCAACATTTGGAAAAGTTTCTTCTAATTTATCAGACTTTATTAAGTTATGTAAGACTGAGATATTTAAATCCGCTGATTGCTTTGCTATATTTTTTAAATATTGGCTTAAATGAAAACATTCTGTTTTGAGCTCATATGCATTAATGTCTTCATGATAAAATTCTGCAAATTCGTTGCATTCTTTGGTCAATTCGTCAGCTTCGATTGTTGTTAATTGACAAAGAAAACTAAATCAATTATCAATTTCTTGGTATGCTGCCGAACGTTTTTTTAAATGTATAATTAATGTGTCAATTATGGGAATTAAAGTATCTACACGAAACTTTTCATTGCATCTCAACTCCCCAGTTGTCCCCAGTCTCTTATGATCCTTCAAAAAACGTGAGGCGTGAGCTGCGAATTCTTTTTCTTTCAAATTTATCTTTATAATCAGCATCTGGATTTCTTTCTTTAGCAGCTGTTTCATACTAATCACAATTGTTGCATGCGTTATTGACATAACTGATGAGAGATTCGTAAAGTTTTGTTACAACGTCCATAGTCATAGTGCTATTCTGTAAACTTAGACTTGTTTTATTCATAATTCCCAAAATATCATTCCATATTTCCGTTAGAAGAGCAGTCTCAAATTTTTCCATTTTTTTTGCTAGGCTTTGAGCTTCGTTTCTAATGTCTCCTGGTTGATTGATGACACTTGCGATGAAGGACAATGCTTCGGAAATATTTAAATAACCATTTTGCAAAGCATTAATAGCATTGGCATGTGCGGACCATCTGGTTTCCGAAAGAGACTTCAGGTCTCTATTTACATCTAAATGCTCTGTCAAAATTTTCCATCGTTTGGTCGAAGCTGAGAAAAAATTGTACAATTTTTGTACAAATTGAAAGAATGCTACTGCTTCAGTAATACACTCAACAGCTTGAACACCCACTAAATTTAACGAATGCGCCGCACATGGAACGTAAATTGCATATTTGCATATTTCTTTTATTCTAGACTGGACACCAGAGTACTTTCCTGACATATTTGAAGCATGTTACGACATGCTTCAAATATCTCTGGAAAGTCTCTCTGGAAAGGCTCTGTCCGCGGCAATCTTTTATGGAGATCTCTAGGCTTTCAAAGAAGTTTAAAATTGTATCTGCTATATATTGCGCATTATGTCCACCCATAGGCAAAAATTGCAAAAATCTCTCAATAGGCTGTCCGTATTTTACGTATCTAACGATGAAAGTGAGCTGATCAACGTGGGACAGATCCGGCGTAGAATCTACGCTAATAGAGTAGTATTTTGCTGATTTAAGTTCTTTGACAATTGTTTTTAAAACTCGCTGTCCCATTAAATTAATGAATTCATTACAAATATTTACAGATAAATATGATATACTTCCTTTTCCACGATTTCTGCAGTTTTGCATATGATCAGCAAGAAAAGGATCCAATTCACTAATCAGTTCTAAGCATCCCAAATAATTCCCATTATTTTGCGATCCCAATGTCTCATTATCACCACGAAAGGCAAGACCTCTTGAAGCTAAAAAATTTACTACTGCAACAATCCTCCCAAGGATATTTTTCCAATAGCTAATTTCTGTATTCTATTGGGACAACAATTCACTATCAAGTCGTCCAGTAGTTTTCATTCTTGTAACATAATTCATCATAGATTGCCTGTGTTGCAAACTGTTCTCATGCTCCATCAATAAGTTACTTATATGCTTCCAATCCTTATATCCATTTGAACAACTCAAATTATGTCCAGTACCAATAGTGGTATTAAATAGACGGCAGCAATAACAGTACACAGATTTCTTTACTGGGGAATAAAGGAGCCATTTTATGTCCAAAGACTCACCATTTCGTCAATTTACGGGTAAAAATATTTTTTGTCAAGTATCTAGTTTTTGTTTTACCACTTGAATCTGGAAAACTTGTAGAAGTTTCGGAGACGTCGCAATGTTTATTTTGGAAAAACTCTGGTCCTTTTCGAATCCAAATATTACGGACTTCTTCCGTTAAAATGTCGTCACAGTACTTACCAGGGTCATGAGATACAGATACATTCTCCAAGTTTGCAATTATTAACTCACAGTTGCTTGAAGTCGAGGGTTCAGCATTTGATGTGTTTGTCATTTTCGTCACATGTAATAACCTCTTTTTCCTGGTGATATTCAGAGGTACTTTTGTCTTGAGGTGATGATGATGAAGAATTCCCCAACTTATTTGTTTCTTCCACCGTAAAAAACGAAGTAAGCTTAAGAAATTTTTTCGTGATTTTGTTTTGAGCCATAACTATTTTTCTGTTTTGTGAACCACTTAAATATGTTCTTTTCGACATAATGAAATAATATTCAAACGAGGAAATCAAAACTTCCATTAATCTTACCCAAATTATATTAAACGAAATTAAATCACGTTACTTCTGTCCGACTGAAAGTTTATACATCATCCGGGGATTCCCCCAACTATAGACAAAGTCGACATTTTTTTATGGCCGCTTGACTTTGGCATTGGAGTGATTTGCATGGATGATCGCTAGATGGTGTGCTTAGTAAATTAGGTGGGATGCGTTCAGAAATATTATTACATTTTGTAAACTTTCAAATTACCGAATAACTTAATAAAAAATCAAATAACTTGAAAATAGACATTATAGACACTAGATTATGAACTCAAATAAATGTCTGGTAATTTATAATGGTGTTCGAATCACTCAAATTATTCATATAAATGTATTGATTCGAATAAATCTGAAAATGATCGACGTTCGTGCAACGAGAAAAATGTAATGCGACCGACCAAAACATTTTGAGATTAAATGTGAAAGAAATTGTCGGTCCTTCGAGGCCCTCTGAGGATGGGGGCCCTGGGCACTGGCCCCGTGTGCCCTTATGGTAAAGACGGTATTGATTATACATCGATATTGTATCCCAAAGGTAAAGCTTGCAAGGTTATAAGACAACGGTCAATTAAATATCTGTTTAAGCTTGTAATTTCGGCTGAAACATCTGAATTCAAGAAGAAATTTCTCACGGTATTTCCGTCATTCGATGTCCCTCTTCCGCCACTTTATGGTTTATCTACAATTAAGATCTAACTGATTTTGAACGTACAATTTCTTATCAAGTAACATTTTTTTTTCGTCGTCTGACCTAATCTGCCGCTTTACAAAATCTATCCTATAAGTAATACTCAAAGAAACGAATCCATGAATGTAGAGGTGACAAATCGAATTCAAAAGGATTTTCACCGCTTTCTTTTCGCCAGCACCTATCTATGCCATTCACTTCTCTGGACGTTGCTTCACAAATATAACACCTAGCAGATGATGTTTTACGTAATGCACTACACATTTTACCATCGACCATAGTAAGTTGCAAAGAATGCTAGATGTTGAAAACGCGTCCCACTAATGTCAATGTTGTCGGACACAAGAAAGCTGCCTTTTCTTTAAAATAAAATTCCTAATTCTTAGATACAGTAGACCTTTCTTTCATAAATTGGAAACGAATAGGTCTACAGTACCTTGTATAAGAGCGGCCGGGAATTTTTTCTACTAATTCTTTTCTACTATCTATCTGACTTTGTGACTAACTGCAAGGGAACTTAAAAAGTTACAAATAAACTACTGTCGTCATCTAAATTAGAATCCACGAAAGACTATTTTTACTCTATTTGACCCGTACTACCGTCAAAACTCCATTTCCCAATCAAAGTTAAATTAACTGAATCTACTGAAATACTGTTTAAAATCATTTTTTTTACTCTAAGGCTTTACTCTAACAAAATTTGTAACTCGATCTCGGCTTTTGATTCCATCATTACAATAATGCCAGAATAGCACTTTTTCTTAGCTTTCAAAACACTGATACTATTAACAAAGTTCACTATAATTATTGATGTTTCCTAAGCTTAGTCTCCACAAAAAGTGATGAAACTCCGCTCTAATATTTGTTGATGTTGACGTATCCGAATTGTTAAGTGATGCACTAACTGCTGAATCGTTAACCTGAGACGATTCCATTAACCGTATATCTTTAGATCTTTTCCTAAGATCGCTAATATATTTTTTTGCTAAGATCACTAAAATAAAATACAAAAAATAAGTTAATCACATCAGTTGTTGCTTATTCAATACACTCAATAGCACTAAGCCAGTTACCATACTTTTAAAACATTTTTGGTCTATTACAATTCACAAGCTTATAGTATTCGTTGACACTTTTACACATTCTTTACATTATGGAACTTTTCTAACAGCATCGATGAAATAAGTTTATGTTTTTCTTTAACATGTCCTGTTTACTGAAGCCTATAAAACAAATAAATACTCACTATTAAAGGAGCACTTCAGTGAATTAGCTGAAAAGAAATACATAACTTTTAATTAACATTGCAAAGATCTCGTAGACGTGCTACGAAAACATAAAGAGGCATAGCACCTATAGGCTATGGCAGGCTATATTGGTACGTGTATTTTATGTTAGCCTATACTTATATCAATATGTAAAAACATATTACAAAAATTGCGCATCACTGCTAAAAATTGTAGGATCAAGACAAATCAAAATTATGCATTTTTAGTTCAAATTATAATTAGTCTTTGTAGCACTAAAATATAACAAATACTACAAAACATATAAAGTCAAAATATATTAAATATTGCATTACATACATCACTATATCACAAACGTATTTCTATATCACAAACACACAAATAAACAAACAAATACCGGGATATATTGTTGCAAAACTGAGTCACTGATAAGCGCGCGAAGAAGGATTAAAAACGCTGCGCGCGATGCGCGCTTTAGAAGTCCAAATGCAAGTGACAAAACTAGTATTAATAGTGTTATTTACATGTTTTACGGGTAGTTTGTTTATCGTACTAGTTAATGAGGTAGTTAGAAGCGAGAATTTAAGGTATTGATTTGTCGATTTATGACCTATGAATGCAACCACCATGCAATGCATCAAATGTGTGGGGAAGTTCTCTGGTTCACAAGCGAGAATCAAAGAGAAATGTAATTTGTCTATATTTGCATGATATGTAGGACTCTCTTTAGACTTTATAGGTCTTCATGCTGCTCGGTGCAACAATTTTTTACCTATTTCAAACACTGAATAAGAATTCGAAAAAAAATTCTCAGTTCAGTATTTCAGAATTATATCATCTTATGATAGTAGATGAAATATAAAACGCATTTTTAAATGCAGAAATAGCACTGGATATCTTATGGATCCACTAACTGTAGAGGAGAACTCTCTTCCCCAAAATTGAAAAGAATAATAATAAACTGAGAAGTAAAATGCTTCGAGAAATATCGAATGTTTGTCGCTGGTACATATGAAGCGACCTGCTCAGAAAAATTGACCTCGATTAATTTTGCAAACAAAATATAAAAAAGTGTCATTTATTTTGACGTGAAAACGTCTATTTGCTCGTTAAGTATGTGATAGCAGGTCGAACTTATTTGTGTTACAAAACATGAACAAATTTCAATCCATGGGCGTATATAAGGAGGGGGAGGGGGTTCTGGGATTCGGAAACCCCCTTAGCATAGGCGAAAAAAAATATTCGTGGAATATTTATATTTTGTATCAATCACGGGAAATCCGAGCCCTAAAGTATATATTCATGTGTATCCAAGTGTAGCTCGGATGTTTTGTTTTTGTTTGTCAAGCGTATGAAAGTAACTATTATTAAATAAATGTAACTGATATGAAACGGACATTTTTGAATTTTCATCCAAAAAAGGAGATTGTGCTCCAATCCCAGAAAGACGTGAGTAGGTACATTTCGCTGTTTCGTATCGACCGGTGCGCGCCACCGGCTGCCGCTTTTATATTATACCTACTTCAATGGCTTCAATCAACAACACCACTAGATATCGGGTCGGCAAAAAATCCGTGTCGATACATATCGCCTCACTTGAGGCGCGAGGTCTTATTTTGATTATGTCCTAGTTCGAAAGTTTAAGCTAAAAAAGAAAAGTTTCAAAAGCTACTTGAGGAACGGCATGGGAGATGAACGACTCACTGGGCTTACGCTAATGAGCGTACCGCCCAAATGGATTCTTATTAAATCATAAATATGTTGGCCGTATGACGTAAAACGCTAAATTTAATACTTTAAAGTTTTTATTAAGCAAATTAAAATATTTTATTACCAAAGTAAATGCTCTAAGGCATAATCCCTTGATATTCTCTTTTAATCTTTTGATATATTTTTTTATTGATTGTGCAATATAATATTATATATTATTTTACATTTTCAATGTACAAAATAATAAATGCTAAAGCTTCGCAAGTAAACATTGCAAGTAAACTACTTTGTTACTTTTTGACATAAATAAATACTTTTCGGACATTAATTACACATTTTATTTAAAAGTACCTACTTAGAGCAACATGTGTGTGTAATTTCTAATTGACTGAGATAGGCGTTCAGGATTTTACCTTTTCCTGTGTGAATTTCGGGGGAAAACTAGTTACTCTTTGTACATTTTTGAACCCTTGAACATCACCTCCCCCCATAACGAAGCTATGTATCCACAACGGATAAACGATATATGTCCGTGTTTGTCGCGCAGCATTTGTTTTGCCTGTGACGTCATCGGACTTGTGTAGGTGCATGCGCGTGATTGTTGCGAATTTGTGTTGTATAAAGTTATAAATTAGTATAGCGTGAAAACGCGTTTAGCTTGAATGTTGGGTTTCATTGTAAAGAGCTTGAGGCTAGAGTAGGCTAGAGACTAGGAAACAAAGTGTGACAATAAAAATATTAGCCGAAATATAAATAAAAAAACGACGCAAAGTGATTACGTAGCTTGCCTATCTGGCTATATGAATCATACATACCTGTATATCCAGAATTATAGAAAACACAAATCAGAGGAAAGATCGCGTCAAAAGGAATCCAAGAAAACTCAAAAATTCCGGCGTCCAGCGACAGTCCAAATATCCACGGATCATGCACAGACGTCGTTGAATAACAATAAAGAAGTCAGTGATAATATAGAGATTGATAGAAACGTGCCAGCACCCGATGAGTATGTATTGCGATTACCAAATATCGTCGTGATGTCATCGAGAGCACGAAACCATATATATAATCTAGACTCGATGTGCTACAGCTCTGCTGGAATACCATTAAAAGACGCACATATATATATATATATATATATATATATATATATATATATATATATACATATACATAGATATATATATATATATATATATATATATATATATATATATATGTATGTACATATATATAGGGCGCGGCTAACCCAAAGGTCGGCGAACGATGTTTCCGGAGAGATTGGTAATTAAATTACATATAAACTACTCTTGTTACGATTTTATCCAGATGTTTTATCTGGACTGGAAAAATCTACGTGTTTTTATAATTTTTTTTATAAATGTGTTCATAACTTTGCAAAATATTAACAATTAATTATATTTAAAATTTATTATCTTTTTAATCTTGATAACCCAAATAAGTTTAAGAAATAACTTCTATTAGAGGGACGCCATATCCAAATATACCGTTCTGTTTTATTTGGTGAACTGACAGAAGACCTCCTAAGAATCATTTAATGATTTACTGTCTAAAGTGGAAACGTGAATGTGTTTCTTCCTAGGATTCTAGAAGGTTCTTTAAATTTTAATAAAATAAAATAATGGGAAGATGGCATCACAGTACGAGAAAATTGCATATCTAACGTTCGATAAGCGAACGACGCTCTGGCAAGAGCACCAAGTGAGACGGCATAGTTATTGAGGCGGGTTGAGACTGTCAACGAAGAATTTGTGTTCTCCATAAACCGAACCAATACGAAAGTCGTATTTATGGGTAGAGTACGAACATTTTAATAAGACGGTATTTTGAGAAAACTTGAAGCTATTAAGGATTTTAATTCGGGTAAGGTGGTGCAAGATGCGTATCATTATATAAATTTAACAAATTAACAACAAAAAATACGTACTCTTCGACACCCTGCCGTTTAAAAGTGCGCAGTGAAATGTGTAAGAGTGCGCATTAAAGGTATTAACATACAAGTCACAATTGAAGAGTTCTATGCCCAGATAGGCAATACATTTTTTGCATCTAGAACAGCCTATCCTTCTTCATTGATCGGTTCTTTATATATTTATTGACAACCACCACAACGATTAGTTTTCTGATGATTAGTTTTCTTTTTTGACGCAGTTTTAGGTTTATCAAATTTCAATTTAGGTTGTCTTTGTTTTTCTAGCTCCATCTTGTGTGGCGAGCTACTTATTACATTTGATTTCTTACATTTTCTAGCGTTTCTGTCCTGGGCCTTAGAAAATGGATAAAAATCAACCACTGTTTTATAAGAAGAAGTTGCTGTATTCTCCACATCATCTACGGAAATATTTGTTTGGATCGAAGAAGCAGTACCAGTACTGGAGGTTTGAGTTAATAACCTACATGGGACATTGCTATTGTTAGTAGAAGACATATTAATCACAGAAGATTTTGTACAGTCAGATGTATTTGTAACAACTGGGGCGCTGGTTGATTATACTTCTGACTCTAATGCATTTTTACAGCGGCTTGTTCGGAATAATCACTTTGGAATGTGCTTGCTAGAAAATCTGCATCACTCAAAACGTCGGAATCATAAGGAACAATGTCAGTAACTTTAAAGCTTTGAATTGCGCATGCAGTGTTACAGCTTTGAAGTAAGCAGATATGAAGATCACTACTATCTGGAATACTATGATCGCTCTACCAGGATGATTCCGCAACCATTTTTCACACTCGTTGGCAAAATATTTTTTAATGACTGAATGAAATCCACGATCCAGTGGCTGCATCTTGTAACTTGAGTGCGGCGGCAAAGTCAGCGGAAAAACGTTTTCTCGTTTTCTGGTCGCTCCCGTTTTCCTTGCGAGACCCAACGAGACCCTTTGACTGGGGCGCAAAAAATCGACAGCCGGCCGAGAGCCACAAGACGACAGCCGAGAGCGCGGGACGAGACGAAAGGCACCATGTACACACTCACTCTCGGCCTGTCTCGGTGTATCTCGTCGAGAGTGTACACTCTCGACTAGCGGGCATAAACATTTATGGCTCTGATCGTGTCACATTGACACATGATTGTCCAAAATTAGAAGGACCGAATATTCTTTGGTCAGTTTAGTGTAATCCTTGAAATGTGTGAGCCAATCTAAAAAAAGATCTGAATTTATGAAACAGCACAGCAAAGGCCGGCGGTATATAAATGCCTGTTGCACTCATATCACTACTGTGATAGTTAACACTCCGCTCTGTACTTGATATTTTATTGACAGATCGTTTACCGTTCAAAGTAAAAACGTTTTATTGGGCACAGTATAATTCCTGTTTCGCCCATATTGAAAACTCTGTGAGGCGGAAAGTTATATTAACCTTGCAAAGCTGTTAAATTGATGTAAAATCGTTTAACTTGTGGTCGGTTAAACCCCTAGTTCGGGCAATGCTTGTCTTAATTATATATCTGGGTGTTGGCTTAAGAATCCTCAAAACCAGTCTTTACCCGCTAATTTTGTTTCCATATTCAATCTGTGTGAGACTTTCTTTGCTGTGGCGAATTCAAAAGCTAACTCCCTCAAATTCTTAGATATCAAACTAAAATACATATCATCAGGGAATTTTATGTGTCAACAGAAATCTACTTCTATTTCTTTTGAAAATGTAGTACCAAATCTATCTATCTTCGTTGCAGGCTCAGTACGCTCTAGACGTTTTTTTCAAATAAGCATACCAAGAGTTTCCGCTACTTTTCTTTTTGATTTTCCTTCTTCTACGAGTTTTGAGTTTCTTTCAAAACATCAAGTAGACAATTCTGTAGACTAGATGTTCTCTTTCTTCTGGACGTAATGTAAATAAACAACAAATCATATTTACATCGAAAAAAAATACAGATATCGTGTTAAGGGAAACCAACGCTGGGTGCGTGCGTACATTACACGTTACGCACTCTTATACAACTTATAATCATTAAGAAATCAATGACAACTAGCGATATCTATTAGAATATGCCACCATGTTGTCGTTCATTGCAGTTTCAAAGGTAAACAAGTATATTAAACCGCTGTTTTCGGAACGGATTTTGCAATGAATACTTTCATTGCAAAATACTAAATAATTAGAACAAAAGCAGTAAAAATCTATGAATTCACCTTGCGCACACGTTAATACACTAATCTCATTTTTTTTCGATAGCGGGTGTACAAGCACCAAAACACAATTGAAGTTAGCTGCTAATGTCACACGGGACTTAAGTGACATTAGATGTGCACTCTTATTACCAGCGTACTCTTACATCACCTTACTCTATATACGACTCCTGATAATTACAATCGGGAACTACAGAAAAGAAATTCGTACCGCAACAATACTGCAAAGCATATAATGCCGCAACTAACGAAGATATGGAATGGCAGAAATATACGACGAAAGACCAAATTAATCTTGTGCAAACTTTGGTAGACTTCCTATTTTTTACTATTCTAAGATCTGAGCGATAAAGGCAGCAGGTGAAAGTATTAACGCGTCCAAGACTGGTGCTAGCGAAACTTGACGTTGGTGATATCAATTGTCCATCGGAATAACTAATCCATTATCAAGGAAATCCACATTTGTGATATTCTATCCTCTGTAGTTACCCGTCGTGTCCTTAAATATTTTAGTCACATTATTAGAAAAAACCTTGACAACCAAGAACGAAGGATTGTGGGAACAATATGTTGTGACTGAACACCACAGTGTGGCTGAACAGCAGGAAAAATTGTGGGAACAATACGTTGTGACTGAAGACCAGCTCATTGGTCGGATCAGATCACAAACACCCTACAAATAATCATTCGAAAGACCATAAGATTAGTGCGCGATGGCAAGAACTGATGCCGAACAATTTAAGCAAAGATGGCACCTATTGTTATGGCTGATGATCCTCGGTGATGATGGAATTATTAAAGAAGAAAAAGATATAATATAATATCATTGGCACAGTACACAAGCACACGCAATAAGTCATAAATTTCAATAACAATTTTTTTCTAAACAACAAGTAAATAAAGACAGTAATTGCTTTAATCACTTATTTTTTAAGGACCACTTTTAAAGCACGAATAACGTTTCTGTTGAGTGTAATGTTATTTAAATGAAAGGGACCATTTAATCACAATCATATTAGTCACTTAAATGGATTTTATTTTCTGTCACTAAACAAAAATACATTTTATATAAGTATAAATCTATATGTTTTCAATGTACTGCGACCAAAAGTTTATAATAGTGGCAGCATCTTGTATGATTTCGATCTTTCTATGAAAATGAATTGTATTTTGTGCTGTTTGTTTACAATATTTTAAACCATTATATCCATTTTCATAAAACTCATCTTTTGAAAATGCCATCCTGCTTTAAAAATACTAATTATATTAAAGCGGAATTCGTGATTTTTTTTAAAAGATAAATATTTTTTGATTATTAATTTCCTAACTTGGAATATAACTTGTAGTAATTTCTTTTCTGTAATTCCCGATGTAAAGTACATAAAAAATATATGTAAATTTGTAAAATTACTGGTGAATAAAGTTTTTATGTCAATATCTCTTGTCCTAATTATTTTGTCAAAATGGCAGTGTATAAATAACTTTAGTTTTTTAAATATATATGTATGCACGTCACTTTTCGATAGACAAAAAATATATTTAATGGTGACTGTCAAATTTTAAATTTGTCTATGGCCATTGGCCGCATCTGCACACAATTTTGGTTGAATTGGACTATCATTGTAATAAAAGAAGGAACATCCTTCAAAAACTATTTATATTGTTATTAAAGCTTAATAAAAATGCCTAGCCAAGAAGTAGTGACCACGAAAGTGGTAGTTCACCCTTTAGTTTTACTCAGTGTTGTCGATCATTTTAATCGAATGGGTAAGATTGGTAACCAAAAAAGGGTCGTCGGTGTTCTTCTAGGTTGTTGGCGAGCAAAAGGAGTTTTAGATGTTTCTAATAGTTTTGCAGGTATGAATGTTTTGATTGTCACACTTTTTTATGTATGCTTATTTAATAAATATTGCCCAATTACAACTACAATGTGTACTATTGTTTGTTGAGTCTTAAACTGATTATTAACTACAGGTATAATGATTTACGTTTTGAATTTGTTATATTTTGTAATATGTAACGAATTTGCCTTATCATCTTGAAGGTGACGTACTCGCACAAAAGAAGCGAATACTTAAGTTCAGTGTTAAACATAAATGTGAAATCTTAAAGTCACCTTCCCTAATACACAAAACATTTTTTAAGGATCTACGATGTTGTTTGTAATTTGCAGATAATATTTTCTCGTTCTCCATTTGTAATTCTGTTTTTTTCATTTTTCAACAAGAGCAAATTAATATAAATAATCCAAACAATTAAATATTAATAAGTGTTTTTATTTAGTAAATATGAATAAAAATCCTTATCAATAGTATTTGTAATATATACATTTTTTAATGATTGAAACGAAAAAGTTGTACCTAAAATTAAACTCTTGAAAATGAATACTACTAATTTATTTACTAATTAGCTTTAACCTGCAACTTATAAAAATACTTTTAAAATAAAATCTTTGTAAAATTAAGATATTATCAATTTGCTGTGTAAATATACACACTTATGTTAACGCTTTTATCCTTAATGGGGTGATTTTTTAATTACCCTAAAAATTAATTCTGTTCAGGTTAGATATTCATGAAATTTTTCGACAGAGACCTGTTGAGTAATTGAGATATGAATGTAATACAAACAAATAAACAAAGTCACTTCCACATTTATAATTTAAGTCAGAACAACTAGGATTTTCTGTATATACTTATTTCTCTTTATATTTTGAATATTAGTTGTAAATTCAAATAAAGAATAATAAGAATAAAAGAGTTCATAAAATTTAATAACAGTGTTGTAAACTTAATCTACTCACATTACTCTGTAATTAAATATGCAGGTTATTTATTAGAAATTAGAAAATTTTACATTATTTTAAAATAACTCATAAATTTTAGATTTAAAATAACCCATAAATTTTTTAGCTTGAACTCAACAAATATCATATAGAAATAGAGTAAACATTAAATTGTCAATTGTAATAAATAATTTGTTTCACGCACTTTCAATGGTCTGACCATACTTCTATTGTGTTTTTTTGTCACACATTTTTGTGATGCCATTTTAATGACATCGTCCTATGAATTAATAGGTTTTAGCTTGAAGATAAACTAGGGCCAATTATGTCCATAATGTTAAAGTTATAATCAATTTTGTATATTATAAAGTAGCTATTTGTGAATGAAATATTTTCTTATTTGTAATATGTTTGGTTAACTCTAAAAAATCACTCGTAGTATGAAAATACAGTTTATTTAAAAAAAAAAATAAAACATGGCGGGATAAAAAATACTAAATAATAGTATTAGTTCAATAGAAGTGTCAAATTTGTTTTATATAATTTTGATCATTTATTAATATATTGTAGGAAGGTGTCCCTACAGTAACTGATTAAAATTTTAAATTATTCAAGCGGAAGGTTTACTATGCAATATATAATAAGAAGTTAAAAAGCAAGCAGCAAATTATGACGTGATGCAAAGGTTAAAGTGGAAAAAAATCGAGGCACCAGCATGGTAGAGGGTTTGCGCTCGAGCACCACCTATTTGTCTATCATTTTTTAAAATTATTTATATAAAATTTTATGGTTATAAATTATTCTTCACAAAAAAATTCTATTGTTAAACATTTTCAATCATTAGGTACATACTAAAAAATTGCTTTAATTAGTTGATAAAAACATAGAACTGTTTGCAAAATAATTTTTAGCATTATATATTAAGTATCGCAAAATTTTTAAAGAATTGTGGAATCTCAAAAAATGTTATTAATAAACTACGATTGTTAATACAAAATATTCTATTAAGTCCTCGGTGCTAATGTTAAGAACTCTAATCGCTAGACGGCACTCTTTGTGAGACCACCACTAGAATATATGAAAATTGTCAAGAGCTGCAGGTATTTACTCATTAAGTATATATGTCCATTGTATGTGCTATAACAAATTGATTGCCAGACTGACCTTGATGAAATTAGAATAGAAGTTTAAAATGAAAACAATTTAATCTGTAAGCTTTAAATTCATTCTGATTTTTGCTAGACACATTTTAGAAAACATCTTTTGTGAAGAATAGGAATAAATAAAAATAAATAACAATAGATATTTTCCATTAATAATTAAGTTTAATTCATTTACAAAAAAAATAAAGTTTAACAACTCGAGTAATTACACTGCTGTTTTTTACCGCTGTTGAAATACATGCAAACTTCAAAAGCTGTATATATTTGTAACAAATGATTTATCGGTTATCACCACCACTAACGTTGGTTAAACTCGAATACTAGTTTAAAAGGAATGTAGAAATAATGTTTTACAATCTAATCTATAAATATTAAAATAATTCTGATTTTTAAGGTAGACAAATTTAAAATAATAGCAATGCATAAAAATTAATAACCATAATTATTTTACAAAAGAAAATAAAAAAAATGTGGTGCTCGGATGTGGAACCAAGTCTCCTACGCAGTAGTTACACACTTCAAACCCTGTGCCACGTCGTTTGACAGTGCTGGCGTATTAACTTTTTTTAAAAATTACACAGTTTTTGCCATAATAGTATCCTTGTTAGATATTGGTTATTGAGTATATTTTTGAAAATCTTTACAAAAAGCTAATATACATTTTTGTAGCTAAGAAAGATAGGTGCTTAATTTTCTGTGATATGTGTGTAGTGTGATTAAAAGGTATATAATAAAGTGTAGATATTTGCGTAATGGTCAGCCTTCTACGATAGACAGTTTTGCCTTTAACTTTAAAACCAAACTCTTACACGGCAGTAGAAATGTTTATATTTAATTGACAAATTTATTTCTATATCAACTGTCTATATACCTTTCTCTTAAATTATCTTTGCGACCTTCATTCTACTGATCAGTTGTTTTAATTTGTCCCATAATATTTTATTTTTGTCTTAGTCTAAATTATTCAGAATTATAACATAGTTTGTTTTTAGGATCCATAATTTTAAGAACTATATTTAATTCTCCTTGCAATTTTTTCTGCTCCTTACACATCTGAGGGCTAGTACAGGGATCTTGTATCATTTTAAGATCATCCCTAGCAACCCGTTTCCTTTATTCATGGAGTGTTACGTAGATTTTTATTTTGTCTTTAAATAAAAGTTTGAGTTTGAAATAGTATACGGTCAGAAAACTCCAATAACTGTTCTGAGATTATATTTGGCCCTGCATTTCAATTTTCATTTTGAATTGATAAATTTCAAACTTTCGGACAATCATTTTCAAGTTTAGTAATATATGTATCTTTATAATTTTTTATTAATAATTGCAACTTTTTTTACAGTTCCTTTTGATGAAGATGACAAGGATAAATCGGTTTGGTTTTTGGATCATGATTATTTAGAAAACATGTATGGTATGTTCAAAAAGGTTAATGCAAGAGAAAAGGTCGTAGGCTGGTACCACACAGGACCCAAGTTACACCAGAATGATGTCGCCATTAATGAATTAGTCAGGCGGTATTGCCCTAATTCCGTATTGGTCATTATAGATGCTAAGCCGAAGGACTTGGGTTTACCAACAGAAGCATACCAAGCAGTTGAAGAGGTGCACGATGATGGGTCTCCTACCTCGAAAACCTTCGAACACGTTCCCAGTGAAATAGGAGCAGAAGAAGCAGAAGAAGTTGGTGTAGAACATCTACTAAGAGACATAAAAGATACAACAGTCGGAAGTTTGTCACAGCGCGTCACAAACCAGTTACTTGGGCTTAAAGGTTTACATTCCCAACTAAGTGAAATAAGAGATTATTTACTTCAAGTAGGTCAAGGAACCTTGCCCATTAACCATCAAATTGTATATCAATTGCAAGACATTTTCAATCTTTTACCTGATATAACACATGATAATTTCACTGATAATATTTATATTAAAACAAATGATCAGTCCCTTGTTGTGTATCTGGCCGCTTTAGTTCGGTCTATTATTGCATTACATAACCTTATAAACAACAAACTCACTAATAGGGACGCAGAGGAAGGCAAAAAGGATGACAGTAAAGAAAAGAAGGAAAAAGATGAAAAGGGTAAAGGTGATGATAAGAGCAAGAAGGACAAAGACGAGAAGAAAAAATAGTAATAGTGTAATCAATCTCATGCAGTATTTAGTTTGTAAGGAACTGTACATTTCAACCTGGGCAAAGTGATTTCAGATTGTATTCGTCGACATTAATATTTTATAAGAATTTATTTTGAACAGCTACTTCGTCTGCAAATTCAACAATATTTCCTGTAAAATGAATTGTCCTGATGAATAATGAAAATTTTATTCATTAACCTTCACTTTTGTCATAGATTGAAGATATCTTACTTTTGTACAATAAATGAATGGCGCCTTTAATGAATTGTTTTTTCATGTAGTAGTCACAGCTATATATTTACACTAAAAACCATATTTTTGATTAGCTCGCTTCTGTCTGTTTGTTTGTCCACCATAAATTTTTCAAACAGTTTTAAACTAATTTCCCGTTGAGCTAGACTTTTGAAACTTTAAACATAGCTCACAACTGGATGACAATGCAATATTAACTCGCTCTCTTGTCCGTTTGTTTGTTTGTCTGGTACAAATTTTGCAAATGATTTTAAACCAACTTCCCTTTGAGACTTAAAGCTTTAAACATAGTTCAGAACTAAATGACAATGCAATAAAGATTCACTTTCTTGTATGTTTGTTTGTTTGTCCGGTACAAATTTTACAGTTGTATACTAACTTCCCGTTATGTTAGAGACTTGAAATTTTAAACATAGCTTAGAACTGAATGACAATACAATATTCATTTGCTTTCTTGTCTGTTTGTCCAAAACAAATTTTGCAAACTGTTTTAAACTAACTTCCCATTGAGCCATAGACTCGAAACTTTAAACATAGCTCAGAACTCGATGTCAATGCAAATATTAACTCACTTTTTTGCCTGTTTGTTTGTTCCAGTACAAATTTTACTAAAGATTTTAAACTAATTCCCATTGGGTTTGAATTAGAAACTTGAAGATGTAAACATAGCTCAGAACTGGATGACAATGCACTCGCAACAACTCACTTCCTTGTGTGTGTCTATTCAGCACAAAAGAGAATGCTCATGTGACTAACCTAACCTACACCCACAGCACATTTTCTGTTACAATGAAATTTACGTCATGATGTTGGCTTTGTGTATTTTCAAATAAAAGAAATGTCATTTATCTAGTCGGAACTCCAGAAATACAAAAAATAAGCCGACTAGCACTAAAAACCAATAAGTACTTACATGAAAAAAATTTTGAATTTACCACTTTTTAAAAGGGACTAAAAAATTTAAAATCATTTGTTCTTGCCCCATAAAGATTTAAAACCCGATACAGATTGTCCTGGAAATTTGTGACTGTGTTAGTTTGTGAGTTGTTTAATTATTAGCTATGAAAATACTTGTAAGATCTAAAATGAAAAACATGGGGCGCATGCAATAGATAATAGTAAGGAGGGGAGAAAATAGCTGTTGCTGAGTAAACTTACACATGTCATCGTTGGTAATGCAATAAAATTGTTAGTGACTTAGGTGAACTTGCGCCCCACGTTTTTTGTTTCTAATATCAGTGATTCATTGTCGAAATAGAGCGACTGCTACTTGTGGCATACATTGTAATCATAAAATTGAATTCCATCTTAAATAAGAACAACTAGTAATGTTAGTATTGTGTAGAGCTATTTTGTCTGATAAAGATCAAAAATCTCAGGTAATTGACACTGGTTAATTTCTAATAATTTCAGTAAAACAAATTACAGTATTACTCAGGGTTAACACTGTGATATCCAAGCATGTAACCAAGAATGTTTTGTCTGATACCTGCTGATCTCATGGTCTAGATCTTCGCGCCTGTGTGGTACTAGCATTTTTCTAGACATCATAAATCATTTTTTGTATAACCTTAGTGGTTTACCAACCCAAAAATACACATACTTTATAAACCCAACAATAAAATAAAACAATACAATTTAAAATAGTTTTACTTTTCACAAGAAAGTAAGAGTAGCTTGATCTTTAATTTTCATCGGAGCTTAGTTTTTTTCAATTCAAAAGCACGCATTCACGCACCGTTCATCGCAGAGCCTCTTATCAAAATTATATGCAAGTATTTGGTTAATTTTTACCAGAAGGACTTCAAACTATTTGTTACACACGAAATGAACGTTTCGGGATCTCTGTAAATTGTTTATAAATTTTCTATAATTAGCTTAAGAACTTAAAGTTTTTACCAGAAACAACAATTAAAGAACAGCACTCGTGAAATTGATCGTATAAGATTTTTCAACCAAATTTTCTAAAACTGTTACGGTTGAAGCGTTTTTAAATTGAACTATTTTAAGAAATAATTTAAAATTATAGCAAATAAAATTTCATAATCGAAAACTTACTAATTTAAAAAAAAAATGATTGTGTGATAGACTGTAAAAGCAAATGGGCAATTTGATTTTCTACAACGTACATCGGTGCTCTATTTCTAATTTTTCAAGCAAATTAATTTTAAGGAGTGTTGTTATTTGGTTGTAGTTGCATGGGATTCGATTGAAAGGATAACAAAGCGGGACCACGAAATTGTGTTCTAAAGGATATAAATGAGCTAATGACAAACATACAAATATGGTAGGATTGTGATGTCGATGATATAACAGAGTGGCTTACTTGTGATAGTAATGATCAAGGTTTTCAGATCATGTATGACAAAATTGTTGAGAACATATGACAAGCAAACGAACACCAGGAAATGGAAGAAGATGAAGTAGAAGAAAATGTAGATGAAAAACAGACTTTAGTTAATACCCAGTAATCGTATTTTTAAATAAAAATATTCAAGTAGATAGGTTTTCAAAATTTTAAAATTTATATTAACTAGCAATTCTATCTGTTCTTAGAGTAGAGGTTCTAATTCACCCCAAATTAGTCTCTTTGTCTTGAACATCTTTCATATCCGAGAATTTTTCACAAAATTATTGGTACAGCCAAAAATTACTTCCATTAAAATTTGTCTTTTTATTATATTATATGTGTTTACTTACTATACATTATAATAATAAAAATAGTATGTTGGCATTCCTATCTCGGAATGGGAAACATTGTGTTATGTTGTACATTTCTAGATAAATATATAATGCTAGTATAGATAATGTTACAGTTACTAATGTTGAAGTATAAAGGTGACGGTCCACCTCCTAGGATGTACAAGAGAATATATGGGAATATTTAAATTCACGCTTAGCAAATCTTTGGTGGACGAACGATACAGTAAGTGGAGTGACGATCGTGAAAATAAAATTAATGTAAAGTAACATCTAGCGATGGACATTGCAAGATCCTGCAGCTTTGCATCTATCTCTAACGCAATGCATCGCTACCTATCGATAGATTACAATAGATAACGATATGTATTGACATGAAGCACGTGAAGTGACCATTTTTATTAATAGACATTTCGTTGGGCACTGCATATTCTACGTTGTGCGTGGAAAAAATTATATTTGTGTTAAATATTATATTAATTATTGGAATATATTAAATATTTTATAAGAAGATAAGGAATTCGCGGGGCATAGTGCGAAATTGCACGATACATCACTATACATCCAGTGCAATACAGTGAGGTCTCGCTCAGGATTGTGCTATATGCAATAAATTCCAGAAAATTCTCAATACGTAAACCGTTATTTATTTTTAATAAACTGTCTTTGCTTATGTAAATAATTTGCATATACCATTAAAATGTTTAATGCTGATTTATGAAAAATTTTTGTTTAACAATAAATGATAGTACTAGTAGAATAATACACGGTGGTACCGTCTATAAAACTGAAATAAAAGCAGATAATTTAATTATAATAAATGAATGACTCGTTGATGAAAGTAAATAGAAATGAGAGAATTTTTAATAAAGTGGTGAAAGCGAAATATAAATTTGGGAACACACAGTCTTTGAAAAATTTAGGGGGAAAAGTTTTGAGATATAAGACGTAAGAAAAGTTTATAGAGGACTGAAATGTAGATGAAAAGTAAATCAGCTTATACATCTGTAAAAATCTAAAGCAAAAATTTCATGGTATACCTAAATAAAAATTACCGATGTATGTAATTTAATTTTTATAAAAAATAACAAATTCACCAATCAAATTTGTTTTTAAATAAATTGAAATGGAAAAAATGTACAGGTAAATCTTCATAGTAAATTATAATAAAAATGCAATTAAATTATATCGAGCACTTTCTACGAAATTATCGTAAGCGAGAAATTGCGTTTTTTCTGCAAAGAAGTTTTATTTTAAGGTGCTGAATACAACCGATGACAATATCGCTACTTATTCTTTCCGATAAACTAACGTCACGCGAAACACCCGGGATATTCGCGAACTAAATTAACCGCGTCAATAACTCGCTAGCCAAATCGGCGATCATTTGCGATTTAGACTCTTTGATATGTCAATATGGTTTTTGAAGGTTACTTTTAGGCGTATTTACATCTTTAACGAAAAACGCCTATTTTTGAAATTTGTTATAAATTCTAGGAATATGCCGATTTTTATTTTTATTACTTCTTGAGCGGGTGGGAAAACAAGAGACAAATCCAACTAGCACCGCGCCTCAGTGCACACTCTCGGTTTGCATGCGAGTAAAACAGAAACAATGGACTCATCAAAACGCGTCTTTGTATTCAGGAGAGATAATGTGTTTTATTTTTTTTTTATTAGAATCCTATTTACTTCATGGAAAATAAAAAAATTAAATAACACGTGAACAGATAATCTTTTTAATTCTATAATAAAGTCTTAGTAATAACAGAGATAGTTTTGATTACAGTTTATGTTACGGTGTGTTTTGAATATTTTTTCAGACAGAAAAATATTTTAGTTGTGTTTTTAGACAACCAAGGCTTTAAACATGTAGTTAAGAATAACCGATATTTTCTTCGTGGCCATAAATTTAGTATTTTTTTTAAACAAGCTGTTGTCAGCGCCTTACGTAGCAATATACCAAAAACTTTGAAGTAATTTGTTACAAAAATGACTAAATGGCAAAAGAAAAACAAATTTATAAAAAAATCATAACGTATGTTTGCATTTACTAGTATTATTACCATCCTCAAAAATACTAAAAGATACTTATATGTGTTCTGATATATTCATGCTATACTTTATGTTATCAAATATAATAAAACACACAAATCAGCAAATGTTTGCATTTATTTTCGAGATCCCAAAAAAACTTACAAACACTGTGCATATTTATTTAAAAAGTTATATTGTGTAAAAATAACTTATTTTATACTATAAAATTATAATAATGATAAAACTTAATAGTATGATCCGCGCCACGCCGCCGCGCCGCGTCATGAAATTATTGGACACACGCTAAGTAGGATTATTTTTATCTCCAATATGGCACTTTCTCGTTAATATAACATAAAATAATATTAATGAAATAAAATTTAACAAAGGTGAATTGAAAGTGTATTTTTTTTGTATTTTTCAGAAAAAAATTGATTGTGCCTGTGCTATAAACGTCAATTGTATTATTCTAAATCGTAATCCGTGTGAGTGTATTCAAGTCGTTTTGCGGTTCACCTACAAATCATAGTAGGTTCGCATTAGTAATCTGAGAAATATCCAGTTTTGTCGTTGCTTTATCCACGAACATTAACTGTTGTGGATCCGCAAATTTCATCCAGTTGGCGAGATGAAAATGTGACAACAATTTTTCTTTCACCGTTGCGCCTGGGTATGAATTTCTCTTGGTATGTTACGAATTCACCTGGTTTTACGTCGCGATAACGTATCTGAAAAAAAATTAAATATTGTTGGTTTATGTGTAAAATTATGACTAAATAATTAAATTACAGTAATGATTATGAGCGTCAATTAAATATGAAACGTTTTTTTCCAAGATTTTCAGAGGTCTCTTTAGAATGTTATACCACTCAAAACGAGAGTCTAAGTTTTAAATGTGTTTAAGGTTCCGTAGCTACTAGAAACCATAAACACATTTAAAACTTGGACTAAGAATTCCATAATTTCGTTATGAACCTCTTCACACCCGTATATTTCAAGCTCAGTTTGGTAATTTCTCAACCTTATACAATTAAATTTTTGAATGTATGCTTATAGTTAACCTACCGACGACTTTAAGTGAAATTCAAAAAAAAATATATATCTTTAGGGTGACATTATGTTTCGCATATCCAACGGAATAAGGTACATTTGCTAATGTACAAGATACAAAAAATATTTCTATATGTCAGTATCTTTATTAATAAATGCTTTAAGTGAAGTAATAAAATAATATAGAAAAAGTAACATTTATTATTGATAAAATGTTGGGATTCTAATGATACGTTCTCAGCACATTCCTACTGTGCAGTAAGTGTGACAAAATGCACTTGTGGTACAGGTGAAATAGCTGCCTCCAATCCAGTTTCCGCCACCCGCGGCCGCCTGGCCTCTTCAAATAAACCTATGCATGCGCTAATAATATGCAGTCTACATACTCTTGTATCTACATACTCTTGTGCCGCCATACTCTTGTGCTACCAATTGTCGAGGAACAATTTGGATATTTTTGGCAATTTTTGTTGCGAGTACTTATATTATCCATTACTTGGTTATCGCCCTATCATACTGGTCGATTCTAATATGCGCAAACTTCAACTGGTAAGAAATCCTAACTTAAAGCGTGTCTGATTCGGTCTTGGTCTTTTTTTTCTTCCTGCGTATATTTCTTTAATTGGTAGTAACAATTAAAAATTATGATATATTTATAGTTTTGTTTTAAATCTACCGACTGAGAACGCCACCGCTTTTATGATTAGATAAAATGAAAATTCGTGGACAACGCAATCCATTTTTTTTCGTCCCTCGCCTCGCTGGAAGTTATCTTCTTAGGACATAAGGTATCTATTGGAAAAATCTTTTACACAGGCTTTTACAACCGTGCTCTAAAATTGTAGTGTTAAAAATGTAAAATTACTTTAAATCAATTGGAAATTAATTGATTAATATTAGTTGCAGTGCTGCCGTAACTGAAATGCATACCTGTCTTGGTCTCTGGAGACCAGGTCCTTCAAAGGTGAAGTAACAGTCAGTCAATTGAGTCGTTACAGGATTTTGGAAGCTAAACGTTACAGCGCATTCTTGACCAATACACGGATTACCCCGAATCTAAAAACAAAAAAAACATATTACTGAATTAATAGTAACAATGGTTTAAAAACGTTAGCAATAGTTAAACGACATTTACCTGCACTTGCATTCTAGGCTTATGTAACGGGAAGTCGTCCTCTTCGGACCACGTTTGTCTGGTCTGCTTAACATATGCCATAGCGTAAATCTTGATCATTGAGTGGTCAACCAATTTATCCATGTAATCTTGGGGAGTCACATGCAACTTGAGAACTTCGCGCTGACCAGCACGAATCGTGAAATCGCCCTGAGTTCGCCTCAAGCGTGAAGCAATTGAACCCGTGTAGTAACACGAGTTGGCTGTCAGGACGCAGTAAATGTTACGATCTTCATGAGATTTGTTCTAAAATAGATTAAATTTATATACTCATTAGAACATTGTCAACATTAATATTTTAGGATGATTTCTCTCATTTCATATACGAAATACTGCAAATAAAATTATTATATTTCTTAAGTGTTACTTTACATATTTCTTATTTATATAAACATTTATGAAATAATCTCTTCTACTGACCATACAGCGATTACTGGTTGGTTTCTTCATATTACACGAAGCTCATATATAAGGGAAATAGATTTACTTGGAAGAATTCCGTGTATTAAAATGGTCTTTAATTTATTTTACGTCAATAAAATCTTTAATATATTAAAATACTTAGTTCTTTCTTTTGCAAAATGCATTAATCAATTTGTTTGGTTAACCGTATTAGCTTAAGGGCAATAAAGGTTTTCTCCTCGTCATATTTTCCAGAAAAATACTGCAAAATATATTGGCGCAAATTAAACTATGTTTAAAAACGAAGCATTAAACCTGAATATTCATGGTGATATCGAAAGGCTGTCCGTATGGCACAACATCCATGTCCATGAGGTCGAAGTACACGTCTTCCAAGTCGCGGTTGGGATATTCGTAATACTGCTGAGCTCGTTGCAAACCTCGGCAGGCGCTGTACACAGAGAGACGCTCCGCTGCCGAACCGTCAGGACTCTTGTATTCATGAGTGATCTCAAGCAAGTCGCTTTCACCCTCTTCGTCATCGCGATTTGGATTTTTCGTAATGATTTTGCGGCCCACTCTGGAAAAATAACCTCATTAAATAATTTAAATATATTTTATAACAAAGTTATTAGAATAATAAAAGAATACTGGATATGTTTCGGATGTTTAAAAGCTCTTAACACCTTCAAAAAGAAAACAAGAAAAAAATGCAAACGATAGCACAATTTTTTGGTCTTCCAGAGTAGGTCCTTGTTAAGGATTACGTTATTATTATTTTATTGCCACTTTAGCTAGCTGACACAAATCGACAGGAATTTAAAAAAGCTGTTAAATCATTTGAATAAATGGTAAGGCTTAGAGAATTTTCAAATCGGTGTCTTTTAGAAGCATGATCTTAATGAAGACCAAATCTTAATGAAGAATAAGTAACTAAAGTGGTCATATATTTTAAGAAGGCGGAATAGTTGGGAACTATTTGGTACACGTCTCCTAAAAGCAAGATATCTCATTTTTATCATGTTTCCCACAACACTTCCCTCTCATTATTTGTTTGATTCCAGTAGTTTAATTATAGCTAAAACACATTTGTCAGTTGATTAAACTTAAATTCTCGTAAGTTTTTAAAGAATAGCTTACTGGTACTGGTTGGTTGCCATTCGGATGAAGCCCCATTCTGAATTGTCTTCTTCCTGGAAATGACACAGGTCGGAATTGATTTCAGAGTAAATGAATGGAGTGTCATATTGAAAGCCGACCTCGCCGCGTCGAACAGCTTCAACACTAGCAGGACCACAGCGGTATACACTTTCAGATTCCTCTTGAGGCGTCGCATCTATAATCTGCCAGCCGCTGTAACCTAAATTTATCATATTTCATAAGTAAACACTCTTATTGTCAGATCTTCACATGTTATATTATTCCATATATTTAATCGTATTCATCGGGCAAGGAAAAAAATACTTTGACAGTTAAGGTAATACTCATTTAATTATTTCTCATTTGCTGCTATGTGTATCAGTAATATTTTGAGGAGAATGTTTTCAACTATGAATAGTGCCACTATAATTCAAAATGGGCTGAATCAAAAAATTCTCTAAGGGGATAAAATTGTTTAGCAAACCGCAAATATTGATATCATATGCTCAAAAGAACGAAAATTAACGTTCTTTTAAATTTAAAAAATGAAGAAAATATTTTCATATTCTTTCAAATACTTAAATTTTTCATTTACTGTTTCCTATTTTTTCATGTAACGGAAAACTAGCAATTCTAAAGTAGTTTTGCGTTTAAATGAAAATTCAGGTTACCTTGTGGCAAATCTGGGCGTTGCATCCATACATCGTTCCAAACATGGAAATTCCAACAAGAATCAAAACAGTCCTCATCGGGTCCATTTGGTACCTCATTACCATCCCGATCAAAGAACTTGTCTATAGTGAAGGTACGATTAGTGTCATGTGCCGAAACATAGTTAGTAACCGATCTACATGGGATTCCTGAAAAAAGATTAAAAGATGTTATTTTACATGTTTCACACTTTAAAGTTGTAACGTAAGCCAAAGACTTATTTTTACCCAATGCACGGCAAATTGTTACGACTGCTGCAGAGAATACCCAACACTGGCCATATTCAACGGGTCGTCCACCGTCGCTCAAATATCTCTCAAGGATGGCTACTGTACCAGTCCAAGCATGTGGAGCTACACCATCCTTGTACTCGCCATCGTATCGACCAACCATTAAACCATCGTCATCATCGTGAGCATTTATCTATTATATATGAAAGCAGTTTAATAAATTAGTTTTTTCAATAATGTTATAAGACATTGTATATATTATTTTTGAGGTTATAACTCTACAAATACTTACGATTGAGGATATAGCTCTACAGACACGAATTGGGTTACCGCGATCCGAATGTTCCAAACCGCTGCGTTCCAAAAGATAAACACACGCTGGAAGGACCGCATCATCGAATTGCCCATAAATCCATTTGCGTCCTTTTGGCTGCCTGTACGTACCACACCATATTTTACCCTGATCATTAAGGACGTATTCTTTTCTAAACGATTCGTTATCCATGTAGACGGAATCCTCCCTGCACCAAGGATTAAATAGAATATACAAATCTTCATCACACTTGTAATCGTAGCGATTATCTCTTTGTCCTTGGCGATTAGTTTGTACCCATGCATGCCAAACTCCAACTGGAGCCGAAGCTGGAATGTGAACTTGGAAAGTTATTGTATTGCCGTCCTGCCTTTGAATGCTGAGTTCCCAGCGATCCATCTCATGTGCCAAAGCAGCCAGGTTCTGCATAGATCCATGACGTGATCCATATCCTCTTCCCAAAGTCGAATGCTGCACTGTTCCCATTCTATCAATTCTATCAATCGGTCCATGAGGACTCAATGGACTATGTGGCAATGGAACGGGCTCGTTACTGAAAGAGCTTCGTCGTATTCCGTAACTAGTAGATTGAGTCATCCCGCCCATGGTCTGCATCGATGACATATCTTGCATTCTTGACATACCTTGACATCCCATACCGGGCATATCTCGGGAGTGTTGGAAGCCAGTATGTTGACTTGACCAGTTCACAGGTAATACCACTCGAGTTCCCTTTGTGACGCAAGGTTTTGGTCCTGGAATATTTAAAATAATATAAGTCGATTTAATTTGATTATTTCTAATTGATTATAACTTTCGTAAACATATTTAATTTACCAAAACAAAACACAATCCTTATAAGATCTTGTTGTTTATCGTAAGTACGATCAAAACGGACAGCAAAAAAGAAGTTTTGACCACGTCTCAAAACAGGATTTGGAAGAATGGTGTCGTTGACCAGTTCGTATTGGTCAGTATGGTGATCTTTTGAGTTGTCTCTCGAGTAGAATTCAGTCAGTTCAACCTTTAACGGTTGCTGTGAATAATAACTCTGAGGTATAAGTTCAAACGTCTCCTGACGTCTGCGCCTTTCATTCTGATCTGCCAGACGCGAAATGAGATTGTGCGAGAATTGTGTGTTAGGGCTATTTCGAGGCGAATGCTTCATCCTGTGCAAAGAACCGGTACTGTGCGAGCGGCCAGGACGGCGTTGGGCCGTTGGCCCCGGACGTTGATTAGGCGGACGACGACTGAGTCCAGGGCGATGTAAGAAACTAGATACATTATAATGGGCCGATAATCCGGGTGTATAGTTCTGCGCCATTCCACCAATCGTGATATTTTGAATGTCTCTCACGCAAGATGTTATTCCCGAACTCAAGCTACTTATTCCACCCATACCGGCCATGCCAGTCATGCTGGATGTCATGCTCGACGACATCCTATCCATGCTTGATCTTCTTACCATAGCCATCTTAATAAATCTGCTTTAATGAACCGATCTTAAACACGGATTCGTAATCGAAGAGATGACCAATATCTTCTAGGTCGTAACTCCAGAATGTTACCAGAGCAACTGCTGGTAGTTGAAGGATTGACCTGAGTATTTATAGTCAAGCCATAAAAGTATATACATATGATGTTGACGCGGGCAAGATCATTCACCAGGTATAACATTACACAAAGCTCGGTGCCTTTTGTTAGTGGGTATTAATTGTTTGCAAACTGGTATTTTACGTATTTTCTTCGTAATGGCAGTAGCGTAGATTTGCCGTGGGACTTTAGACACATATGGAAGGAAAGAGATCAAAACCACCAAATTCGATTTTTTGATATTGTCCCTTATGTTAGTATACTTTATTATTCTAATATTTCAAATGTCGACGAAGATGCAAATTCTATGAAAAAACATATTCATGAGCCTGAAATAGTTAATAAAAAACAATAATAAAATTGAAATAAAAACATCCGTTATAGAAAGCTCAGATTGACGTAAAAAAAAATTAATTTTTTAATTTAATGTTATATTTATATTTTCTCTACGTTGCGATAAGTGTTGGGGTAGAATCTGATATTGTCCTTTGGCATGTTAATTTATATTAAATCTTCGATCGTGAGGAAATTACATTTTCAAAAATTTCAAAATGAACTCACTAAAATAATGCAAAAAGTTTTTTTTTCAAAAATGTGTGTATATTAAAGGTCATGTTTTAAAATTGATTCAATAGAAATATTATGTCAATAAATAATTGGTTAATTGTAAAAGATATATAAAAGTAAATGGATTTATAAAAATATGTAGCAGTAACAGTTTTTTGCATTGCTTTAAACTAGGGGGACATACGGATTGTGTACCACTTATTATATTTGTGTACCACTTATTATATTTTAAAATTATATTTTTTCATCCTGAGAATAAAAAAGACTGATAATATAATATTTAAAAAATGGCAGTTTCTCGTATATCCATTGATCCTCCTATCTTATATTTTCTAATGGTTGGTTGTCCTTTATTTTTTCAAAGTTAAGCAAATCCTTGGAAAAAAAATTAAAATAATTTTGATATTAACTACTAGAAATAATTTAAATTTGTTGAACTCATAAGAAGTCACTTTATTTTTTTATAATTTATTTAAATATAATTAATATTTGAAGTTCCTGAATGTTTGAAAAGATAAGATCCACATGATTTTATTTTTGGATCGTTTTGTTATTATAAATCAAAAACAGATATTTGTTATTTACGTCACATGTGTACAGTTTATAATGAAATATTACGATGAGTGAAACGTTATAACGGCTGTGCAAAATTTATATTTAGTTTACGGAATATTTTTTTCGGACTGCACTGGATAAGGATTGCAAATTTCACGCCTGCGAATTTGTTTAAAGGGTCTTTTGTATCGTCATGTCGCCAGGTAAGAGAACAATAAAGTTTTACTTGATACCCTGTGGCGGCGTAATACAGTAGAGTGACATTAGACCGTTGCCCTTTGTTATATATCGTCCAAATTGTTGTTTGCCTATTCGTACTTAAAATATCGCTTATAATACCGTAGAATTTGATATTATCGGTTTGATTTGATATTAAAAGGTAGAATTACTAACTAACTACTACTTAAATTAATATGTTCTATTTGAAATAAATAAATTGGCGATGCATAGTGAATTAGTTGCTGTTTTTTATTTTACAAAACAAGTGTAATGGCATTACGTACCGATTAATTCTGAACTTCTTTATTTTTAAATAATTTCCTAAGACGTAGGACATTTAAATACCTATTGTTAATTAATATCGAAATAAGTTACTTATTATATTCGACCCATATATATTTATTTTACAAATAAATAGTAAATTGATTGAAAATGATAAAAAAATAAATTTTAATTTATGTTAGAACCAAAATTTCGAAGTAATATTTAAATGGCAAAAGCAGGTAGAAATTATAATCATAAATTTAAAAAAATATATAAGAAAGATTATAATTATCTAATAAAAATGTAAAGGCCGTAAAGTGACGTAAAGTATAATAAAAAATATAGATATTGCTAGTGACGTTTACCGCCAAAGCGTTGCCCTCTATGTTGCCATGGTTACGAACCCGTATTGAACATTTTATTTGTAAATTTTCAAGATTACTATTACAGTAGAAGATCGGGAAATTGTTTCAACTTAGTTTTTAGTATAATGCGACTTTATAAGCTTTTTTCTTATAATGTAGAAATTCAATATAAAAGTTGTCTGTGTTCTAAGGCGGTAGCATTCACTGTTTTAACTACTATTTTTACAATTTCTTTTCCTATGATAGTCGCATACCAAAGCAGAGGTGTGTTAGAAATAATATCGAAGTACCATTTCAAAGTACCGTAATAATATTGCAAAAATTTGACTTTCTTTTTAAGGTTATGTAAGTTCCTGAAAAAATCTGAGAAAATAATACATAGTAAAAAGTTTGGTAAGACATAACGGTTTAAATCCCATGAGCAAAATATGATTGCCGATTAAACATCTCTTTTTCTATTCAAATAAGAAGTTCTACTACTATTTAAATTTGACAAATTCACAAATATTTCGTGGGAATATGATTATATTTCTAAACAGATTTTTGTATCTTTCACTATTAAAGGTTTTTGGTTGAAGAGATATTCGTTTTATGAGCAACCAGAAGTAAAATTTAAGTATCAGTTTATATTTATGGGCGAAACTGCTGATTTAGAAAAATATGTCAGTTGTGGAAATGGACAAGTATTTGAATATCTTTTAAAAAATGATGAAAATTGTGTTTCATTTAAGGTGAGATTTTTTGCATTATAAATATTGAATTTATTATATATTAACACTTATTTGTGTCCAAATCCCATGATCATCAATATTATTTGATTTGGGCATTAAATAGTTTACATAATAATAATATTTACGATTTAAATAAATCTAATTCGACATAAAGAATATACATTTTAGGTTTTTGTTGTAAATATAATCCAAAATAATTTAAAAATAAAATTTTAGATGTGAGCAAATATATCAGTTGATTCTATAAACATATTTTTAAATTCAATCCCTACAATTAAAATTTTGAAGATTTTTGGAACACATATATATATAATATTTTTCACGTAATATACCTATATTATTTGAAAAATATTTTAACCACAATAATTTGGATTAACAGCAAAAGAATCAGTTTGTGCTTAGGCAGTTTTCAACAAAACAAATATTTTTGAAAATGTGTCGTCAAACCACTCAAGTATGTACGTATGCATACAGTATAAATGTTTTCACAATGCAATTGTAAAGAATTATAAGTACGTAGTTTTAAAAGCATTTCCATAATGAATTAAATATATTTACGAAATATATTAGTTATTTTCAGATATGGTACTGGTTTTCTTAATTTGTATTATGATTATGAAAACTTTAACTATAAAGTTAATAAGTATAAAAGCCATTACAAGTACAGAAGTTTTTAACAATGGTTTTCTGGAGTAACACTACTAGAGTACAGAAAGACAGATTCATATCAATATTTGTTGTTTACTATATATTGATTTAGTTAGAGTATAGTTGACTCTTGGTTTCATTCTGAGACCTTATATGAAGGAATAAATATTTTCAGTTTCGCCATATTGTTATAAAAAGACATTTACAATTATTAAAAACTTTATTTCTATATTTATAAAAATTTTGAGTACCATTAGAATGTATGTAAAGTGGAAAAAGTATTCGTCGGCCCAATTTTAACATAAAAATTATGCAAAACAAATGTATTATTTTCAGGTTAAAGAAATTAATAATGACAATATTTATAAAACTGATGAAATATATGTTGATTTGATGATTAATATACCTAAGAACCAAAGTATAATATCAACGTTGTTGATCTTGATAATAGAAGTAGAACTGGACGTAAGTATATGTTTCTAAATTATTCAATAGTTCCTGTCAAATAAACAGAAGTAATAATATTTATAAGACTTATGTCAAAAAATACCAAATCGGTAACATATTTATCATACTTTAGTATATTTAAATTTTATACAATGCGAAGAATGGCTATAGTTGCTTTAAGTGAATCTTCAACAGCCCTAGTCTGTTTTCAAGGTGGAGCGAGATTATAAGTTGGCACCCTATATGTAAGAATAAAGCAATTTTTTTTTATTCTTGCTTAATAAATTCAATTTGGAATTAGAATTCTTGATCATAGAGAACCATTATTAACAATCATGAGATTAATCAAGGACAATCACTTTTTTCACAATTGACTTTATACCAAAATGGCATCTGACTTATTATTATATTAATTAATATATTAATGGTATTAGGGATGCAACTCTTTATGAAAATATGGACATTTTAATGCTAAATAATTCGATTCCCGGCCGCTGATCGTTAAGGACATAGGTCATTATAGGACCTCATGACTTGTAGTCGAGCAGGTCTGGCGGGTTGGGGTAATTAATTATTTAACATTAAAATGTGACATTTGCTCGGACATGTGTGTTTTCATTTCTTAGTAATTATAATGATTCTCACCTAATATAATTGTATTTAATTTATCGAAAATATGGACATTTATATGAGTGTGTGATTGATGGAAAGAACGAAATTTGAAATTATTATTTGCTTGTTGACGTAACTATTTGCTAATGAATGATTATTTTCAAATACCTTTCTGGCTTTTGAGTTTGCAATATTTTTATTACGTCATCATTTTGGATATATAAAATTGCTTTTATAATAATATAGCTTATCTTCTCAAAAAGGTGACTGTAAATTTGATAAACTTATCCCATTAAAGCTATGTTCACTTTTGGCTATTGGAAATGCCTTGTCTTTACATTGTGTCAAAATTGTAAACAAATACAATTTTGACCGTGTAAATATGATACTGAAGCCTAACGACAATAAAAAGTCAAAACTTCCCAAATCTTCAAATTATTTGTTCTCCAATTTCGCCAAAGGATCATTTATCTACAGATACTTCTCTTCAAGAGTACTTTTAAATTATCTTATAATAGTATTTCACCACTAGCCTCTCCATTCCCATCTTGTGTCGTAAACATTTCTCAATAATAATTCCTTAATACAAATTGACATTGCTTCCCACCTCTTTATTGAGGTTGTGAAGAAGACAGTCAGTCATTGAAGGATTGCAAACAACAAAACTGATTTAACTGAACTTTTAGCCGCATTGATAATAGCAAGGTTTACACTGTGACATGTACATATTGAAAATCTGAATGCAACTCACTTGTTCAGTGTGACTTGTCTTGAGCAGGTAATTTAAAATAATAGAGAAATATTTAGCTTTCTCAGTTTGATATTGTGTACTCTCTGACTTCGTTTCCTAAGAGATTTATTAGTTTGTTTTATATATTTTGGGAAAAAAAATTGAATCAATTTATAGCATGCATGCTTGAATAAAATCTTTCAGAATATTATTTTTTGCAATGTGGTCAAAACAAATGTTGTTAGCAACATTCTTGCAATTGCCAATTGTGGCTCTAGAGTGCAATGAGACATTAAATAATGTTGCTAATCTCCATTGCTTTCAATTTTTCGAAATTTGAGCAGATATATAACAAGGACTGTCTTTGGATAACTGCTTGGTTCTCTTATAGATGCTATTTGATTTAAAATGCCTGGTATAATCTGGTAATTATATAGTTTGATTTCCTGATGCTCTGCTGCTTGATGAAGTTGTATTGCTTCATGAGACTTTTCCACTTCAACTGTTCTTACAGTTTATTATCTCAATGCCTATATATATATATATATATATATATATATATATATATATATATATACACACACACACACACACATATACATATATATATATATATATATATATATATATATATATATATATATACATATATATTTATATATAGCTAATTGCTATGGTTTCAATGTTATAGAGCATTCCAATCATAAGGCAATAATAAACATAGCATACAACAAGTAATTAATAACTACATGAATGCTATAGATAGCCCATAAACAACAGCAGTCTAATCATAAGGCAATAATAAACATAACATGCAACAAGCAAATAACAACTACATGAATATTATAACTTACCCTGCATCCGTTTCTGAGAATAAAGCTTTCTTATCTATGTGTTGGCCATGTCTGTTAATTATTCTGCACTTGTATTTTTTATTTAAAACTGAAAAAAGGTAAAATGTACCTCATGCTATGTTTCATGGATTTGACTATTAAAAACAAACAGAACAAATAACATTGTAATATAGATTCTTAATTGATTTAAATAATGCAATACTAAGCACCTGGGTGACCAAGTTTTTCCCAGGTTTAAAAGAAATTTTCTGAAAAAAAAAAAGAAAAAAAAATTATATATATATATATATATATATATATATTTATATATATATATATATATATATATATATATATATATATATATACATCTCATATCTCTTCATACAGATCAAGATTTCTTACAAGTGTATAATTCGATTGTACTAATTTTATTTCAATCAATTTGTCTTGATGTAGTTAAGAAATGTCTTGGGGAAATTTGTTGAAAGTGTTTCTTAGTTTTAAAGTTAATGTCTTACAAAATTCTTCACATCTTTCAAGAAATGACATATGTCATATTTAGCAAGATGAAATAGTTCAATAACTAATGACAATATTTTTCTTATTGTGTTTAGTCTATCTGTCCCCTTTTAATGGAGTCTATGATTGTCATCGATAGACAATATACACCGCAGGTGGTATCTACATATTTGCATGGTGATCTTGAGGTACACCAGGTAAAGCCATTACCATGCCCACATCATTATAAAGATGTACGATTTAATACATCTTTATTTGAGAAAAGTTTAGACGATCCCAATGAATTTTGGATTGATAAAGTTATAGCAAATTATTTCAGCAGAGATGGTAAGTATTTTGAAGCTGTATCATAAATTTTGTATTTAATGATCTAAGTTTTTGATCTTTTTATATCTAGCAATGTGATGTGAGTTTTCGGAGCTAAAAATAACAAACTACTAACAGCTATTTATGGACCTAGGTTATTGATCTTTTAATATCTAGCGATGTGATAATTTTCTGAGCTATAAAATAACAAAATACTAATAGCTATCTATTTATAAATTAAAGAAACAATTTTAAATCATCTATTGTTTGAAAATAATGTTCAAATAACAGTTTAAAGATAATCCTTACCATGTAAAATTTTTCTATTCCACATAGACATAAGTTGTATTTATCATAACATTTTTTAAAACACTGCCCTTTGGCTATTGTGGAAAAATATTCAAACACGAAGCTTATGATACCAACCCATAAAAAGTACACATGTTAATGTACATATATATGCTGTTCCGACTCTCTTGCTGACGATCTTGCATTGGGCACTTAAAGATGCTATTCACCTGTTTTGAATGTGTTTAAACTCCTTTGGTTCGGATGTCGGCCCTGTGTCAAAGACTGCGCGCTATATCACTGTAACGTGCGACGTACGTCGTATGTGTTATAGTTTTCTTTATATCTTTGAGATTTTCTGCATGTTAATTTTTTATAATTTGTTTGAAATTGAATTACTAATATGCCACCTAAACGAAACAGTAATAGTGAAGTGCAGACAAGTGAGAAAGATAATAACAATGGAGGTTAAATCTAAGAATTTATAACTCAAAGATGCGAAACTCAAAGATTCGACTTAAAGATGCGAGATTTGTCCACTTCTGTAATTGGATTTAAATTATAATTGAATTTATCGCATACAACTGTACAGACAATATTGAAAGATAAAACTTCTTACAGCTTTACATTCCGTTTCTGTAAATAGTACTAGCATACATAAAAGAAACACTTTAATTTCTGAGATAGAAAAACTTTTACACACTTGGATTCAAGACCAAACTCAGCAAAGGATTCCTCTTAGTCTTACTATCATCTATAAAACAAGGCATGCAGTATTATCAATAAACGGCAAAACAATCGTAGTGAAAATAGAAAAACTTTTCCACGAATGGTTAATGTGCTTTAAGACGAGATATTCACTGCATAATATTCGAATACAAGGAGAGGCTGCTAGTGCCGATCATGTGACTGCTCAGAGTTTTCCCAGCATATTGAAAAGAATCATCGAAAGTGGGACTTTTCACCGAAACAAACTTTTAATGTGAATGAAACCGATTTATTTTGGAAGAAACTGCCCACCCGTACTTTTATATTGCAAGAAGAGAAGTCTATGCCTGGCTTCAAAGTGGCTAAAGATAGCATAACGCTCTTATTGTGATCAAATGCTGAAGGCGATCTCAAATTAAAACCATTTTTGGTTTATAGATCTGAAAACCCACAAGCTCTTAAAAATTACATTAAGGAATGGGTAACATCAGCACTTTTTAAATGGTTTATTAAACATTTCATACCTGAAGTAAAAATGTACTGTTTAAAAAATATTTCATTTATAAAGCTTTACTCCTGAACAATGCTGCCATCCGAGTGTTGCTTATATTGATCCCCAAATCAAGGTTGTATTTCTGCCTCGAACAACTTTGTTGCAACTAATGGATCAATGAGTCATTGCATCTTTTAAGGCCTACTATCTCAGAAGAACATTTTCACAGGTAGTAAAGGCGAATGAAGATGATAGTATGGAAGGTGTGAAAAATATTGCTGCATCATGGGAAGAGGTAAAATTCAGCAAACTAAAAGGATTTTGCAGAAAATTATGTCTATACTTCTTTGAGTCATCTGAATGGTCTTCAACCATAGATCAGGCATATATGGATGAGATCAGATTGTCATGTATGTCAGCAAATATGGATGAGATCACATCAACATTGTTGACTTGGCCAACCAGTTGCCAAGTATTGAAATCACTGCTGATGGTATTGAAAGTTTATGAAACTCATACTTGCAAGTTCTGACTAATGAAAATCTCATTGAATTCGAGGCACAGAAACGGAAATAAAAAAAAATTATAGCTACTTCTAGCACTGAAAAACAGCTTACATTAAAAAAACTTTCAGAAGCCTTTGAAAGTTTGGAGAATGCAATTTTTGAGGAAAATGATCCCAATTTTGATAGAAGTCTTAATGTTAACAACAAAATTAGTGACGACTATAAGTTATCGAAACCTTTATGATAACAAGAAAAAAAGAAGTTAAACAGATTAAAATTGATGTATTCTTCAAGCCACAGGTCTAATTTTCAATTATGGTAATACCACTTACTCAAAACAAATAATCTTACATATTTACTAAAAATAATTATTATTTCATTAAATATGT
This sequence comes from Druceiella hillmani, assembly GCA_039881145.1. Lineage (NCBI taxonomy): Eukaryota > Metazoa > Arthropoda > Insecta > Lepidoptera > Hepialidae > Druceiella > Druceiella hillmani. The sequence goes on from JAYKKI010000008.1 coordinate 31,720,993, forward strand.
ATTTTACATACTTTCAGTAATGTAGCATTTTTCGTTGGTATTTAATGTAGATTTATGTTTAATAAAAGCCCTTGTAGACCCTAACTTCATATTAATATAATAAAAATAAAATAATTTCCATATAAATATAATATGGAAATATATGAAAAAATGTTTCAACTTATTTCAATTCGGTTTACGTCGCACATTTCTGCAACCTAACAACTTTGAAAAAAATACATATTGGGTATATACAGAAAAATTATAAATGATATGAATATATTTTGTTTACTCGTAATTGACAGGGAAAAATCCTATATATCTAATTGATTTATGGTCACTCTTAATAATGGACAACCAATTAAATATCCATGAACTAATAATATTATATATATTGAATACAGTTCACATTAGGAATAAGAACTGAATGTAAATGGCACAATGGATACTATAACCAAGTTTTACTGTGTCGAGTTGAGTTTTGGGATCTAGTAATGAACATATTTATTTGATAAAGATTGGCACAAAAAGTGCTGTTTATCTATATGAAAGTATTTTAGACATGTACCAAAAACTCATTCAATTATTCATTTAACGTAACTTTTTTTAACGACCTTTTGAATTGATGTATAACTCCACATTAGCGACAATATGTTTTCTTCATCTGTAAGTTCCAAACTAAACAGCTGACATATTTCAAATTATACACATAGTTTGATAGCTGAATATCTGTTTTTTTATTTTTATTACAGTATCTACTACAACATTTTTCTATTTCATTGATTTTTATAAACAAGTGATAAACATCATTGAGAATCTGATATCAGAATCTAATATGGAATAAGACTCTACTTAAGACTCACTGTTCTGTAGTGAAAAATTAGTTGAGCAAAATTGTTTCTGCAGGATAAATAGCATAAGATCAATACATACATAATTGAAATTATCAATTAGTATTTAGCTCACTAAACTATTTGCAATTTGACAACAACCATAAACACAATATTAAAACTAACTTGTTATTTTTCAGTAACTACGAATCTAGTTAATATGTATGAAAGGAATCGTAGAGGACTATCTAACACATTTAGTATGTCTGTACACATCCGAATACCAGAACAATTCCTTTATTATAAACCGAGCTTCTGGCAGGAGATAAAATGGGCGTGGCCACAATATTTATCGCTACTATTGATATTTCACTGGATAATGAGTAAAATAAGGAAATATGTTTTCTATAATAGACTATTCATGGCCTGGGAGGTTGTACCATGGAAAAGTGTTAATTGATTCCGAGCAGAAAGGTGAAAATTTAAAGTTTCTTTGAAAAAATTATACTATCTTTGAAATAAAGTTTTTTAAAGTAAAATTTATTATTTTTTTGTACTACGTAAAGTATCATATCTACATATTTACATTTTATCATTTTCATTTATGATAGGTTCAAAGCTGGCAATGCTAAGGCAGTACTTCCTTTTTTATCTAAATCAGCTCTATTGTCCTCTAAAATAATAACTCTTCTTGTATGGTCATCGATCTGCACTAACATGTAACGTGTGTCATAATTCCCAGACTCGTCCTGTGAAAAATTGTTATAATTGAACGTTATAGAGACATATCACCTGTTTTTAAATCAAAATCAAATACTAACAATGTTTTTTTTAGTATAATGTGCAGTACTAGTGCAAACTGAATAATTTTTTATTGCTTTAGATTGATCATTGCCTGAATGAAAGTTTTATTAAATTGTACCTACTTGCTTCATATCTAATTCAACAGTTCCTTGTCTTCGAGATCCTTTTAAGTAAAACCTCATTCGCATGTGTGTTGATCCATCTTTTTCGTAGACTAGATGACTAACATGAGACCTACGTCTCCTTGTTGTTTCTTCACCATAACCTTTTATGGGAAAACCAAGAGCATCTTCAATTCTTGGATCCTACAACAAGTATATTAAATATTACAAATTTGTATTGGGCCTCTATAATCTGAAGGACATACCTATTATTTTCCTTCTCTTATAATTTTTTAATGTAATATTAATGTAGTTTTCAAATGAATAGGCTATATAGTACAGTCAAAATAGACAAAAAACAGTCTAAATATAGATAAAATACGGAAAGAGATAAAATAGAAATCCTCATCGATTAGGCTTTTGCCAAAAATTCTGGTCTTTTCAACCAATTGTTAAAATAAAATTTACTGTAAAATGTATTTCAATTTTTAAAAAAAATAATGATTTAATTACAAATATTGACTCTTCGCTGCATATTATTTTCAAAGATTCGTTTTTCTCTAGCTACGAGTCCCAAAAAATAGTGTGTAATGCACAATAAATTCTTATATTTATCCTGCCTTTCTCCAACATCGGTACTGTATACCAAGGTTTATATAGAGTATATTATAAAGTCCAAATATGGCTAGGTAATGAACTAGAAGCTGAAAACTATTAAGATGCTTATTGAGCGACTGTTAAATACAATTTTTTGCGATTACACTAATTGCCATTATAACTGTGAATGTAAGAAAGTTGATTTATTTTATTAAGGTGTATTATGTAGCAATTGCAAAGGCCAATCATGATCCAAGGTTGCATCAAGTACAACAGATGATGATACTTATGGTATTAATGAAGAGGTCTCAGATCCATGCTGTTACTTAGAATTAAAATCATAAACCTTGCAACCAGAGGAAGAAGAAAATATAAGCCCTGAAATATAATTTTATTATAATTGATTATATATTTAAAAATAAGTAGAAAAATCTATACTTTTTCCATACTTAGTTACAACAATTTTTTTTTAAATAAAAATATATATTGTGTAAATATTATAATAACTAACTTTTTTATACAAAACATTTATACAAACAATATAATAACCATTTTTAAGATAAAACCTATAATTTAAGAGATATTTATAAAAAGCCATTTTCTCGAACTTTGGATAAATTTTGTTAGCAGAAGCTTCTTTGTTAGGGATTTTCGAAGATTTTATTTAAAATTATGAATTTAGGGTCTGTACCAAATTTCATCTCTGTTGGAATTTTTGCTACGTTCAATGTTTATTTGGACTTGGCTAATAGGTAGGTACATTACAAAATTTAAAAATACCTGTATGTTGACCAACTTACTAATATTAACATTTCTTCTCTTGTTAGTCTCTATCAAATTCTTTTATGGAATTTTAATACTGGGACTGATACTCGATAGTGATGCATCTTTAATATTTGAATTAAAAATTTCAGTTCACATGGTTTAGTAGCCATAACTAGTATCTTTGCCCCTGATGCATATCATTTTCAGTTCGTTTTCATCATAAAATTTCAAAGAATTTATCCTCTCTTCAGTGTAATTTGTGAACCCCGAAAAGTACGCTTTCATTCTAATCCTTGCCAGCAACGCTTCTGTATCCAAGTTGGTCAATAAACCTTGAAAATGTGTTTAGAGATATATCCTATAAAATATACTATCATATAATATATTGAAGAAATTACAAGTGATCAAACTCAATCTTCATTTTTGAGGCCAACAATTTTCATTACATTATGGTGTCCCTCCTAGTATCTAATATGATTTCTTATAACTATTGCTGTTAAGTATGCTTAGATAGTTGTTGTTTTGATATCAACCATTGCTAGTTGTTGTTTTGGTATTCACCACAGTTCAGTGACTATCCTTTTGGGTTAATTAATGTTTTGGTGAATACAATGGAAATTAATAAAAAATAACAAAAGGATTGTATTGATTGCTAGACAAGTGAGTTAATTTATTAGAAACATAACTGCGTTGAAACTGTTTCTCTATTTGTATCTTACACAAAAACAGGGTAAAACACAAACATTCAGAACAATCGTGTAATTAGGAAAGATATTATGAACATACCAAAAACTTACATCTTTACATTTTGCCAATGCAGCTGAGTAAATACTATTAGGACTGTTACTGGAAAACAATTCTCTTAGTACATAGTAAAATATAATTCCAGTTACTCCAACACCTGCAAGAATTACTCCAGTGTAAGATATAGTCTTGGTGGTTTCTTTTATTTTTTCACCTAGAGGGCGCACATCAGTTGATACATCTGCAGATGCGTTTGTTTTCGTTAAACCACTTTCATCTTTATCCTTCGATAACAGCCTTATTTGACAATTTGGATACAATATCGTAGTATTTAAACGAAAACGTTGTGTTTGTCTTAATAATGGCATAAATTTGGATATCGTTGGCATCCTAAAAGAAATCAAGTTAATAATAGTTAGAACCGGCTTATTAAGTATTTTATTTAAGTTTACTACTGATTATAAAAAGCAGATGAATGTTCTTGTATAGTTATTTACGTTTATTTAAGGTCTAATTTAATGAATAGATGCAAACTTTTCTTAAATTCCTGTTCGGTTAATACTATATTTTTGAGGTTATTTTCGACCGATACCTAAATCACAAAATGTCAAACTTGACGCGAAGTCGTTGCTATAAAACCTATTAATTGTAAACCGCTCTTTAAAAAGAGGAAGACTATTAATAACAAAAAAAATACTATTATTACATAAAGAAGTTGCATGACTTTTTAAAATGTTACGATTGTGTACGATTTAAATTAATTTCATATTTCAATGAAATTTTCAATAATTACATTTGTTAATATAATGTGATGTGTGGTTGCAAAAGTAGTAGATAAGTCTTAGACATCATCGTTTGCACTAGTGTCAATAGAAAAATGAAGTGTCAAAGTTATCATCAAATTATTACAATAATTTAAACATGAAATTAAGATTGTTTAGTTGCGTGTTGTGTGAAGTATTATATTCTACTGTGTATATTTTATTTCGATAACGTTCTTGTATTAATTAAATAAATATGGATTGGATTATATCAGACGAACTTGGGTTAACTGTGGGGCATCTGGTAGGATGGGGGGCGGCTGGAGCGATGGTCATTGGTGGTGTTGCGCCTTATATTCCGCAGTATCGGCAAATAAAGCGAACCCAGGATGCGGACGGTTTCTCCCTATATGTTTGCTTAGCATTGCTTATTGCTAATACTCTTCGAATATTATTCTGGTATGCGTGCTTTATGTTTGATATGATATCCCCTTGATAAATAATCACACAGTGTTTTTACGACTACGAAATAATTTACCATTAATCTTGAGCATTTGTAACGGATTTCGACCTTGAATTTTATTAGTCCCGTAATTATTTTAAATTTTAAGTAAAGTAGGAAATAGAGTTTACGTCATTCGATTCAATGTTAGTTATAGAAATGAGATGACATTTTTTTACTGGGACAATAAAACGAGTTTAATTTTGAATATAAAATAATGCGATTTTAATTAATGAAATTATTGCACATTTTGTATAATAAAGCACGATAAGAATTCTGTTTTCCCATTTAATATATGAAAAATCTTATGCTAGAGCACAAAAGATTAATAGATTATCCATGGGAAGTGTTTTCGGTTTTTGTGAAAAAACATTCATTAATAAATATTTTATGCCTACAACTTTCATGTAGGTATACCTGTATACGTTGGTCCTCAAACAAAAATGAAATGAACATAATTTACATTTTTTGATTTGGGCCTTTGTATCACACAATGTTTAACCCTTTACTTAACTTTGACAGTGTACCAGAAAATTACATTTTTTGTAATCCTCTTATTTTGCACTTAGGAACCCGTAGAAATTCACTGGCTCTACTAATTTAACAAATTTGTATAAAAATAGTACTTTGCACTAAAAAACTATGAATGTGCATAAATACTAAGGGTATATCTATTTCCCTCTACTGCGTTGTAAGACATTGGTGCAAATGTGATTATTAGAAATAAGAGATTAAACATTTTATTGTTCATTGTTGTGGAAAACAAATGTATAAATGTGCATTCATGGTTATATTTAAAATATCAATTATTATGGACGTTTTTCTTTGAAAACTCTTCGAAAAAATTAGTCACTATAGTTCTACTGTTTAAAGTTTATGGCTTGGTTCAATAAGGGAGTAGGTACCAGAGGTTTCGGCTTAATAATTCTTTACTGATCCTATGAATTCAGTATTGATGACATTCATATTCAAACTTTGTTATCCTTTCAAAAATAATGCAAAAGTTGTTAACACCTAAAAGTAAAAGTAGCATTAACAAATAAAAATAAAATTGTTAAAATATTCAAATGCTAATGTTTGTCAAATAGTAAATACAATTATCAGAAGTAACTTTAATACACAAAGATATACAAACTTTCGATATGCAAAAGTAGAATTTCTTTATCGCCAATCAGTAATGAAAGTGGGACAATGACCATTTTTTAGTCTTTGTCAAACCCTTATCCATTGTATTATTGAGGCCATCGGATTGGGTAAAATTCATATTTCATAAAGTCAAACGTTACAAAATATGTACACATATTGTATTTAAAATAAAGTTTTGGTATTATTTCTATGATCCAGAACAGTAAATCAAATGCTTATTTTTATAATTAATGTTTACTGCTAAAATTAGAAGAACCGTGTCTCGGGTACTATGGACTAAGGGCCTTGAGGAATCTAGAGATAAATTATATAACATTAGAGAGTACATAGCCCATAGAGTTAAAACATAAGGTATTTAGAGCATATCATGTGTTAACAAAGGGTCAAAATCCAACAGACACGTCAAGTGCCTATTTTTATAACAAAATTTAAAATGTATCGACACCCATGAGATTTGAGTTCTTATGGATTGAACGTATCACAATAATTATTTTTAAAAGAAAGGGTACAATTCAGACATGTTAATAAAAGAAAATACTACATTTATTTGTTTGCAGAGAAAAATATCGAAGGAGAAGACTTCATCAATACTTATTATTGTACCTGCAAAAAAGCAACCAATGTAGGCTGCTATGGCTAGGTTGCAACTGTCGAATGGTACTTAGGGTATGCAAGATACCTTAATCAGCCTATAAAACCACCGTCGGCGGAAATGAAACATGTATTTATAAACTATTATGGTTCAGACGAAACCCTATCTGCTAACAGTCTGTATCACTACATGCTTACACAGAATGATATTAAAACTATTTTTCTGTCCATGTACTCCTAAGCACCTACCAATCAGTACATAATTCCTTGGCAGGCTCACCATGGCTTAAACTGGGACACGGTTCTTTCTGCAAAACTGACTTAGTGGCATCAGTAGAAAATTTGTGATGTCTAAATATGGGTTTATTTACATAAAATTTTCTAAACTATTTATTAAACGTACATAAACTTGATACCTCATTGTTTTCAGGTTTGGCAAGAGATATGAAATACCTCTGCTTATTCAAAGCGTTGTAATGAATGTTACAATGTTTGTAATGATCCATCTCTGTGTAACTGTAAGAAAGAAGAATCAGATAATAAGAGCGAGAGAGAGAATATTTACAGGTAATTACAGATTTAAATTTATCGCACTCTACTAAAAATTGATATGTTTCCCTACTGACACATATGTAGTTAATAAAGTCTGTTTCTTCTCTATATAACTTTAGGTGCTATTCTCATGTTATATGTACTGTTATGTTATGTGACACACTCAGCTCAGCCTGATGATACTGCGAGGTGGTTAAATCAGAGGCGCGAAAGTGGGGCGCAGCAACCCAGCCAAAATTCTCATCGATTCTACGGTGAGTGCCTGGTGGCACTGACAAACTAAACATATATATTCTCTCCGCATGATAATAAGATTTTGTTCTCTGCTATGAGTTTACCATTAACGAGGCATGCCTGGTTTATTTTAGATATTATTTCGCAATTTCTAAGTGGTTTGTTTATTTACAATTACTTGCATGGAGTTATGTAGAATTCTAGGATACATTGATTTTTAATAACCATGGTGTTATGTCCCATACATTAATTTCATATCATATTAAGAAGCATCATCATAGTTTAGTTGCTTGCTATATAGCCAGTTTTTACTTATTGGTTGTACTACATATATTAAAATTTTTAAATCCATTAAATTTTCTGTATTCCCTAAAATTAAAATTTATTTACTGATAAGTATAGTATACTTCAGCAAGTCAGTACTAATAGTATGAAAAGTTTATAGTGTATAAACTAAAATTCCCCTTTTTTAGAATCTTTGTTACTTTATAATAGCTTGGTTGGCAAGTGTTCAAGGAACAAAACCATGTAATCTCCTACAACACTGAAACATCAATAAATTGAAGGGTTTAAAGTATTAACATATTCTCAATGTATGTAATATTAATAACAAATAACAAATATAAATAATAACAAATATATGTAATATTTGTTTATACTATTTTAAAACATCTTTTATTTCTTTTTGCCTTAGAAAGCAATTAATTTTATCTTGAAGAGAGTATTTGAGAATTCCCAATTAACAAATAATAACATATAGCATTTTAAAAAGAAAACAACTGGTTGCAAATGCCCTAATGTTCAAGATATTTGCTGATTTTTGTTCAAGATATTTGTGTCAATAAATTGCTTAACATTACAGCTCATTACAATCTATTGTCTTGTATTATCTATAAAAGTATATTTTCAATATATATGATAATAAATGAATTGCTTCATATTTTACTTCATGTAACTGGAAGTTACTATATTTCCTTAATACCATATCTAATAAATGACATTTAAGTATAATAAATTTGTCAATTTTATTAATATTTGCACAAGTATTGATAGTGTCCATGAAGTTATTATGACATAAATTTATATTATTCTAATGTCTAAAAGGTTATTGTGATAAGATAGGATACCTACTAATAATACAACAAACGGTCGGTGAACTTGCAATAGAAGTTTTTCTACATCTCAAGATTGTATAAGCTAGTTTTACACACATTTTGTGATACCATGCTTTGTTATGAAATTAATTGTTAAAATAAATATAATTATGTTCATCTGATAAACCTAATTAAAAAGATATACAAGATAGTTTGCTCGTAACTGTACATATTTTGATAATTATTATTGTTAAAAATTTATGATATATATATTGTTGTAATGAAATTGTCATTTTTGAGATTGTTAAGTCATCTCCTCTATCATGAATAGTTCATATTTATAATGTCATCAGGTTTTATGACTAATGTTGCCACATTAATGGACATATTTATCCTATAATATATAATAATGGTTTGGTTAAGTTTTATTATTTCACACTCGAAATTCATAGTATATGACCCTAATTTTTAGTTTTAATGCAACAATAAATGTTAGTAAAAATTCATCCATTAGTGAAATTCATATTTGTAATATTTTCTTCCCTATCTGTCCTTCCGGATTCCACACCACAATGTTTGGATGACGTCTTGCATAAAATTGACCAAGTATGTACTTTGCCTTCAATATGAATAAAATCTTTTTAGACCATATTCTTTCGCATTTTCTAGTTTGATAAGATCCAAGTATAAGATTTAGTTAACAGTGTTAAACCTAATATTTCTACTTTCAAGATAATACTAATAATCTGATAACAATAATTATCATTTACTTCAATTCAAGACCAAGACTAATTCATGAAAATATTCCTGTTCAAATTGACAGTGATATCACCATAATTGGAAAACCTTTAGAGTAAGGGCTATGAATTTTTCCAGCATCTTTTAATTTACGTTAATATTTTGGTATATTCATCTTGAACCCATGATATTCATCAAGTGGTCAAACTTATGTATATATATATATAAAGTCATAATACTTTGAAGGTTAAATATATTAAAGGTTGATGGTTAAACATGTTCTATGGTTGATTGCAACATGATTATTTGTAGATAGTGCCTATAAATTCCCTTATTTATTCAAATTGGTAATAAATGAGAACCAAGTTATTTTCAGTAAAGACCTGTATTCTTGAAAAATCTACACGATAATTCGTCTATTGTATATATAACTAATTTTTAAAGTATAAGTATAAATAAAAATTATATATATAAATACAAAAAATAATAAAATATATATAATAAATTTTTATGACAGTGGAAAAGACAATTAAAAAAAATCATAAAAGATAATAATAATATATTTCCATGAGACTGAACCTGAATGATTTCTATGGAATCAAAATTTCTCTTTATGTCTATTAATCGACTTCATTGTGAGCAGTAGATATGTTGCATATATAGAAAGATTGTATTTTTGTAGATATCAGAAGAATTTAATTTTTATTTCAGATATGGATCGAAAATATTTTTGGGCTTGGACAGACTTTCAAAGTTACGTCGACTGTATGTTAGTGTTCTCCGTAATTGGAGCGGCTATCACATACTTGTTAATTGAAGTCAGTCCATTTGTTGAGTTCATTGGGTTCCTTGCTGTATTTACGGAGGCCATGCTAGGCGCTCCGCAAATAGCCAAGAATCATCAAAATAAAAGTACAGAGGGGATGAGGTGAGTATTTTTTAAATTCATTCGCATTGGATATTTTATACTAATGCTGACTTAATTATGGGAGACTTGTTAGAATGAATATATTAGTTACTAGTTAAGTTTAAAAATAAATGGTTTCTACATAATATTAATAATATCTAAATACAGTGTGTGTTGTGTAAGCATAAAAAAATTTACCACAAATTAAAAAGAAATATTCATGTTATAGTATAAAATTAACAAATTATAAAAAAATGGTTTTAGCCCTTTACTATGGCTAAACTGGTGCCTAAATTTGTGAACACGTGTACGTTCGTGTTTTTGCACCCGAAACTTCTGTAATGTCACCAAATTTCTGTTACGAAAAAATTATAAATATTATACATATTACATTCAAGCAATCCAGGTAATGTGTTCGATTGGTGACCTCTATATATAAGTGAGTTCGGGCTCAATGTCTGCTCTGTGTGAACATATTTGAGCAAGTTCATCATATGGATATACCCATGGAGACTCTAAGACCAGTTCTGGCTATAAGACATCTTTTACTAAAGTTAAAGTGGTGACTTACTGGTGTCTTGATAAATGCCCATTCTTTTGTGGTCACCTATTATTGTAAAAGGTGGCCACTTCTTCAGTATTACACAAATTTTATTACAATAAAATTGTAAATGTTATGTTACATTAGGCTCAAGCAGTCCAAATAATTCACTATTGCTGTGTATAGAAGACTGGTTCTTTTTCAGCTTAGCATGTATTGTCTGTTATATATATTTAAAAAAGTCTAATAAACGCTAAAATAGAAAAGAGTGAGGTATTGCTAAGAACGGAGAACAAACTATATGTCATTATCAAAACAAATATAGAGCAAAAGTACGTATCTTTTGATTAGAGTCATTCGTTAGCAATAGAAACTTTGAGCTTGACATAAGAAAGCCCAAACATTGAAAGTTGCTCAAATGGATGTAAAAATGTGGAACAACATGCATATTTTTTTAATCTGCAGGTAGATTAAAACTGTCTGTAGCACACCGTTGATTTAATAATCGTTACAGTATTCGTTGATTATGTGATGGACCATCGATCAACCTCATTCAGTCATGGGTAGTAAGGTTCAGAGCTACAGAATCAACATTAAATAGGCCCAGGCCAGGACCTACACCATTGGTAGCCACGGATGAAAATGTCGAGCGTGTTATGGTTTCTGTCGTTGAAAATCCCCGTTTATCACTGCGTACACATTCATCGATATTGGGAATTCCGAAATCAACTTTACAGGTAATAATGCGAAAAAAGCCCAAGTTCCATCCATATAAAATTCAAATTGTTCAAGATTTACACGATTCTGACTTTGAATTAAGAAAAACTTACGCGGAGGTGAAGTTGTTGAGATTTCGTACTGATACCCGGATGGGCAACATATTCTTTAGTGACGAAGCTCACTTTCACATTGGAGGATATGTGAATAAGCAGAACTTTCGTTACTGGGATGTCCGCAACCCAAGACAAATGCATCAAGAGCCTTTACATATGCCTAAAGTAACAGTCTGGTGTGCCATGTCTGCATCTGCAATCATAGGGCCTTATTTCTTTGAAAATCAACGTGGCCAAACTGTAACTGTGAATTCGGAGAGATATGCCCAGATGTTAAATTACTTTTTCAGAGTAGAACTACAGAATAGTCCATCCTTCAACCAAAACACATGGTTCCAGCAGGACGGGGCCACAGCTCACACTGCTAATGTGTCCATGAATGCAGTGCGGCAGTTATTTCCAGAAAAAAACATATCCCGAAACGGTATCGTACCATGGCCACCTAGGTCACCCGATTTAAGCCCATGTGACTTTTTCTTATGGGGATACTCTAAAATCTGTTGTTTACAAAACACATCCGAGCACTGTGACACAGAAGATACTAGTCTTCAGAACTAAATTTTCAAAAAGAAAAACTGAACACCATGCAGTTGAAGTGCATTGATGTTCAAAATAAAAAAGCGAAAAATATAGTTTACCCTCCTCATTGGTCCGTTTTACTACTTTTTGAATGGCGACATATAATTTGAATGTCCTGCAAATATGCAAAAGATAAAATTGTTAAACATTAGAATGAATTCCACACATTTGTTTTGATGATGAATTAAATAAGAGGACTGCTTACAAATAGCCATATGACTATTAGGATATATATTCTGAAACAAATATATGAAGAAATTATTTTATCCATATAAGTCAATAAAATAGTATTTATATTATTGCAATAATAATTTATTTACGTAATAGTAACAGTAATTTATTAAAAACTTTGAGTACTTATTGCAAAAAAATAAACATTTAAAACTTATCCTAACCAACTCTACAAGATATTTGAAAAAGAAATCAGATTCGTGATTCTCAAGCCCGATACTCTTTCTGTGAGACCCACTGTGAGTCCTTACAATCTTAGGCTACAGTAATTTATTCAATTAGGTATTTGACATGACTAATAAAAAATATTTGAATATTGTGTAATGTAATTTAACACTTTAACAGCTGATCTCGTACATGGTACGGCACGACGCTGTCATGTTAGGATGCTGATCACGCACTTAGTATGTGACTGACTTTCATATCCTTTATTTTAAAATCACGTGCATGGTACGTGATTTGCGTGTAACCCTGGTTGAGCGTAATCCTTAAGCTACACCTGAACTACACACATGTATCATTCACTGACATATGGTGCGGTGTGTAGGCGGGGCGAACGAGTTCAGCCGGGCGCGGCACAGTGCTTCCACATCGTTAATGTGAGAGCACATCTACACATTTTTGCGCGAAATAGCATTTCTGCATGCATAATGATTAGTATGTCTCCTACTATTCATTGAATCGGAAGAGCATGAAGTGGTGGAAGAAAATGTTTTTCAATTTGTTAGCGAGGAATATGGTAAATGCTTATGTCATTTATAATAAGTGCATAACCCAATGAAGCCGCCCGTGATTCCCGCAGTTTCTGATGGATTGTGGTAATGAACTTGTGGAAACTGTATCAACTGATGAACCCGGACCCTCACACTTTGTTAACAAAAGCACAAGACTGGTGGGAAGGCACTTTCTGGAGAAGATACCAAGCTCCGAAATGAAAGAAAGGTGGCAAACTTTGTGCAGATACTATAAAAAAAAGCCGGGAAGCGTGGACGAAAAGAAACTGTTTTTTACTGCCCAGACTGTAACGTGCCTTTATGTTATAACACCCATTTTAAATTATTCTACACACGTAGGGATTATACGTGTTGAAAAGAAATATTTTTGTTAGTTTTTTTTAAATAAATAATTTTAATATGTTTTTCATTCTTATCCTCAAAATATATAAAACTATCGTATAAATAAAAAAAATAATTATGCATGTAACACAGATAGTTTTTTTTTTTATAATATCTTACAATATCGGCAACAATCGTGGCGTACTAGAGAAGGCACACTATAAAACGGTCGGTTGTCAAAGTGTTAATAGCCAAGAATCAAATAAGAATCGTGTTTAACTTCATTAAATAAAATAAAAATATCTTAGTTTAACAACTAGGCTATTGTTTTTTATATCTGTAGTTCGCAAGCAACATTAGATTGCAAGCATAGAAATACAAGTCAGAGCACACATGACGTCTAGACGTACTAAACAAGCAAAGCTTATGTCTCAAGTTGGATTTCATGAATTTTTGGACAAAATGGAAGCTGATTTCATGCAGGACGACACCGCCCACTTTCCGATAATTTGTTGTTAATGATAGCTAACTTCTCTGTTTCCGATCAGAATTCAGAAATGTAGACATTATTTAAAATCAAAATGTTAATTGTGTAATGTTACAAATTTTACTGCAATATCCATATGCTTTCTAATTTGTAGATCATGTATGTGATGTCCTTTCTTTGTGATTAGATTAAATATTGATACTAAGCATATCTATAATTGAAATATAATTCATTTTGATTATTAACTGATGATAAATGTATAGGTATCCCTCATGTGCATTTGCTTCTATTAAATTGGTCTTCGCAAAAGTAAATTTGTGATTTTCCTGACCAGTTGGGTCCCATCATGCTGTCACGACTTATTAGGAATCTTCAGATTTAGTGGCCCTTGCATTCATATAAAGATACTGCATAAGCCCAATAGGATGATGAAGCCAGTATAGATGAAAAATTATATATGTATATATACACACACACACACACACACACACATATATATATATATACATATATATATATATATACACATATATATATATATATATATATATATATATATATATATATATATATATATATACTAAGTTGACAAATCGCATGACTTATTATTATATATTATATATATAGGTATTTCATTGCTATAAGTACAATAAAAGAATTTAGAATGAATCAAACGCTTATACTTAAAATTGTCAACTACCCAATTGAATGTTAGGAATATTCAATACAAATTATATTGGTCTCAGTTGTAGTGAAGAAGATGGCCTTCATAAAAAAATAAGTGTGTTCTTTTATCGTGTAGAATGTGGCGCTGTGATATCACTACCTTCTTGACCTTGGTATGTGATGGTAATGATGATGCAGATACTTATAAACAGATTTACATATGTACTGCTTACTCTTACGTCAGTATAAGGGCAGGCCACATCAGCATGCATACACACATTTAATTCCTCATTCAACCTCATATGTTCTCTATGTTCTTCAACAAACAAATCAAGGAAACATTACAACATTTTTGGATATTTTTAAAAATGCCGTAACAATCTTAATAATGGTGATAAAATAAAAAAGACTTTGTTAGCTAGTTGTTCTAGTTTTCAAAAAGTTAGGCAGGTTTTTATTTTTTACGTTTCAAAAGATGTAAATAAAATTCAGTGAGAAAAATTTTTCAAAAATATTTAAAAGTTTCATATTCAAAGGTGAAATAAGTTTTTCCTTTAAGATTTATTTACCGATTTGTGTAGATTGCAAGCAGTCAAGTAAAAAGTAGTCTTTTATTTTAATATCCTGTAATTCCAGAACAAATCTTCGTGCAGAAAGTTAATGAAAAGTTAAGGAATGCACATTGTTACACGACAGTTTTGCAATAAAAAGAATGATGTGTCTGGAAATAAGCATTGTAAAAAGTATTATTTCAAAATTCACTTTTTTTTTATGTTTTACTAAAATCCCGATAACATTTAAGCTTCATTAATAATCATTTAATAAAATTTTAATGTTTTATCTTTCTTTTTTAACTTATAATATCACTTTTAAATGTGGAAAATTACAAGATGATTTTTTTCTTATTTTTAACGGTGGCCAAACTTCATTTCGGGAAAAAACATAAGTGAACGAATTTAACCTCAATTCGTACTTATGCATGACAGTACATAGCGTATTGAACAGTTTTTAAGGAAAATTAAATCAAAAAATAAAAATGTAAATAAAAGATGAAATAAGAAATTAAGTAAAATTAAAACAGATTAGAATTTAAAAATAATTATTACAAGACTGAATATAGATTTTTCAACTTATAAAGGCAATCTCCTCAGAGATCTTTACACATGTTGTGCATGTGTTGTGGTAGTGTTCGTAAGGAATACATAAAATTTTAAAAATATATTTATAACAAATTTCAAAAAAGAACAATATTTCTAATGTTTGTGTATGAAACACATGGATTAAACAAGAACAGTGCCTAAAAGAAAAAGCAATGTGTAATATATAATAATAATTTCTTAGTTATATAGAAATTGTTCTCAGTGATCTACTGATAATTTATACATGTACTTCAGTGTCAAGCCAGTATAACATACGATCTACGGAACTATTATTTTATAAATAAAAGGTAATTGTAGCTTGAATTGAATTAGATATTTTTAAAATACAATTAAAACAGCTTTATTAAAGGAAAAATCAAAAAAATTCATTAAGTTTGAAATAATGCTAAATGCCAAAGAAAGTGTAAAATGTTGGGAACATTTGGATTAAAAGTACAAATATTGAGAGTCGCATAAGCTATTGTGTAAATTTGAAGTTAGTTGTTACAATATAAATTAGAATGAAAAAGTTGCTTTTGTGGCCAAGCCCCAAATATTAGTGCTTCCATACAAAATGTTTTGTATGGCTTTTACTTCAACGGTATTTTTTAGACATAATATTTTAATTAATATTGCTTAGTTTAAACAGTATTAATTAAAATGTTATGTCTGATAGAAATATTTGCAGAAATAGATAATTTCTATGAAATTGATGTATTTATGAATATCAAACTGCAAAGAATTAATCTGGTTTCCATCTGGGATATGCTTATAAATTTAATGGAATTTAAATTTTGATTCAAAAGTGTTTTTAGTGATATAAGTTATTTAACTACAGGTATAGAATACGAGTTTAAAGAATTTTATATTTCAGTCCTGATATTTATATAGCTGTAACAATATTTTCAATTTGAATAAATACATTCTTAAAGAGTTATTTAGCATCTAAATTTTAAATTTAAATATAGCGTTAATGAAATATTATGTAATACTATTCACATTAACACTTTTAATTAAGTAGACGATTCCCCAGTCATTTAAGTAAAATTGTAATATTGGGTACAGAGACAATTAGCTAATATCAAATCATGCACACTGCACGCGACGTATTGTTAGACAGGACAATTCATGGAATTGTTAGCCGCCATGAGACCATTTATACAAGTGGAGTATGAGTGGTGTGGTGGCTGTATCGATGTGAATAGAATTTATGAGACATTCAATTTTTATCCATTTACTTTTATGATTGTATTTTTATTTAAATTTTGATTTATTGTTTTAAGACATGATGAATTTTCACTTTGAACAAACTGTGTATAATAAATACATATACAGATGTTATCCGATTTAGGGAAGTTATGTAAAGAAGGTATTTTTATTTGTGTGTTTATATCATGTTATTGGATTACTTTTTATACTGTTTATACTTTTTGCCAAAACATATTTACATAAATTAAAGTAATTATGGCACTATTTTAATTCATTAAAATTTCAAGATCCAAATTATTATAAACAATAAATTTACAAAATATTCGTCTTTTATAGGTTTATTGAAATGTAATTTGAAGGTTTTCTATACAATACATTTTAGTAAAGTCAATATAATATAATGTTGTATACTTGATTCATATACAGAAAACAAGACAATTGTAGTGCCTTTAAATTTTTTATGACAATGGCTGTAGATAAATGCACTCGACTCCATTCTTCCAAAATCTAATTCCATTATTTCATAGAAGGTCAGAAAAGCATAAATTACTATAAATTAATATTTAAAATAAACTGTATAAAGAAGGGTTCTGAGGAGAATTTTTGGGGGTGTCAAGGAAAACGGTATTTGGCGAAGATGTCTTAACTCAGAAATCTATTGGTTGTTTGAGGAGCCTGATGTCATAAAAACCATCAAAATCAAAAGAATGAACTGGGCTGCCCACGTATCTAGAATGAAAGATAAAAATCCAGTAAAGAAAGTTTTCATCGCAAAACCTCTAACAACTCATAGAAGAGGTAGACCAAAATTACGATGGATCGATTCAGTGGAAGAAGATTTTAACATTCTCAGGATAAAGAACTGGTAAACCCAGGCGAAGAGTAGAACCTCCTGGAAGAATCTCCAACAGAAGGCCTTGGCCCGCCCTGGGCTGTAGTGCCAAATATGATGATGATGTGTAAATGAATGATAAATATAGAATGTCATTCAGCATTTCAATTTTTGTACCTTTAAGATTGGTACTTGAGATTAATTTGAAAATAAATGCTCAAAGTTATAAAGTCAATTCTTCAATTAATCGTTCCCGTAATCCCAACCCTACACAACACCATTTATTTTTTGTTGTCTATCAAGGGTTGTGGAGGTTTGAAGTGCTATTGTGAGGTTGTATTCTTTTGATTTGATATTGACTTCGGTAATCTCATCAGCTACAATTAAAAATTAACCTATGTATTTTAAGTTGAATAAACCAAAGTAGGGAAGTTCTCTTTTTAAGTAAATAATAAGGACTATGACATTGAAAGTAATGAGGAATATGACATTGAAGTAAATAATGAGGAATATGACATTGAAAATCAATATAACACTTATATAATTTGGTTTGTTGATGTACACTCTATGACATATACTGTAGACAGTGGGCATTCTCCAGCCTCTCACTGTTGCTGTTGTATATAATTTCCATATTAAATAAATTAGTTATAATTTCCATATTAAATAAATTGCAGAAACCATTGTGTTTGACACGAATCAACATTATAAATGCCTACAATTATGATAAAAAGTATTGTAACAAAATAAGAAATTATTTAACTTTGTAAATTTGTTGCACTAATTTTTGATATATTGACTGTCCTACTGTAATTGTACACTTTGTCTTTACTGGATATAAATAAAATCAACGTACCTGTATTAACCCCATTCTTTTTGATAATGCATTCATAACAGCTTGTGGAAGCGATCACCTTCGTAAATTGAAAGATATACGCTCATATACTTTTAGCATATTACCGTGCCGTAAGACTCCCTACATTGCTTCTTTTGAATTTTATTATAATGTTTACATTTTTTTTTCAGTTTGAGTATGGTAGTGATGTGGACTTGTGGTGATATATTCAAGACAATATATTTTCTAGTCAGAGAAGCACCGCCCCAATTTTGGGTTTGCGGTGGACTTCAAGTTACCTTAGATGCAGTTATTTTGCTTCAGGTAAGTGATATTACTCTCTTCTATAGTTTTGTTCACTCTTAATAATGTTTATTATTGGCATTGTAATTGCGTAACAACCTTTTCTTTGTATTGCAATCAAAACATTTTTAAGTTATTATTAAACATCACTGATGGTGTGGAAATGAACTTTTTACTGAAAGACACTGCAATGCTTTTGACGCTACAACTATTTATCCTACATACATATCCCAATTTTACGCAATTGCCATTAGGTACAAAATATAGGTACAATAGGCTATTTGACATGATTTTTTAAATTGTTCTATTTTGCATTATAAGCATACTACATTTATATTTCCAGGATATATGCCGTATTTTTGATATAAATCACTTTTAAAGTTTGAATTTTCGAACCAGCGCTAAAAATGCAATTTCTGTAATGGCGGCTAGCATGACGACATACGAAATATAAACATAAATAGTTCTACCCGTTGAAGGGGATTATTATTTATTTTCATATTAAAATGGTGTATATATGGTGTGTAGCGCCATGATGTACAAATACGTCTATAAAAAGTCCACACAAAGTGTTTGTTTTAGTGTCAACAAATCCTAAAAGACAAAAAAAGTGGCTGCAATTGGCCCGAAAAGATCTAAACAGTATTATAGCTCATTCAAATGTTTTTATTTGTGAGATTGTTACGATCTAAGTAATATTTGTGTTTTAAATATTATTATCAATATCAATACCTATAAACCAAAAGAATAAGAACATTACATTTTGGTATGAATGCTTTTTACTAGTCTGTGACGTCATCTGATTTTTAACCAATAACGGGTGTTTGCGACGCTGATTGAATTTCAAAAAATATTGTGATTTCTTTGTTTTTTTTTACAAAATATAAACTTAATCTTGCGAAAATGAAAAGCAATACGCTTATTTACGTTACAATCTAATAGGATGACCCCGAATTGTGGTATATTTTCAATGTTGTCAAGTAGCCTATTAACAGCTTATTTCCCATATTGAGATAAGATCTTAACAATAGTTTATATCAAAATGTCATGGAAATAAGAAATTAATAAAGTGTGACTATACTGAATTTTTGTGTACTAGGTTCTTTTTACACTAATATCGAACCAATAAATTGTACTCCAGAATAGATTCATAACCCGTCAATTGTTAAGTTTTTCCTAAAATCCTGTTGAAAATTTGATTCAGAGATTCTCGTGGTTAAATTGTTCCACACATCAGTAAGATATATAAATTTTGAAGAAAATGCAATTTTATTTTCTATGCCATATAATTATAAAAAAATATTGAGCCTTGTATTCTATGCACTTTTTAAGCATCCATACTTATTTTGTGTGTTTGAATGTTATTTATGTGTTTATTTCTTTTCTAGATGTTATGGTTTTACAGAGTTAAGATAGACTCCTACTGTTTATGAAGTTTAATTAATTTAGCATCGTTTCTTCCTGGAATGTGTGTTGAAAAAATTTTGTACTGATTTGAGTTGTTACAGGCCACCGAAGTATTTAATTGTACGTTTCTAAATACATATATTTATAAATATGTCGTATGCATGTGTGTCTTCGCTGTTATTATTTTTAATTTCTTAGCCAAATTTAATTTTCTTTATCACATAATCAGAAACATTGATTCTTTATTAAGCTTCTTCTACTGGTGAAGGGTTATAATAATAATGTGACTTGTTATTCATTTGTTTTTATTTTATATAACCAAGAGTCAGATTCAGATCAGTCAGATTACATTACAGAGTTAAATTGCCTAACTGAATTATTTCTTACAGTATATTTTCAATTACTGCAATTACTTTATGTATTATTCTAAAACACTTGTATTTTTTATAGGGAGGTATATGGAATTCTTTGAACAATAGGATATTAACAATATGAGATAGACTGAACATTATCTTTCAAAAGAATATTTTCTGAATATAAGTATTATCAATACTTATAATAATATTGAATATATTTGGCGTTAATTTTGAAGAAATTCATTATTCTCAATTAAATGAAACTACGTGATGTGGTATTATTTCTACTTTCTTTAATTTCTTTACCACGACCAGGTGGGATATTAGCAAAGATCTTTGCTAATATCCCACCTGAAGATGTTGTAATACAACGAAACCTAGGTCGTGGTAAAGACATTAAAGAAAGTAGAAATAATACTACATCACGTAGTTTCATTTAATTGAGACTTATAATAATGTTTACACAATGTTTAAAAAACAAATTTTTATTTTTAAACTGAATTTAAATTTATTTGTTAAAATTATTACATTATCTGGGCTATAAGATTTTGAAGACAGATTATTTGTAATCTCTCATTGCCATTATTCTTATAATTGAATAATCACAGCAATACACTTGCACCTGTAATAGATATTATCTATGTAAGAACATAAACTACTAAATATTAGAAACTTATAATTAAATTCACATTAAATTAAAATATAAATATGGTATGTTAAAATTGATCTGTATCACAGACATGTGTCTAGAGGGGACTTCCAAGGTATCTGATATCACCTGGAACTCTTCTAACTTAAACTGAATACAATTTTTTAAGCAATTCAATCGCTTCAAAAAAATTATTAAGAAAGATTTTAATGATATTCAATGAGCTCCAGGGTTGTCTGGATATATGGAACTACTCCCTAGATGCCTACTGCAATAAATTAATGTAACTACTCCTGTATATAACCATCACCTAGTCTCACTTTACATTTTGTGTTAGTCATCACGCCACAAAATGCACTTTGCTAAACATTTCACATTTCGTTATTAAAATATAATATTAAGCAGTCCTTGGATTACTTTACTGTTATACAATTAATTTCATGTTAATTAGTAAAATATATAAGATACTCAAAAAATCACATTTATATAGGGAAAAATGATTACATTTTCTGTATGTGCAAATTGTTGGAAATGGTTTACTTTAAATATGTGGACAAATCACTGGAAACTGATTGCTTGTTAAAAAAAATTGGAAATTGTGGAAATTAATGGAGCCATATTTAAGTGAAACTATAAAGAGATTTCATAATTTATCATTGTATAATTATGAGAGTCATAATGTTGTTCTCTATAAACAGAAACTTGGAATATTAAGCAATGTCTTGAAATACAAATTATGTTTTATTCAAATTCAGTCATTCAAAGTAAATAATCAGTCATTAATAACTATTTTACTTCTTGTTACAGAGAGTGACTTGTTTTTTATTTAATTTATTTAATAAGTTTATGGTGTTTCAGGTATGGTTATACCGTCACAAAACTGCTGCTGCAAGGCGTGCACGTAGAGGGGACTAGCAGTGGACCGAAACAGACTTATAGCAAATAACGTCTTGCCATCAAATGGAGCAAGTCTGCTCCCCGTACTCGACAATGTATACCAAAAGTTTCAAATCATTTATTTTATATATTTTGAAGTCGCCAATCAAAGCTTGCAGCTTTGATTATCGAAATTTTATTCTCAGTGGTTATTATTATAGGTAGTACTTGGATATTTTTGGCTTACATATTATATTTGGGGGCAGTATTGATTTCTTATTAGAGTTAGGCCGCAAATTCAGAATACATGTAGTAAGGTGTCATTTTGAGTGTACTCGCTGGTACACTTAAAGTATCAAAATGCATAAAGGTGTATTTGATAGAGCGTTTCTGGTCTGGACGCTGTCCAAAGCACTTGTCGTTGGACGGCGGTCAGTATGCTAAATACTCCATTCTAGCAAAAACTATAAGTATACACTGCATCGGACTAACAAAACGATACTTGAATGCCCGACTGCACGCATTGCTATTCCGAATTTGCAGCCGTAGGCATGCTTGAAGTCTTTTGTATAATATATATATATATATATATAAATATGTATATATATATATATATATATACATATATATATATATATATACATATATATATATATATATATATAATGTATATATAATATATATATATATATATATATACAATCTGGTAAAACTGTCATGTTACTGGTGCTAAAAAGCGTGAGTATTATAGAAGCGAGGATAAAGAGTTAACCTAAGTCTTTACATGTAAAGTTACATTAGGGTTCTGTGGTATTAATGAGCAATTTCTATTACAATAAATGTTGCATATCAAATATATCGCAATTGTAATGTTTGAAGTGACTTCTGTTATAATTAAATATGTTAATAATTTTTGTCTAATAATACTTAGGTTTTTGTCATTATTCTTTCAATAAATCTGGCTATGCCCATGTAGATAACAGTATTTATGTCATCAACTGATACTGCTGCCCAAATATTTTACGAGTGATTTTGGAACAAATTGACATTCCAAAGAATGCCACAGTTAATGACAAATTCGACGGTATACATCCAAAGTCTCTTTAGAATTTCACAGTATGAATTGTGATATGATGTTAGTTTTAAGGTTATTGACAGCTAAAGTTTTCCATGAATGTGCTTCGCAATTACATTATGTGTTGTTACATAGTTAACATAATGAAATATCTAGTTTTATCTGAAATGAGTTTGAAATGTAAGTGAAAATTATAAAAATCTCACAGCTGTTTTGTATTCTATGATTAATCTTAGAATTACAAGAAGAGATAATTCCATTGCTCGAATTGTGTTTCCATAGAGGTCTAATAATGAAACATATTTGTTGATTAAAACAATTTAACAGTACTTTAAAGTGTTGACATATTGAACTAATAAAAAGTTCCATTGTAGTATAAGTAAACAAATATATACTAGCTATTTAGCTATATATAAAATGCCTTATTGGCAAATAAAAGAACTAAAAATAAAAATGCAATGCTTGAAAAAACTGATTTACTTCCATTAAAATATTTAAATATTTTTCACAGTATTCACATTTGAAGTAAGTGTCCATATATAAACCATAGTTAATAGATCTGTATGTTATACAATGCCATCTTACTTATGAGACGATATTATAATATTGTCTATGATATCTAAACATTTGGAACCTGTAAAAGTTTCTGTTTGCAAATTTAGTAACTTTTAACAATAGAATTGTGTCAATTAGCTTAATTTTAAGAATTAGACATTTATTGATGAATAAAAAGTAGTTTTAGCTTGAATTGAATTAGATATTTATAAAAATACCGATAGAACAGCTTTATTAAATGAATAATTAAAAATTTCATTAAGTTTGAAATAACGCTAAATGCCAAAGAAAGTGCAAAATTTTGGTAACATTCGGATTAAAAGTACAAATATTGAGAGTCGCAAAAGCTATTGTGTATATTGGAAGTTAATTGTTACAATATAAATTAGAATGAAAAAGTTGCTTTTGTGGCCAAACTCCAAATACTGTGTTAGTGCTTCCATACAAAGTGTTTTCCATGGCTTTTACCTTAACAGTATTTATTAGACATAATATTTTAATTAATATTGCTTAAACTCTGATAGAAATATTCGCAGAAATAGATAATCTCCATGAAATTTATGTTTATGAATATTAAATTACAAAGAACACACCTGGTTTCCATCTCTGATATGCTTATAAATAAATATAATTTAAATACTTGATTCAAGAATGCTTTTAATAATATAAGTAATTTGGCTAAAGGTTTAAGGAATTTTAGATTTCATTCCTGAAATTCATTTATGTAGCTGTGACAATATTTTTAATTTCAATTTGAGTAAACATATTCTTAAAGAATAATTAACGTCTAAATTTTAAATTTAAATATAACATTTATGAAATACTGTGGAATAGTATTCACATTAGCATTCTTTTAATCAGGTAGATAATTTCGCAGCCATTTAAATAAAGTTATTATATAGGCTATAGAGAGAATGAGTTAATATCATATCATATTGACTAAATTATGTTAAGTAAACAAAACATATCATAAGTATGGTCTTATGTAGTGTGTTATCATATTCAAAGTTTAAAATGCGGGTAAATTTTTTTTGTTTTGACTATCCTTAACGATGTCAACAATGGGTATTTCAAAATAAATGTGACTGATTAGTTATCGCAAGTTTTGACTCGGGTCAGTGTTATTAAAGTGAATTTGTTCAAGGAAAGATTAGAATTTTTATTCACTGGCTTACTGTGTTATTCCTTTTGAATACATTAATTATTTACAATTGCTACGTTATGATATAATTTTTTCAAATGTTAAATTCAATTTGAAATATGTAAATTTGCAAGAGAATACTTCAGAAAAATTTTACATCTTAACATGAAAAAGTTTGTATTAACTAGTATTGACATTCTCATTTTTAATAAGTTTGCTAATAATTTTATCAAAACTATTTATCATAACTTACCTTAAAAATTAACAGATTTTTAAAAACATCTGTATATACAGTGGTAAAAATAAAGTAATAATAATTATTAGTTGTCATTAAATTACACTTGTAACCACATTGAGATGGTATAATATACTTGCCTCGGAACTAACAGAAGGGCTTGTCACTCTCCTTACTGTGTCACATGGAAATGGGTTACCTGTGAGTTTAAGAAGTACGGTGTCAGCACTTAAGTGCAAAATGGCCCTACATTGTAGTTACCATAATGGCGTAAAAGTACAGCAAACACCATGAATAAATAGAAAACATTTATCTTATTTTTTTTTCATGTCAACAGTTTGTTTTTCATAAACAATATAAAAAAAATATTGGTGTTATGTCACATTGTAGATGCAAAAAAAATAAATGAAGCTATGTCTTAAGCAATACTTTACAAGAAAACCTGCAATACTGCTATAAAATTCTTGAAAGCTGTTTTTTAAGTTATGTTAATAATTAATACCAGTAAGTCTTTTATGTAGTACTTGTTTGTTCTAGTCTTCTATTCTTACTATGGCTATAGTAAATTGAAACTTTTGTGTAATATATTTCAAGACGTTATATGGAAAGTAGGTATAATTCGTAAGTCTGTTTTCTTTAACAAAAAATTTTCTTCTAATCGTCAGTTGTATTATTTGTTTATTATTTACTCTGATTACAACAAAATGGCAATGTCGTCGCTTCCTTAGGTATAATTATTTAGAGCAAATTAGAATGTGAACGTTTATTTGTAGTGACATTATTTTTTGTCAGATGGGCTATTTGATAAAGTGAATGCTTTTAATTTACTGGATAAATTATTAGTGAGATAGAATTATATCCTTCTTGTTCGTGTGCTATATTATAAATATGTAGGTAGCTAATAATGTTTTGCTATATATCAATTTGAATATTTATATGAGATTACCATAATGTAATGTGACATAAGGTTCTGTCCTTTTGAGAAAAATAATATTATTGGTGTAATAAACATTTATTGTTGAAAAAATATATATGTATATATTTCATCTATTTATCTACATCTCTCACGGGCAGAGATGATAGTAAATAAAGATTCGTATTATAATTTTATTTAAGAGTATTTTTGTGTATAGTGTCCAGTGTCAATTTATTTGACTAAGTAAATCGTGTCATTTTAATTTGAGATTTAATAATTTTAGCTTAAGTATATTTTCATGTCGTTTGACAATAAACAAGTCGGCCATATTTGAATATAAACAAATCTAGTCTTGCTTTTTTGTTTTATGCATATAATAATAGTTATCGTTTTTATAAATCTGCCATTTTAATTCTTTCATCTTCAGCAAAGTGATTTGCAAAATTTGTTTTTAAAATTTATATGTTAGATTTCAATTATTCAAATTATGCACAGTAACTATGAATCATTTCTCAGGTACATGTATTATTAAATATTTTGTCAGGCTTTCATTCAGAATTAGGAATATTCTCTTTCTAAATGGCTTGGAACAAATTAATATTCTCAAATCATTTTTTGACATTTTTTCTATATTAACTTAGAAATTACTTCATTTAGGTGTATTTTTAAAATTTGTTTTCAGTTTAATTTAAACTGTAGAATTTCTATTATCCCATTGGCATTTTTTTTTAATTCCTGTCACTATCCTATTATTGCTGAATTTAGTCCTAAGATGAAAAAAACTAGATTAAGTTTTGCTAAATATTGTATTATCAAATTCTTTTAAAATATTTTATTATAAATTTAAGTAATTCTTGGATTCAGTGAATATAAGCATAAAAAGTTGTTATGAACAATTTTGATTCAGAAATTTATATACCTCTATCTAAATAAATATTCTTTTAAAAAACTATTTTGCTTGGTGCGTGATATGTTTAAGGTGCAGCCATAAAGCCATTAGCTGGGAATGCACAATTCAAAGAAGTTAAATTGCACGGAATTTTTAAGATAAAAGTCCCAAATTTTGGTTCTTTTTAATGAAAGTGCAAATCAAATTTAAAATGATAGTGCACAAATCAAAAATTAATATTTCTTTTCAATAACACAGAATTCAAGAACATAGTACAATACTAAGATATTGGATTATTGAATATTTTAATAGTGACGTATTAATTAAATTAGTGTTATCTTTTTTTATTACCGTTAGGAAATTTTCTTCTGCGACTATCACCTTGCCTGTAACAATGAAATTTAATACAAATTAGGGTTTAATATTTAATTAACATAATGAGATTTGAGTTATCTTTGACTTGGGCAGTTATTTAGGAAAATTTATTTAAATTTTAAGTGGAAAAAATGACATTGGGATGAAATTGTGTTTTTTAGTTAAATATTAAGTGTTGTGCAAATCAATTATTTAAAGCATTCCACCAAATAATTATTTTGTTATGCTTTTGTCGATTTGGTGCATTTTGTTTTTCTTTTATTATATAAATATTTGTAAATGGAAGATAATGCATGCAATAATAATAATAATGTTGTGAATATTTTTTATTAGAAATATTTTATATTTTGTTATTTACTAAACAATAATGTGTTTGTTTGAAACTTGTATTTGTTTAAATTAAGTGAAATAAAAATAAAAATGTTTTTATAAGATAACTAAATTTATCCTCTATACTTTTATGAAATATCAATTACGCATACAGTATGTTTGAAAAATATTTGAACTAAAATATGGGTAATTATCCTCCTAATAATAAGCAACTGTCATAATAATACAGTCAGTCACTAGAAAAATGATCTAAAATGCCACTTTCAGATCATGCGAAGTTGCTTAAATTTTTAAATAAGCAATATTCAATAACGTAATCCCTAATTAATCTATATATACATGTGTGTGTGTGTGTGTATATATATATATATGTGTGTGTGTGTGTATATATATATATATATATATATATATATATATATATGTATATATATAATCGGACAAAGAAAGACACTATTCGTTGGCTACAAAAGAATAAATTATCATTGAAATAAAACGTAAAACACACCCTTTTTTAATTGAGTGCAAAAAAAATATTACACATACCTCTTACTTACTTGCCTGGAGTGCGGTTAGTACCCGCAATTACAATACCTTGGCAGCTGTTCCCGAGTTATTCCCTAGAGCGGTGCTGATCAATATGTGCAAGTATAGTGTATACAAAAAAGATGACAAATAATGAAGACTTACTATTTTCTGAGAGAAGAAATAATTATGAATCATTATTTCCACGAGTTATTCTTTTTCAATCTTCTAAAAAAAAGTAATCTTTTAAATTTTAACAAGAATAAAGTATTTTTCAGTCGAGAAATGACATCTTTCTTTGTACGACACTTATTCTCGGACATCGTGTGTATATATATGTGGCAAAGTTAGGCATAAAGTGAAAGGGATAAGGGGAGAAAAATACGATTGCGTCATTGCAAGGCTTGTATTTAGAGGCTTTTTAATTTATCTTTAACTGGTTTTTGAACATGTTTATAAAAGTAGATTGCGATTCGTGCAGTTAGCGTCAAGAGAAATTTCTGTAGTTGTAACATTGAGTGATTTGCTGTTAAATGTTGTGGAATGTTGTGTTATCACTTTGAAAATACTCAGTGTATAGTAGTGAGAATCTAGAGGTATATTGAAATAAATTTGATAATGTGGTAAAATTTTCATATGCTAAAGAAATATGAATTAATGTAGCTGTAAGTTCGATAATTATTACCAGAAGCATGTGGTATCCTTTAATATTTTTGATTAAAAGAACACTAATTTTCCGTAGCGAATGCCAGTCACATTGCGTCATTTGTTGAATTAAAATATGCCACAATACCTTGGTAATGCAAAAGCAAACTAATGACTAGGAAATTAATTTATTATCGATTCATTTTAAATAGTATAGTTATCATTATTGAAAATACTCAATGCATTGAAACAAGAAATTGTTGCTTTCATACTTTTAGGAGTAAAAGAGTATTATATAAAGGCCTTACATGGTATACCATGATTGCCGTCCATACAGATAACGTACAATTATCTTGAAGATATCTTTCATTAATCAAGTTTTTTTCAACAATTTTGTTAAAAACATAATTTTACATTGACACAATTTTTAATCAATGCAGTAACTTCATATATATATTTATTTATTATCGCTGATCTAGATGTGTGTATTTGTAAAATTGTCCATTTTTATATTATGATGCAAAGCTGTATAAAAAATTATTACACATTTTCTTTATTTGTTAATGATATAAGTAAAAAGCAAGTTTTGTTCAAAAAGTAACCATAGTTATTTTACTTCTAGAAAAGTTATACTTAAGCAGATATACGGTATAATATTTAGACTGCCAATCTAGTCATTAAGTCACAGAGTTCCCCTGTAATGTTCTAGAAATTTATGGCACTAAACTTCTTCAACCATATTCTTAAATAATTATTCAAACTGCCCTGAAATTTTAAATAATTTTATAAAATTATGCCAGAAAATTTGTATGTTTATTAAGGTATTCTGTAAGCTTAAGTCTGCATATAGTAAGCTCTGTGCGTAAGCCATATCTTGTAGTAAACAGCACATTTAGATCTTAGACCAATATTCAAATTTCAATGATTACAGTATTAATTTCTGATAATTTTTCAACAGTTATACTGAATGTTATTTTGTTTGACCTTTGTTAAATGTGTTCTTAAATATATTGTTTGATACTGTACATTCTGCAGGGATGCGCAACAGTGAATTGTTTTTTTTTGTTGATCAAAATATCATGGTTTTTCTTGATTATTTTCTCTCGTAGCTGACGGTCTAAAAATTTCAAAAACGGTAAGAACCTAATGTAATTTAATGAATTACATCATTTTCCATATTGAAATCAGAAATTTAGGAAACAAACAAACGGAGGAGCCTTTTATATCTGTCTTTACATATTTGGGATTTTTAATCCTATAATTAAGACACCTTAATTGTTTTAATATTTTAACCTTAATTTATATCTACTAGTTTGATTTAGTTCATATGGTGTTAGCTATTATAAATATTGGAGCTGTTCAAGTAGATTTTAATTTTTGATACATAGTGCAGGAGGAAATGTTCAAAATACACTGCTGGGGAATAAATGCAATTTAGCATCAATGAACATTTCACTATTTGGTTATTAAATGAAAAATGTACATACATTCTCCAATAATTTTGTTTTAACATCCCTTAGCTAATAATTTGAGAGACGCGACCCAAGTTCTTGTTTGTAATTACTTTTCTTACATAATGTGTGTAAATGTTGATTCCAGAGTTATTTCAAAATGTTTTATGGTAAAGGAGCAAATATTGATTTTCAAAAAATATAATAATGATTTAATAAACATTTGGAGCATAATTTTTTATCAAAAGTTGTAATGGGTTTTCGTAATAAAAGAAGTTGCTTACCTTTGCAATTTAATCTTTCAATTTATTAACATCATATAATAAACTAGCACAAATCTTTTGTATTTTAAACTTTACAGTAAAATTTCATGTGTCACATTATTTTCTTAAAGTAATAATTTGTATTTCTGTTATGTGATTTTGATGATTTATTTTCAACTGTGTAATCATTTCATTTCAAAAAATAAGTAGCTAAGGCGAAAGAGTTTATTTTACAATTTCACTTAACCAATATGCCTTAGTACAAATTGTTCACAATTGATATGTAAATGAACTTAGGTTTCTAAGTGACGAATATTATTATCATATGTTAAAATATTATATAGAATGAGATAATGGTTGTACATATTTGTACATTGTATTAATTTATTTATAACTGAATTTGAAGAAATATATTATTTAAATGAAGCATTACTATGTGTTTTATTTTACCGGTTGACTGTACAGCTTGCTTGAGGAAAGTAGACAAATTTTATAATTTTTTGTTAAGATCTAATAATTTTTAACCATAATAAAGTATGAGTATATTGGATACTAACTTGTCCAAGAGTGTGACAGGTTACGAGTATGAACCTATTACATGAAACATTTTCTATTTCATTCTATCTTAAGAGGAGAGTTATATGATGTACGGAATGGCAGGCGTATATCTGTAGTAATTACTTTGTTTCATTTGCTCTTATAGTGGTTGAGTCATCATGAACAGAGACAGAACACAAACATATTTTGTAACAGGTATCAGGGGAATGTCATACGCTTGTATGTCCGTTTTATGCAGATACTTCGTACTCGTACGAATTACAGTATATAAGTCCTATAATAAAGTATGGTTTTAACTCTAAATTTTTCCTGGATTAAATTCTTGCCCAACTTACAGCTTGGTATACGTTGGCAACACGTTGAACAACAAAATAGAATAGAAAGATAGAGAAATCTACTAACCTACTGTTGTATACTTGAAAGATCAATCTACTGTTATGAACAATGCATTTTAGCTTACTGGATGCTTCTTGGCTTATATTCGTTTGCACTATACTCATTTCAGTTGCAGTTTACTTCAATTTTTAATGACAAAATAAAGGTTACAAAAAATTAACCAAAAAAATTAGTCTTTAAAGATCTTGACTTTAATTTACTTATTTATTTAATTAAGCTTCACTATATTTAAATTAAAATATTACACAGTGTTATATGACCAAACACCTAGTGACAAAACAAAGTATAGGAAGATTTCTGTGAAAAATGGATGTTAAACTAACCCTTTTTAGATTTCAGTGCTACGAATTTAGAAGCGGATTCGTATCATGGGTGCATGGGGAGGTTTTGCAGCAAAAAATATTTATTTTCATCACAAATTTAAACACATAAAACCGTGGGTGCTGTGTTTTCTGAGCGAAATTGGTTAAGGTATTGAAAGGAAAGAAATATTGAGACTTACTTGAATTCGTAC
The DNA here is from genome assembly GCA_039881145.1 of Druceiella hillmani. Lineage (NCBI taxonomy): Eukaryota > Metazoa > Arthropoda > Insecta > Lepidoptera > Hepialidae > Druceiella > Druceiella hillmani. The sequence goes on from JAYKKI010000008.1 coordinate 31,753,201, forward strand.
AATTGTAACAGATTTTATCAGATCAACTTGCTATTTTCGAAATTATTTCGAGAAAATGTCATAGTGTACAAGAATAAGAAAAACAAGATTTGAATTGTTTTTAAATCACTTACTGCCTACAAACATATGGTATCTTCAAATCTCAATTTTTATAGTAAATACATTAATTGAAATAAGATATTAAAAATTTTATAAAAATAACATAAATATCGTGATATACAAAATCTAAAGGACCTGTCAGTAATTTTCTAAAATTTTTCTCTAAAAGCCTCTTTTGTACAATTAAATATAATTTTCACAAAATATTTTCTTCCTTGTATGAAAAATAATTGAAATTAATTACAAGAAGCCAAATGAGGACTAAGTATATTTGTATGGAAAAAATTATTTTATTCATATGGAACTTCACGAATAAAAAGCTCGATAAACAAATACCTGCCATAAGTAAAGGTAAAAATATTAGTGTTTTTTTAATATTTTACAACATATTTTTGAAAATTTAAAAGTAAAAACCCTTTGCATGTTTTATAAAAAGTCTAAAGCATGTTCGTATAAAAAAATCGTTTAACAATAAACAATTTTGGCTGATTTCTAATTTCTACAATATTGCAAGTAACATCCGTTTTAAAATTTGTTTGTGCAGCCGTTCACTATCTCATATCCTTATATTCTCTCTTGAGTACTTTTCAGGGTAATATTGATTGAAGTCTCTATACTTCCTTATTCGATCTAACTATAGAGCAAGTGATCATCATAGCCATCATTTTCTATTTAGCTCAGTACAGCGTTTCTAGATTATATGTCTTCTTTACTCAAACCGCAGGAAAAGTAATCAAATAAGGGTTAATCTTTATTAATCAATTATAATATTGAATTTTTCGAAATTCTGTCCTTAATATAGTACTCCAAAAACTTATTTGAAATTTCAACTGAAAGATGACAATACAAACAATCTATATAAACAATCTACAATATTGGCATATTGGCGATCTACCCTCACTATACCATGAGCTACAGATGGCGTCTATTATGACACGTAGTTATCACCAGAGATCGCTGTATAATGGCCGTATACGTTTAACTTTACCACCAATTCCTTGGCGAGATTCTATCATCAATTCGAGATCTGTTTGACCACTCCCTGCCATGAACAAGTGATAATGTTTTACATGATAGGTTCATTAAGTTTAAAGAGTGGTAATATTCTTATATTATGGACATAATAACTTTATCTGTTTTAATACTTACATAAAGAAATTAGTGGTCCAAAATAGGTTTTCGTAGAAAAAATAACAGTCAGTATAATTAACAAAGTATAGTCTTTTATAGAATTGTTATAGCAAAAAAATATAATTTTTTATCATTATTGAAAATATTTTTTTCATTGTTAAGTTATTCATAACTAACGTGACCATTTATTTTTTTTGCCAGAGCGGGACATCTGCGTAATTATATGTATATTAAAAAACATTTTTAGCGTTTTACAAGTTTTTTATTATAGAAGATAGATAACACAAAATAATCAAACCACTAAACACAAAATAGTAAACAAGTAGGCACGAATTACTAAGCCCCAGTAGTGGCGTGACTTCTAAGTCGTATTTTTATATTTGTCGGCTGAACAAATTTTTTTCAAAATATCAGGTCTTGCTTTTAGATAAGTGTGGAACTCAGTGCATGATTTATTTATATTTATCTTCGTAATCAAAAGAGCTTTCAATACTGCTACGCTCAACTGTGTTTTATCACTTGTCCATATTTTGTTCATGTGTGAGAAAACTCTTTCGACAGATGCATTACTTCCAGGCAGACACAAAACATACTCAATAATTGTGGAAAAGTTTTCAAAATGAAGATTGTTGGTACGGAAGTGCTGAAATAATTCGACCCAACGGTTTTCAGTAGAAACATTCTCGGCATTCCAGCCAGAGATTTTTTCATTTGTCGCAAAGTTGGAAATAAGTGAAAACTCGTCAAAGACTTTCGTATCTTGGTTGCTGCTAATAAACCCTTGCGTAATCAGTAAATCCAGCACTTTCTGTACCTCTTCCCACGTAGGCATTTTTGTTAAATTGGCCCATTCAAACACCTCTAGTTCGGTGTTGAATTGACACCACTGCTCCAAGTATTCTTTGCTTGTTTTATAAAATTCAGCCGCCGCAGTTTTTACATTCTGTTGGTCAACAACAGCTTCTCTTTCTTGTAATTTTACAAGCAGGTTACGGACGATATGGGGAAGGAAAATTGTGTTCTCTTTTAGTGCCAGATTATCTCGGAGACGATTAATTTCCTTGGCAGACTCTATGGCCGACACATTTTGCCCTTCGATTTTCAACACAGCTTCATGAAAGGCGGCTGCTTGTGCGTACAAAAAATATAACCACAATTCTGAGCTGGGATTTTCAAAAAACGTCTTTAAAATATTTGGACATTTGTCGGTACTCAGAAAATAGTTTTTCAAAGGCTGAAACATTTTTATAACTCTCTCAAGTGCGGGCATTAACGCAAGCCACCTTGTTTTACTGTAGCCCAGCAGTTTATGATACTCAGTCTCGGTAGAATCACACAACTCTTTCGCTTCTAAAGCTTCTACTCGAACGCTGTAGATGTAGAAAAATGAATAAATTTTCACAATGATGCATTCGAAGTCAACAGGAAGACAATCAGCGGCAGTTTTGATCGCATTGTGGACTATGTGAGCTCCACATCCCATTCCAATAAACTGTCTGCAATTTTGAGTAAACATGATTTGTTCCTTTCCTATTCTTTCCCCCGAAGTTGCAGTTCGTGTTGTCCCCACAAAACGCCACAATTTTTTTATTCAAGTCATTGCAAGACAACACTTCCCTCAAATAATCGATAATAATATCCGATGTTTCGCCTGGCTGCTCCCGAAACTCTAAAACCTTGACTTTCACGCCTTCGTATGATAAAAAATAGCGAATCAAAATTGGGAATAGTTTGATTGAGCCATGATTTGAAGCATTCGTTAATAAAGTTATGCAGTGGGCTTTGCGTAAATGCTCTTCTAAATCTTCGGCTGCCATAGTTGAAAGTACATTTACAACAATAGCTTCAGACTTTGTACGTGCACATCTAAATTTATGCTCAAAACATGCTCGAATTAAAGGAGAAGAACAGTCATTTGAGCGAAAGCTGTGATTATGTTGCACGTTGTGAAACGCCCACGTACCCTCAGCTGCAACTATATCCAAATCCTTGGAAGTCGGCAAATCCGTTCTGTTAAAAAAACTAAGCATTGACGAGCGATCGGCAAGCCTATGTCTTTCTGATTTTAAATGTTTTTCTATATCACTGGCACCACCATGCCAACACTAAAATCAGTACGACACTTTTCACACGTAACGTCTGTGGTATCATCTTTTCTTTGTTGTATAAATGGATACTTCTGTTGCTATATTAAAGAATATGTAACTATTATTAAAGGAACACTTGCGTTTAGGCATTATTGTTGTTTTTACAAATCAACTAAAACAAAACACTGCAGTCGTTGACGTTGACTGAACATCGAGTAAGCGTGGGCGGGTGGGGTTTATCTATCTTGCTCACACGCGTTAGCGCGGCACCGCTCGGCGGACGGCGAGCGTGCGCGTACTCTCTCGTAATTTGCCTTTCCGTGGGGGTCGTCGCCGCCGCTGCGCAGTGCCACTAATTTCGAGCGGGAAACATACATTTTAAATGATCGTTTGGTCTGTTTGCAAAAACGGGACTATGTCGGCCTCGCTGGGGACACCGGGACAAACGGCCTGAAAGCGGGACTGTCCCGCCCAAAGCGGGACGTATGGTCACGTTATTCATAACATCTGTAATATAGAGAAATGTTTAATTTTTTGAGAAGAATTTATTTTCATACTGCTTTTAACCGCAGACAAAAAAGTTAAAATTTAAAACTATGTTATAGATGTTATATTAGATACTTACGATCGACGTCATAATTCCACATTCTTCTTTTAATATCTAGTGGGTCTTTTGCAATGATATTTTATTCGAATATTCGACACTTTTTTTGTCATCACTACTATACAGAGTCATTTTTTTATAATTCGCTTTTAAATTCACTAAATATTTAAAAAGAAAAGCAATTTAAGACATATACACTTTAATCTTTAAAATATGATTAAAAATGAAAATTGATGTTCTAAAATGTATACTATTGTAGTTTTAAGAAGGTTTAATAAAAAAGAATAGGGATAAACAAAAAGTATCGCTACCTGTCGATACTTTATAGAAGCATCGATACTTTTATCTTTTGCGATATGCTACAAATTAAAAATATATTATTTACAAAAATAGCAAAGTTTTCTTCATCGACATTCTTAACAAAAATCATGTCATACATCACTACTAAATGTATTAGAATATTCGTGAAATTCTTGTCGGTTTATACGTGAGAATTTCTCGAATCTTTTTTATGATAGCCGTTGATTGTATGTGTTGGCAATTTAGTTGAGTTTTAGTAGATAACAAGTTTTATGAATTTCACATCCTTATTTATAGTTTTTTTATCGTTGGTTTTTCCTGTTCAAGTTATGTCAATTTTTTATATGAAAGTAAACAACGTAGAGTAAGCAAAGTTTTAGCTTTTTTGTTAGAAGAAGGAACAGAGAATGCTATTTATTCTTACAAAACCATAACGTAATAAATATAATTTCTTACAAATCTTTATTGATACAGCCTTGCAAGTTGCCGATTTTCGGACTGGCCTTTATTTTTGGTCTATTGTTAAATTCCAAATTCGAAAACATTTTGCTTTAAAACCATTGTATTTCAAAAAATTAACCTAAACTTGCTCATTTCAGGCATCAAATTGAGCAGGGACATAACCGGTCAAAATAGTTCAGAGTAAAACACAGACAATTAAATGGTATGGTAATTCACGCACATAAACGATATGATTGATGGTAACAATGAAAATAAAGCTTCATATACAAATATTATTTTTATCCTAATCTCTAATTTTAAAATCGGTTTCGAACGGCGTCGAACATTTGAAAAATATTCACAATCAAAATTCAATATGGCTGATCTAACATAGTCGTTCTAAATGGCCACGATTCCATTTATCATTATTTTTTTCTCCTTTAAAAGCGGAAACTTAAGTTTTCAGTCGCCTTCTTTAAATGTGCTTGGGATATATTTTATAACAATAATGAAACTTCAGTTACGAAAAAAGCTTGTAATATAAAAAAAAATTGTCCAGATTGTATGTTGATTTCTTACCTGTAAGGTCCAAATAAATATTTTAAGAATTGTATAGTGCATAAATAATCTTTGATAACTTTTCCGGGTCACATCTCTAAACCGTTGGTATTGTTTTTTTTAATTAACATCTCGTTACAAGGTTATATTTATGAATTAAAATTTTTGTTCAAGACTCGACTAAAACTCCAAAACAATCGAAGTACTTTATTTTTGGCGCTCACTCTTTGGTTTTGTTTGTTTTCAACTTATCCACAATTTTTATTATGGATAAGTTAAAAATTCATGACACCTTTTTAAGACGAGATCAGCCGTAGAAGTAATATTCTTTTTCAGTTTTTTCAGCTAGGTTAATTTTAATTCTTTTTCCATGTACCTACCAATATTACTTAAAGCGTAACCATCTATGGCAATAATTAAATACTGGTAATAAATTACCATTAGATAGGTAAATACTAACTTATAGTACTATCATATTGTTTATACACTTCGTGAATACCTGAGATACAAGTTTGAAGTTTCATTTTTAAATATTATGAGTATAAAATCTTTTTACGTATAGAAAAAAATTTCACAATATTTTTTATTTCTTATTTTTAGATTTAAATAAACGTGAAATCTTAATTAGCATTGTTATGTATACAAGTATTCGTTACATTTGCAAGTGCGACTCATTCGAATAAAGATATAAACATTTCCGTCGAGACTTACTGTGAATAGATTTGATTCACTTTAAGTTCTTCTTTAAATTCCACTACTTTATTATCGAGAGAAACTTTACAAACTGAAAAATTGTTGAAAGCAAGCGAGGACTGCAACACAATTCGAGTCTGCAAGTTTCAAAGTCTACTAAAGGTCTTCTTTTAAAGAATCTACGAGCAGTTCAAGAAGTATTCAGTACTTCACAATGTAAAAGTTATATTCACAATTGAAGTGAGGGCTTCCAATTTTCTTATTGCTAATCTGCGTTTTTAACTTATTATGAAGTTTTATCAGAATCGAATTCTTAGTTACGCTTTACTTGACCTTTATTTCCAACAAATATATTTAAATTTTGTCTGAGAAATAATCAAACATTTTTCTATTTCGCTGCTATTATTTGAACATCTACAACTGAAAAAGAAAACATGAATAAAAATAAATATTTCAGTTAATGAATGGAAAATTGTCCTAAATATGAATAAAAAAAGCCAACCAAATGCGTGTCGGCCATATATTAAACGAATACTGGAATTTGCATATGTTAATATCGTATCGATACGGGATACGGTAGTCAAATAATATTCCTTATTCTAATATATTTATTAAAGAGTTAGAATTCTACTTTGTAACCATTATTAATTTTTTGTCTCAAAATTTCCAAGATTTTTCCATTTGGTTGGGAAAATACGGAGGAAACTGCAAAGCAACACATAGCAGTCGACTTGGAAGCTTTCATAAAATGAATAACGGGACTGAATAAAAGTTACGCGAGACCAACATACATTTAACACGTTATTTTTTACAAGTACAACACTGTTTGCAAGGTATGAAACGTTTTTTTTGTTAAATTTACTAGCAATGAACATGAGTATTTTAACTTTGGGTGATAAGAAATTATTTCTTCAGAGTAGGTTAACTATGCCAAGCTTTATGAACTTAAGATACGTTTATACTACGACACTTCGGTGTATATACCAAAGTGTATGTATACACCTAGTGTCTGTGATGTTGTACATCACTCTCGGCGTTTATAGCATTTATTGCACCACTTGGTTTAGTGTCGCACTTTTTAAATGCGCGTGAAAGTATTCAAACACTCGCGACCTACGTTAAATCTAATTGGCATTTACTAATTTTAACGACATACGACACAGATTAATCTTTTGATCGCCGAACGTTTGTCTACGCACATGCCTCCAGCACCGACAAAAAATCAGCGATTACTTCGATAGAAGAACCCGTGATGGTGTCACGTAATATCGATAAAAATATAAAATATTTATTAAGTTTTTTCTTATACGAGATAAATATTATTTTATACAGTAGTTGAGGTTATAATTTATTTTCGAAACTTATGCAATAGTACACACAAATTTAATAAAGACTTGAATTAAAAATAGGTCGAAGATTAAATTCTCAGTGAAATATTCACTCGCAATGGATATGTATAAATTCTAATATCGCATTATCTAGCAACTAAATGACGTGACAAATGGTGTAGCATTCTGTTGTACTTTGACATTCTGAAATTATTTTTTCATTTGTTTTCATGCGATAAGAACATTTTGAGAATGAATATACCGATTTAGCTTTTCAGCAAAGTATTTAATACGCACTTCAATTAGTGAAATTTTGAAGTTTTGGACGAAATTAAAGAGGAAAAAGAATAAACAAATTTTTTTCAAATAGTTTCATTATAGGTAACTCGGGGTGAAAAAACTATTTAAACTGTGAAACGTTAACGTACGCCAATGGTCATTGAGATGTTGGAATGCCACAATGACAGAATTTTGTCTATAAGTACAAAATTCTAAAAATAAGTACTATTTTTCGAACTTTGTACTTGTTAACAAAATAATTCCCAAATGTATGAGCAGGAAACGCTATTGTATAATTCGATTAAACATTCGCTGGGGAAAAGTTTCAAAAAGTGCGATGGTTAAAATATACTAGGGAGATTTATTTCCATTCACACGTATTTATTAATGTCGATAAATTGATGATCGTACTATTAATGCTATAGTTGCATTTATGTTTTTTGCTTTAGTTACAAATTAATTGAAATAAGTATTTTAATTTAAAACTGTTGATGTGTATTCTATATATATATAAGTACAAATATCTACAAGTACTAAAAGTATTTATCCTCATGTAAGTAGTGTAAATGCGAAACTCGGTGTATAATAAATTGAAAACTCACCATCGCTGTGCTTTTCCAATGACTTCTGAATAAGTAATGACTAATCAGAGTAAGATATTTCTTATAGGACTACAATCTGTGTCAAAAATATGTCGTAGACGTCCATCGGTTACAGAGAAAATAAAAAAATATATAAAAACAAATGTTTATTAACCTTTTGACCTCCAAGCGCTAGTCTACTTACCCCGCTCTCAGCGTCAGCCATAGATCGGCGAATTATGTCGACTGAATAATTAGTGATGATATTTCCTATATAGGACTACAATCTGTGTCAAAAATATGTCGTAGACATCCATCGGTTACAGAGAAAATAAAAAAAACATATAAAAACAAATGTATAATAACCTTTTGACCTCCAAGCACCCGTCTACGTAACGTGCTTCCAGCGTCAGCCACAGATCGACGAATTATGTCAACTGAAGCATTAGTGATGTAATTCACTTAAATTAAATAAGAATAAATAAAGTAATGACAAATTTATTATTTGTATAAGTTACATATTTTTTACATATTTCGTAAATTTGATATTGTCACGCGATCCGTCCCTACTTTCATATACGTTATAAAATTTGACACAATCTCCAGATGCCAAGTCATCGATGTCATCGATCTGGTAGATGCCGAGATTAAAATAAATTTTAAATAAATATACATAGTATATGCAAAAAAATCGTTTAACCTTAAAAACAATTATATTTTTTGCACTCATTTATTTATTACAATGGAAACGTAAGAAAGTCATTCTGGTCAAATATTAAAGTCAGCTAATTATCTCAAAAAAAAAGTTACAAAGATTTAAGCACTTGTTTCTTTTATATTGCGGATATCAACATTTTTATTATCTATAAGTTTATAGCAAACGTTTTCAAGTTTTCATTAAAAAAATCAATGCTAAAATGTTTGTAGATTGTGCAAGTAGGTCCCCATCTTTACCGTTCGCTTGTGTTGTTTTTTTTCTATTTTATATTAGTTTTGTAATACATCATAAAATATTTAGTGTAATATTTATGTAATAATCATAATATATTTTTAAAATTTTTAGTTTTGTAATACATTATAATTTTTGTAACACATAGCCATTATAGAGTTGTATCTGTATATTTCCTTTATGAAATATTTCTGAGGGGAGCAAGTGGTTAATTGATCAGTGCTCATCTATGGAACCTTGTGAAGCATAGTTATTGTTGTTATTAAATATACATTTTCAATAGTCGCATCTATCCAATCTTGGAGACTTGAATAAATTCTCAAATCAGTCTGAGGTAAATAATATTGCTATTATTTATTTGTGAAACAAACTGTTATTTTTACAAATATACAAAATATTCAGTAATCTCGAGCTCTGACGAAACAGCATTCAAATTAGTACTCGGGCTTATTTCTGGCGCGAACTCGTCAAATCTTTCCATTTTTGGCTTTGAAATCTGCGAAGACTAGTTAAATGTACTTTCCTCATCTTGTCTTTGTTAAAAAAAATTAAAATATGAACACTAACGTCTCTGTTTATAAATTTCAGTCGAAAATTACTTCGATTGGCACGCAGTAATTTTTATTTCGTTAATAAATCTTGAAATATAAAAATAGTTAATAAATTAATCATGACGTACATATATTTATCATATGTTATTAATATATGTTACATAAGTTAATAAATCATGAAGTATATATAGTTATCATATATTATTAATACATACTACACAGTTATTGCAATATTTGTGTTAAGTGTCAAAATTGGCCAAGTGCGAGCAGCGCACGGAGGGTTTCATACCATGGAATGTTAACATTGACTGTTACAGAATATGTGATATTTGTGCCTGTATGGGTGCCTATATCAAATTACGTAAAAAATTAATTACAATTTTCCGTTTTGGGCAAAAAAAATGCATAATATATATCAATCTGATTATTACATCTGTGCCAATCTACAAAAAAAATTGATTGAAAAAGATGAACGGTTTACATCAGTTGTACAAGGCGAAGCTGTAGTAAAAATTAAAAAAAATTGGCATTTGTTTTATATGGTCGATAGCGCTGGCAGTGACTTCAAAAATAAGTAACTTATTTATTGTGAATAAATAGGTATCTATTTTGAGTTATTTATTTTTTTTACTTTTTTATTTACCTAATATTCAGTTATTTTCATTCTTAGAATATTGTATACTTATGAAAAGTGGCTGGCAAAAGCTAGCATTGAGATCATTTCCTCTTTGTCTAAAGTTGGTTATCAATAATACATAGATACAAAGGGATAGTAGTAGCTGCGAGTGATTAGCTGTTAGCCGCTGAGGCGTTCCGTCGTCTATATACGAAGTCCAATATCAGATTTTGCAAAATAACAACTACCAGTAGCAAATATTTTAAATCAGGATTAATTTAGTAACGTCCGTAAAGGAGTTCCATTGTTCATCACTAGAACTCATCATTGGAACTTATGTTATTTTTTTAAAGTAACATCTACCAGCAGCAAATATTTTGAATCACGGTTAATTTATTACCATCCATTAATGTGTTCCATGACTCATTTCCAGAATTCATTATCAGACGAATCAGCTTGAATCACGGTTGAGTTACTATCAGATGTGGAGGGGTTCCATTGTCCATCTCCAGAACTCATCATCATACCTTGATCTAGTCAATAGTGTAGTTATTTTGCATAGTAACAATTACCATTAGCAAATATTTTGAATAACGGTTATTTTACTGACATCCGTTAAGGAGTTCCATTATTCATCTCCAGAACTCATCATCAGACCCTGATCATGGACCAGCCACGGTGTAGTTACTTTGCGAATGAATAACTACCAGTATTAAATATCTTGAATCACAGTTAATTTACAACCATCCGTTAGGAAGTTTCATTGTTCTTTTTCGGACCCATAATTCGATAATTACTATATATGAGACCACCTCATTGTGTATACATATATCCAAAAAATGTGCACCGCACATATAACCTACTCCTTTTTTGAAGTCTGTTAAAATATGTAAAATAGAATATATGATACATGAATGTAAAATGTATTATATTTGTATGGAATGAAACATTAATACCTGGGTTACATATCTAGTTGGACAATCTTATATAGCACTTAAAGTCGTCGCCGTGGTGTGTTGGGTTGATCACAAGGCATGCGGCCTGTGATGACGCGGCGCACCGTGGAGACCCGGGTTCGATTCCCGGCCGTTCGTCGAGCGGGGCTGGACGGGTGTTATGGTTGGCTGTAAGAGATTGCTCACGTAGCAATAAGTCCGCCATATGTATCAATTAGATACATTAAAGTAGATAAAATAATGGAGATTAATGGAGTGTGTCCGTTTACAATTTTTGAAACTCTTCTTGTGCTGTCAGGGAATGGTTGAAATAAGTTGCAACTCCCTTAAATTTAAAAATAAGTTACTCCAGCCATTTTTCCGTCCGAGTATAAGTTTTAATATCTGATAATTATAGTGCTTTAATCACACTTGAACCTCTATTACGTATTGTATAACATAGGGTGTGAAATAATTATTATAGTAGCGCAACAATAGACGTGAAATAATGTAATAGTTATAAAACATGGAAATCCAATAAAGAACACTTATCCAACGGACAACTATTGCGCACTGAATGAATAAAATGAAACAAAAAACGTTCTTTCACTTTGGGTTTGATCTCACGTACACTAATTCTACGCACTGCTCGAGGCCTCACGCATCGTAAAAAAATAAATATTATTGCGTAATATTTCCGTTATACTTCCGTTGTAAAATATGCAGAATCATATTTTACAACGGAAGCAGAACCAGAAACAGATGTTTCAAGTCTCGCGGAACTTTCACATTTGCGGAAGCAGAATCAGAGCTTCGTTACATCTCTAATGCAAAACGTCCGAAAGAAGGATAAATTTTATTGGGATATAAATTATTATTCGTTTTCTTTTATTTGTGAATCCTTTATTTCCATGACGCGCTTTTCCCTTAACTGCCTGTCCCTTTTTTCCCATAACCAATGAATAAGGAATAGGAGAAATACAAAGGTACATATTTATAAATATTTAACGGTACATTTTAGTATTTGAGGCTAATTACTGAAGGACACTGCAATTTTCTAGCATTTGATATGTGATGCCTTAATAAAATAAAATATAAAAACCATCTTTTGCATAATTATTGTAAATCGTTTTTAACAACTGCATCAAACGCGGCCAATTTATTGCACGGAAACTAATCAAAGAAATATTGTTAATGGATCCTGTCACATATTTGCGAACATTCTAACTATTCATTTTATCTTTGTACCGCAAATACTTGTAATAATAAGAATGTATTATCGAATTTTTTAGTTAATTGTGGTGTTTTCTTTGTTTTTTGTGGTGTTTTCTACAAAATAACTAACATCGCTCGTGGATTATCTTAACAGTCTTATAGTTTAGTTCATAATTTGGCAGAAAGCTTTAATTCGCACATGGCCAAATATGCAGGAGAAAAGAGAATTAACTTTTCTATCCATGGGCGATGCGCTGCTGCAGTAGTGCATTTTAATAAAGGTTATTTACAAGCTTTTGTGTATAAATTTATTTTTAAAACAGATGCTAGTTCTGAAGCTAGCAGGAACATTTCAAAAAGCTCTATTGACACTAGAAATGTCAAAAGAATAAAAAAAAATAGGTTGACAAAGTCTGCATGAACTCTTACTGTGTTGAGAGCTGGCAGAAAATGGATTTGATTGACAAAGTATAGGAAGAAACAAAAAAAGGGTTTCTAAAAGAATCGTTATTGAACCCTGAACAGCGGGATGATCTTGAGCGCAATGAAATGTAACAAAGGGCTTGTCTACTTTAATTAGATCTTAAGCGGAAATTATCAACATCTTCTTAATTTGCCAAAGTGTGCGAGTGTAAATATAATTAATTAAAAAGTACACTTAATTAGATAAACAGATTTTATATGGGAATTTGAATCAATAGAACTTGAAAGAACAACGAATATACTGCACAAAGAGAATAAGCAGTACTTTTACATATCAATTTTAAGAAGCAAGGTTTGTACATTGATAATGAATATGCTTTTCTACAACCACTCACACGAGACGGCTAGTAAACCCATGGCATTGTAGAAGTTAAGTGCCCTTCATCTAGATTCCATTTGCATCCAGATAAAGCAATAAAACAAAAAAGTGAGTTTTGGAAATACGATGGTGGAATATGATGATGTGGTGAAATATCTCAAAAAAAGCATACGTTGTTTTATCACGTACAACGCCAGCTTCATATGACTGGCCAAGATGTCTGCCTTTTTTCTGTCTGGACTGGAAATAATAAATCGAAATGTGAGTTTATTGCCAAGGATGATCAATGCTGCAAAGACAATATGGAATCACATTTAGATAAATTCTGATTGCTTCCAAATTGTTGGATCCCCGACAACCTAAGTAAATGAAATTAAAGGATCATTCATCACGTCATTAGTGGTAAGATTTTAAAAGCTTTTAACTAAATATGATCAGAACAAAATTTTGTCCCGTCAGAGCCCCAACATGTATAAGATGTTTCATCTTGCAATTTATACTTGCAAATTTTAAAAAATCTATTAACCCTTATGTAACTACTGGGCACCCGGATATGATACCTTTTGCATGTTATATATTTAACGAAAAATCATCAAATCCTTTCAGATTCTCGTTATTTGACGTCAATTCATATACGTTACGATATTTAATACGCAAAAAATAAATAAATTAAGAACTAAAATTAAATCCGGATCAATACCAGGGGTACTATATCATATATAAGAACTTAATATGCCTACACCATTGTATAGTAATAAATAATTAAACTAATCTCTAGGTGTGGAAAATAATATTCTACATACTAATAAATGTGGGCATTTAACTTTTAATTACTTTTATTATAAATTATATATAAAATATCCTCACATGGAATTTATTCTTGGAAACATACGTCCCATTTTGTTATTGCTTTTGAATGTGAATCACAAACCAGTTTAATAAAACCTTTACGCGATTTTCGTGTCTTCCTCCTTTTTTTTTGTAGACACCCTAGTAACATAGACAGCGTGATCCTACAACAACTTTTTGCCCGGTGGAATTGTCCGGTCTTGATGTTATCGCTCTATACATGGGTTTCATTGTTTTTTTCATGGATGCTTTCGATCGCAGTCTTAGTAGTGAAATTACTCATAATTTGAATATTTTAGGGCGATCTTCAATCATTAGCATACACAATTCTATACTTAATTGTCGTAAAAATAATCGGCGTTCGTTTGTCGTTTTTTAATATTTTATTATCTTCATAATATATTATATGACTTTTATTAAAACTACAGTCTAATTTAAATCAAAGTTAGTAAATTTATAAAAGTGACATCTAAAATATTATAAAAAAGCGAGAAGCCATCGATTAGTCAGCACATGGTTTTTGTAACGTCCTAACATCTGGTCCATTGTATCGACTCCAATCTTCGTTTTTTTCTATAATTCCGAAAAATTTCTGGTCTTTTTTTCTGTCTTTGCAAAGTGTTGTATCTGAGTGTATAATAGATACTAGTATAACAGTTTCTTTTTTAAGCATATTTTCACTTTCTCATGAAATTCAAATAGAATGGAAAATTCTTCGCGATCTTTAGATGATTGCATCTCCACTGGAATATAATTTTTATTTTTTAAAAGTTCCTACAATTGTTACGTTCCCTGACAATAAATGATTCGTTGAAATATTTCTTCTGGATTCTTTATATTGTGCGACTAAACCTTTTACTACTCTTTGAACTTGAGTTATTTCGCAGTCGGTCTTTAATTTGCCAGTGTAAATGTGACCATTCAATGGATGTGAATGTTTTGCGTCGCATATCCACCATCCCTTTATTCTACACTTTGGTGGTAAATACTGAGTGTGTGTGTGTTTGTCTTCTGTATAATACTGAGTGTGTGTGTGTTTGTCTTCTGTATAGATAAAGATACTCATCGACTGTGAAACACTCCGTTGGTTTGTAACGCGCTGATAAGTTGGCATTCAACATTGTCCATATATCACGGATAGGCGCTGCTTTTGTCTTTTTTGATACGAACTTCACGAATATTCGCATTATCAAACCGAATAAATCTTATGATGCTCCAAAATCGGTTGACACCCATCGCAGCTCGATATAATGAATGAGAAGTGAATTCCACATACCGATGAATGATCAGTGTTAGAATTATTTGCACCTGACATTATGATAATCTTCAAGAACGTGTAGAATTCTTGAAGAGTCAATTTTTTTCACGTCAATTGCTTTTTAGTAGGAATTGGCTCATTATATGCTTTATAGACAGTATACGCTTTCTTGTTGCTATGACGAACAATTAGAGTGACTATTTCACTAGTGAAAATTATTTTAAATGTTTCGCTCAATAACATTTCTGTACTTCCACATGGTCCAGATTTTTGCCAAAAAATATTTTGAGTAGGAGTTTGATGTTGATTTCGTGGTGTCTTAGACCAAATAGTTTTATCTTTAACTGTAAAATTTGTCGTCGACTATAATGGTTCGTTACTAGCTGTAACGCTTTCAGTCGGTTTATTAATTCACGATTTTCCACTAAATATAGAAATATTATATTTTCAATTATTTTTGAATACTGAAATCCTAATAATGGGAAAAAATAATAATACTCACCAGATTATTCACGTCCGATACTTCAGAATCATTTGATACTTCTGTGTATATAATATATAATCCTCATCATCATTATCTGAGGCATAATTTTCGGCAGCAGAATATTGGGAAAACCCCAATATTCTGCTACCTAAATATTGGGAGAAGCCATTGGGCTTCTAAGTTATTAATAAAATAAATAACTTAGTAGATTAATAATTGAGGAGAAGGCTAGATTTTTGAGTGAATTCGCTCAAAAATCTAGCCTTCTCTTCAATTATTAATCTACTAAGTTATTTATTTTATTAATTAAGCGATAACAATTACATGAAATATTATAAGCATTACATAACTACCAACATTTATGTGTAAATTTGAACATACCTTGAAAATACAGCTGCTGATAAATGTTCCATTATTTACAAACACCTTTTTCTCAACTACTTTTTCGCTATAACAAAGAAAAATTCAAATACCAAACACACAGCGTACACAAAATATGCAAGCGTCCACTACAAGTCAAGACTTGTTTGGAACTGACAATAATGAATGACACATACCTCAAAAACAGTTATTTTATATAATTATAAACGGGAAGTGAGAAACGGAATAACAATATATTAGCAGTTGCAGCTGAGACTTTGTTATTCCCTTTCTCACTTCCCGTTTATAATTCTATAAAATAACTGTTTTTGAAGTAGAGAGCTTTCCCAATGTGACTCTCGAGAAAAAATAATTTGGAGCCGTAAATTCCTAAATAAATTGCGATTTTAACCGTATGTCAATATCCAGTCGTTATAACGACTAAGGGTTAAAGATCGATATAAAGGTTAAAGATTGCTTCGTTAACTAAAGTGCTTTAAATGACAAGTTTTTGTTGTAAACATACAAGCTCAAATATAAAGTAAAGCTGTTGCTTAGGTAAATTCAACTTTAATTAAATATTTCCATAATTCATCAGATAAACTTGGAAGGGGAAATTGATGCAATCCCTACTCGTACTGGAATTTGACATAACATCGCGCATGTTGTGTGAAGAGAAAATAATCACGGGGAAACGTGGTATCTCTGGTAATTAGTATTTTTCGTGATTTTTAATAATTGGTAGTATCATGTTTTTGTTTACGCATTCGTATGTTTTTTTTCACTACGAACGACGCTACTGCTATAAAATTCGGCAGACTTATTGGTAAAGTATCCAATATATTAAAACAAAACGTCCACCAAGATCTAACTTTTTGGGTGTCAATAGAAGTAGCTTTACCTCAATACAAGTATTAATCTAATCGAACGTCATGGGAAGTAGCCATCAAAAAAGTAATTTCTATTTGTAGTTTTTGGTGAATGAAATTTTTTATTTACAACTTACCACATTTTTGTCTCTTGTATTCTCTGGCTAGTTTTTTCCTATTTTCGATACAAGTGGAGATATTTTCCAAAACTTACGTACCAAATGATCTGCAATAAAAATTTAATACTAATTAAAACGTACCCAAAGTATCGTCTGTGAAATTAACAGAACAATCGTTAAAACAAATAAATAATTAAGGAAAAAATAATAAAATCTAAAACAAAATCACTATTTTGAAACCAATACCACATATTACCAAATAAACAATAATAGATACAACAAAATAATAATTACTCTTGCATCATATAGATATGATGGGGGCTGCAAACTTTTTAAACTTGTACTAATTTTGACTGACGAAATTTAACAGTTAGAAAAATACTTGAGGTGGATAGCAAAATGAAAGACAGTATATGTTTTGAATCCATCCATGTAGTTCAATTGTATTCTATTGCAGTGATACCGAAAGTCTTAGGAGAAGGATAGACTTCCTATTATATTTTGAATATAGCGTATTATTTTTAATTAGAAGTAAACATATTTTTAACCATGTGTATTAATAGTGTTAAAACAATTGATAATAAGCATAGTAAAAACATAACAGGACCAGATTGTCTGGGGGAAAATAGAATAAGCTAAATTTTTTTAACCGTAATTTCGTTAACTGCGTTTGAGGAAAAAAAAATACATGTAGGATTGAAATTAATTCTTTTTCTTAAGCGTCATCGTATCGTTATTGAATGCAGTACGTGTCTACAGGTCGGTTACGCTTATGAGTTAGATTTAATAACAATATTCAGAATTACAGGGCGAGTTTTGCATAGTTTTTAGATATTTTTTTACAAAAACGGATTTTTAGTACACGTAGCCAGGTCGATTTTAGAACCATAAAGTTTGCTGGGTGGACGTAAGTGTAAAAACAGTTGAAAAACTATCCGAATGCCGGTTTTTCGATTTTTACGTCATTATTCTGTACGTATTATTCAATAATTGAATCTGCGTTTAAATTTTTAAATTTCATAGTACTTCTATCATGCATTAGCTGTCATGGGAAAGAAAAGGAGGGGGAAACAAGGACGATTAAAGTGTTCCTCCTCTATCGAGGATGTGCACCCCAATCATTATGTTTAGCATCGTGTTAATAAGTAGTGATCCGAGAGAACTTTCTGTTATATCAAATGAATTAAGTTAAGTTTCGAAAAAAGTGAGTCTGCCAGTGAAAATCAGTAAAATTAAAATAAAAATGGCACCAATATTCAGCAGATCTATGTAGATATTATAGTTATTGAGAACGTTAAAGGATATGTCTACTTCAATAATATGTCTGCTTCAAATTAATAGCGCGAGTATCTCGGATGCGATCGCTTAAGATAAACTTGCATGAATTATTATGAAAGAGGTCTATGTCACACAAGTTTTTCTCAAAAACTGTTTGATGTACTTACAATTTTACATAGTGATACAAAATTTTACATAGTGATGAAAATTTTCGAGAAGTCACCGAGCGTTTGCCAGTTCTTGTAGACATATTGGTCCAGTACGGCGCCAAATAAATAGTGCGAGTATCTGATAATAGCGCGAGCGCTGACACCTTGGATGCGTTGGTTAATAATTCAATGAGTGCATTGTACAAGGGATGAGCGAGTAAGGCTGCGTTTTTAATGCTGTCCTTACATGCTTTGAACGCTTGATCCTGTTAACGGGGACCAGAGACCTGATGTTTATGGTGAAAACGTCAAAGTTCGTCGATGGTTTTTGGTTTGCGTAAGTCGATAATCTTTTCATCCGAAGGCTTGATACCGCGCTGGGACACACGATACCCGAGAAGTGTTACCTTTGCCTTGCTGAAAGGTATGAGAGGACTTTTGCTTGCTCTTTTTAGGTATGAGATAGAGGACTTTTGCTTGGACTGCATATACCCTATTAAACATGCTCTTGGAATCCCATTTGACCAGTTCGTAACGATGTGGAAGTATAGGTGTAAGGTTGATCCTGTTAGATGACGTTTTCGATGCTACGTTTGGGTGTTATTGCCATCGAAGTGAGAGAAGTAATGCCGAAGTACTTTGCCTGGATGTCATGATACATTGTTGCATCGTTGATTCTCTTAACTGTAGCATGTCGGTTGCATGTATTGGTGCGTTAACGACGACTTTCGTCAATTAAGCGCCGATTTTTCAGATCGACGATAATCAGATGGTGTTTCAGGAAGTCGACCCCTACGATGGGCTTACTGACCGTTACGACGATAAATTGCCATTTACATGAGCAAGCTTAGGTCGAACTCCAATGATTTATTACCGTAAGTAGGAATTACAGTGTTGTCGGCGGTGTAAAGCTTGAACGCATGAAGTACCCCTGCTGTGAAATATCCCTTCTTCTTGGTTGGACGGATATATTAGCTCCCCTGTCAACTAGGAAGGTAAGTTTGGATTTCTGTCCCGCGCCCCTTCGTCGTGTCTGCACCGCGCCCCTTCGTCGCTTAGTAAGTGATGTGAATGCAGCTACAAACTTATCAAGAACTTCCAACGAGTCATCTTCATAAACAAACATTAATTTCGTGACCCACTCGTGTCCGAATTTATTTTTATCACAGTACCTTTTTTAGTATTAAACTCTGTTTATGATTGTCAACCCAAGCAACGCACACAATTTTTTAGATTTGCTGTTTTATTTGTTCGAAAATAATTTAGTGTTTAGCAAATTATGTATAAATTGTTAAAACGTTATCTTTTGAACCATAAACAATCTTGTTTCACAAGATTGAGTTCTCCTATTATTACTTTTTCATACAGTGCTGTGAAAATCCCCATAATAATATTATCACTGTATAAGTCAAAAATTAATTTAAATCTAGACATATATTCTATTTCAACTGCTATTAATTATATCAATCTTAGCAAGTTTTGTACTATCAATATTTATAGTAAAGGCATCTTCCCAAAGATTGACTATTGGACTTATTGTAGCTATAACAAACAGTATTATGATTTATGGGCAGTATAGTGCATCACCAAGCTACTTCATTGCTATTTTGATACCCTTATAACTCAGCTCAAACGAATGATGGAATTATGACTTTTAGCGTATCGAAAGGCGAATACTTGATTATAACATGTTACCAATGCAATTTGTGTTTCTATTGATAGTACTTTTCGAGATATTTGACTAAAATACATCGATTTCGTAGTTTATTCACTCACTCAGTCATCTATCAGTGAGTGATCACTGTTAGATCAATAAAACCTATAAGTAACCTCCAGAAGGGCTGGAATCTTAAAATTTGTTACATATATAGTACTCAGGATACCAATAAAGGAAAAATGTAGGAAACTTTAGTTTGAACATATAATTTATCTTAGCGTATCTATAAGGTTTCATACATCCGTAGTCGGTTCCTACTGGTCTATATATGTATTGTAATAATAGCTATATCCATAGAAGTTATTAAATGAATAAATAAACTAGGTCTACTTATTTTTATAAATCGCTTAGTATTTCAGTTCGGTATGGATGGTGCTTCCTTCTTGAAAATCTGCTACGCTATTGTTTTATATTACTTCATATAGGCGATTTCTTTATGTACATCTTCTTGTTAACCACGATTCTTTATAACTGCTATTACAGCTTGATTTAAAAAAAAACATATTAAGTAGAAAAATTACGATATTATTTTGGTTTGAAATACCTAAAAACTACTTTGGTTTTATTGGACCGAATTTTAAGTTTAACGCGGAAAAATCGAATTTTCCGACGTTGGTAACTGTCAGCTATGTACTCATAGAACAATTCATAGAGCAGGCCAAGAGTTATGTTTATTTCGTGCTATGTTTTATTATGTGTACCCAAGTTCTGAGTACTATAATGGGTTCCAATATTATTCAGCATGTGGTAGGCCATTGGAAAGAGCTTCAGGTTTGCGATTATAATGAATGCGATCAAAATTATATCAAAGAAGTTAAATACTGTGAATAGGTAATTGTGGCATTGACTGTTGGTAAAATTCAATATGCTGAAGAACCTGAGGAAAAGAAAAGGAAAATAGTACAAAAAGTTAATATCTAGATAAAAGCTCAGCATTATCGAATTTATAAGACTTTAAAGAAAATCGACCAAAAGAAGTAAAGTTTCATTTCATACGATTATCGTAGAGAGAAAGTAGAGAGAAGCGAGATGAAAGTAGCCAACTTCTTACAGAGTTTTGTCGAAGAATTGCAGATAACTGAGTTAGATCTAGATTTATTGAATATTATATCTATTATAAAACTAAATTTAGCCGCTAAGCTGGGATAAATGGCGTATACCCGGTCTTATGAAAAACTTAATCACTGTTTATTTCCAATAGTAACTTAAAATACTATACTCCTTCTAATTCCTTATGATATTTACCCTCCTTTCTTCTCTATAGATATTTACCTACACTAGCCCACATATATTACATATATAGCCCATATATATCACATAAATAAGCTTATAGTGCATATATATATATATATATATATATATATATATATATATATATATATATATATATGTATATACATACACTAAATATACACTATATAAATAGATAAAGTCTGCCCCAATATATTAAAAATATGCCAATAAAAATTATGATTAACATTTTCCTAAAATTGTAATATATTAGCCTCGATTAGAATAAACACGATTGGAAAAATTTGCCTTCTTATATTGTTATAAAAGTCAACAAGTAATATTATTACGAATGAAATGAACTAACTTTTGTTGCATTGTAAGTGATATATACTAACACACACGTAAAGTAGCGTTTTTGTAGTGTAGTGGAGAAGGAAGCGTGAAGTAGAATAGAACTGACAAGACGTGAAGCTGGCCGAATGGCACGTCGTGTCGTGCCACCAGAACGTTTTAACTCCCATCCAAACGCGCTTTAAGATATTTCACATCAAATGTTTTTTTTAATATTTTTGGAGAATGAATAGGTAGGAAAATTGACCTAGGCAGACTTATAAAATATTTTTTTTACTGTTGAAACTTTTTACATTTTTCATATTTTAAATCAAAATTATGTTATATTTTAACACGTCTTCTTGTTATTCTCTACCTTCCTTTGCTCTTGAAGTAATGCTCTTGAGCTGTTATTGATAGGACATATATTTTTATATATATGTAAACTAAATATTATAATTAAAAATACCCATTATGATCAAAACATTACTGGGCAGGACAGAGTTGTATTTCTAACAGTTTAGTGGCGACTGCGATTAAACTGCGCCAATGTTTATACGATCAACCGTACTCCAACGATCCGGACACCCAAACAAATCACCATTTTTCCCACGCCACCACGATTTTGCCCACAACACAATGCAAACAGATTCGAACACATCGTCCGCCCGCCCACATAGTTTCATTGACAAGAGCGGCCGATTGTAGTGCGGGGTTGGCCACGTGAAGGCTGTCAGCCAGTGTTTACAGTGCGAGCGAGCCCGGGCCGGATCGATGCGGCCGGGCCGCGCGCCAGTAGGCAGCGGACCGTCGGACGCGCCGCAAGTATCGGCTGCGTTATAGCACTAGTCACCATTGTTGACATTGCTCGCCCAACAGCGAACCGTGTTTCGGCCGAGCCATTCAGGTAACCGATCCATGGTTATTAACGGCTTTTCGTTTGAAAGTTGATTTCAATTGTTACAACTTTATGGCAATTATGTGAATATTTAAATTATGTTTATTTATTTCAATTATTCACAAGTTATTAAATATTTAAGGTGTATATATACATCTTTTAATATTTTCGCAATATCATCAACAAAGTTAGCTAAAATTTTTACACATATCATATTGTTGCGACGTAAATAACTTTAAGCTTTTATTATTCAACATTTTTGTCACATATTGAGGAAGTTGTTTTTAGAAATATTTACGATAATAAGAAAATAAATATAATTAACTTTTTTCGTACACAAGTTTCTAAGTAATAATAAAATATCATACTATAATTATAATTAATATAGAAATTATCTATTGACAATGTTATTAAAATGAATTTATCTTCCGGCTTAAAGTATTGTTTGACTTAGGTTTTAAATTTGCTCTAGGTTAACGCCCAATTGTTCATAATGGGCGTATTTTTCCGTTTAAAAACATTAATCTTCTGAAGGGTTTTTTCCATGGTTAATAGCATGTAAGATTGTAAAAAGTACAATAAAATGAGGTGATTGAAAGATAAGGCAGAATGCTTTTACTTCGTTGTTGTTGTAGTTGTAGCTATTTTTATCCTACTTATTTATTTATACTTGTGATTATTTTATGTTAGTACGTCAAGATAATTACAAATTTAATTGCAAGTTTAATCGTATTTACTCTGACTATAATCGAGAAATAGTTTAATATTTATCTAATTTCATACGAGTGGATTGATGTTATTAATATTCGGAATACCTTTTAAACCACTGTTGCATAGAATGAAAAAGGCGCTGACGTTCGAAGAATTTTAAGATCTTTTCTATTTTTCTTTTAAGATCTTTTCTGTTATTCTTCTTATATTAAGGTATTTATTTTAAAGCTGAGGTCATAAACAAAACACAATTAATTAAAATTGACGTCACTTACGATTGGCGTTGTAGAGGAACATAAAATTGATTTTTTTTTCAGTTTACAACTTAATTTTGTTTTAGGTATATTTTCAAACTTAAACTAGGAAAAAATAGTTCTGGAAGATACAATATTATGTAGCATAGCCTGAAAATCTTATGTTTATTATGAAATGGGAAAATAAAATTGAAAACATCAAATTGTTTATTTGAATTCTTATTATTTCTACCTACAGTTACCAATATCGATGTGGACAATTGTTTTCAATAGCCTAAAACATTTTGCTATTCAAGTCGTACTTGAAATATGTGAATGTATTGTATTGTAATAGTATTCGTTCAATACCTTACGAAGTATCATTTATATCAGCAGCAAAATATTTATATATATATATATCTATATATATATATATATATATATATATATATATATATATATATATCTTTGCTGTTGATATAAATGATACTTCGTACATAAAATTATATATACTCGTAACGAATGGTAACATTTCGCTCGTTACTTAATTTAATTGAAAAATTACGAGTACCTAGTGATCTTTTCATTCATCCTAGTTCTACAGTATTCCTATTACAAATATGTTGTTTGAAATTATAACTTATAGTATTAACAAAGCTCCAAAGAATGGTTATTTGTTGTATCTATTAAACTGATTATGCTAAATTACAACGTTTTGTTTGTGATGCCATAAACATGTTTGGGAGGAAAAATTTGCCGAGTTTTTCGTAAAAATGGAACACAGAAATTTTATTAGAGATTTCCTTTTTTGAGGTACTTACAAAATAAATTTGTTTTCAAACACTCACGCAATGTTAAACATTTTTAGGATAATATAAATGTAGCAATTTATTAAATTTTTAAATAACTGGGTTACAACTTGTTATGGAATTAACATCTTAAATACGCATCAAGCTTGCTGATCGTAATCAGTCCTGTGTTAAACAGACTTTTTGGTGTCTCTAATGTCTATTGAATACGTAAAATTAATCTAAATTTAAATAAAGAAGTTTTTGGTATAACTCATTTAAGGATTTTTTAATCAATACTTATTAGATTTTCGAAATAACCATCCATAGACAAATGCTCGTCCGTCATAGCGAGCATACAGTTTCCTAAGAAATTAAGGCTTCGATCTTAAAATATTAATATTTCAAGTACACAGTCAGCCGGCTTCGGAATTATAAATAAGCAATCATAATGAGCTTTATTTTCAATCAAGGAGTTATTGAATAATTCATTTCTCGTATAAATTTGATAGGTGAAATCCCTCGCGCTTTCGAGCGTATCTTTCCTCTAATTAATAAGTCGGGCTGAAATAATTTGAAGATAACTTTAATTCGATCATTACATAAATGTTAAATCAATTTTTTGTTCATTATGTTAAATCTACATGGATAAAATTTTGCCAAATTATGTATTACATGTGCTCAGATCGAAACATCTCTTATTTTAAGCTCGTTGATACTTTTCTTATATTTTTTTGTTTCTGAAGGACGTTTTTTTTAGAAAAAAGAGCTTTGCTAAAAATATAGGACTACAAGTGCGACACGGAACAATAAATTCCCCAATAACAGATTTTCATATTAAAATTTTAAATTAATCCTTATATGCAATGTCAGTCGTTGTAACCTAGTGGCGTATTGATACTTTAATTATAATATATTTAATTATAATTAAGGGATCGCGGAATCAAATCCTACTTACGCGAGAATTTCTGAATTAAACAATTTTAAAATTTCAATGGGAAATTTCAGTAAAAAATTAAAAACTATGATTGCTTTAGTTTCGGCTGTCATTCAGAGCTGTGAATTTTTTAAGCTTTTCAAGTTTAGAGTGATAATATTAAAGATTTCGGTTTTTGGTTTAGTGTTGACAGCGGCACAACTGGGAATACGGTACGCCATATTCCTTTCCAGCTACAGTTAGTCAAGGAAGATTGCGCGGCCTCACATAAATAGTAAGCTACCCAGAACATACCATGACGGTTGGTTAGTTTCTTGCAATATTGATATATAAAAATATGGGTGAAATTTTTTATATTGTAAAAATATTACCAAAATTTCAATCGTATAAGCTGCATTCGTTTCTGTTCCGATTAATTAAAACTCGTACTTCATTAAAAAATTGTAACATCTATCAATACTATGTCTTAACTTCATAGTATTTTTTAACGAAATATTACGGCATTCAACTATGTTTTTTTATTTCATAAATCACAAATTCCCGGTACAGCTGATGAAGAGTGAATTTTTTTAAATTGTTCAAAATTTAAGGTTTAAACTTAAAGTTTATATAAGGACGGTAATACTAAATTGTTAGGTCATTTTTATCAATACTTATTTATTTTCTAAGAGAGCAAACGAAACAGGGAGATATCCATATTCTATCCCTACCATTAAATTTAGAAATTCACAATTAGCCTATTTTTATAGCAGTTTTTAGTTGAACTAAATTTTCTTGATATTTTAGGGAAAAACATTAAATTTTAGGAAAACACAAAAATTTACTTTTATTACCTAATAACGACGACTCATGACGTTTCTCTTACGTAAACATGTACTCGTAGCGTTACGACAACACCGGTACTTCAGAAGTGCTATGATTAAGTTGTAGTGAAACACTACACAGGCGCTGTAACACGTAGCACGTATAATCAAGCGCGTCTCACATCTCTATCTATGCAGTATTAGCTATTAGTCCAATGGTCCATAGGCTTAGGCGTAATTTCATTGTTATTTATTATGTTAAACATTCTCAATACTCAAACCAAAAGCGTGAATTTTATTGAAGTATGAAAACTAAATAAACCTAAATTAAATATACCTAATATTTAATTGGTTTCCAAAAATGATTTCTTTTAAACACTTTAAATTTTAATCTAATCTAAACGCGTTGAACTCAAATACTATTTTCAAAAATTAAAATATTTTTGAGTTCTTAAAATATAAACTTTCTTAAATATAACATTTATTTTTAAAAAGAAATGAAGATTGTTTAGGTCCAAAAGGTGGCAAGAAATATATTGCGTTCATATCACATAAAGTTAAAGTAAAATATTTCGTGCAAATGGAAAATTACATTAGCTAAACACGAATTTAGGTATTTCGCGTGCAGTATTTTCATCTTTAAACATATTAAAATATAAGTAAAGGTTGTTTTTAAAGCGTTACCTTGTTATATATTAGCGAAATATAGCAACTAAAACCGACTTAGTTTATTTCGCACCTAGCAAAATGTTTAGTATTATTTTTAGAACATTTCGCTGTAAATTTAGATAAATGGGACTTTAAATTTCAAGTTTACAACATATTTCGGCATTCTCCGTCAAGATGTAGTAAGTAGTGACAGCCAAATTCTATTTTATATTTATATATATATATATATATATATATATATATATATATATATATATATATATATATATATATATATATACTAGCTGCCCGATCCGGTAGACCATGACTGCATTTCGTTTTATTCCATTATTTGTATAATGACTATTTACTGTTTGCGATTTTATAAAAAAGCCATTTAATACTGTTTACTAAAATGTTTTCGAAATTGCCATATAATTTTAAACTTTCATTTTTACCACTTAAGGGTTGAATTTTGAAAAGATCCTTAGCAAGCATCTATAAGTCGATAGAAACATACGTGCAATATTCCAGCTCATAAGTTTTTATAGTACTGAAGATTTTCTAATGAGTCAGTCAGTGAATATTATTCGGTTTTAAGGGTTCCGTCTGTCAAAAGGAAACACCGAACCCTTATGAGTTCACTCCCGTGTGTGTCCGTCTGTCCGTTACAGCCTTTTTTGTTTCAGAAATCGCTTGATATACAAACTTAAAATTCGGCATAGAAATAAATCTAAAAATTCAAAAATACTCTTTTGAAAGTTTTAGGGGGAGCAAATTAAATATTCGAAAGTTTTTTTGTAAAGTAAGAGTCCAAGTAAGAGTCCAAAATCGAGATAAAGATGTCTTGTTGGATATGCTTAAATGTTTATGAGTGCTCAAATATCTACGGAACGCTCTTGAATCGAGTTATTCAATTTATCATTTTGTTAAGCACGAGTATATCTCGATTCAAGATCGTTACGTAGATAAGTATTTAGATACTATAAACATTTAAGCATATCCAATGATACATCTTTATCTCGATTTTGGACTTTTATGGGCGCGACATCGAGTTTGGCTGGTCTTTGAATTACAGTGGAATATTATTTACATTACGTGTGTCCCATATTAAACCGCTGTGTTATAGCAGATGCTCTCGCAATATGTTAGGGATTTATTAGCAGACTCGTCTTTTTATTCGTTTTATTAAGAGAAAAGTGAAGTAAAGTAGTTGATGAGGAATCGTTATTTGAATAAATGCATACTGTCGCTTCGCTTTCTTCTTCCCTTGTGCATTTACGGATTGTGCGAGATGGAGGGTCTCGTAGGACTGACTACCCGCCTACAATTTGACCTGGGAACCGGATGGTAACATTCTTTTACTCTAAAATGTCACCGATTTTATAAATTATGGTTTCTTTAGGCAAAAGATAATATAAAATAATAGGTTGAAATATTTCGTATTATTTCGTTAAATATTTATTTGCAAGCATTTTAACACGACGGCAATCTTTCCTGAAAAAATCTGAATTTGATGTGTTCATATTTGTAATTTTACAATCCTAGATATAAATAATATAAACATAATTATCAAGATTGGTGAAGTTTTAAGGGAGTGTATGAAGACTGAACACTTCATTTTGATCTTAAAAACAAATAATTTTTTTATATTTAATCTTTAAAAATAAAAATTATATAATTGAACAATGGTGGTTGGAAGTAGTGGATAATTAGGGCGGACTCAATTATAGTTCCCAGCCATATTGAAAACATACATTTTAATATAAATATTGATGTTAATATTATTAATATTATTCTAAAGATATGGCTTAAAGTTGCATGTGATTTCAAATTTTCAAACTCTATATAATGGCAGTGCAAACAAATTCGAAAACCGGCACATACATTGTTTATTTTTATCAAAGTTTTGTCTGGGGGTAGACTTCAACTTCAGTTGAATTGTAATTTAAACGTAAAACATTATTCATTCATTTTAATTCTAGAAAAATATAATTTTCAGTTCCATACGAAAATTTATCATTTGGTAATGACTTTTGACATTTCGTAATATTGAAAACATTTAAGCCATTAAAAATTATAAAGCGAATCGACATATAATTGTTTTGAGGGGTAGACTTGATTTTCAGTTTATTTACAATTTCTCAATGTATTGCATAGATTGTATAATTCATCTTTATATATATATATATATATATATATATATATGTATATATATATATATATATATATATATATATATATATATATATATATGGCACTTGATACTGGCTGTACCTACGTGTCGGAGTTTGAGACCGACGAATTTCGTTGATCTGTAATTTCACTCTTGCGATCAGGCTTATCGGACCGATACAAAATTCAGGAGTTTCTTTTATATATCGCATAAAACTATAAGAGTAAAGTATATTCATAACTATATAAATAACCATTTAAAAAACTCAAATGATTTATTAGTATTTTTCGTAAATACTCTGAATCTCTTAGATATCTGCATGCATAGTAATAATACAGTAAGATATATAATGACAATACTGGAATGTTTTAGTGCACATATTTATACGCGGCAAAAATTATTAGTAGGTTATTACCATTTACGTAGGAGCAGAAAAATACCCTGATCTTTGCAATGCTGCCAAGTAGTTGAATTAAAGTGTTTTTCTCTTTTTCATTGGAAGTATATATTTTTAGATCAAACGTACATACTTTAAGTTATATTTTTATATCAAGTATATATTTTATATAAAATTAAATGTTTATAAAGTGCGCAAAATACTAAAGTTTTTACGGAATATATACGTTTATTTTGATAGTATATATTTTTACCCTATTCCCTTCTAAGTTAGGTAAAAATATATAATGATGCATAATAATTTATAATTGTAAAGAAATTGTCTGTTACTAAAATATAGTTAGCATAACAGTCTTCGAGACGGAATATGAAAAATGAAAAATCGATGAAAAAAATTACACGCCTCATGTAACAGTCACACAAAACCTTCTAGTAACCATTGATTATGATTTTTATAACTATAATATATAATATTTATTAATTAATATTCTAGTGAAGAAATAAATATAAACAAAAGTGTATTTTTATTTTCGGCTCATTTATGTACCTCGTCGTATACCTCAGAATATTTATTTTTAAAAATACAAGAGGCGGTGGGTTATTGAGGGAATAATTCCATTTTTAAATGGATTTTTCTAATCCACGAAGTAAATTGTGTGGATAGCAAATGTGGAAAAATACATACAAATAATCATATGAACGAATTGTTCCATTTAACGATGTCCTTATTGTTCGCATTTTGGATGACACACGCTGTTTAGCATCTTCTTGGTTGTGAAGAGAGCTAAACCATAACAAGGGATAATTGACTAATCAGTTGATTTATTACGAATTTGGACCACTTTTTATAATGAATTTGGATCACTTTTAATAAAAAACAATTAACTGTAACAGAATATATAAAACAGTTTAGAAATTTACATGACTCGTATTTCTTCTGTTATTTTACATGCTTTCTACTATTAGCCACCAAATGTAACTGTGACTTCGGATAACTTAGGGAAAAATTCTTTACAGAGTAAAAGTCTTCAGAATCTTAACGAATAACCTTTATGAATTGCTTCATACGACTTAGTCTGCCTCACTATCCTAAAAGCAAAGGTAAAAGGATATTTATGATATCTGTTTTACATTCCCATTAGAAAGCCAACCCTTTTAAAATCCCCTATCATGAACCAGGTCTTACGTTAAACTCTAATGCTGTATTTTCACACTCTCGTAATTTTCTTTGGGCATTACCGAATGAACCAAAAGAAAAGGTGGAAGGCAGTTATTTTCATTGTGAAGAAGAGCAGCTTTTAGGTTTTTTGCAGAAAGATATATATATGACTTATAATACCTAGGAGCTTCATTTCTTCATACAAACTTTTCGCATGGTTAAAAAAAAACAAAATCCATCTTTACGGTGATAAAGCAGGAAAATGTTTCATGGCGCTTTCTGTGATAACTTATTTTAACATTTATTTCATGCAAATTCTTAATATCACTGTTTTACTTTTGGACAGGTTCAGATCTATAAGTCGTTTATCTCTTTTGAGCTGATGAAGTGTGGTTTACATCTCGCTAAATTGATCATATTTTTTGAACCTAACTTCACACAGAATGTGTTTTAGTGCTAGAACGCCACTTGTGAAATGCCACTTGCGAATCCCCACTTAACTTACTAAAACACTTCTTATATGGTTATATAAAAAGGTAAATATTTATCATTCAGTAAAAGCGACAAAAACAAAGTTTTTCTTAAATATGAAGACTCAAAAAAATTGAATATATTTGACGTTAATTTTGTAGAAATTCATTATTCACAATTAAATGAAATTACGTGATGTAGTATTATTTCTACTTTCTTTAAGTTCTTACATCTTCAGGTGCAAAGATGCTAATAGCCCACCCGAAGATGTTGTAATACAACGAAACCTAGGTCGTGGTAAAGAACTTAAAGAAAGTAGAAATAATACTACGTCACGTAGTTTCATTTAATTGACTCAAAAAAATGCTTTTTTCTTTTATACCTGTTTTACTATTGTGTTTCTTATATTCTAATATGTAGGGATACTGCCTTAAGTCAGTTTATTTAAAATTGGAGTTAGTTCTCTTTACTACCAAGACGGCAATATATATTTCACCTCCTCAATACGTTAAGTGTTTTAATATAAATAGTATTTTGTATTCATTTATATTGAATTCGTGATACAAAATACTCGCCGCTGTTTGACCCGGGCATTTGTGCAATGACATTTACAAGGCCAGCACCTGCGACCAAGCTATCGGTATTGAAACATGTCGTAATTGCAAAGTGGGTGCATTGGGAGAATAATAAAACTGAAATCCATCAGCGAGACGCTCAACTGACCAAGGCGATAAGGTTTTTAATACATTTCGAAACAATAATATGTGTGATTGAATGCGTGGCCGGAGTGCGATAAAATTATTTGCTTGAGTACAAATGAATATGGACTGCCTTTGTTATAGACTTACTTATTGTTATGGACTTTTGTTCTAAGCTTTGACTGAAAGAGCTTTCAAAGAACTCCATACTAAGTGCGAACGTGATTGCGTGTTGAAGAATGTTATTGTTCTTATCCTTCTTTTTCTTATTCTCTTTATTATTTCTTACTGCCACTACTATCTTTTATAGATTTTAGTCTTCTCTCGTTTTACCCTCGATTGAGTCTTTTTTCCAGTTCGTTAATTTCATTTTCTCAAAGTTTTTTCAAGTCAGTCCATTTCAGATTCGTTCCCTGTCTTTAACTAATTTCTTTTTCTACGACTGTTTTATTAGAGGTTCTATTGTCCTCCATTCTGTATGAATGCCCGCTTAATTACATTAAATTTTGCCAGGAACTCCACTTTGCTCATAGATTTCGTAAAAGTGTTTATTGAACATATTTCTCCTATCTTTGTTAGTGTGCTTTCCTCCAAGAATATCTTTTTCATTCTTTAACATCGTTGCCCAGTTTTCAGAAGAAAGATAATATACATTTTAATTTTAGAAGATACAGAGTTCGGTCGTGCGTTCATGGACGCGTAACTTTTTCAACATTCTTAAAAGTTTTACTAAAACACTCGACAGACCCTTTAACTGCATTGATGTATATATTGGATATTGAATATATTTGGCGTTAATTTTGTAGAAGTTCATTATTCACAATTAAATGAAACTACGCGATGTAGTATTATTTCTACTTTCTTAAAGTTCTTTACCACGACCTAGGTTTCGCTATTAACAAAAATAATATCTTTGCTAATACCCCACTTGAAGATGTTGTAATACAACGAAACCTAGGTCGTGGTAAAGAACTTAAAGAAAGTAGAAATAATACTACATCACGTAGATTCATTTAATTGTGTATATATTGGAAACAACTCTTTATGAAAATGTGAACTTGAAAACTCCCATTAACCGTCTGTGTCTTGTGTTTATTACATAAAACTGGTTTATTTATACTTACTATTTATAAATTCGCAATTCCCTTCTCATGGGAAATCAATTATGTTATAATATTTGTTATTTTTACAAAGTGGAAACATTTTTCCTTCAGTCTACCGTTACTTGGATGCTATCGATATAATTTGTAAGATGTGTAGAGTTCGTGGAAATACATTGTTGCACGTATATATTCAATCGCTTTGCGAGCAAGAATTCTTTAATTAATGATGTTACTTATGTAAAATATAAAGTTTATTCATCAAACCTAAATAAACTGAAGAGGGTTATTTTGGTAAATTTATATAAAAAGGCTATAAAATATACAAAAAACTTTCTTGCACTTTAGTCTTGCATATTTATCTATTTGGTCACTGTTCCCAGATTAAAAAAAATTAATTGAACATGTTCAAATATTTTTTTTTTATTTGGGAAAAGTGACCAATTCTGAAAAAATGTATCATTTGTGAAAAGTGACCTATTGTGAAATAGTGAAAAAATGTACATTTATTTTATTTAATTTAGGAAAATTGAAAAAAAATTTGGCAGAAATGACTAAAAGAAAAATGTTCATTATTTTTTTTTAATTTGGGAAAAGTCTCCACCACAACAAAATTATTGCACATTATTACTCGATATTGAAGTGTTGTTTTATAAATATGCTTGAGTATATTCTCTTTTGTTTCTCTTTATTGAAATATCATTTATCCTACAGATACGTTAAAAAAATAGATAAAAATATCACGTAGATGGAAATGTTATTTAGTAGAAATATACCCAGCCATTTATTTCTGGTTCCTGCTATTTTGATATGCGCCGATAACAAGCCATCTGTTCATCAGCTATCAATAGCTTATGTACATTAGATAATGTTCATATATAATCGTAACATCGAATGTAATATGAATTTGTTAAATTTCTCATGCTGGAGGAAATATTAAAAAAGTTCAGTAGATTTGTGTATAACAAAATTTATGAGTATTGCCTTTATTTATTCCCTTCACATCTGCAACTCTGATGGAATTGCTTTACATTATGTTTTTTTTTATTATTAAGCTGTTACCTCATTTGGTCAAGCATTTTTTTAAAATTATTAAATCGTTACATTATTGCGGTTTTTGTAGCGTTTTGTCCTACAAATATGACCTCGATATTGTATTTTGTAGTATTTTATGCTCCAAGCTATTATATGAGAGGGTGATATCATAGTTTATTTCAACTGCTTAAAGCGCATACGAATATCCAGCAGCGTTCATCTGTCTTTCGTGAATTCACATTGTTGAACACAGTACTACGAAATGCGGCCGGTCTTGATATATTTTTCTTCTCCGTCGATTGCTTCCAGAAATGAAGGTGATTTTATTGGAATTAATTTATACGTCGTGAATAATTACTAATGAAGGTTTGAAGAGAATTATTAAAGATGATTTCGTTTAACAAATACTTGTTACAATGTATGTTTTCACGCTTTTGCACTTCTCATCTCTGGAAGGAATTCCAGATGATGGCATTCCTTCCAGATGACCTGCTCGCCTTAGACGCTGTGACTTACAGAACCTAACCTTCCTCGTCCCATTAGTGATTACAATTCGTGGTTAATTTGTTTTTGATATGTATCATCCGTCTCTCTCACCAGCCTAAAGATTTTTCTGAGTAGCTTCCTATAAAAACCAGGCCAGGTCCCGCACGAGTAAAGTACATCTGGTCTTATGATAGTCCCGTAGATGATTAACTTCGATGCTGTGTTTGGAGATTTGAGCTTAAAAGTTTTCTACACGTGTAGAAACAGTAACCTTAACTTATACTTTGCCCGCCATAATCCTAACTTATTTCTTCCTTAACCTAGATCTGACTGGTTAGTATTTACCCCATAATTAAAGCTCTACCATACCATGTAAAGTCACTTCTTACCATATTCAAAGGTCTTCATTTCCTCGATGGTGTCACTTCCGACAAAGATGTTTGAGGGTGGTCTGAGCTGTTTCCTTGTCGGGAGGTATTTAGTTTTAGAGGCGTTCACATAAAGCCCGAAAGTTTTCGCTTCTATCTGAAAGTTCAAGCTGTGGGCTACTATTAGGCTTTTAGACCTGCTGGTGATCATTATGTCATTAGTATCCGCCGCAATTTGGGAGTTGTTGCAGTTGATTAGTTATCAATTGAATCATCATGTAGATGATTCAATTGATAGCTTCCAGAACAAGATTGAAGACTGTATGTATGTAATGATAGTACATTTTTTTAACTTCGGAGTGGATTTCCGTCTGTATTCCAGTCTAATTCCTTCTGTATTATCACCATGGACTTGGAGTGTTTCAGGATCACTTAAATAAGACACCCTAACTTGCTGGGCATGCCGCGCACCATTATACTTAAGGGGATCTGTGTACGGTTAACACTATCAAATGTATGCTTAAAGTCAACGAATATGTGGTGGAGGTACTCGTAAGTTTGAAGTTAAAAACCATTAAATAAATTTAATAAAATACATAAAAAGACTTATTCAACATCTCTCTTTTTTATTTTTTTTGCCCCACTTTGGGGTAAAATAACATTTCAGTACTTTATTAGCTGAAATCCTTTTATGAAATATCTACTTGAAAAATATCATCCGAGATCTACCTCTAAAACTGTTGAAACTATAAAGTCGTTAGAGACAGATGGACTGGCAAACTGACAGATTTAAGTCATCACTATAAGTCGCTACCCAATATAAACTTAGAAATGTTATCGTATCTTATTATTTCCAAATTATGTGTCATATATGTATAAGCGTACATGATTATTACAGTTCTGCCGTACTTGCCTCATTATATGCTGTAATTTGAACGCGTCTTGTGCACTAAATTTTAACTTTTAAATTCGTTAAAAGCACTTTGCAAGGTTCGCTTAATGTAATTTGACGCCAAAATTCAATACCTACCGTAAACACGTTATCGTATTAAAATTACTTTAGTAACTTTTCCCAGGTTGTTTACATTTTGAAAACTTAACTTTATCTTTGTATTACAAAAAGGAAATAGATTTGCTTTTTGTAATACAAAGATAAACTTTGTGTGTTGTACTCAGATGAGAAAATGTTACTATTTTGTATAGTACTTCATATATATACATAGCTAGGCGTAGTGCTGTTGAAATGAGTGAGTTTATATTGTGGTAGTTTTCAGTAATCATCCACTAGTTGTAAATAATGTGGTTGATTATTATCAGGAGGGTTAATTGAAGTTTTCTTAGAACCTCTATACAAATATACAAATATAGGTAACGTTGGCCTTAAACGTAATACGGATCCTTGGCGTCGGTATCAAATACTATTAAGGTACTACCAATGGAATAGCTTCCATTGTATTCATCCCTGTCTCACACTTGCTTATTAGTAGCAACTATATGATTTAAATGAAAACCGAATTTATTTATTACAATTTCTTCAAAGGCGGAATTCAGATTTGTTTCTACAACCATTGATTTTTTAAATTAATTTATTAAGAAGAAAAAGGCCAAGGATTATTAATTCTAATTATTGATTATTTCGAATTATTGATAATTATCTAAATAAGTATTTTATTTAATAAAAGCAAACAGTCAATGTGGTTTAGAATATATATTTATCTGTTGGTTATTGTCTAAAGATAAATTTTATATTAATCCTTGAAAAAAAATCCTACTAAGAGCGTGCAGTACTTATTTTATTAGGTATTTTTCGTAGTTTAAAAAAACTTAATTATCCGCAGCTGACTTGTGACAAATTTTGCTAAATATCCGTTTTCAGCAGGATCTGGTTGAATAAAACCTCATTATTTTTTGTTGCAGTAAACCATTAAACTTTGGCACGAGTTTTCAGCTCACACGTATATAATGGGAAAAAGTCCGGCCGGCCTGTACGTATAGGCCTGTATAGGCCTGTATAGGCGAACATCAAAGCCGGTCGGATCGAATATAAAACTTCATTCGTCAATTTGACCGGAGACCCCGACAGGAGAAAAATGTTACACGTGTGCGATATTTGGCTGTCTGCTCAGTCCTTCAGTGTCAATTCTACCGGTATAAAAAAATACAATATTGCCCACAACCTCTCGTGTACCAAAATAGCATCTCTTGTCATTGTATTCCTTCCCAATCAACGGTTTGGCTGAAGAATGAAATTTCAGATAAATATCTTCATTCATATGTAAATAGCTATACTAGTTTTTTTAAGCAAATATTCGCTCAATAGATGACAATGACATACACAAAATATTGCGCCGTTATTATGTTTAACAATCGAACCACAAGGCTACCATAATATTATTAACAGATGTAAAGATAGTGAAGTTTGACGATTATGACGTTTCACTTTGGACTGTAAAACGCCAAAAATGCCTATAAAGTGTATTTATTTAAGTCACCACGGTCTTTAAAATGTAATAGTTGGCTGAAAAGGTCGAGAAACTGACTAAAATATGCGATATGTAAAATTTTTAATTAATCAATTCGCTTAATGTGTATTTAATTAATTAAAGTTTATACATATATCATATTATAGCCAGTTTTGCTAAACACCAGTGAACTAGTTTTGCATTTTTAATTCTGTCAGTACTAGCGCAATGAATACGAGATTTTTTAAATAATTGTGGATAACGATTAAGGTAGAAGATTTATCTTATTAAAATTTAATAATTCAATAAAAAGAAAACGGGCATGATAAAATAGAGACGGTCACGGTACACCCGGCTAGAACGAAATCCCTTTCGCTAGATGTTATGTATTAAATAAAAAAATATATCAGCACAGTAAAACACTGTTAATTTTAAAATATGAAAAAATAATAAGGACAATAAAGCGATCCGAACAACATCTTTTAATTAAACAAAACTTAAATAATACATAACAGTATTGCATGATTTAATTTTGGTATCAGTTAATATATATGTATAAACTTTTGTTGATGCAAATAAAAGATGATACCAAAACTTTAAAATGAAGCATCCACTTACTGTCACTCTAACACTGGTTTTTACCTGACTTCATCATCACCATCCTCAACTTCTATTGAATCTTTTTCACAATTAATTTTTTATTGACAAAAAAGATCATGTGATCTACGAGCGTTAGAAGTTTTATTTCTCTGGCATAACACAAGATTAACTTTATTTAGCATGCAAATAATTAATGAAAATAAAATAATAAAAGAACTGGAGCATGATTATAAATACCGTTGGTAAAATCTAAATTCAATCAAGTAATTTAACGTTTAAAATAAAAAATTTTTAACGTTTAAATAATAAAACGTAAAATAATTTAAATTTAAATTTTATTTGACAGATGATAGGGTTCATTTTATTTTTCTGTTGGCTTTCCACTGTAAGCCAATCATCTGTCAGGCAGGTTCCAATTTGATATGTATTTATTTGATTATAAATTATAAATGATTACTTTATCATTTATTAAATTATATTACATTTTCCGTATATTAATTTATTTTCATCATTAGTTTATCATTTATTTAGCTTATGTCAAAGAAGACATTGAAATACGTTTGTGCTTATAATGTAGCAAAATTGTTGTTTTATACTGTACCAAAAGTAGCGTTCGAAATCTTATACTTTTTTCGGGCTAGCTCTCGTCAACCAAGCGTGCAAAAAAATAACGAATTGATTATCCATCAACTAGTACGCAAAATAATTAATAGAGAACTTTGGGTTCAATTTTAAAATCTAATACAAATTTATGTAAATCTAAAGTTGATTGGTACAAATTTAATTCCATAATCAGCTTAAGCGCTTTAAACCATAATAGAGTATTTTTCATTTCGCTTCACAAAGGCAAGTACTCTACAAATTATTTTGATTAAATACAATAAAATTTTTGTTTTCAATGGTCATTTTATTGTATTTAATATGATAATTTATGTAGTTAATATGTAATAAGTTTAAATTTATGATCATAATTCAAAATAAAGTAAAAAAGTGTAGGCAATAATATTGCATCACCATAATTATCAAAAGCAGAGATATTTGTTAAAACTAATTTTGCAAATCTTGCAATATAATTTTGTTATCTAAAGTCGATTAAAATAAAGTGATAAAATGGAGTAATGGTCCCTTTTTAGTACGGATAGAGACGGGACGTTCAGCTAGAATTTCATGCATACATTAATGGTAGAGTTAGTGTTTTGTTTTATTACAGGATGACGACTACATTGTAATACTATTAAATTTCTTTAAAATTATTTTAATAATTGTGTAACTATAAAAGAAACAAAAGTTGAATAGTAACCGAATGAAAAAGAACAGAAGTTTTATTTGTCACAAAGGTAACAACGAAACATACAAATTGTATGAATAACATTTTTATGGATCAAATTTTTATATATATCTCGTACAAGAAAAAGTATAAGAATCTTATTTACCTAACAATTTGCCATCGGTGTTCTTAAAGTACTTATATATAATTTTTACTGGGAAATTACTTTGTAAATATCCGCAAGAGGAAGGAATAAATATATATTGAAATGTAATGTTGGTACTCGCAAACGGCGGAAACTGATTTTCCAGAAGTTTGAAGGAGAAAATAAACATATGTAGATGTAATGTAAATTTGATTTTATTATACGTAATGTAAAATTTGATAATGAATTTATGGAATTTATTACTGAATTTGTATCTTTGGAAAATCTATTTGTAAGAATTTTGCAAATTGATGTACGTAGAATAGCTTAAACAAGTTCAGAAGAAATATGTTCGATAGTTTATAATGGCTTATTAGTATTATTAACCAAAAATACTTTGAAAAAAAATTTAAAGGTCATGTCTCTGGAATGGAAAAAGAGTCATTTTCGTTTTTTTAAACAAACAACTTTTATTTTAGTTTGTAAAACATGTTTTTATTTATATTATGAAATTGTTTATCGAACAGTAGTGAATAATAATGCGGTACAATTTTTCCATAGTGTAGTTTTGAAAATGAGTTTTGTGGTGATCAAAATTTCTATTAAACAATCTGTAATAAAAAAAGACACAAAAATTATCTCTAACATGATGTTCTCTTATCGTTGATCTAAAACGGTATTATTTTATATTTGACGAGATGTCGTTTTAAAAATATTCATTTGATCGAAAATGGGGATCGTTTAAAATCAATATTGAAGTTTTCAACGAAAAGTGTGAGGTAAAAAAATTTTCCTATCAATAACGTTATTTTAAACAAGTGTGCAAAATTAGAAAGAAATTGATCAAAACGTTTTTACGGAATCATCGTCACTGATTTTAAAAATATCGCTTTATTAAAAAACGAAATTAATATTTTGTGATTAGTTCTCACTTAATTTTTTTACTTAGTTATTAATTAATATTTTTTTCTAAACCAGGTTTATGTTAATTCACTATAGCGTATCATGAATAAGTCATGATTGTTTCTATTTTCTCCGAAAACTTTCATACGCTATATACATTGACTGTTATATGCCTCTATGATCGATCATCATCATTGGTTGCGCCTTGACTCTGTCAATTTTTTCCCGGTAAACTTAAAATTTGTGGAACAAATTTGTAACATTCTCTAATTTAAAAAGAATGTAAAAATATTAAATTTTTTATGCCTTTCAATGCATAAAAGGTAGATACAGAAGTTTCGGAGCAAAAATAGACAATAATCTTCCGTAATGTGAATTATAACAAAAGACGTCACTCTACTATATTTTTTATTCCATCATATGAACATGATGACTTAAATGGATTCGGTAGAGTAGGATTCCAGGATATTTTGGTGGATGATAATCGGGCTGAAACAGTGTTCCCAGTATTTTTTTCAGTACTATCTTTGGTTGTCTCTCAGGAATACCAGTGAAAAAGTCACACGATAGTAGGAGAAAATTGAAATTGGCGGAGAACAATTTTACGTTAATCTGCCTATAAATTTAATTTGTGATCCTTTCAGAAGTCTTTGCACTTCTTAATCTAGATTATTACTGTCAAGGTATATATTCAGAGGATTTTTGCCTTCGTTTCTATATATGTTCCCACTTCGGCAGTTTAAATGAAGATGGCATGATGCTATTCTGTTATATTCTGACGTATATGCCTGTTGCGTTCTACGATAGGAAGTTCTTATTCGTTCCTTTTTCCTATTCTTATGGCTCCTTTCCATTATGATCTTAAAGATATTCCTTAATTACCATTTTTATTATTGTACACTTGGCTTTCTCTGTTCCACTATATTTGTTTCTTAAAATTCAACGTTGTCGTAAGCATCTCGATTTTTCTTTTTACTTTTAATAAGCATAGTTCCTTTGATATAGCATCGCAGATAGTAAGTGTTTATAAATAACCCTCTCAGGATCTATCATTGTATATCTATGTCCAATTTCTAATATAAATATTTGTTTTTAAAAGTATTCTTTTAATAATATTTATTTAGTTTTAGGAAATAATCAAGAATTTGTGATTCTAAATAAGAAATCAATTTGGCTTAATGAAAGTGTTGCAAGGTATAAAAAATACAAAGTAAATATATTGTAATATTTGGATAACAGCACGTAAATAAAATAGAGTTAAATTAAATAAACAAAAATAACGTGGAAATCCTATTTAAGTCTGATCGATGTTGTCAGATATCATGAGTTCAAATTAAAACTGTACAGAACATATTTTCACTGCTAAAATAATTTTTATTCACCTAATATTTTGCATCCTTAATATCATTTGAAATTCGCTAAGTTTATCTATCACTAAATATCAGTCGTAGCTCATATCGTTAACGGCCCCACATCCAGAAGGTCAAATCTGAAAAGCCCTCAATTTATTGGTACATTGTGCTAGTCGATTTTTAATACAGCGGTACGAGATGGTACTACTCTATATATATGCTATTGATATATGGTAACATTCTAGCATTGATCTAGGGACTACCCTGTGTTATTATGCTTACGAAGGCCAAGAGATAGAAAGCGACTTACCTAAAGATGTAGATAGATTTAAGTGGAACATAAAATAACGG
The DNA here is from genome assembly GCA_039881145.1 of Druceiella hillmani. Classification (NCBI taxonomy): domain Eukaryota; kingdom Metazoa; phylum Arthropoda; class Insecta; order Lepidoptera; family Hepialidae; genus Druceiella; species Druceiella hillmani. Next base: position 31,795,003 of record JAYKKI010000008.1, read on the forward strand.
AAAAATATAGGATTATATGTAAGCTCATAAAGGAAACATAGTTTAATGTTATAAATGTAGAGGTTCGTAATAGCTAAGACACTTTTTGCTGTCCGATCTCACAAGTTATGAAATTAAAAGCAAGGAGAGATGATTTATCGTGATTACATAGAAGTTGATTGCAATATATTTTTATAATATCGAAAGGTGTTTATTCTCCATTCCTTCAGCTAAATCTTTAATCATTTGTACTGCGTAATTTATAATTATTGTTCACTTGAAACTTTCAAGTTAGGAAGAGAATTTGTTAACTAATTTTTTTAAATGTCATATAATACTGATGTTACTTATATGGCTTTGTCGTTTAACTGAAGGGATATACTTTATTTAGATTGTCAATTACGAGCGCAAGGAGTACTTGAAACTCTCATAAACACCGCGTATGAACGCCGGGAATTTGGTATTCTTTATTTTCATGTGCAAAATTTGGATTCTGAATTTATTACTGGCATTTTTAAGGTAAGATTAGACACAGGTTCTTCCAATGTAATAGTTCCAATGTAATAGTAATTTTGACAGTAATGAATAATTCTTATGTGGGAATTTTATAACTGTAAACATTGTTTATTATCAGGCCCAACAAGTCATAAGCGTAAACAGGTGTCTGTTCCTCTGATATGTCTGTGCCTGTGTGTCTATGTTTATTTCTGTGTCTGTATCTGAATGCGTTCATGCTTGCGAATGTGTTTGTGTATGTGTGTATGCTATGGTCGTTTCACTAGCTATGGTCGTTTCACTGCTGTGTGTCTACGTTTATTTCTGTGTCTGTATCTGAATGCGTTCATGCGTGCGGATGTATTTTTGTATGTGTGTATGCTATGGTCGTTTCACTATCTAGCACCTAAACCAGTAGAATGACTTGGACCAGGTTTCATATTTGGGAGTTTTTTTATAAATATCTTTAGAGGTTTTTCTTTTTTGTAATCTTGGTTTTTTACAAAAATGACTAACGAATTTGTTCAACATGTTTACATTATTGGTACTTTATGAGCAAACAATACACCATAACTCGTTATCTGGGCAAAAAATCTTATTAGAGTTCTTACAGCGGGGCATGGCACAGAGCACGCGCGCTGCAATCTTTAAAACGTTACGAGTCCAACAATATAAATATTTTAAAAACCATAAACAATAAAAATGATAAAAAATACAACATATTTTCATTGCGACATACATAAATTATGTATACATAATATACATAATTAACTTAAACAAATAATTTTATTTGAATATATCGAACATGTTTACTACAAGGAGTCGGATGACAACAAAGTATGTCACAGTTATTAGAATGCACCTATTACAAATCTGTAACTGAGTTTTTTGACCTGCTGAGACTAATAAGATATCATATAAACTTATCTATCGAGCTATCAAACATTACGATGACAGTCTGTTGACGACAGATTAAGAAATAGTCTCACCGTGACAGAGTGTACATTTGAAGATTCTGGGGAGCTACAGAAAAAAGTTGGGGGTTCTGCGATGTTTTAGTGTGAAGTGTCTTTACTTTTTTGTGAATATATATGTTTTACGCAATGTCGCTATAAAATTTTGTATGCGACCTGACTGTGCCATTTTTTCATATTAAAGTCTGAAAAGTTTAACTAATTTGCAATGTAAATGAAAGTGAGACAAAAATAAGTTATAGATCTTTCTTTTTATCTCTTATACTACTTACAATATTAACTAAGTGTTTTTATTTCCCATAATTAATACGGTTTAGTACATTAATACGGTTTAGTATAACCTGACACGTTTTGAAATGCCAATGGCCGTTTAACCAGTAGAGTACGATGAGAATTGTGTGCAGATTAAACCTTTTCTCTCATTTTTCTCCTTTGTTATATATTCTTTGTTCCAAAATCTTGGTTACCATTCTGTTCCAGGGACCCCAGTTGAATACTTACCTCCCTTCCATTATTTCACCGATCACCTTTCACTTTTTGCTGCTTTACCTTTTCATAAATACACTCATTGTCCGTTTTCTTGAAATTCTTTATTCTTCCTTTAATAGCCACACCATTTATATTGTTACTTTCAACTTTATTAACTACACAATTCTGCGTATTGAAATGCTCGACAATGCTGAAAGTGATTTAGTTATTCGCCATAAGCTGGTTATTTACAATGATTAATCGCTTAGTATTCATGAGATGAAATATAAAATTATTCACGTAACCCTGAACCAATCGATCCAGTGAGAATAATGGCCGATCTTCTCGTTACTCACAGATTCCTACGCACTTATCTCACATTGCCCCACCTACAGTTTCGTTATATTTAATAGTTTTCTATATGAGAAGTATATCGTCCGACTTATGGCTTATAAGAGGGAACGTTTTGAAGGTTGCGTTTACATGCCGGTCACGTAGTGCGCGTTGAAGATTTGAATATTTTGAAACAGTATTCAGTTGCGGAGCGCGACTGCGGCACCGTTCGTGGCTCGGGAAACATTAAAGGATCAATGAATTCGCTGTGCTGAAGCTACGTGCGCTATTTACTAATGGTAACGACGATTAATATGCAAATTAAGGAGGTTTAATTAACGATTAAACGTTAAAGCTGTTGTACATCGACTGCATCGAAACACTAATGTCGGTTAGGAATAAAACGATAGTCTCTAAGAAGGCATTCAAGTCGCTTCAGCACATAATGGTGTTGCTTTTTTATTTGGTTGAGCGCGAATTTCGCGATATAATAGGGTAAAGAAAAATGTACTCCAGAAATCGAAAAGGGACTTGTAAAGTGTCCCAACCGAGAAAACATTTCGAGTTAATGATTAAATTTCTTCTCTTCGTGATATAATACGTGATTTCTTTTCGCGATATAATGCGCGAATTTCTCGACATAATAGCGTAAAGAAAAATGTACTCCAGAAATCGAAAAGGGACTTGTAAAGTGTCCAAACCGAGAAAACATTTCGAGTTAATGATGAATTTTCTTCTCTTCGCCATATAATGAATATACACCACGTTTGTGCAAAAATATTATATTAATTCCAATGATTGATTTTAAATCTCAATATCAAAATCTTGCATTTATTTTACATGCGGAATTTTATATCCTCGACTACAATATACTTTAGAGCATGTCTGCAATAACACGTAAGTATACGATAAAATACCATAGTAAGAAAATGTCTCGTTTGTTTTTTTTGTTTTGAAGTACGAAAACCGAGAAATTGATGAGAGAGAATCAAAATTGTTTTTAATTACTCATGTATGTTTATTAATAAACACTTTTTTTTTAAATCAAATCTACTTTTTGAACATGTTCAGCGATATGAACCATTGCCACTAAACAGCCATTAAGAAATATCATATTGATCATCTCAAGCTTTTTCAGATCAGTATACAATTTAACATATCCTTTCTAAATATAATATTTTTATAATATTTTTCTAAATATAAATATAATATTATATTGATCCTCCTTTTCACAATACTGGAATGAGAAATTAAAAGATTATTTTCTGTTTATTCCTCCTTTATATAAAAGCAGCAGTATTATTAAATTTAAGTTTTATTGCAGCAAAATTGTAACATTTTTAGACATAGTTTCCCTATATATTGCTTTGTTTTACAATTAAATGAAACTGCGTGATGTTAAAAGTTTATACTTAAAGAAAGTACAAATAATAACCCTATAACCCCTAATAGCCCTATAACTCCTCAATTATAGTGATCCTCCTCTTCAGAATACTGGAATGAGAAATTAAAAGATTATTTTCTGTTTATTTCTCCTTTATATAAAAGCAGCAGTATTATTAAATTTAAGTTTTATTGCAGCAAAATTGTAACATTTTTAAACATAGTTTCCCTATAAATTGCTTTGTTTTACAATTAAATGAAACTGCGTTATGTTTAAAGTATATACTTAAAGAGAGTAGAAATAATCCTACATCACGTAGTTTCATTAAATTGTGAATAAAGAATTTCTACAAAATTAACGCCAAATTTATTCAATGCTTTGTTTTAGTTCTCTGTAGCTCAAAAGCTACTTTAGAAGAGCAATTTCGATGAGAGTAGCCAAAATTAGAAAATATTTTTATATGGCATTCTTCATGAAATAAGAAATATAAATTTGTTTACAACTGCAATAGAGTATCGAGCTGTTTACACACACAGTACAGTAGTGCACTGTTTACACTCGCTACTGTCACTGCCACTGCAAGATATCGGCTATAAATTTTAAGGTCCTTCAATAAGTAGGTTAATCCGTCTCTAAAAGCGAGGTAGATTTAATATTACTGTAAAAGCGTGGCAGATTTAATATTACTGTAAAAGCTTGATAGGTTTAATATTACGCCCATTTATATTTAGCTCTTACTTGTCGATCGAGTTTAGCTTTAAGTTTAATTTTATTGACGCCGAGTTTTTTATTTTTCTTACAAATACAGTAAGTGATGATCTGTTTTTTTTCTGATTAACAAATCCAGTAAACACGATTACTGGCATAGCTTCTGAAATATATATTAAAGATATGTCGGGTTTAATGGCACATAAAAATAGCTTCTGTCAATTGTTTATTCACATGTATTATAGTGTCAAATTAAGAATAAATAATTTTATTGTTGAATATATTTGGCGTTAATTTTGGAGAAATTCATTATTTACAATTAAATGAAACTACGTGATGTAGTATTATTTCTATTTTCTTTAAGTTCTTTACCACGACCTAACATCTTCAGGTGGACAATCAGAAAAGATACGAATCTCACTTAAGAAAGTAGAAATAATACTACATCACGTAGTTTTATTGTTATAAATCAGTACATTCTTGTCATGAAATATGAAATTTTATAATTTAAAAAAAAACGTTGAAAGTCGTATTTGTTGCAGAAACACTTGAAAAGCTTTATTTATAGATTTAATTTCTTGATGTATTTCAATCTTGTTTATCTTGAATAATGGGAAAGTTGGCAAAAAACTAACCGTATCTAGCATTGAAAACTACTAATACCACTATAAAAAGTAATACTACTATAAAAAAGTATCGTTGGCTCTAATATAAATAGTCACTACAATAAAAAAGTATCGTTGCCTCTAATATAAATAGTCACTACTATAAAAAAGTATCGTTGGCTCTAATATAAGTAGTCACTACAATAAAAAAGTATCGTTGCCTCTAATATAAGTAGTCACTACTATAAAAAAGTAATACTGCTATAAAAAAGTATCGTTGCCTATAATATAAGTAGTCACTACTATAAAAAAGTAATACTACTATAAAAAAGTATCGTTGCCTCTAATATAAGGAGATAAATCAAAATCTGGCTTTTTAAGATCAGAGCTCTTATTCCCTATAAAGAATACTTGAAAAAACTGAGGGTACAAGAAAATTCGGATTACGAAAGTTCCGTATACAGTTAGCTTCATATATACAATAAACGGTTAAGGGTATATAGTATTATTATGAAAATATTTACTAGTATTAATATTATGTTACACCCTGCACCTCGTTTGCTTTTTGACCTAAATATATTTTGTTTATTCTTTACTCGCTGACACCCAGTCGCTAACTGAAGAGAATATCGAATGTCGTTTTTGTCTCTTTATTACACCCTATCAGAAATGTTTAAGAATTTTCTCTACGTCTTGAACATTCTGATAGGGTCCAAGAATGGTTAATGGTTTTTAGCCAGTATGATATATGAAGGTTGGTTGAGCCTATAGTAATGATTAATTTATGATAAGTAATACACCTGATCTCCATAAAGAATAAAAAGTTAGCATTTCTATTTTAACCAAATCTATATACCCAATAAGATTTTAATTAAATAATTAATTTCATATAAAATTTTACCATCTTGTATCTAGTGTTAATTTGGTTCTTGTTTGAGAAAATGAAAAAAAATAATTTAAGATATACAGATAATACCGAAAAACTTAAATACAACTCCGTTATTAAATTGGACACGGAAGTGTAAACATCAACCCCAAATCTCTATTGTCATTCACAGTTCTCCGACAGTACTGAAGGAGATTTGATCCTGATTGAAGAAATTAATTTAAAAAACTAGTTTCAACCGAGCCGTAAAATACGGTAATAAGATGCCATAAAATTTAAAGATACGCAGACATTTGTTAAACAAGTACTAGACAACAAAGTATTAATTGAGTTTTTATTTATTTTAAGGCAAAAAGAACCCAGCAAGGAACTGTTTTAAGATTATAGTCGATAAAAAAATGTGGAGGAATGGATCTACTGTTAAAACAATTACTTTTACTGTAAAATAGACCATTACTGCAATAAAACCTGTTTCAATCTAATTAAGCAGTAGAAACTATATCACAGACATTTGTTACTACTAACTGGTCGTCTCCACCTTTATTTTAATTCTAATTTTAGGAATCTAGACATGTTGATATCTAGACAAAATTAATTGTAAAATATAAATATGCAGTTAGATAGTAATTTTAACATTTTCTTTTAACTCTAACCAACTAATAAACTTTAAACTTACTTTAAATTAATTTACGTTTAAAAGGAAAGTGGTAATTAGTAAACAGTATAATTACAGTCTGTCGCTTTATTCTAAAGTTATCCGTCACCGTTCATGAAACAAGCGAGTTTATCATCGCTTGATTTGAATATAAGTTTTTTTATGCATAGGGTAGGTTCGGGTGTTTTCTGGTATTTCTATTTTCGTTTAAAAGTTATGAATTTTCAATTTTGTTAGTTACGGACGAAATGGTTTTGAGGAAAACGTTTTAAAGATCATGGAGTTAATTTTGTTAGGATTTATTAATGCTTCCACGTTGGAAATGATAGCGTTTTTTAAGTTTAATGAATTAAATAGCTTTTATTAATTAAAAGATCCAATTTTAAAACAGTTAATTTTACATGTACTCATTTTTCTTCATTGGATTCAAGTGATATCGATAAATTGTGAAAAAGAAATGGTTAGATCTTACAGATTGATGTTGTAGAAACTAAATCGATAAAAATAACTTAAAAATAGATATTCCACCTTTATTTGCTTATCGGTTCTCAAAATAAGGTCCTGAAGGTGAATATAAAATCCCTTTCCACATGAAAGATCACATATTATATACCCGAAAATAAATGCTAATGCCAAGTCTAGAAGGCTTATCATTTGAGCAAAATTATTCTAATAAATCGATTAAATTATTTATTTATGAAATATATGTACGTAATTTGTTCATAAAACGTATTTAATTTCTGCATCTTATGGAATATTGTTCGTTTTTCAGTTTTGTTGAATCATATACATAAACTATGAAAGTTGCACTACCATCGATATTGATATTGATGATAACCGTAACCAATTACAAACAATCCATTTTTATTGAACCCAAAACGTCGATTTGACGACCTTTAACATCGACTGAGCTTTAATATCGATGATGAACGAAAAAGTAAAAAATTAAAAACCAACCGGCTTGAATACAGTTAGAAAAAAAAACCCAATGAAATAAAAGTTATTTATAACTTCCACAATTTTTTATGTGTGCGTTCATAAATTATAAGTGGTGGTTAAATATTTCATTATCTATATTGAAATATTACTTTAACATTATTTATTACCATCGATATTAAGTTAACATTGATTAGCCCTAGCTCACGGTAACTTTGACAAGCATATGTTATGTGTATTTATTAGAATTAATTTGTTATTTTAATCTCATATAATTGGAAGTTGTGTGACGAAAATATCGTAAAATATTTTTGAAATATGGACGTATAATATTATTATAAGCGATTGAGTATAGAGTGTCGATACAAAACAATATAATGTTATCGTGAATCGATACAATGGTTTGCGATATGATATATTGATGGGGAAAAAAATTTTGTGTATCTCCAGTTAAATGTCAAATTTAGTTCCTGGGACGTTCGTGGATAGACACAAAAATAGATACAAAAATAGCTGTCATTTTATATGTTGTAGCCAGTCCAGCGTATTAGTATGATAGAGGTCAATGTCGTCGAAGGATGTATAAAATATGGTTATGTAGTTGTTTATACCTCTTTAAATTGTTAATATAATTTATCAAAATTACCTAGATACAAATACTTGGAACTTTTCACGTTTTGCAAATATTTGGTTGAGAAATTAAAAAGGGGTCGAAGGGGACATACTAAGCGTCACTTTAGTGGGCTTAATAAGCTTTAGGTGAGCTTAAAAAGGGTAAATGTTACCTTAATTTTATTTTAAAACACCTATCCCAAAATACTACTATTGATGGAAAACAAATAAAAGAATCCGACATGTATCATACCCATTTTACATGTATCTTAATTTTTTTTTAGATCTCTATATGAAGCAATTGTAAAATTATAAAATTTATGTACATAGCTCTGAAACCAGAACCTGTAAGGCTATGATCATCGAACAAACGGAAAAATGAACAGACAAGAATTATGAAATTACAAAACGCTGCGGAGACAAACATCTTACTGAATTAATATCACCAACTGCTTTTACGAATTGAACTATGTAAGCAGTAAAATTCATTAGTCTGAGGCATTTTGGGATACATTTTCTTTATAAAAGCCATACGTGTTAAATTATTTTTAAATTTCAGTCATTAAGATTTTTAACAACTGCAAGTAACAACACAAGTCATAAATTTGAAAGTAGACATTTACAATAGAATTTATTTCCCCACATTAGCAATGCGGCAAACTTTTAAAAAGCTATTTATGGGTATAAAAGGTAAACCTTTAAATAACATTTTTTGGGTATAGCAACAGTTTGAAATTAAAAAAAATTAATTAATAATAAAACTTATAAAATCAACAGTTTTTATTAATTTTTGAGGAACATAATTAAAAATATGCACACAGTAACATTTAGAGCACCAATTATTTTCTTTGCATAAAAAAATTTCTATAAAAATACGGAATATAAGTTTAGGTGATTATTGCATTAGAAAATTATTCATAATTGTTTTTCCCGACTGCGCAAAGCAAAAAGGAGGGTAATGTTTTTCCAGCGACACATGTTTTCCTGAGTTTTTATTCCATTCTGTAGCCTAAACAACTTAATGGATTTTCATGTGGGGGTTTGATTAACCAATAGTGTTACAACACAATAGTGTTACTTCATATATGACGTTACTTGAAATGCAATATGGCGGACAATATAGAGCTGCGAGTACGATTTATGTAGCGGGGGCGTAACTTAACTAAGAACTATTGAGATAAAGGATAAATGAAAAAGTAACTTAACTAAGAACTATTGAGATAAAGGATAAATGAAAAAGTAACTTAACTAAGAACTATTGAGATAAAGATATTATTTAAAAGAACCGTCTGAGCAAATACTGAAAAATAACAAGCTTTCCTAACACTATCAAATTTTCTTTAAGCAGTGATTTCCAAGCGGAATTTGATTACAAGTAATAAATCGAGATAATCAACATTTGACTAACGGAACCTGCTCTTATTTCGTTGCTTAAAGCATTTCGATAGTTTAGTAAAGCTTTTTCTTTTCAGTTTTTATACACAGTTGTTTTTTTAAATTTTTTTATTTATTTTTATTATTTAGAAGTACTTTTGCAAGTATTCTGTGTATGCTTTCAACGCGGCTAAAAGTTGTTGCGAATTTTTGGCGACAATTTAATTTTTTTAAATCATTTTCTTTTTAATGATTTTATCTGAATATAGCGTGATGTTATTTTAATGGCAAACTCTTTGCCGTACTATACTGTAACCTTTGTTCGGAGCAACCCATTAATAATTTGCCCATTCGCACTGGGCAGCACTAACTGACCTTTTTTCCCCCTCAGAGTAAATTACAAGCCAAAAATATCGCTGATTCAAACATGGCGCGTTCTGAACTTTATTTACGTCATAGTTTTGATGGATCTATGACGGGTAATGGATAAAACATCAGCTGTAGGTCTATAAAGTCTTACCTTGAATTGGAATAATAAGTTTTCCCTCAAAATAAGCTTCATATCTTACTAATGTTCATGGCCAAGAATTAATTATTACTTCAATATAAAGGTGAACTTGCTTCTATCTTAGATAACTCTACTTTTCAGGGTCAAATAATAACAAGAGAAAATTTTAAAAAAATTAACTGATAAATGAGCGACCGAATTGTGGATATTTTTTTATATGTTTACAAAATAGTTTCGAAAAGATATCAACTTCCATCTATTTATCTACTTGAATGTATCTAATTGATACATATTGCTACGAGAGTAACCTCTTACAGCCAACCATAACACCAGTCCAGCCCCGTTCGACGAACGGCCGGGAATCGAACCCGGCTCCCTGCGGTGCGCCGCATCATCAAAGACTGTATGCCTTGTGATCAACCCAACACACCACGACGACGACATTTACATTAAATGACAAAATTTAAGACCATATTTTATTTTTTTTTAAAAGAGAACCTTTAATATGACGTTAACTGATGCGGTTGAATATTAATGATTTGCTTGTGTATATAAACTTTATTAAATATTTAGGTTAAATACTAGTACAACTCTGCACAAATAAAGTTTCGCGCTGGTCTTATTATAAATAAAAATTAAATAGGGTAACAACCCTATAGAAAATATTGCCCACATTATCCCTATGTTTACAAAAACTCCGCAAACCCTACGGTCTCCAAAGTTAATATTAGCATAATTACATAATATCGGCATCATTATTCCATAAAATTACTTTTAGAAATAATTGTAAGGGACGAAATTTTCCGACGGTAATTTCTGTTAAACTGCCTTCTTTTGGTTTATTACTTCATTTTCCAGTTGAGGGTGTAAAAATTACTCAATTTATTTTTCATTAAAATTTACCCCGTTTTCTTTCATCTTTCACATAATTTATTAGATACGTGATGTTAAATGTTAGTGAAGTGTGGTTCAGATTTTGGAATTCACTACGTTTTTACATTTCATTTCTAAGTCACTTTTGGGTATGCACTATACCAGGGTAAAGAGCAATCAAAAAGATTAGTAATTATAATATTTAACTTTTGCATTTATCTGAAAAGGTATATAACTGAGTATATTTGTAGAGTGTTTCCGTAACAAAACATTAAATTTTTTTTGTTGGAATCGCAACTTTGCATTATTTTTTTTATAAATGGTCGAGGATTATCATTTAATTCGTTTTTCTACTCAGTTTTTATGCACAGACACACTTTATGATAATATACTTATTTTTGAAACAGCTGTATTTATGTACATACGTTTAGCAAAGCCCATGTCTATTACTCTTAATTAAAATGGCAAATTTGGCAGTATTTTTTTCAGAAACACAATTTTTATATAGTTCTTTAAATTTTCTATTTAGTTAGATGCACAAAATCACGTGTTTGAATAATAGACACGTTCTTTGTCAGACCCCTGTATAGAGAGAACCTTCAGTATATAGGGGAACTTCAGCATATTTGGAATATCATTTTTTTTTGGGAATAAGTAGAAAAGAAAACGGGTTAGTCCAATAAAAAGTTCATTAAATTATTGAAAAATTATTAAGCTTTAATAATACATTCAAATAAAACAGACACTAGGAACATTCTCAAAATTTCTATCAAACTAAACAATTCCAAAAGTATGATTTTACTTAGGGTGCAGATACTTTGAAATATCCAAATTATATAGTATTCCAAATTATATTCACCTTTTCTTCTTTCACAATTGCTTACACTTTTTCTTAGAAACTAATAAATCTCTTATCTTTGTTACAGTTTTACAGTCATTGGTTAGGTAACCTTTATGCAATCTAAAATTTAAATATTTTTAATTCCTATTATGTTCACTTTTGGTATTCCAAATTAACAACGTGAGATCCTACCTTAAATTCTATGTCACATTTTTAATACTAGAATTATTCACAAAACTAAACCAATATCATAAACTAATAAGAACATTTAATAGACAAACAATTACAATAAATGTTTCGTATCATATAGTAAATGATTATCAAGGATTTCATTCTTACCGAAAAAGTTTTCAAGTTAGACGTTTTGTTCCCGTATGGCTATCAGCAGAAATGCAAACCTTTAGTGCTCATTACAAAAAAAACACACACATGGCGTTTACATTTATTAGATATCCAAGTATTCCAAATTACTTGCAGTATTCCAAATTTGCTGAAGTTCCTCTAAGCTTTCAGTTTATATAGATAGATCCTAGCAAAAATTATAGAAATTAAATATAAATACGACATTAAAAAAACGTATACTTTAATTTGATAACTATAGATAAAACAACTACTTATATTTTTATTGTGTTCTAAGTTTGATTTCTAGTTAAGCATAGCCTCTATATATTGTATGCCTCTATTTTTAGATTCCTAAAGACTAGGATTAGAAAATTTAAAACAGTGTTCGCAAAATTGGAAATTTATAAGTCTCGCAATCAAATAGAAATGAATAAGAAGTATCAGTTTCTCTGTCGTGTAACGAAATTGTACTGTTGAATTCGTTAATTACATTGTCATGTAAACACGCACGCCGTTTTTCAATGACAAGGTAAACTGTTTTCGCGATAGTGATATTTAATGGAAAAAAATTGTGAGGAGAAAATACTGCGTGTTTAACAAAAGTTTATTCTACTGGATGTGTTAAAAAAACGATTAAGTTTTAATTGAACTCCTAAATCAAATACAACTATTAAAAACTATCCCATTATCGTTTTTTTTCCATCCTTCACTTCAATGTACCTACATGTAACATGTCTAGAAAAAAGAACTTGCATCATTTCTAGTGCGTTTGTTTATGTTAAAATCTAATCATAAAAAATAAGACTATGAAAACAAGAATTCGTCTAAAAAATCATAAAATCGCAGAAAGTAATGGAAACTCTCCAGAATATTCTTTATGACATGATACTAGCAAGTATTATACTTTTCCTTTCCCTTTAATAGCTTGTTAAATTATTCCCTTTCAAAATGAATGCCTTACAAAATATAAGACTCAATAATTTCGCGAATAAAGAGTAGAATACCTTTCATAATATTAAACTCAATAATTTCGGAGATAAAGAGTAGAATACCTTTCATAATATTAGACTCAATAATTTCGCGAATAAAGAGTAGAATACCTTTTATAATATTAGACTCAATAATTTCGGGGATAAAGAGTAGAATACCTTTCATAATATTAGACTCAATAATTTCGGGGATAAAGAGTAGAATACCTTTCATAATATTAGACTCAATAATTTCAGGGATAAAGAGTAGAATGCCTTTCAAAATATTACTCAATAATTTAGCCGATAAAGAGTAGAATGCCTCTCAAAATGTTAGACTCAATAATTTGCAGATAAGAATGCCTTTCAAAATATTCAATTTCGCGGTAAAGACAAGCAATTTCAAGTAAATTTTCAGCTTTTTGTCGAAGCGTAAATAAGATCATATACATTTTTAAAATCAACATTTATTATTGTTCGTATGATATTTTCCCACCGTTTAGGGAAAAAAATCGTCTTCTACTCTGTGCTCCATTTTCTTTTTATTTCTTACTATTTAAAAATTGACATTTTTTGGAAATTCTTTATTACAAAAAAATTTACTTATATTTCATATTCATAAACCTTTTTAATTTCTTCATAAAACTTACCCACTTTTACGTGTCCTATATTTGTTATATCTCTTTTTTTCTTAAATATGTAAAATGTGACCGTATGTATGTTTTTAACTAGTCTCTAAAATAGCTACCAGAATTGCGTACATTTTTATATATAAAAGAGTAAATACGCGATATCATTTTTCAATTTTATTCAATAACGAGCCGTGTCTATAACTTCGTTCGCGTGCAATCAGAAAAAATATGTTTTTTGTTTTTTTTCTACCTTATATGTTAGTTCTAGTTATATACTATTACCATACCAAATTATATCAAATTCCATCCAGTAGATTTTGCATGATATCCAATTAATATACAGACAAAAAATAAAAAAACAGTTTCTGGCTTCTATTATCATTTAGTATGCTAAATAAATCACTTTTTTAAAATATTTTTAATGTACAGAATTTACTCTGCTACAATTTTATTATATGTGTAGTATATTATAGTAGGTGTGGAGTAAATTTTAATCATTCCCCACTTTGCAGGGTTCGTTTGCAGATTAAAACGAACCGATAAGAGGCGTATTTAAGTCATAAAATAGTAATTTTTTAAACGATTTTCCGAAATCTCTTGAGTGAAATTAATCTAGAAATCTGCCTTATTTATGTTACTTTAATAGTGAAATGTAACACGGTTTTATATAAATCAGCTCAGCTAACGTCATAATAATATAAGAACAACAATAACTTACTCTAAGCCAAGTAAACTAATTAAATTAACCTGTTATATAAATATTATCATATAAGTTAGAATATTTCAAATATATCAAAATTAGGTGCATAATTAAAAAGAAAATTCTTGGAAATTAAACCACTCCATTGCGTAATCACGTTGCTATAAATAAATTATATATTAATACAATATTTATTATGAAGTTAAGAAGCAATTGGCGTCATTTTTCATACACTTTTATGTCTCTCATAATGTTTTTGTTTCATTATTAACTACTTTCATTAATCTAACATCCACTTTCTCATTGTTATAAGTAGAGCGATCAAATATAATTGATACAGATAACTGTACTTAGCGCTTTCCGTTGGTCGGCAAGTGTAAACTTTCCGCAAGAAAAATTTTCCCGCTGGGAAATCATCGCGCAGTTGCTTGACTACAGGTAGGTATTTCTTGAATGATAAAATTTCCAGACTTAGTAAAAAAATGATATCGCTGAGAAGTGAAAACTCCAAACGTGTTGTCCTTTTTCCTAATTGCTCCCTGGACATTGCCTTTTTTAGAGTTAGGGCTGTGTTTTTTTCCTTGAGGAGTAGGATACTGTGATTTTGTTGATGATTGCAGCCTGGGCGGAGTGTTTGAGGCGGTTGGGATTTATTTTGTTACGTAATGGGAATTTGAAGCTGTAAATAAATTGAAGTAGTTATTATGAATAGTATTTATTTCATATAAATTTACAACTAAAATATCAGAAAAAAAACAATTTAATTTATTACATTTTAAATAAAAAATTAAATAAAGAATAACTCGTTGGGAATAGCGTCATTTTGTATGGATCGGGCACGTTTATTGACAATTCTGTAATATTTTTGCATTTGTATTTTCATATTTTAAAATATTTCATTTTATTAAATATTATATATTCAAAATATAGTTAAATTATATTATTATAACCGATTTCTCTCATTTCTGTGTCTTAATCTCATAATAATTTACGTTATTTTCAATTAGTCCATTTAATGAGTTTTAAATGAAGCTAATCGCATAATCTTATTAAGTCAAAAGAAATTTCAATTAAAGAATTTGTATGATGGTTCAAGGGAACATGAACAGGGAGAAAAAGTGTGTCAGGAAAGAACTGCTTTTACAACTGTTTACCTTACATTGGCCAGAGGTGGTTTTGATAAACGTTTAAACGATAAACGTTTTGATAAAAAATAGAGTTTGTTTGTCTTAGCAATTGACATTTTTACACAAAAGCGAAGATATTTTAGAGATGACGTAACAAAAAGAAAGAAACAAAAGTATGTAAGAAAAGAACATATTTCTTTTAAATATTGATGTTTTAAGAAGATGGTTTAAACATGGAGAATGACTGACTACATGACTGATTAGAAGATGGTTTAAACATGGAGAATGACTGACACAATAATACATTTTTGTTGAAAATATACTTAGGTGTGTAATGACTGCTAAACACATAGACTGATTAGATCTAGAACTAACTGACGGAAGGTTTATATACGTACCGGTGTATATGTATAACGGAACGGTGTATAACGGAATGTTTATATACGGAAGGTGTATATACGTACGTTATATAGGTACGTTATTTCACTGTTTTTACTTATACCGCTTGGATTTGAGAAGAAAAATATATATGCGGTTACTGACCGAGTACTTGATTAATCTGGTGGAAAACCTAGTAAATAAAACAAACATCAAAATGAAATTTTACAATACCTATTGTACAATAGGAGGCATAATATAATACAAAGGACCAATGGGGAAAGTATACCCTTTAACGTAAAAAAATAAAGTAATATTTCTTTCAGGTTTGACAGCATGTTTTAAATTACACTTTTTTTTTAAAATGTAAATAAATTTATTCTATAAACCAAACAGCGAGCAACGACCGAAGAGAGAAAACAATGTCCCCTAAAATAATAAAACAACCAAAATGTAACCACCAGAATCTGTATTGTCGATATATCCATAGCAATGACATTAACGTGATTGTCATCTTTCTACTGTATACGCGCAGTATGCGATATGCTATATCCGTTTTTTGACCAGATCTCCGGAGATGCTTTAGCGATTTTAATAAAAAATAATAAGTTTGTATGTACTAAAACAAAGAGTTTAAATGTTCAATTCGAATCCAATAACATTTTCTCAATTTTTTTTATGACATAGGTTTGAATTTATACCTCGAGAACCAAACACTATACCGTGATACCAAATACTATGAAATAAAACAACTCCGAAAGCAATTGAACTCTCCATTCAATTTGGCAAGCGCTGGTAGAATATATACATATATATATATATATATATATATATATATATATATATATATATATATATATATATCGTATATACATAGATATGTTGTCAATAATTCAACGAGTCTATTAAGGTTACGTCAATAAAACTTCACTGCTTCCCATATAGCAAAATATTAGCTTTAAGGAAACCGACACAGCCACAGTAGGTGCCCGTTAATTTTACCGAATTTTGTTGTGTCCTGATCTTTCATGAGAGTATATTTAAGGTGAGGTATAAAACTGACTGCTTTTCAACTATTTTTTATTTTAAATAATTTAATTTTAAAATATTTCTTGAAATATTACATTCTGCATATGGTTAAATAGTATTTTAATGTTAATAATTTATATCATAAAAAACTCACGTATTGATGAAGATAAATTAGATGAAATGTAGAGTACTGTAGAAATTAATATCATTACTGTCAAGAAAACTTTTGCTGGTTATTTTATAATTTCTTTCTTATCCTCTTTGAGGAATAATACCATACAGAGAATTTTAAAACCACATTTAAATTTTCCGTTTTTAATATTGAGTGACTTATAACATGTTTTGTAACAAAACTGAAACAACTAGAAAAATGGAAACTCACGTATTCTAAAATACGATCTTCACTTACACCTTTGTCAATTTAAATCTTAAATTATTTTCTATGGTGTATCGTTCTTAATTTTGAATTATAAAGTCTATTAACTACGCTGTAAGTTCGCATAAACCAAAGGACATTCCTGTGCAGCGTTATGTTTTGAATCATTCTTTATGATATATCGTTCTTGATTTTGAATTATAAATAAGTATAAAGTCTATTAACTTCGTTGTAAGTTCGCCTAAACCAAAGGACATTCTTGTACTTCGTTATGTCTCGAATCATTCTTTATGGTATATATTTCTTAATTTTTAATTATAAATAAGATAAAGTCTATTAACTGCGCTGTAAGTTCGCTTAAACCAAAGGACATTCTTATACTGCGTTATGGTCTTGAATATACCGTTCTTAATTTTTAACTACAAATAAGTATAAAGTGTATTAACTGGGCTGTAACTTTGAATAAACCAAAGGACATTCATGTACTGCGTTACGTCTTAACTTATTCTCTACGGTACATCGTTCTAAATTTTGAATTATAAATAAGTATAAAATTTATTAACTGCGCTGTAAGTTCGTTGTGGTATGTATCTCAGGACATTCCTTTACTGCGAGCCGATGAAGCGAGTCGTGCGTGACGCGGTCGCCCCATCGGTTTCCGAGTCAACGCGCGGAGAACACAATGTCCTTTTACGCGCAGAGCGCTGCCTATTTACGCCTTTTAGTGCTGCCCTTTACAGCGCAGCTCGTTTAGGCACTTTAGCTAGATTAAAATAGATCAAGCTGTATTAAGCGAGACGTAGAATTTCGCCTTGAACTTTTTAAACAGAACTGTGTACACGTGAAGGAGTTGAGTGACAAAATGGTGTCTATCAATCAATACGTCACGTCTTTATGGACTGACGTCATCACTGTAGCGTACGGTATTTACGCAGTAATAATGGAACACTACATCACACTTAACGTGAATCATACTGAAATGACAAGATTGGCATCTCGTAGAGGTTTAGTTTTTGAGAAAAATAATATTATGGGTGGCTACTAAGGCTGGAAAAATCGGTAAACTTTTTACGAAACAAGAGTATTTAAGGACAAAAGAAAAATTAAAGACGAGGAGAGCTGATTTTGTTTTCCAAATTTCAAACATTTAGTTCAAACTCCCAGAATGAGTTATCTTATTGATGTGAAACATCTATAGGCGTAGGTATAAACCGGATCGTTGGCGTGGCGACACTTGCCGTGGCGACGGGTCGCCACGCTATACTAAGGTACATATATATATATATATATATATATATATATATATATATATATATAGTCCATATGTAGTAGAGTGTACGGTATGGCGACGTGTCGCCATGCGCAACCGACTACGCGACCCCCTCAGTTCGACGCTGTTGTTTACTACGGTACACATAACTTGTGCTTTATTATTTTTGTATTAATTGTAAATAAATGTTTATTAAATAAAGTCACCATTTTCTGTAAGAAATTCGTAATACTTTATTTTTTCATTATGCTATATTTAGTTCCTGTAATAATCTTGTCTTTTATGCATATTACTTGTACGAACACGATGTTTCACATCTGCCAGCCGTCCCGTGACGGTTCATTGTTTTTTCATTAATATCAAAATGTATAAAATGTTAGCTACTTCATTTGTTAATCATTGGAAATATTAGATTCGTGTTTCGCTAAAAAAATTGATTATTTGAAATTTATTTTCAAAAACAACAATTTTAAAATAGCCCTAATACTTAGCTTCTCTGGATTAGTAAAAGTAGTTTGAAATGTAAATATTTCGTATTATGGTCCTAAAGTAGCCCTTCCTAAAGTAGCTATGAATTACCTTCACTAATAACTACTCAATTGTTTGGTAGCCAATTGGAGGATTTTGTGATAAAGACTTGATAGCATTACTCTTGGAAAAAATTCTTATTTTTCCAGTTTTCAGTCAGAGTATTACCTTAATGTCACGTCCCTCTGCATAAATCCAACAATTATTAGTTGTTTGAGTGGAGTGTAATAAAATACATGATACTTTCTATTCTTAACATCGATTATCAGAAGTATTTATATATTAGAGATGGGCAAAAAAGATTGAGTGAACTAATATTCTTTGACCGAATAGGTTAAAAAATCAAAATTATATCATTCTTTAGTTCACTTGATCAAAAATCACACAAATTAAACTTCTGTCTTCACTGCCCCATATCCAATATACCAACGTGACGTTTACGTATTATGATATATATATATATATATATATATATATATATATATATTCATATATATATATATATATATATATATATATATATGTATGTATATATATATATATATATACATAACTATTACTTTTCCAAGGAAGTATAAGTTATAAGTTGTTCGACCGAATTGCTTTTTAACAACACTGAATTTGCAAATAAAGATAGGAATTTATAAAAAAACAAACTCAAAAGATAAACAGTTTAAAATGAGCAAAAAAGATAGCATATAGGAATTTATAAAAAAAAACAAACTCAAAAAATAAAAATTTTAAAATGAGCAAAAAAGATAGCTCAAAGTGAGATTGTAAAATGTACGCTTGACAACCAACTGACAGGCGTTTCTTCATAGTAACTGCATATTTCATAACATATAATTTTGTAATGAAATAATCGAGTTCGAGCCCTGATTCTTTAAATATGTCGTTTTTTATGTATATTCTTTCATTTGAACCAAAAAACCTTTTAAATTCACATTTTTGCTAAACCAGACTTATACTTTATTTTTCGTTACGTTAGTCTAGATTATTAAATTGATTGACTAGTTGTAGATAAATAGTAATAGTCACAGTATTGAATGACTGATGATACGCCAATCTGTCTGATATATGACTGCCAATCTCAAGCCTCTAAAGTATAAGAGGAAATTTGATGTTTTTTCTAGATACAAAGAACGAACTAAAAGAACTAGTTTTCAACTTATAATAGAGATGGGCATTTTAGGTCACTTATATGACCAATGAAGACTAGGTCATATAAGTGACCTAAAATGCCCATCTCTATTATATATACAATTTATTATATTTCAAAGATCTCAGAAAGAAATAGGCGAATATAATTTTCAAAGAAGTCATAGAAATCATTGTC
The DNA here is from genome assembly GCA_039881145.1 of Druceiella hillmani. Classification (NCBI taxonomy): domain Eukaryota; kingdom Metazoa; phylum Arthropoda; class Insecta; order Lepidoptera; family Hepialidae; genus Druceiella; species Druceiella hillmani. The sequence goes on from JAYKKI010000008.1 coordinate 31,815,320, forward strand.
CCAGCATTAGGTCCATGGACCCAGCTAAAAAACAAAACCATATGAAATAAAAAAAACTGTAACGTCTGTAATGAGATTCAAGTCATGATAAAAAGTAAATGAACTAAAATTGTTATAAGAGTGGAATAGGGAGAAACATAATAGATAGCAATTATATTTATTAGAATTTAAGCACCATAAGACTTCGCCTTTGAAAAAGATAATATACATCAAAAACATAAATTTACCTTGCTTGAGTACAGGCGAGGAACAATTAAAAAATATTAAATGTTGTAAAATCTTAGAATAAACATATGACCTAAAAACTTAATCTTTTTAGTCTTAACCACTTTTTATCGCTATGCCAACTTTAGTCTTAAAATTGATTAAATTTTAATAGTGCAATTGAGAAATTTTAATAAGTCATCAAAACAATTTCACTTTTATATATTAACGACATCACAAACAGATTTTTACTTTTATATATTAATGAAAATAAGAGAGGTAAAAAATAAGAGAGTAAAAATAAGGATTTTATATTGGAATAAAAAGAATGTAAGATTTATTTTGACTCTGCGGAGAACCATTCGTTGTCTTAATTTATTTGTACCGTAGATTTAGTGTATAATCCATAGATGGGAAATAAACAAAACAATGCGATACCAAAATTCAAATTCATTAGTATTCGTAAAAAATTTAATGTGAGTATAATTATGTAGGGCAATTATGGTTACTTTAGCAATTATTTTCAAATAGGTGTTATTTCAGATATACTTCAATGGAATTGTTAAATGAGTACATCAACGAATGAGCAGTTAGCCGCTTTATGAATTCCTGAAAAACCACGTTCTTTTTATCACCATGATTAAAGAAACATCTAAAAATTTTTTTTACATATTTACCGATGAAAAGTGTAATCACCCTGAGGATTTTATTACGGCTAGAGATAAAATTAGGTACTGCACATGTTAGGATTATGTAAACAATTCAATTTTCACTGAATTTTAATATAATTTGGTTATATTATAAATAAACCGGTTTCATTATAAATAAACCTCAAATGACAATGAATGCAAAGTCGCTACAGGCCCCTGGCAAATGCATGTTATGTGATCTTGTTTATAACCTTTCATTCTGTTCTTTTTAATGTATAAAAGGACCATTGTTATCCGTCTTCTCTTTCATATACATTACCTATTTACGGAGAATATACTAAATATTTGATTTGTACACTAACCTTAATTTATTTTCCGTCTATACCGCTGTAAACATTAAATCAATACTAATACATGTTATGGCTCTATGTGTAAAGTTCCAAGGTACATATAGCTGATTACGAGTGATACATTTTTGTTATAACCGTTTTTAGGGTTCCGTACCTAAAAGCGAAAAGGAACCCTTATAGGAGTATTTCGTTGTCCGTCTGTTCATCTGTCAAGACCCTTTTTCTCCGAAAAGTGTGGAGGCATCAAATTGAAATTAATATCAAATACTTAGGTTTACGGACCTTGTGGCTATAATAAAATCAAGCTTCTAGGTAAGACAACGCAATGAAGAAGAACTCTAGAAATACGGCCATTTATGCCGTATATTTTGACACTCACAATTAAATCAAAACCTACAGGATACTTCCCGATCTTAAGATTCCCGGACTTAAAATATTTTTTCTTTAAATATACGCCTATGAAAGATAAAACAGGCAATATATTTTCATTCAAAAAAATTATAATTTGTAAACAGTTTAAAAGAAAATTTATTAGTACCATTAAATGTTTATATGTAAATGCCTAAATATGTACGGAACCCACATAATGCGAGTTCCATTCGTGCTTAACATGTTTTTATATTACAAAATTGGACGTGACTAAAGTGCAAAATAATTAACTAAAACAATGAAAATACGGTTAATAAATTTATGGTAAATAGTTATTCTATAAATAAAGGCGATTAAAATAAAATGCAGTTTTGGTCCTTTTTTGAACAGGCAAAGCAGGGATGGGCAGCTAATACTTATATTCTTACAAATGGGGGCAATAAATCGCATCACAACTCACCAAAGTAAATAAAACAAAACATGCCGCATGTCATGAGTACTTATACTCATGTAATAGAAAAGAACGATTATGGCATTTAACAATTTTTAGAACTGTATCTATATTTATAGTGTGTATCCTACACTACGTATATTTTAATCAATATAATTATTATTCTCAAGATTCAATGTAAAATCTGCTCTCGTTATCGGGCCTGTAGAACGCAATTATGGTTGTCTGATGGTAAATAAAAAAGCAAGATGTTGACGACTTCGGTTACGGATCTCCATTCATTCAAGCCGTGACCGACATGTGTAGATGTAATATTTTGTATAGACATAAATAAATCGGGATGAACAGATTTTGTAATTGTTTTAATTTGTCGGGATGCTTTTTAAAATAAATTATTAATAATTTCCATAATCGAATGTACAGGTGACCCATTTATGGTAACCCAAAAAATTTTTTTGATAGGTAATATCATGATAAATCATTTAAAAAGGATTAGTTCCGCTAAAATTAATAATTTAGAAGTTATGATTTTTTTGTACTTTTTTGGGAAATCCTTATTCCAGTTACATAAATTACTAGTAGAGTAATTATGTAACAAGCATCCAATGCGCAATTTTTGTGCTTGTTCTTAGCTTCTGCTAAGAACAAATTTTGTCTATTTGTTCTTCGTGTAATGCGATTATAGCAGAAATTTCACATTTAATGGCTTAGTGATATGATGTTAATTTCTGAAGATGTTGCTATAGTTACATCACTATGATTTGTTGTCTAGACCATCATCAGTAGTTTTTAATATTATAAGGAAATCTCTAATTGTACAGGTTTTACCACAGTAATTTTTTCAAATGTACGTTTTTCTTTTGAAAACAGAAAATAATCAACACAAACTTTCAAACAATAGCGGAAACTAAGAATAAACACAAAAATTGTCACAATCATTGCCTGCTTGCCACGTAACTACTCTCCTACATACCAAATTTCATGTGATTTAATGGAATAGTTTTCGCACAAAATTTATGTGACTGGAGTAAAATTTTTTCTAAAAAGTACAATAAAAATCACAACTTCTAAACTACTGATTTTCGCGAAACTAACGTTTTCGTTAAATAACTTCACAATCATCACAATGTTCTCTACCTTTTTGGACCACTATAATTAAAATCAAGTTATATACAATAACTTAAGGTGCGTTTTGAAATAAATTTACCAATAACGGTATTAAATAACGGGCAGAAATTTAAACTTAATTTTTTTTGTAAATAAATTTAAATTACTGAGACGTTAAACATTATTTGCAGTAACTCAATCTTGTTTATTTTCAATAGATTTTTGTTATTTTCTTTTATTTATTATTTACATCTCTATTTTTGTGAATGTTTAATGCATCGTGAGGTAATAAACATCGTTCATATGTGTGTGTATATATATATATATATATATATATATATATATATATATATATATATATATATATAATATATTTATACATATATGTACATTTGGGCCATGAATGACGGGTGTAATCATAGTAATAAAACAAATGGGTGTCCTTCTAATTAAATCTTGTCTATCTGTCTGTCCGTATATCGCGGCATCTCTCGTCATAAAATAGTTTGTCTTCAGACAATCCTTCCGAGATCAATCCTTCCTTTTATTTATATGACATCTATCTTACGAAGATTCTTCAAATTTTCCATATCTATATCTACATCAATCTGTCATTTTCACTTTATTATTTTATGAATAATATTACTTCAAGTATGTATGATGTCGTTCACATTTTGAACATGATGAAACTATGTCAACATCTTTTGTTTCTCTCGTAGGATTTTTTTGTCACCGTTTTCCATCTTTATATAATTGCAGAAGATTCCAAAAAATTATTTTGCAATAACATTTCATACTAAGACTAAGATTTGGAATATGTTTCTTATTAGATATACATGGCTAGATGTATTGATATATTTATTTCATTACAACTATTAAGGGATATTATGGAATTTGTAGAGGGTTTTATCCATGGACCTAATAAACACGTCCATGGCGTTGTTATATACGTGATTGTTTCTGTATCTGAAGCATGTTAAAGAATAGTATTCTTAATTATTATTTTTCTAATTAACTATTGTAGACAAATAATACAAGAGGCAGATTAGAATGTGGTGAATAATTAAATCTGTAAAGATCTGAAATTTCAAATATTGCGAAGTGACGTCACTGGGGAGTCAAAAACGAATTTTTTATAGTATTTTTTATTACAGTATATTTGTTTATAATCATTATATTCATTACTTCCGATTATGATCTATTGTTGTTTCGCCACAACGTAATTTAATTAATTTTGCGTGTTCTTTTTTATAAGTTCAAAATAAAACTGGAAAGTCAAAAAATAAAAAATTTACTTTTACTTTTAGAATAAAAAATATCTAATTTCTTTTTCATTTTATGGAAATGACACCTACACAAGACGATGACTTGCATATTCTAAAAACAAGAACATATTTTTTATTCGCTCCATTAGACTTCAGACAACTTAAGGTTTTTTAAAGTTCCTCAACAATCGGAAATCGGGAAATGGGTATCCTTATAATTAAATCTTGTCTATCTGTCTGTCCGTATATCTCGGCATCTCTCGTCTAACTCTCTCTGTCTATATACCAAGGCAAACCATAACTCTTCCAATAAGTTCGATCATAATGCTGTTTGACAGAAATACATAGATTAATTACGCCCATATGTAAAAATAAAGAAATTAGTTTTTATTTGTTATTAATCTTGTCTATCTGTCTGTCCGTATATCTCGGTATCTCTCGTCTATCTCTCTCTGTCTATAAGTCTATATACCAAGGCAATCATAACGGTTACAATAAGTTTGATCAAAATGATGTTTGACAGAAATACGTAGATTAATTACGCCCATATGTAAAAATAAAGAAATTAGTTTTTATTTGTTATTAATCTTGTCTGTCTATCCGTATATCTCTGCATCTCTCGTCTGTCTCTCTATCTATATACCAAAGCAATCATAACACTTTCAATAAGTTCGATCATAATGATGTTTGACAGAAATACATATATTAATTACGCCCATATGTATAAATAAAGAAATTAGTTTTTATTTATTATTAATCTTGTCTGTCTATCCGTATATCTCGGCATCTCTCATCTATCTCTCTCTATCTATATACCAAAGCAATCATAACACTTTCAATAAGTTCGATCATAATGATGTTTGACAGAAATACATATATTAATTACGCCCATATGTAAAAATAAAGAAGTTAGTTTTTATTTGTTTTGTGATGGATCTACCCTTACATCAAACTTGGGGATAACAAATATTTTCACGGATGCCATAGAGCGGAGTGTTAAAGAAAAAGTCTGTTAAAATAAAATTGAAAATATTATGTACATTTCTTTGATATGTGTCTCCTTCGCGAGATACGAGTCTCTAAAATAGTAAATAGTGTGTCGTCATCCATTTAACATTTTAACTGTACATGTAAAAAAGGTGAAAAAAATCACGACAGCCACATTTATTAAATACTACAAAGGTTTTGGTTAACATTTATTAATAAATTAAATTAACGAGATGTGGGCAATCGCGTTATTTTTTTTGCGCTTCTTAAATGAAACTACGTGATGTAGTATTATTTCTACTTTCTTTAATTTCTTTAGCACGACCTAGGCTTCGTTGTATTACAACATCTTCAGGTGGGCTATTAGCAATGATCTTTGCTAACAGCCCACCTGAAGATGTAATACAACGAAACCTAGGTCGTGGTAAAGAACTTAAAGAAAGTAGAAATAATACTACGTCACGTATTTCCATTTAATTGTGAATAATGAATTTCTACAAAATTAACGCCAAATATATTCAATATTTCTTACGCCTATTAAATATATATTAGGCAATATATTTACATGTTGAAAAATAATATTAATATCTGTAACCATTTATTAATTTTATTTATATATATATATATATATATATATATATATATATATATATATATATATATATATATATATATATATATATATATCGATTATTTTGCAATTACTTTTTCAGTTTATATGAAATATTCTGTTTTATGGTTACAGTCCAAGATGAACAACATCTACACTTTAGGTGTGCGATCGACAATCAAAAACAACTAATTTTTGTCAAATAATTTTGTGTTCATCCGTTATTTGTTTGTTTACTTAAAAGTGTACTCAGGTTTTTAAAGCTCTATACGAAAGAAGATAAAGTAAACTGTGAAAAATCGCGCTATTCTTATTCCTAGTTTCAAAAATATCTGTTTTTTAAGTCTAAACCTATTTTAAAAAAAAGTGGAATGTGCTTCATTTTTTTTATCAAAATTTTCAGGGGCAGAATTCGTTTCTATTTTTATTTAGAATTTTCCACATTACAGTTTTATTTCAAGAATATAATGTGTTTCGTGACTTATTCTGATCTGTATCTGCAGTAAATTAATAACGGTCAACGCTTTGATATTTGGCGTGGAACGTTTGTGGACAGATATTAATATGGAGTTTTTCGTTTATTTTGAAATTCAATTTAAGCGATATTTTATTTTTAGAAATGTATTGCGATAAGATCGTTTACAAACGTTGTGTACGTAAATATGTTTGTCGTGATTCATTTTCGTTGCAACATAACTTGCTTCATTTTATCGAGAGATCATTCAATTTTTCACGTTCATTGAGGTAATTTCAAAAGAAATGAAATTTATTTATTATACGCCACTTTATAATAACATGTTCTGTGCTTTTAAATATTACTTTAGTTACTAACGAGAGTAGAAATTATTGTAACGCAAAGCTTGCGAAATTACGTAAAGTACGTGACGTAGCCGAGCTAAGCTTTCTATTCCACAACCAATAAATACATGTATATGAAACCATGGCAAATGTGGTCTAAAACCCTATCCCATTAATAATAGAGACTGTTGACGTTAGCGATTGCCGCGTTGATTGTCCGCTGTCAACAAAGTTGACTACCGCAACTCGATTGTGTCCTCAAACAGACCGGTAAACGACACGAGTACATTGTAAACACCGGCCTCATTGGATACAGAGGCTGTTGTTAGTAACGTGCTCACGTATAGACGAGTATGTAAGGCTAACCAGCCGCTCGTTAAACGGTATCCGAATGACAAATGCATGAACGAGCATTGTGATTGATGAAGGTTTTCTCGACGGCCTCGGGAGGCTCAAATGAATTATTTTCGAGTGCATTAAAATGCTACGTCATCATCAAGTGTTTACTTGTTTACGTAACGTTGATTCATTTGATTTTGATTCATTATCGATGCTGCCGAGTATTTGATCGTAGTCATCCGGTTTCGACGGAATACGCATCAATTCATGTTTATACAGAATTGTAAGTTCGATTATTCACTTGGGTGCCCGATGAATTATTTATTTCTTAATGTTATAATAAAAACGTTTTTTTCGCTTTCCAATATTTATTGTTCGTCCGACATTCTTAAGTGATATTCGTAACCTTAATGGTAATTAGTCAGTATATCAAGTATAGACAGCAAGAAAATCACGTTTATATTACGGATACTTCATAACAGTAACATTTTATGTTTATGTAATGAAAAAAAATAATAATTGTGTTGAATCACCTTTAAGTGTATTAAGACACCTACAAGATATTTATTTTTTAGACATTTGTAACAAAATAATATCGAGCAGTTTAGAATAAAAGTAGACAGAACTATCATCAATACGGCATTTAGTAATTTTTAAATCTAACTTTAAAATAAATTCGACCTCTAATAAAAAAGGGCTACTTTTTTTGACAACAGCTTATTCAAACGTTATAAAATAACAAACATTTAGCATTAACTGACAAGTAAAATGTTTGCCTTTAGCTCCGGAAATATTTTTTTTTATTATTACTAAAAACTTATAATCTATGGTCAGTAAACATTAGATATTATCTATGGACCAAAACGGATAGCCCGTATTTTTTTCGGTTACAATCTAATTAATTTTTCTTTAGTTTTTGTAGAACATAAATTTAAGCTTTTCGATAGCACAATGCAAGGACGGAATGGATTTACGAGTTCAAAAACTTGTCGTGTTGATCGTTCCATTATGCACTATTAAATAAAAAAAATATAGTCAGCCAAATGCTCCCATCAGATTGTGTAAACCATTGAAAGTGCACGTATGTACGTACTTACACACAGACCCCGATGTGATTCGTGTTAAAGTACGAACGAAATCCCTATGGTGATATTTCATTGTCTATTCGTCTGTTTCTCTGCCTATATACCTAGGTTACTTTTTTTAAAAACTACATATACTATTGAAAAATTCATTTTCTTTTGGATGTGTCTAGCCTGCCACTAGTGGCAGTTTAATAAAAAAGGAATAGCCTGTCACCAGCGGTGGTTAGGTAAACGTAATGTTAAGAGTTGATGTAAAATGATTTACTACTTTCTGATTGTAGGTAGTGTGATCTAGTTGATTGATCAATAAAAGTGATAGTGATATTGATTTAATTACTAGAAAAGACCCTGGCTTCGGTCGGATGATTTTAGTCTTTCGGAATTAGCGCAGTGCCGCGCATGAACGTGAACGCTTGTGAATGCAAACACGCGAATGTGAATGACCAAAGTAAATCTGCTTGCTGTAAAGTTTTCTTGACAAATTTTGCAGTGATTTATTAAAATTACGCGATAATCCGAATTCTACGACCACAAGTTCTCAAATCAGAATGGTTCATTTTCCACGCGCTAAAATTAAATTTGAAGAAAGAATCGTTTGAAAAAGATTTTATTTTATATTATTATTTTTAATTTATATTACAATAACGAAATTATTATTTATTTCCGGTTTTTCTTGTAAATAAGCTTGTACTGGTTTTTGGTAGCAATTCATGTTTAACATTGTTATTGCTCCCATTTAAATTTTTTCTTCAGGCTCTAACTTTCTTTGCTTTGGCATATTTTCATAAAAATTCTCTGTTTACAGGATGGTTGTGGTTTTCTTCTATGTGTACAGTTTTGAGTTTGGTGCCATTGTTAGTCAAAGAAATCTTAATAGTCATAGGGCATTTGCCCTTATAAGTAAAAGATTAGCGAAATCCACTACTTTCGAACTTAAACTGTCTGCTTACCTTTTTACATGTATGCTGTAATATTTTAATTTCGGGTTGTGAGTTTTTAATTTTAATGGACACAGAGCTTTCATCTTTTCAACTATCCCATTTCCACAATTGCACACAGTTTTAAGTTTCGTAGCCTTTGGTATATTGATCAAGAAGTTCTAAAGATGAACATTCTGGATAATTGGCACTCATTTTTCCTATACTCATTTAAAGTAACGTAAGAACTTGTTATTTTTTATCATGATTGATACATCAGTTAACGTAACGTAAACAGTAAATCTTGAAAAGTCGTCAAACACAAAACAAATAACCGGCAAACAACACAACAAAGTTAGGTTATGTTTTCGTAAGAAGATAGCAACATATCTTCACTACGGTACTGGTAAGATGGTATACTCAAATGCATTCTTTAACTCAAAGCAATAAGTTACACGTTCCAACGACTCAACCTGTGGCAGAATATTTTTTGCTGTTAGTCTGCCACTATTGTAACTATAGTCATCATGTATATTAAAACATGAATCTTATCAGTTGGCGTTAAGGATAAATTTGTAATGACTAATAACTTGTGGTAGAATATTTTTAATTTTTAAATGACCTCTAATGGCTTGATAATTTTATTTAATAAACGGCCAACTGGTGGCAGATTAGACAATTCCTTTTCTTTTTAAATAGGTCAAGTATAGCGTCATGAAACATTATTCTTAACAAGATCTAAAAGTATTTTTATTTTTGATGTGAAACATCTAATGACGCGTCCGGATGGGAGTTAAAACGTTCTGATGGCACGTCGCGTTTTGCCATTCGGACAGATTCGTGTCTTATCGGTTTAATTCTGCCAGCTTCGCGTCTTTTCGGCCCTTCCGAACTTAACATTCCCCTTTCTATTACACTACATACATGCTCCTTTACTTTCCTATAGTGTATCAGCATTGCATCGGTTTAATTCTGCCAGCTTCGCGTCTTTTCGGCCCTTCCGAACTTAACACTCCCCTTTCTATTACACTACATACATGCTCCTTTACTTTCCTATAGTGTATCAGCATTGCATCGGTTTAATTCTGCCAGCTTCGCGTCTTTTCGGCCCTTCCGAACTTAACATTCCCCTTTCTATTACACTACATACATGCTCCTTTACTTTCCTATAGTGTATCAGCATTGCATCGGTTTAATTCTGCCAGCTTCGTGTCTTTTCGGCCTTTCCGAACTTAACACTCCCCTTTCTATTACACTACATACATGCTCCTTTACTTTCCTATAGTGTATCAGCATTGCATCGGTTTAATTCTGCCAGCTTCGCGTCTTTTCGCCCCTTCCGAACTTAACACTCCCCTTTCTATTACACTACAAACATGCTCCTTTACTTTCCTATAGTGTATCAGCATAGCATCGGTTTAATTCTGCCAGCTTCGCGTCTTTTCGGCCCTTCCGAACTTAACACTCCCCTTTCTATTACACTACATACATGCTCCTTTACTTTCCTATAGTGTATCAGCATTGTTTTGTATTTACTAACATTTATAACTTTACCAGTTTATATCGGTGTATTGCATTCATGTGCCTTAAAACGTTAAAAGCGTTTATAAATTTAAAATATGACTTACGTGATAGTAAAAGTGATAACGAAAAAAATTAACGAAAAAATAACGAATTAGATTTTAATAATGTCGTAGCCTTGATGTGAAGATACTCCCTGGTCTGTCTTTAGATGTTGTAAATAAATAGTAATCTCGTTCGCTTTATTTGTCTTGGTTGCGAATATAAAATGCCTTTCTAGGATAGGTCGAGAATTTATGGAAATTTGCGATCGGGATTTGTTGACTCTTTCCACTATCAATATTCTTAGCATAGGCGATATATCCTTTATCTCGATTCTATATTTCATTTATTTACCATGCGAATACTCTCGCTCTCTCTATGTTGCCAAATTGTGGAACGAATTGAACCTTGGCATTTACGAAGTAGGCTCTATTTATATATATATATATATATATATATATATATATATATATATATATATATATATTGGTACTTTCATTATGTTTTGTCTTTCATTATATTTTCTCCTGTTCATGTGAATACGTCTCACAGTTATTAGTGTACCGTAAAATTTGTAAAACGCGACACTTCGTCCGTTTGTCCGTCCATCACAGAGTTTCTTCTTAGACATTATTTAAGGTAGGAATTTGGCATAGCTATAAGAAAATTTGACATAAAATATTTAAATTTTGATATTAAGGATCGATTTAGGAGTAAAAAGAGAAATAAAAATGTTTTTTCAGTTTAACATAAATTTAAAAACGTAAAACCTTTTATTTTTCTGCACTTTTAATAACAAGAAACTCCCCAAACATATTCAAAAGTCACTATACACCACTTATTCTCCAAAGGTGTCACTAAAAAAATTAAACAAATTTAACAAATAATGAAATTAAAATGTAGATTTAACAAAAATTGTACATCCCTATATTGTAATTCCCTATATTTATATTACTTCTCACGTTTTTTTATAATATTGAAAACAAGATATATAATTTTAGTTTTCGTGATAAACACATTTTCGAACGACCGGATACACTTTTCATAATATACCATAAAACATATCTTTAAAAACTAATGATCGTATGGAAAACTAACGTAAATAAAAAAAATTGCGAATACTGCACTTCAATAGGTGTAATTATATTTATTGCAGTTACACAGATACGAAAAAACCTTTCAACTTTTATTATATAAAAAACAGCAATATTTAAAACTTATTTCTTTTTTTAAGCTCTAGCCTTAAAATAAGAACGTGAACCAAAAAACCCATATAATGACGTCATATCCGTCTTTCCATCTATCGCGATGTCACAGTTTCTACAGTTGTAGATCGATATACATGCGATTCTTCTAGTAGATGCTTTCTATATGTAGATCTTAATCAATATGTCACAAAATAAAAGAAAAACAAATTTAGCATAGGTTTCTCCCCGTACATGTGAAGTAAGCTTAAGCTTCAAAAATTAAGCTTCAGAACGATATTGAATATATTTGGCGTTAATTTTGTAGAAATTCACAATTAAATTAAACTACGTGATGTAGTATTATTTCTACTTTCTTTACTTTCTTTACCACGACCTAGGTTTCGTTGTATTACAACATCTTCAGGTGGGATATTAGCAATCTTTGATAATATCCCACCTCTGACTTCTGGCGCCTATAATTATAGTGCATTACCTATAATTACAGTGCATTCACTATAGTTATAGTACATTCCCTATAATTATAGTGTATTCCCTATAATTATAGTGCATTCCCCATAATTATAGCACATTTTTTAAAATTGCAGTGCATTCCCTATAATTATAGTGCATTCCCTCTAATTATAGCGCACCCTTGTGTTTATGCAGTAATTCTTCGACAATTTATGCTTTCAAAACTCGTCTAAACAATTATACCTCTCCTAAACCCATTTACACTCTTCCTGTTTTCAGCTTCTTGATATGTGTCCCTTACACGTCAAGTTAAAGATTTTAACAACTTATAAGGATAACAGTATTATCTCTTCCAAAGTACGGCGTAACGTATTATGTTTCATTTTAGGTGCTTACATATTCTAAATTAATAATTATTTATTTATCTACTTTAATGTTTCTACTTGATACATATAGCGGGCTTATTGCTACGAAAGGAATCTCTTATAACCAACCATGACACCCGTCCAGCTCCGCTTGACAAACGGCCGGGAATCGAACCCGGGTCTCCGTGGTGCGCCGCGTCGTCAAAGGCCGTATGCCTTGTGATCAACCGAACACACCACGGCGACGACGTTATAGTGTATAACAATACGCCATTTGATATACTGAATAATTCAATTTATAATAAATTGCTTTCAATTCTCATTTTTTTATTTTTGAATAGTGTAACCACTGATGTAACAATACAGTGTAGAGACCCTAAACAATTTTTGGCTTTAGAGTTTTAAATAAATATCGTTATTTACTTCATATTTGCTAAAATATATTTCTGAAAATAATAATAAAAAATAAAAAATTAATGTTAGATATGTGAGTATCTGCAACATCAGAAGCAAATTTTATTTTTAATACAAAGCCGCATCGAATCGAATCGTATACAAGATGAATACAGTTTAGTCCCACGTAACTACAGATAAAATCAGACAATCCGGTATATACCAAAATTTAGGTGACTATTTTCAAAAAAAGTAATGAACTATCTCCTAAATTTATTCTTCGATTGTATCAGTTAAATATATTTGGTTAAAATTACAAATTTCTAACTTGTATAGTTTACGCGATAATTACATGTCACAAATAAACTTACGAGCGTCAAAATAGTAACAATGAGATTCTAGATAACTGTAAAAATTAATAATAATTAATTCCAATATCACACAAATAGAGAAAATATTTAAATTAATTTAGGTATTGTAATTAATTTGACTAAAGGTTATGTTGAAGGTATTTTAATTGCGTTTGATACGATTACTAAATTATTATAATTTTTATAATAATTTCTTCCTTTACAAGCTTAAAACTAATCTTTGTGAAACTTATAAAATTTGAAATAAAATTTGCCTTTGAAATTTACTAAATAAATTTATATAATATCACGTCGTTTCCTATCAATATGTAATAACAGCAAAAGAGGAAGAAATGCAATAAGATAGACTTGTCTATCTAAATTATTAGACAAGTTTCTTTAGCACCTACTAAGAGGTAATTTCACCGTAAAATTGACAGCAATAAATACCACCTCCTTTTTCTACAACTTTTTAGCAAATAAATGTACTGATTTGATTATATCTTGTGATGGATTATTAGCATTATTTTGTCAGCCATTTCATATATATTTTTGTGTTATAAAATATTATATTAAATTGGAAACACCAAGACATTGAAAACGCTCAGACTTTAATAAACATTAAGAGTCTTGTTAATTTCGTAATTATCAGTAATATTTATTTCATAATATGTATTTAACCCAGTCATTCTTTTATCGTTTAATCCACTGAACATATATAATAGATATCAAAATAATGAGTCATTCAAACTGACATTGAAAGTACATTGTACGTGATGAGTAGCTTGCATTTTACCAAACTGTTTGCAGTTCCGGAAAAATTATCATTCATAAAATGGCATATAAATGAGATACGATTTAAGGTCATTGTTGGCGTCTCTTAAACGTCAAAAGTTACTACCGGGAAAAATGCTACCGTTAAGTATAATAAATAGCTCGCAAGTCACGCGAATACTCACAGTCACTTCTCCACTTCCGGGAGCATTACTCAAGTACGAATGTGATAACGCATATCCGGACTATACTCAAACATTGTATTGACCTCCAAATTTGTACATTGACTTATTGTTATCATTATGCTAATAAATAGTATTTAATCAGTAAAGTATTTATTAACATTAGTTTGCGATATGTTAGCAAGCAATATTAATTATTGTAACATATTATGTTGCATAAATTTGAGCCTTATTAACGCTGTTCATCCCAGAGTTCTTTAGGGAAATGCTATAGCAAGGTTTTTATCAATCAAACTTGGAGCTGTATAAATCGTTTTATTACGAAAGATCTTGTTTCAAATTGAAAAATTGTATTGCATTTTTAAACTATTTCTATGTATATAATATAATAGGTTTTTACTTATTTTCTTACATTTCCATCAGTCATAACTATGATGTAAATCGAAAAATGAAATTTGCAATTATATGTCAAACATCTGAATAATATGGATATTGTGAATAATGTGGTATCGCCAATGAAAGTTAAACTATAAGTTGTACGCTAATTTGTGATCAATAATATTTTTCACTATCCTTAGTTTCTTCGACTTCGTGCTAAGCTGATGTATCTAAGAATATATTTTGTGATGTGACGATACACACACACACACACAAGCACGCACGCTTGCACGCACGCACGAACGCACGCACGCACCCAGGTATGCGCGTCGCACGCACGCACGCACGGGATTAAACTCCAATATGTGCGCAACGATTATTTAAATTTAATTTTGTTTGTTTGCAGGGCTAGTTGAACGTCATTTGCCTTCTATTGTATGATATGTGCTATTTATATTAGATCCATATGGACAACTTTCCTATAAATTAAAACTGCTTATATGCTCTACTTGTAATTTAAAATTCAGGAAATATAACCATGTTAACAATTAATATAGTAGAAGGTTCATAACCAGAAGACATTAATTACCGTATTAAGGTCCTCGTACCATTTTATTTAATATCCCCGAAAATTGTGACATCCCATCACATACGTATTATCCTTTTCTTCGTAGATATGAGTGTTGTGATATTTTTCTCGCAGCCGTTTTATGGAATCAAAATGGTTAAAATATATAAATTATACGTAGCGCGGTCGCTGTATTTGCATATCGCATTATATTTCATAAGCTGACAATTAATATTTTCCCTTAACGTTGATAAATCGTATGTGTCGTTTGTTTTAGTAAACTTTTCCACTTATATTTTGAATGCTGTAAAGTGAGTTTTATTTTTTTAATTATTTAATATTCTTTCAGGAACACTTTCTGTAAACACTTTGTTTTCTAATCATTTTTATATTCTCATTATTTTAACATTTCATTTACACGTGTAACCGTTTCCTTGGTTTTTTAGTAATGGTCAACTTTAACTTGCTTTTGATCCTTCTTGTTAGTTATATAAGACCAACTGCTGTTAGCAATTTATATGTAAATAAAAACATGGTAATTGAATATGTATGGATGTATATAAGCATAAGAATGAGCGAAGCAATTAAAGTATATAGAAAAAGAAAAGTAGTTTATCCAGTCTAAATGAAAAACAGAGAGAAGGTAAAACCATTGACAGACGATAATTTATGTTATGGCGTAACCGCATTTCTGGTAATAACTCTGCTATGAGAATACTTAGGTTTTTAAATTTAGTACTAGAAGTTAGTAAATTTAACGTAAGTAGTACATAATTCTGATTTTTCCAGCCGATAATCGATTAGCCTGTGTAATTTTGATATCGGACGTACTTTCTTTCTCACATTAGTGTATTGAAGTTATGCATTTTAAATAATTTTCTTTGCTATTTAGGTAGTTTTTAGTCTTTTCAGCATGCCCTGATTGCATAACTAGCTACATAATCTGCCATAAATATATTCTTATGGCGTAATCGCATTTCTGGTAATAATTTTAGCTTTTTAAATTCACAGTAAAATTTCTACAAATACATAATTTTGGGGTAATTAACTGAAATATTGTAAAAAGTGAAAAAAAAACATTTGCAAGATGATTGAGTAATATGTATTAATTTTTTTAGCACCTTTATAATATTTTATTTGAGAGATCAGTATTGATAAAAAAGAAAAATATTTATAAGGTGCGTAAAGTGCGCAAATATTTTTATATAAATATTTTTACATTTAATTTTATGCGTACGTTATTAATATTCAGGAAGTTTATGTGTACAGTATTAGAAATTAGTAAATTTAACATGAATAATAAATATTTGCGATTTTCTGAGCGGTTAATCGATTATCCTAAATAAATTTGATATCCGACGTAATTTCTTAATTAGTCTATTAAAGTTATGCATTTGAAATAATATCCTTTGCTTTTTAGTATTCTACAGCATCTTTTTAGTATTCTACAGCATGTTTTGATTGCATAAATGTTATATAAATAATTTTTCAGAATACCATTGACAAAGTGTTATAAACATTTTGTCAATGGTATTCTGAAGAACTATTTGTAGTCAAGATTGCCTGACTTCTGTAATTGGGTCACTTTATTAGGGCTGTTATATTGCAGCTCTGATGAGGTGTCGTTAGCTATTCAAGGTGTACCACGTGTGTAACTTAACTTTATTTGTAGATATTTCGATAATAAGCTATCGTTGAGCCTAGATAGACGCTTCTCATTTGAAACCAAGTTGGACATCGGTAAACCTCATTAATTCCCCTTTTTCTATCATGCGTCAACTTTGCCGCCTTCAACTTTCAGAATTAACCACAAGAGACAATCTGATTCTCAACTAAAACGAACGGTTTCGTACTTAAGTACTAATTGATAATTTAATGCTTATGTCGACTCCTTATCGAACGTTTACGGTGATTAGTTCTGCATGAGGCGGCGACGATATTAATAAGCGGAAAGGGAGGAAAACTCGGAGCGAGAATGGACGGGGGGATGAGAGCGGGGTATGAGGGCGCCATCACGTCGTCCCCATATGGGTCAAGTGCCGTCCGATTGATTACGCGACGGACGCGCGCCCTGCTCGCGATATTCCCGTCGCTTCCAGTTAACATCCGTTAGGTGCGTACTAGCGCTGGTATGACGTACGCTAGATAAATGCGAATAACGTGAGTTTCAAAATTTGGCATCCTATTTATTTTTTTATTAAAATTATGCATAGTGGATATAACTGTGTGTGGATTAATTATGTGGTGTTAGTGGATTAAACTGATAACGAAGCCTCGTCAGTGCGCGCATCATATAAAAATAATGAAGAAGATTTTTATGAAATTTGATATTGTACCTCAGAATTTTAGTCAATATATGTGTTACAAATTATCACGGTATTTCTAACAAGAGTGGAGCAATTACTTTGCTTACGTCGCTTCCAGTTAACATCAGTAAGGTGCGTACTAGCTCGAGTATGACGTACATCAGATAAATATGACCATCTCACCACCACAGAAATATGATCGACTTACCAGCACATGGCGGGCTCACTGAAAATGTCATTGAAAATAATTTATACGAATACCATACCGGCAGCTTAAAGAGGAGGTGAAAATAGGGGGGAACGAAAAAGATAATAGTCTGTTTCGCTCTCAATCGTTCTATTTGTACATACGTGAATAAGAACAAAACGGACACAAAAATTATTTGAATTTCGAATTATTTGTATTTCGTATAGCGAAGTGATAAAAAGTAGCACTTTCGCGGGGCGCAATGTAACTTTCACGGGGGCACCCCCTTGAAAGTTAATTTGGCTTTTCCATTAGAAGGGGTTAGTAGCACCGTGATTACTTCTAAATACTTAACAACGACATCTGTCTCTTTTGTAAGCAACCATAACAATAAAAATTTCAAAAATCTTCACTAGGTGACGGTATTTATTTGAATTTAAATAAATGTTTTCAAAATTGAAATGGTGAGCAAAAAATAAAGATCTTTACATTGCAGAAGATCTTAAAAAATTACCTACCAGAAGATGTTTGTCATACAAACCTAGGTCGCGGTAAAGAATTTAAATAAAGTAGAAATAATACTACATCGCGTAGTTTCATTTAGTTGTGAAAAATTAAATTAAATTGAATTTCTAAAAAAATAACGCCAAATATATTCAACACTGTTTTTAATTTAATAACTCATTTATATTTATCATTCGATGATATATATATATATATATATATATATATATATATATATATATATATATATATCGAATGATAAATATAAATGAGTTATATATATATAAAAGGAAGTCTTTCTAAATTCATCTGTAACAATAGTTAATGTCTGTTGAATTAATTTATTAGTTCGAATTAGCTCGCAGTAAACGAACATTAAGCATTCTTTGTTTAAAAATTTATTAGGTTAAGTTGTGTTTATCATAAAAAAGGCATAGAGTTTGGATATCAAAAGATATATCTGTATGTTATTTATTTCCAACTGTATCAAATATAAATCATATTCCCAGATATGATAGACCTTACTATATTACAGTCATTTGGAGCCAGGATTATATTAAAGAATCCTCAAATATTTTCGTACCATTGCAGATACCTTCAAAAATAACTACGTATATCAAAATATACATGTGTTAAATTTTGAAGTTCACATATGAAAAACTTTGTGAAAATAAAATGAACGAAATAATATAAAGTTCATTCGATAGGTATGACCTTGTTTTGATTAATAAATACACCTGTCAAACATACCACATATACGAATAGTATCACAGAAAAATTTCACAATATTTCAGTGTTGTAAAACATGAAGAATATGGGAAAAATTGTACAAACATGGGAAAATGAATAAAATAAATGAACTATCAAAAAGGAACCTAATGTTCACATAAAAAAGTAAGGTGAATATAGGGTCTATTTCTCTGCTCGGACCTACCGCTGGTTTTATTCAAATGTACTATTGTAGCAAAAATAAAAGCATTGTCTGGATTTAAATTGTTATTAGCCAATTTAAGATTTAAGAATGTGCACGTAGCATAAAGTGTAGAATTGTGACTTCCCAAATTGAAAAATGAATCTCAATGGTATTCTTTGATGCAAAATTTCTTCATTCTTATCTTTTTTTAATTTCACGATGTAGTAAATTATATTTGACTGGCTTACACGTGACTGCATCATGTTTAAATTGTTGATGTGAAAATAGCGGCGCAATGGCTCTCTGTTTGCCTATAATTTAAAACTCTTCTTAAAAGTCAATGGTCGATCTGATAGTGTAGCTTCCAACGTAATGTCGACTTAGTATTCCAATAGATTCTGAGCAATAAGCTACATTTTAAAATAAGCAAAGTGCAATGATGACACACTCCCACTTACATGTCCCTTTGTGCATGGTTATGAGATAGGCAGAACTACCCACGAAAGAGTTTCATCTGTACAGGATCTCGGTGTAATTATTGACAATCATCTAGCGTTCCACAGTTATGTCATCTTAACCTGTCAGACAGTCTGCTAGTATTTGTCATATGGAATTCTCATAATATTCATGGTAATGTATCGAACGTATCGTTGCTCTTTTTAACTCTTTGTTCTGTAGTATTCTTGAAACGAATACAGTCATCTGGTCATTGTATCAATCGGTTTATTATGTTATAACATTTTTGAATATTATCCTTAATAATTCTTTTCCGAATAATGGCCAAGGCTGGATGTAATTCCCTTGAACTTCGACGGGAATTGCTTTTGACCATGCATTTTTTTTAAATTATTTAACAATAACGTTGATAGGTCCTCGATTCCGAGTTCAGTAGCGCTTAATGCTCCTGATTGAGAGAACAATGTCATTGTTTATTTCACCTGCCTAGAGCGCGCACGAATATCCTAAAGCTTTACCTGTTTTTTTTGCACTCAGATTGTTTAATATGTTGTGTGGTGCACCCGGTCTAGATATTTATCTACTCTATTGTCTGCTTCAGGGATTGTAGAGTTTTTTGTTGGTTCACGGCTAATCAATAATTAAAATTGTATTTATTCGCATAACTGTGTCTTTCTGTCTCATTTGTATTTGTAACTGCTTTGTAATCTATTAGTTGTTGTTCTCAAGTGTTTTTATTGAACCATTTCTTATGTAATATTCTCCCACATGCCCATTGCCTAGGATAAATATGTAAGTTGAGCACGGAGTTGTCAAGAAATAAATAAATAATCGTTACATACACCGATCTGAAAACGTAATCACTTACGCGTAGGTTCATGTCCCACTCGAGAAAAGCTAGAATTGTGTTATGTAATGCATTTTTTATTATATAAAAAATAAACTGAAATAATAAATCTACCCGTCACCAAGTAACATCCGATATTCCAGTGTAAATTACATAAGTTGCGCGCAAACAAATGACACAACGTTACATTTATGACTTGTGACATTTGATATGAACACGCATAGACGCAAATATTTATGAATATATAAATCAAATGAGGTACTATTTGTATAAAAAAAAATATTAAAAAGCTAAAATTTAAATATAGTATCTACGTACAATATTATAGATATAATTCAATATAGTTTCCTTGGAACTTTGCCAGTTTCAACTGGACTTTCGCCATGATTTGGTATAATAAGCAAAACAAATAATGATTTACTATTCATTACGTTTGTTTAGTTTTGTTTGTCAATGTCAAATTTATGTACAAATTTGTGATGAATATAGATCACAATTTAAAAAGATTACTGCGCTTACCTTGACAATATAAAGAATAAAACGTTCCGACAAAAATATTAACGCGTTAATTGAGGCTGGTTCTATTCGTTGTTTTTACACCAAGTTATTTTCAGACGAATTCTATCATAAATAAATAAACTTTCATGAATCAGTAGAACTTGCACTACGAGGGTTCCATAAACATTTAGACACTTTTGAATGTATTTGGCGTTCGTTTTGTAGAAATTCATTATTCACAACTAAATGAAACGTAGTGATGTAATATTATTTTTACTTTATTTAAATTCTTTACCACGACCTAGGTTTCGTTGTACGACTACATCGTCAGGTAGTAATTAGCAAAGATCTTTGCTAATAGCCCACCTGAAGACGTTGTAATACAACGAAACCTAGGTCGTGGTAAAGAACTTAAAGAAAGTAGAAATAATACTACATCACGTAGTTTAATTTAATTAAGGCACTTATAAACATTTAAAGATACATGGTATACTCTGTTAAACTATTTATAATTATTAAATTAACACATTTCACAGCGCATATATATATATATACATATATATACATATGTGTGTATATATATATATATATATATATATATATATATATATATATATATATATTTATATATATATATATATATATATATATATATATATATATATATATATATATATATATATATATATATTGTTTACTATACCTTTCATAGGTTCAGAAACATAACGCATTTTTAAAATATTATAAGGTCTAGGATAATCGCACTGGTATTCCTATATAAACTTTGCACAAGATTCTAAACTTATTTTTTTCATAATTTCAGGCTGAGTATTTTCGAAAAAATATAACCATCTGCTCGTACATATTTTTTGTATATTTTTCAGGATACCTATGAAGATATATTACTTAATTATGAAAACAATATTTTAAGGCCTCCCAAATGATATCCCACACTATATTTTCATACTAAATGATCCTAATTGGATGGTGGTATAATAAGTATCCACGTATCGCGTATAGTAGTCTGAGGCTAAAAACAAACCCAATTTCTGAACGGATGGGTTACCGATGTAACCAAATTTCAAGTTTTACGTCAAGCGGCTTCTAAGAAAAGTGGCAGTGAGAGACCAGACACAGACACGTGAGTGATTTTATAAGAGTTCGATTTAAATTTGCTTATATGAATAAGTAATCAGTACGACTGTGACATGATGCAGAGAGACATCAACCCTGTTTTACGATTAAGTCTGAGAAACAAGTTTCATTTAATATTAATAAGGAGCACTTATTGGCATTCTAAAGTTTCGATTACATAGGACTAAGCCTTAGCAGACCCCAGTTTCTCTCATGTTTCCCATTTTTATGTCCTCGATATTATTATGAACAACAGTCTTTTGGGGCTATGGGTAATATTACCATATATACCCTGTCTTTTCATTTTAGGCATGGTTGCGTATATAACTCTCAGCAAGTAAGAAAGCTGCACCTGACCTGTATAATAAATACAGGATCAAAATGCTGATTGGTTACATTGACAACACACGATGCTGAGATTGAGTTCGCTTTTTACCACCTACTATTATGCGCGAAGATACTTACCATTTCATATACCACATGCACACACTAATATTCGATTGCAATCCCCGATAGTTCGTGCGCTGAATTTGCTTAACTGGAAGAACTGTTTCGATTCTGTTCGTTTTGGGATTTTAAAATCAAGATCGTGGCAAATGAACACAGCCATAACAAAATCATGTACGTGCAAAGACCAGATCGTAAATCACACTGTAGTCGGTGGTAAGACTATGATCGCGTTGATGAGTACTTTTAACTTTCTTCTTTTGCGAAGAATAGACAAGGATCTGAAATTGAACGCCGTATCAAATTGGGTTGGGATGCCTTCTGTTAACTGTCCGAAATCTTCATGAATATGTCAATTAACGTCAATTATTGAGTCTACAAACAATGAGCCCTACCTGTTATACCCTATAAAGCGGGGACTTGCACATTTAATCGCCAGTATATTAACCAATTAAAAGAAGATAGAATGCCCCACGTCAGGGATTACTCAACGTGACAGAAAAGAGAAAACCGAAATTCAATTACGTACCAAACTACCCAATGTGACCGCGACTTTACACAAAGAAAATTGCGTTGGCTAGTTACGTTGATGATAGAATTAATAGCAGATGAGCACGAAGGTTTTTAAATGGAGACAATGAATAGAAACCAATGAAATGGTCTGACAACATTTCAAAAGTGGCAGGAAAGAAATGGCTGCTGAAAGCGAACATCGCCAGGACCAGCATGGTAAAGAGGAGTATGCTACTAGCAGATAATGATTGCAAAAAAAAGGAGGAAGACGTTAATTATAAAGGAAAAGTATTGTGCACTAAAATTAACGAACAAACGAGTGAATTATCGGCCTCATGAAATTACGCGGAAATATTTATTAAAAGACAAATGCATTCCAGGAAAAATAGTCCATAAATACTGCTTCAGTTAATTCACAAATTAATATTTTCCTCCCAGTTTAATATTATTTTTCTACATTTAATAACCAGAACCAACACATCGCGTACCATTTAAATTATACAATCTTTTTAATTACCCTATGCGATAAAATACATTTAAATTTCACAAGAAGATTAAATTTATAACATAAATGAATTCGAATATAAAGTACAAAGTACCTACAATACTTGTAGAAAATTCCAACAACTGTCGTCGTCAGAATTTAAAGCCCATTTAGAAAATCCAGCAACATAAACGGGTTAATCGGCAGAATAAACTTTCTCTCCACAGCAAACATTTGTTTTCGTTCCGTATTAAATATAATCCGAGAGAACTCTAAATAATTCCAAACCCACGTACATAAAATAAAATAGTCTAGATGTATGCGGGATGTATGCTAATAAGGTTGCCCACAGCAAAATAGATATTGATTTTATCATGCTGGTATTCCAAGGGTTGTTTGACTCAATACTAAATAACGATTTGTTGCTATATATTTTCAACTAAGTATATTAGTACAGTAGCATTCTTATGAAGAAGTCGATTTTTCTTCAGTATAAAATAAGTATTCAACAGCGTTTTAGGGCTTTCAAGTAATTAATTTGTCGGCTATTTTCTAAGAATAATTTTAACATTAAAGTTTCTAGAGATACCTCTGATATTTCTATTTCTAACGCTATTCCGTTGGAGAATGTTTTACTTTTATCTAGCTCATTCCTCACGTGTAATAACATTTATAAATAGTATCGTGTTTAGTTTTTAGTTATTAATTAATATTACGTGACATTTTGAACACAATAAATTATCCAATAAATTGTATCATTTTATAGAAAAATACCATCATTTAATAAAATAAAAAAATGAACTGGGCCAAAATATCAGAATTATTACATCTTTCTATTGACCTTACTGTATAGATTAATAAAAAGATGTAGCAATTTAAAGGTAAAAAAAGATTTAATATGTTATATTAATCACTAACAATTAAAAGATTTATGCTGACTAATTGCACCGGTTTAGCAATAGGAGATGTTCCCTAGAGATTACTTATCAAGCTAGTTAGTTCTCTTTTTCTTTCGGAATATGAAAACTTTAAATTTTTTACAATTGATCAATTTTAGAAACAAAATATTTTACCGATAAATTTTAATAAAAAAATATAAATAATCCTCTCGAGGCTTTAAGACACGGAAAATCAGTGATACGGAAAATCTATGATAGCTTCGATTTACGCTAGAATCAATGACATTTATTGTCATTTAATTTATTTTAGAAACACATACTTTACTGGAACCACTTAAAGCTGGGTAGTTTTTTTTTAATGTCATAAATATTGGCTATTTGAAAATTATTCCTATATAAATACCAATATATCGTATTTATCACGTTGCCCGTTAATAAATTATGAACACTAGGAACGATTAATATGAGAAAATTGCGACGCAATCATTTGGAATAGCCTGGCAGATATATAACTTAAAACTGATAACCTCTAGAAAAATAAAATGGCGGACACCATATCTGTCAAACTCACAATTTAAAATTTTTAAATACGCGAACTTATAAATATGTGAACGATAATTTTAATTAAGTTTGAATGAACAGGCGTTTTTTTCACTATTCATTTTTTTCTATACTTCAGTTACTTTCGAATGAATGTGTCGTTTTAAATTAAAATAGTTTTAGCGAACAGACGTTTTTAATAATAATATTTCAGTTACTCTAGAATGAATGTGTCGTGTTAAATTAAAATTTATGTATTGTTGTGAGAAGTATTTCGCGGTGATACCGTACAATAATTTTAAATGAAATGTTTTCAGTAGTTTTTAGTTATTAACAGTATGTGGTAACAAGCGTATAATTATATACAAAGTATGTTGGTTTTTAAATAGGAGATTGTATAGCATCAGCATTTGAAGACGACGGTGAGTGAAATTTTAAATTTTCTCGCTGTATATCGACTAACTTTTTGGAAAAACTTCAGTTTAGATTCAATACGAATTTCACTTTTCTGTAAAATGAAAGAATATACATAAAAAATGATATATTTAAAAGAAAGGGGGCTCGGTTGTTGTCTGCGAGTTGCTATTTGTTTATTGCAATTTATTCACTTCTTTTTTATCACTACGCCCTTATCACACATTTACAAATACACATTATTAATTATTTGTCCCAAAAATCTAATAAAATGTAAAAAACACATTTATAAACAATTTATAACACCAATTATTTAAGATACAACGATTTACTACAATACTGCCAATGATAAAAAAAAATATCCATGTTTATGTCTTTGTTTTACATTATCTCACCACTTGTTTTCGTCAATAATTGTGAATAAACACATTTTATTGCATTGAAAATTTCAGTGGTTAATAAGTCAAAGAATTTACAAGTTTAAATAAACTAAAATTACTCTAAACAACACGAATTTATTTAAAAAAGTAAATATGTATATACATATATTTATATATATATATATATATATATATATATATATATATATATGAGTGTGTGTGCGTGTGCTTGTGCGTGTGTGTGTGTTAACCCTTCTCTAAATGTATCGTTTTTTATGTAAAAAAAGTCTTTCATTTAAAAAAATTTATATTTTACTTAAACTGAACTTATACTAGAATTTTCTTATTTAAAAATATGTTAACTACCCACTACTAGAACTCGCATTTCGGGCGTACCGTATCTCTTTAGGCACATATACATATACTTAAAAAGACATATATATATACTTAAAAAGACGCTAAGGCCAGTAAATAAAATGTCATGAAGATAAAAATTAATTAAAACATACAGGTTCAGTATGTAATAAAAAGAAAAAATACAAAAATTTATTAAAGAAATGAGTGTTTAATTCTTAACATTTAAATTTAATGACAGGTGTATTATAGTATGTATTTAGATAACTAATTCTATTAAAACGTGTTTAAAGATCTAAGGCTGTATATTTTTAATCTTTTATTTACAATAATTTAACTTTGAATGCAAGTTATGATTAACAAAAACTGGAGATTTGCGATTAAAGTATTTAATGATGTTGAAAGCACTGAAAGAAATAGGTTTAAAAAATAAAACGTTTTCAAACTTTCTTCTCGACATTTTAAAATAATGAAACAAGTTGAATTAAAATGTCACTTACAGAGAAAACGAAACATGAAACATTTCTAAATGTATATTCTATTAGGTTGGCAACTAATAAACTAGTCATCTCAATTCACATTTTATTTTATTAGTTGAATTTATTAGGTATATACCTATTGCTGAGATCTTGACTTTGGAATTTCGAGGTGATTTCACTACATCATCATCGATCATGGTCCCAGACACAAAATTCTGTGTAAATGTGTGTATATGTTTGTAAGTGTATATTTATATACGGATATATTAATTTTAATTGATGCATTATCATAATAGGCGCATATATACCTTAACCTGCTGAAAATTTCAAAGAATTCGAAAGTCGGGATCTCCGCAATAGTTTTATTTCTGCAAATTTTAACTAATAAGATGTTACGCGTGGGAATTATTTTATAAGGTAGATCAATTCCTAAATTATAAAAAAAAGACTATATGTACATACACAATAATAATAAATATGTAAAAACAAATACCCGACTACGTAACTAGAAAGAGAAAATGGAATTAAAGCAAGAATTTAAGTAAATTCCGTAATGACTAAATCACAATGCGCTATCATCGATCTGGGCGATCTTCTTTTCGTAAAGGGCCTGGACCTACGTGGCTCCTAGTAGACTCTTTCTATTTTAGCAGTCAGTTCTCTCGACCATGGAAGGTTGTTAAATTAACTAAATTATCTCCATTCGCTATCGACGAATCGTCAACGAAAGAACGTGTATCTAAAGACTTGTTTCATAGACAAGTTAGTTTGTTTAGATTTAATCAACGGTCAGATAAATTGCCTCTGACCAAAGAGTTTAGTCAATCAGAAAAAAATTCTAAAACCAAACCTTTAACAGCTTTAAAGTTTGTCTAATTGTTCATTTTGATTCAGGTGATAAAAACGCTGTCGGGTTTATATGCTTATGATTTTACTTTTTTTTTATCTTTTTTCTAATCACAATTTTGACTTTAGCCCTTGGGAGATAGTGGGACGTACTAAATATCTTTTTCAGCAATGTTTCCAGAACTATCTCATGCCCCGTCAAATTATATCTTGAACGATATATGAAATTGAAAAAATTGTTTTTCGAATACTTCATTTGACCCTCTGAAAATGTTCTATACCAATATTTTAGAGTGTTAATTATTGAGATGAATATAGGTTAACATGCTTTATCGCTACTACACTATTTAAATTTCTATATCAAAGTGAAAAAAAAGTTTGCTAGTAAATTAAACTTTATGAAATATTCTGCTGTTACCCATAAAAAGCCTACATGTGTACAATTTGGGCAGAACAATATATAACATTCCTATTAAGTGTGACACCGTAAAACAAGTTTTTCGAGCTGTTTCTATATTTTCACCGAAAAGTCAATATTGGGAAAATGTTGTGCGAAGTCACGTTTACGCGAAACGGGCTTTTCATTTGAAAGGCTTGTGGGTACATTGCGGGCGTTGGTATATTTTCTCTACTCGTGTGAGCGGGGCGAACTAAGCGTCTTTTCACGTCCGTTCGTCTTCGCTTGTTACATAACCCTATCGTGCGATACTTGCATTTATGCCTCTTTCTCCCGTATATGAGTACAGTCCGTGAAAATATGAATTTTATTTTGTTTTGTTGTAAAGGTTTATGATTTACGCGATAAAAAATGTAGTCAAATATAACTCCTTTTTTATCGCGTAAATCATAATGCCAAAATACAAGGTAGCGAGGAGTGAAAAAGATTTTTGAGAAATTTTAAAAATTTACAGGTTTATTAAAAGGCTTACTTAAAAGATACCACATCCAGCATTACCGTTCTTGTTGACCGGACGGTAATGTTAAATGTGGTGTCATTTTTAATGATTTAGTTATTTGTCAACTTTAATGTAAGTCGATATAAGACGTTATTAGGATATTGTTTTCCCCAATTTTTTTTCTCAGAACTCGGGATAAAAAACAGAGGTATAAAGTGTACTAAAATGCTAATAGATGGCGTTGGCAGTACAAATATGGTAATATTCACCAAGTCAGAGTGTTTTTTTTAGTAATACACAGATAAAAAGTATCCTATAAACTATTACCATACCTAATTTTATCAAAATCTATGCAGTAAATGTCGTGTAAACAAATTAATACACAGACAGAAAAAATTCTAAACATTGATTTTGTGGTACTACTAATATTCTATACGATAAACCAATCATTCTCTTTAAAATAATTTCTATGTACAGAATTCACTCTGTTACAATTTTATTATGTATATATATATATATATATATATATATATATATATATATATATATATATATATATATAATCGGAAAACAATTTGAACAGGGTTAATGAAATGTTGTTTCTAATAAAATTTATTGATACATCTTTATTGACGACTGATGAACATCAATTAATTAAAGTCTTAAAAATAATCGTTCAAAAGATAAGGCTCTGTGACAGTCAAATAGACGAGCGAAACTAAGAAGTTTTGGCAGATGGCAGAGCCTAGATAGAAACATCGAAGAGCTACCTCGGAACTATAAGATTAATAATAATCTGAACCGTATCAAAAATACCCTCCGCGTCACAACAAATCACCCCGATAACGTTTCACACGACCGCCAATTACGTAAATATATTCTCCACTATGCCACTTCCTCTACTACCCTTGAGTATCTAATGATATTCAAAACTTAGTCCCTAAAACACAGTCAGCCACAGCTAGGTCCGGATGCGATTACTATTAATACAGCTCTTACCACTAAATCACGGTGCGCCCTTATAAAAGGTCAATCGCTCGGTGGTGGGGTTCTCGGTCAGACCACACGATTGCCGCTACGGATACAAACTAATGTTGGGTTGTAGGCCTTAAACAATAATTACGCGAGGGTCACGTAGCGCAGCGCGAAGCGTGCGGTCCAGTTTAGTAACTATTTTTTAATTAAGAAATTTCGGGCGACACTTGGGGACGGAAATGTTGCGAAAGACCAAATGGCTCCTATAATATTAGACCCACATAATGGTGCTCCAGTGTTTGATTATTGCTGCATTAGGCTCGTTTATAATGGTAAGAGTATTACTTAAATAGCCTTTTCATAAGTTACTCGATGTTTACAAAAGATTGTATCTAAACAATCAACATTTTTCAACTATTCTCACAAAAATAAAATATTATGAAACGTGTATTTTATCGTAAATAGTTAACAACTGTGATATAAAATGTAAAAAAAAGAAATTATGTTCTGTTTTAACGGAAAACTTATTTTTAGTAAACTTTAATAAATCGTTCATGAATAATTGGTATGTGCTAGATTTAAATATGCAAGATTGGCTTATATTTGCAAGGTCTTGCATTAATATTAATCTTAAAAGTCGGAACTATTTTGGAAGTTATTTTTATACTAGTAATTTTCCTTTAAAAATCTATAAATACTTTCAGTGTTGATGTAGACAAGAATATTAAATATTTCGCACAAAAAGTTGCGTTTTTTTTAAAGGAACAAATGTTTTAGTAATTGCTACCGCAGAATATGGAGGTTTTTCGGTTTGAAAAAATTAAAATATACGTTTCTAAAAAAGAAAATGTAACTAAGGTTTTATTTGATTTTTATCGTGGTGTTCCCAAGAAGATGAAAATTCTATTAGCTAGGAAATAAATATAGACTCATTTTATTCGATTTCTTAAATCTAATGAAAATTTAATTTAATATGGCGTCTGTGCATATACATGAGTATTTTTATAGCGAAGAGTTATGCATGTGCATAACTGTTTGCGATAAAAATATATATTTGTTGTTTCTTGATATAGTGCGTTTTTTTTAAATATTGCACTTGATGAATGATTATTCAGGTCTATCTAATAATTAGTAAATCAAATAAGCCGTCGTTTTTCGTTATATATTTTGATGTTGTTTAAAAAATTATTAAAATAAATATTAAATAGGAAAAAGTTAAAATGTTAAGACACTTTACTCGTGACTGGGAAGTAGTTTTCTCTATATTGTCTCTTTATAGACATTTAAGAAAAGAGGGTCTGTGACATTCGCTCATGTTATTCTCTTAGGCTATGTTGCAGAAATGACTGTTGATTTCAATGAGGCCGGTCGTCTGGTCAGTAGGATACGTGCCTTCATCTATTTGTAAAACGTGCCTTCATCTATTTTGAATGAAATGTGCTGTTGTTTCGTAATACTAACAACATGTACCCATATGGATATCGTTGTTTCGGTTTTGTTGTTCACTGTTTTTGGCTATTTGAAATACTGCCATTGTTCACATACTTACACATATTTAATGGATTTCACTGAATTGCAGTATTCTAAGTTTATGTGTGCTTGGAACATTTTGGAAAGTAGTGGGTTATATGGTACTACCCATTGATTATCTATTTCTAGTTCATCTCTGCCTCGCATTCGTATTTTTTTAATTGCATGTGAATGTTATGAAGGTTGTCCATATTTTCTTACGTAGGTCATTCATGCACGTGTCTTGGATTCCTGTGTAAGATGTTTTGGTCATTTATGATCGCGTCTCGAAGGTGGATGTATTCTTCCGTGCGTAGTTTCTTCTGATTCAGTCTTACGTACTCGTAAAGCGTCCGTTCCGCTTCTATTATTTCATACATGTCTACCAGGAATTGTAGGAATAAACGGCGGATGTTAAGAATGAGACTGTATGTTTCATTGTCTCTGATCATTAAGCGATAAGGATAGAACTCCTAGGAAGTGACTTTTTGTTTGTTTCTACATCTGTTTCAGGTTAGATTTGTTTCACGTTAAAGTGATATCCGTCTTCCCCAAGCAGAATTATTAATGGATATCAGAGAACATCATATGAACGGTGTGTCTCTGCAATACGTTGTTGTCCTTCTCTTCTTCGTTGTACAATTATGTCATGACTTGTATTTTCATTGTCCACAATTACAATGGCGACTTCGTCTATCTGAGGTGCATTAAATCGACGTTCGTGTTCTCCAGGTGGTCTCTTCTCTTGTTATACAATAATGTCATGGCTTGTGTTTTCACCTATTTTGTGATAGATTTGTCCTTGGATGGAAAAAACATAGTCGATTTCATCTTTATTAGTGTTGATCGAAGTGACACTGAAAGAACTCATTTGGAAGCAGGCGTGGTACGCTTTCATATTTTCAAGAAAGTGTTTTAATTCTGGAGTTTCCCCGGTTATGCAATGTAGAAATTCCTGCGTAGGTGCTTTCAGTGGTGGTAATCGAATTTTTCCATTCATGCAACAGATTCCTGGTGTTTCTCAACTGAATTTTTTCGTATTGCAAAATTGGCAGATGTTATCCATATTTTCGATTACAACGTGATTGTATTTGTTATATTCCTTGGTCGGGCCGTAGTGGAATGCTTCATTTGTTAGGTTATACTGTTGACTTGTCCTCGTCTGCGCTTCTCGTAGGGTGATATTTTCATGGCCTGCGTTTGCAGTCTTTTATTATAAGATTGTGTCGCAATTCTTGATTCTTCATTTCGTTCATTTCGCTGTTCTTTGGTGTCTCTGGTTCTCACGATGCTCATTCTCGTTCGTTGGGAATGTAAACATGCTTCGCGCTCTTCGACAGTTTCTTTTTTTGCAGTTCTTTTTGTTTTCGCCGTTTTGCTTCAGAACTGGCAAGATCTTCTCCTCTTTTACGTTTGGCCATTGTACAAATATAAATCAAATCAACTGTTTATTAAGAAATACACTAAGTACACTTTCTACAACACGTTTATTTTCGATCTATATTCAGTCACTGTATAACTTTGATTACTCACACTTCACTGTTTGTTTTTATTCTCTCAATGCACTTCACTGATAAGAAACTTACGTTCGAATCCATGACGGATCTTGTTTTATATATCCCTATCAATTGGTAGCCCCATCTATACAAAAAAGCTTCGAATGGTCGGTAATGCTCCAGAACATACCAAAACATTCGAGAGTGTTCTGGAATATTCCACAATGATATGGGATATTGCGGGATATTTCCGAACTTTCCACACTATTCTCAAATATTCGACAACATACCAGAATGTTCCGGTATGTTCTAGAATGTTGTGGATTGCTCTCGAATACTCTCGAATGTGGATGCTCTCGAATACTCTCGAACAGTCCAGAGACTGTTCTAGAAATTTCTAGAAGGCGAAACTTCCAGCTCTTAAGCCCGCCCTTCAGGTAAAAACGGGAACCTTCCTTATGGATGAGGGATAGAGCTACTACACCATATAACTCCCCTGATCGTACCGGGACTCCTTTCTGAGTTTTAGCGGCACGCACATTGTAAACTTACTTTTATATTGATTACTGTTTTTTGTTAGGGTCAAACCACTATATATTATATTTGAACTTCAATTCCTTGTCTTATTTCGTTTAGAAGATAGAAGCCTCTGACGTACCGATTGACGGACAGATGAACAGATTATGTTGTCGTAACAATAGGTTTCCATTCCAACCCTTTAATACGGAAACCTAAAAACAAAAGTGATAATGTTATGCGTTGAATGTGCCTATTATATCTCATATTCTTCCAGTGTGCCGAAGAATATTAGCATTATTTAATAAACTTTAAGTTTTATTTGGTTTAGAATTTTTTTAACACACGTAATTTCTTTATTTCTAATTAGTAATTTATTACATGACATTGCGGATAGATAGAATCTTCTTTCACGTAAATGTTATCTTTCATAAGCCCTTAATTTATTTGCAAGTATATTAAGGGCTTATGAAAGACAAAATTTACATGAAAGAAGATTCTATCTATCCGCAATGTCATGTAATAAATTACTAATTAGAAATAAAGAAATTATGACAGACAACATTTACATATTATATTTTGAGGTGGTTTAAGAATTATTGAAAGAATATCATATTACATGCCAGAGAAGAAGTAACTTCAATCGATATGATGGTCCATGAATATTTTATTAATCCGCCGCGATAGGATACGGTATGAGAGTATATCTATGCATATGAATAGTAGATTGAATTTAACGATAAATAATACGGTATTGGATATATTTGCATTCATAAAAAAACTTGTTTGCCGACTCGTTTTTCGGGTTTAATGTTCCGTTAACATGTTTTCCTTCAATGAACCCTTTTATTGCCTCAGTAGAATCGGGGAAAGATAAACGTATTCTTAAAGAAGATATTTCCGCTATGAATATTATTTAGAGGTGAATAGATCCTCTACGTCTTTTATAGGCGCAGAGAGAATTTTTTTTTCTCATAATTTAATAGAAATGCCGTTATCTGTTTTTACTATGTTATGTCTATGGTTTTTTTTATTAAATATCAGTTGTTTTTGCTTTATTGTAATGCTATAGTTTGTATTTTAATACTAGAAATTCTATTCTTTCTTTGTGCTGAAGAAAGTGCGCTATGTTAGAATTTTCTAGATATAGAATTTTTTAGATTCTCTAGGGTACACCCAGATGTGTCGTGATTCTGATAGTGATGGTACTGCAATTACTAATGTGTAAATAGGAATGCATTTATTTAGGATTAAAATAAATATCTCCCTCTAATGAAGAATTACGAAACTATATTTTATTATGTTTGAAATAAATACTGCCATCTAGTAGAGAATTATAAAATTTGATTTTTATACTATGCGTAGATTATTACGAATGCGAGTAAAACAAAATGATATCTAAATGACTTAATTTACTTAAACGTCTTTAATAAATATTCAAAACAATTTATATTCCACACACACGCATCTATACGTACGCATAGAAATATACGAAATTGCTATTTCACTATATTTAGCCATATTATATACGCTTAAGATTGAACATCCACGGTATGTCAAATATCAATAAACTCAGTTGTTTCTTATTTACTGCCTGCTTAAGGTACCTAATTCCATCGTACGTCACTAGCTTACATTCACGGTATATCAAATAGCAGTACAATGAAAGTCCAATGTAATTAATAACAATAATTACTAAAGTATAGTTCCGTGGAAAAAAAAATTAAAAATATCCTTGAATCTATAAGCTCAGTTGTTTCTTATTTACTGCCTGATTAAGGTACCTAATTCTGGTATACGTCACTAGCTTTGTATAGCGACATTAAACATGCAACCAAATTCTAGGTTTTTACACGTAGTTTTCTAAAGCTTGAGTTTGTGATAATTATTCAAAAGCTTTTTTTATGTGCCATTATCACGTAACGTTTAACCGAGTATAATTTGAAGTTTTTTAACTACTAACTTTAGGTCTTGTTATGCAAATTATCATGTATCAAATTTGTAGCCTAACACTAGGTGGACAGAAACGCTTATGTCGTTTTATCATCTATCGTAATGTACCGTCGACACCAATTCGGACAATTCTTTGATAGAAATTACTTATTCAATTTTAAAGGCGAATTTTCAGATTCTTTCGAAGAAAATAAACTCTTCACGCGCGAAAATTGTGGTCTAACCTTATTAATATTCTCGAACATAACGAATTTTTTTAATACCAAGCAACGACAAATGTAATTTATCCTCGATTGATATGCTATGTATAAAGTTAAGCGCTAATTCTCTGCCATTTTTAAGTGACCAAACAATTTGAAAATACATTTTTTCATACATCCTTATATTTTTCGATCAAATTTTACTAATTGTAATATGTGGTGAATTTGTTTGTGCAAAGCGAACTCTGTAATCGAGGGTTCACATCGATTATAACATAACACTAGTAACTTAAAATGCAGATCGCTGCTTTTGAGAAAGCCACAGACTAAACTACGTAGTTCATTACAAGGTACACAATCTCTGTCGCCTGCTCTGTCTACGTAATACGAATGTCACTCACACGAATTGACGAGCAGATAAGGCGCAAGGGCGAATGGGAGAAAACGCTTCCCGCTTGCGACGCCTGTAATGGCCTTTAAACGGAACACGTGACAAGGGTGAGCTTTGAGTTTTCATGCTGTGAGCTTTTTGAGCTTTCATGTTTGGTTTTATTGTGCGTAGGAGATACTCGAGACGCATCGCGAGTGTAATTCGTGTTTTTTTGCGTTTCGTTCGGCATTGATATTCCATTTGGGCGGCTTGTTTACGTGAGAATATGAATTGTGAGATGGAATATGGAGGAATAAAATTTATTGTACCGTCTTATTATGTAAGAAAATAGATATATTCTAGTAATCTAATTTTTGTCTTACTATATGCAATAAACAACATTCGTAGTTGTAACCGTAGTCTGGTGCGAGGATTTTATCGCGCTCAGGTGATCAGATTACTACATGCTTAAATACCAGGTAGTTTGTACCAACGTAGCTAATGTAAAA
The DNA here is from genome assembly GCA_039881145.1 of Druceiella hillmani. Taxonomy (NCBI): domain Eukaryota; kingdom Metazoa; phylum Arthropoda; class Insecta; order Lepidoptera; family Hepialidae; genus Druceiella; species Druceiella hillmani. Next base: position 31,851,308 of record JAYKKI010000008.1, read on the forward strand.
TAGTGGTACTTTACTTTATTATGCTCCTTTTCACATAATCCTCTGACACATAAATATTCTCTTCATTAGTTAGTATTAAGTTGTTACCTGTATAATGTCTTTCGACGTTGCTATGCAATGAAGAATATTTAAATAGTTTTATTTTGGCAAAACTAATCTTAAAATGAGGATCTTAAAGCGTTTTTGGCATAGTGGAGTGAGAGAGTGATTACTTTTGAAATTTTGGTCAGCGTACAGCCGAATATTTTTATTCTTTAATTTGTTTAGTGGAGTGAGAGAGTGATTACATTTGAAATTTTGGCCAGCGTACAGCCGAATATTTTTATTCTTTAATTTGTTTAGCGGAGTGAGAGGGTGATTACATTTGAAATTTTGGTCAACGTACAGCTGACTATTTTTATTCGTTAATTTGTTTAGTGGAGCGAGAAAGTGATTACATTTGAAATTTTGGTCAGCGTGCAGTCGAATATTTTTATTCTTTAATTTGTTTTTAATTTATTTATGATAATAAGGAAATTAATAAATTCTATAACACTACACTCTATAATGATGACAACAAGTGCAACATGTCTAAGTCGAGTAGTTTTCCAATTTCTGTCTACTCGATCTTGGATGACGAAATTTGGATTTTAATACTCAGTTGTGACGGCAACTCACAGCTTTGGCACAGTTGTGACGACAATTGATAGCTTTTCCACCGTTGTGACGACAACTGACAGCTTTGCCACAATTGTGACGACAATTGACAGCTTTGCCACAATTGTGACGACTACTGACAGCTTTGCCACCGTTGTGACGATAACTGACAGCTTTGCCACCGTTGTAACGACAACTGGCAGCTTTACCACGAGGATTATTAGTATTTGCGAAAATTTCAATGGAAACGATGTAACAAGAACTGCTAGATCTCTCTCGTATTGCCCGTATACTTGTAGTACATACGGAAAAATTTCCTCCGTAACTTGTCTGTGCTTGAGTTGACTTTTATTATTAGTATCTCTTTCAAGAAATCCTTATGACAGCATTGTCACGAGGATGATTAGTATTTGCGAAAATTTCAATGGAAACGATGTAACAAGAACTTCTCGATTTATTTCGTATTGCTCGTATACTTGTAGTACGTACGCAAAAATGTTGTTTCCTCCGTAACTTGTCTGTGCTTGAGTAGACATTTATTATTAGTATCTCTTTCAAGAAATCGTGATATGTTTCTAGATACCATTATCGGAAAAAGGTGATGGCTACGCGAGCGCTGGTAATTATCAAGTATGAAGAGCGAAAATCGTTTCAACAAAAGAAGTTGAAACGAAATTGTTACATTTAACGATCGGAAAATAAATTTTATAAACGTAATTTCTCTTCTCTGCTACAAAGTATGGTGACACAGTATTATCAGAAAAAATCAGCAAGAAAGAGAAAACGGAAGTACTCACATCGAAGGAATGTCTTTTGGGGCATTCATTAAGCTCGACAAAGTGTTCAAAAGTCGATCCTGCGATGAATCTGAATGCAGAAAGCTTAATTTTCGACAATAAATCGATTGCCCCAAATTATGATACCCACAAGGTTAATAACAAAAAGAAGGTTATTTTCTGGAATGAGTGAGTAAGGAACAAAACTTTGACCAATTGATAACAATCGTAACAGTGAAAAATGTGACATGGATAACAGCATAAGCATATATTTAAGATATATTAACTATATGCCAGATATTACTAAAATATATAAGTCACTTGTTGAGGTAGTTAAGGAATGATATTAAAAATAGAATTTTACCCTGTCACGGTAATTAAAACTTAAAACGGATATTAAAACTTAAAAAGTGCTTAGACTGTTGCTATATAAGATGAAAATATCGTTTTTTGTAAGTTAGATTTTTATCCAACATTTCAATTAATTTACTGGCCATCCTCCATTTTATAAACCTTTTAAAAATTTAAAATAATACATTTTTCTTTTTCGACGACTTTCGTTTACAAGGCGGAGGACAAATATGTGTTTATCGGACAAATATGTGTAATAACGATTTATAAAATTTTTCTACGTTGAAGCCGATTGCAGAAAGCGTTATTTTCGACAATAAATCGATTGCCCAAAATTATGATATCCACAAGGTTAATAAGAAAAAGAACTTTGTTTTCTGGGACGAGTGTGTTAGGACCAAATATTTGACTATCGATAACACTCATAACAGTGAAAAATAATAAAGATTTATAAATTGTTTCTGCGTTTAATCCGATCGCATCATAATTTTCGACAATAAATCGATTGCCCAAAATTATGATATCCACAAAGTTAATGAGAAAAAGAATGTTGATTCCTGTGACGATTGAGTGAGGAACAAAATTTTGCCCAATCGATAACAATCATAACAAGGAAAAATATTAACGATTTATACAATTTTAGAGGATTCGTATTGGTTAATCCCTTCAGAAATTATTACGCGTATTTTATAACTTGAATGATGAGAAAACCTACTAATGTTTAAAAAAATGTAATGAAAGGGAGTTGACAATTTTTTACCCACAAGTCAAGGATAGGAAAATTGGCAATTTTAAAGGAAGTGTTTTAAATTACGCATTGGAGGTAAATATTCTCGTAAAAACTTTATCAATTGTAAATAATAAAATTTACGTATACCAAAAAAAGAATTAAATCCCTCGTTCAAATCTACCGCGAAGACGCTCATAATCAAGTGTCAGCCTTGACGTCCTTTTTAAATAAACAAAGATAATTAATTAAATCCATGTATATCAATATCAAGCGTGCCTGGCTGAAAAATAGCAAACAATATAAAAATATAATAAAAATAATATAAAAAGATAAACGAATATAAGAGATATGAATATACTTGTCTAACATAACAATCTTATAAAAAATATAAAAAATTAATTCTTAATATCTATTGTATTTTAATATCCGTTGTTGGAGCTTTAAAAGCTCGGACGGTAGATATTAAAATTAATTTATAATAAGCAAGAAAATATTGCATAAATTTGCTCAAAGCAGTCATTAAGACTTATTAGTATAGCTTTTAAATATTCAACTCAAACGAAGAATAACATTTTGACTTTTATATGTAATAAATTCACTTAAATATGTGTTTCGATATAAATATTGCTGACGAAACATATATTAAAATAGTAATTTTATCTAAGTTCACCGATTTAATTTTGTAAAGAAGACCATGTTAACCATTAATTAATACTATTATACGCACAGTACTTGCAAAAAATGTAATTATTTCTGTAGAAACCTATTTTTAGGTTAAATAGTCAGGTTTTTTAACGCATAATTTTGTTGTATTTCGGTAATCTAATGATATACGAAACAATGTGTAGGATAGAATAATCTGTACCGTAAAACCTGAAAGTGTTGAGTCAGAATAAACGAACAAACTCAAATAGCCTGAAAAGTCAAATTACGTTAATAAAAATGTCGTCGTGCGTTAGGATTGGTATTTGTGGTCACGTCGTGTACTTATGAAAAACTTGTGTCTTATTTATTGTGATAACAAATTAATTAATTTTGTCCCTTAAGAATTAAATAATATAAGTAACAATATATGATATACTGTCATTTTAACTTCTTCTTAAGCACTACAATCTGTTACAGGCGAAGGCTGTCTCTCCAAGCCTTTTCCATCCGACCCTATTGGGCGCAACAGCCCTCCATCGGTATACTCCCAAAAGCTTTATGTCTCTCTTAGCCATGCAACCATCTGGTGGGTGATCTTCCTCTTCGTAGTTTTCCTTATATTTTTTAAACGTTATTTTCTTTATTGGGGTTGTTTTATTAAATCTAAATATGTGACTCAACCATCTAATACGAGATGCCTTGGCGATTTTAACGATGTCTAGTTCACCATATTTCTTAAAGATTTCATGGTTATATGCAATTCCTGTACATTTTTTTGGTTTTACTGTACCATAGATTTTTCTTAAAATTTTTCTTTCAAAGATTAGTAGGTCTTCTTAACATACTTTTAGATTTTATTTTAAATACTGCCATATATCCGATTGCAATCTATAAACATCTTACATACACATATTTGCCCTTCGATAAACACATATTTGTCCTCCACCTTGTAAACGAAAGTCGTCGAAAAAGAAAAAATGTATTATTTAAAATTTTTAAGGTTTATAAAATGGAGGATGGCCAGTAAATTAATTGAAATGTTGGATAAAAAACTAACTTACAAAAAACGATATTTTCACCTTATATAGCAACAGTCTAAGTACTTTTTAAGTTTTAATATCCGTTTTAAGTTTTAATTACCGTGACAGTGTACAATTTCATTTTTAATATCATTCCTTAACTACCTCAACAAGTAACTTATATATTTTAGTAATATCTGGCATATAGTTAATATATCTTAAATATATGCTGTTATCCATGTTACATGATTTACAGCTGTTATCCATGTTACATAATTTCAAATTAATATTTTTTTTAGCTCTGCACCTTTTTGCAATTCTATATATTGAGATAGTTCTCAACTTAAGGCGTTGCTACTTCTCGGTCTAATAGAATTTTCTCACATCTCCTCGTATTGAATTTCAAAGCGAAAAAGGCTGTAAAAAACAAAATATGTCTCCAAAACAATGTACTTTTTTCATCTTATAATGTTAACTTCAGGAACATAACAAGTCCTAAATACTATTTACAAGAGTATTGATCTATTTTCTTACTTTTAGATTTTTTTTTGCTTTTATGAATTTTAGGTTCTTTAGAAAATATTTAATCAGTACAATGTGTAGCCTAGACTTTAATTCGTTCCTCAAACAACTTCTCAGTGAAAGTTGAAATCGATCCAATAGTTTTCGAGGACTTCTCTAATTAACAGACCGACAAAGAGATAGACAAATGTCTGAAAGAAATTATTTTGTTACTACTCGGTTTCGAATACGGTAATGGGCGCAAAGTTTTATAAAAAAATTCAATATGAAAAGTCAGCTCGATGCGATTTATATATATATATATATATATATATATATATATATATATATATATATATATATATATATGTTCGTGTGTGTTGTGTGTGTTATTAAAATCAAAAATATCGATTTTTTGAACCGTATGTTAGATAATGTGATAGGTTTAGTAAATACAAAGAATTTTATCAAAAATCAATTACTAAAACAAAAAAGAAGCATTAATTCAGGTAAAGTTCATGTTATTGCTGCAAAATCTAACATTAGTGACTTTGATCCGGCAAAACTATAATAAATTGTAATCAATCGTTTATTACAAGATAATAATCTGTCTTTAGAATTAGACATGTAAATCCATTATCAGACATGCATATCAATCATGAAATTTCGAAGGGCTATAAATATTTGTTTCCTACGTTTTTCTAAAGATGTCAGAAATGGCAATTTGAAAGCGAGCAATAAACATACTTAGTAAAGTCAAAAGCCGTATCTGAAAAAAATACTTGCCAAATCTCCTATTTCTAGGAATTGTGTGAGATGCTTAGTAATCGTTTGATGCAATAAAAGTTTTTTTTTATAATTAATGTACTTTTTATTTATTTAAAAAATGAATAAGAGGTTTCCTAAGATATAATGCCGTCAAAATTATTTTATTTATGCCTCAGTGTACTGAAATTAAAAACATTTTTTTTTAAATTTTTTTTATTTAAATTTTTTTAAAATTTGGTATAATTCTAAAAGTTCATCAAACACAGAATGCCATCGATTTCAACGTCTTTCGTATTCGGTGATATTCGTTGAGCAGATGAACAGACGCTTGCACGTGTCCAAAATTCTTGCCATATGTTCATCGAGACTGCACTTATCTATGGAGAATATGTGTATCATCAGTCATTTCTTTGTAACAGATAAATATTGTTTATTGTTACAGATAAATGATATTTATATTCAATTTATGGAATCGGACTATCTTGCTCACCCAATTATTTGAAGTTTGCCATCTATAAGTATATTTTGATCTGTGTGGTGTATTTCAGCGTCACGCATTCTGATTGGTACAACATTTTGATTTTAGTGTTTAGCCAATAATTTAAAAAAAGTATTATTTTTTATTTCACCATTCAGTAAACATATTTATACCCAATTCACTGCAGATAAACATCATTAGTTATCCATCCGAAAATTATGACACATTAATCAGTAAACGTATTGTAAATAGCTTATTGTGAGATACATTATTTCATAACTCGGGAGAAGAAAGAATAAAATACCACCAGCAGGTTACGTTACCAAATTCTTAACGTCTGTTTGAAAATTGTCTAACTTAACATCGTTTGCGTTTGTAGCATTTGTAATTCAAGTCATGAGAAATTCTTAGAAAGTTTCATCTATATTCAATAAGTACTTTTCAAAAATTAGATGAAGATCGTAACAATGGGCATAGCTGGGAAAATCTACCTGGAGACAATTTTCTGAAATAATACTTAGTTGAGAGAGTTTAAGAGTCATTCTATGAATGTATAATATAATAGTGTACGAAGTGCTACTGTACCTACGCCGCCTCAGAATGCCAGCGACGCTCCCGTCGCCATGGGCGACAGATGACTCGCCCTCGACAAACTCCCGTGAGGCACGAAGCATTCACACGAATACTATGGGCCTTTGAGAGTGACATTGCCAGCATTATTTGCATTACTGTTCATTCGTAATGCGAATAGTTCGTTTTATATTTAGTACAGGTATAGATACAGGCGAATAGCTCACTTACATATTTTGTGTGTAGATTTTATTTCGTCAATTTGGTTGTTAAATTAAGGATATTAATTACATTAATGTCATTACAATTCAGTGCCTGTTTAATTTTAACATGAAATTTTCTTAATCTACAATTGTATAGGAAAATGTGGCTAAATATGGGTTAGTTGTGACAGTGAAATTGATGAGTCTTTTTCTTTGTAACGTTATTAATTTTCTTTGTCGGAGAGGAGAATTTTATTTTGTTAATAACTCTAATATATTTTACAAAAGTTAGGTTTGTTCATTTAACACAAGGAAGTTGGCGTATATTTTTTGACACTAGGTAATATTTTGATGTTCTGTAACTGATGAGACGTAACTCTGTTGCATTTGCTTTGTTGTTCGTCCGTCTATCTGACATCATCGTTTAACAAATGCTATAACATAAAGTTTGCATAGGTTACGTAAATTATTAAGCCCAAAGCTAGTCGAATTTAAATTTGGCAAATAATTTTCTGGTAAGTGTTCTGGTAAATGCAAAAGTGTTGACGAAAGAAAATTCTAACCCATACAGGTTGTAATAAGGAACGTATCTGTTATGAATACGGGGGGGGGGGGGAGGGGGGATTCTGAGCGAAAAATTAAGCAGAAAATGATAAGAAACCATATGATCATTCTCGACCGTTTTTGAAAGATTCAGTTTCATTCACAGAATCACTTGTATGAATAATTTACACGTCATCTGTTACATCCTGTATAGGTTAGAATTTATTCTAATTTAAAATGTTCTTTATATATGTGTACGATATATCACGGAAAAATTGTTTTCTAAGAAAGTTATGAAACACTTGTGACAAGCTTGTGAAAATTTAATGAAAATTGTATCTTTCATCTCCTCTGTTTTCTAAAGCACACGAAGAAAATAGTCTAAACATTTTGTATACTTAATCGATCGATGTTTGATTGTAAATAAATTTAATATTATTGCACCTCGTTTATATATTTCTAGGTACGTCGTCCCATGAAAGACGTACCTAGCAATATCTTTACGTATGAAAAATTATTTTATTATTTATCTATATGAAAAATAATTATATATATTTATTATTAGGAACACTATGCAGTCTTAAAAGTTTTTACATATAGGGAAGGAGCGCAAAGCGAGTAAGTTTTTTATATCGATGTTACTGTACTTAATTAGTACTGTCGATGTGTGCGAAAATATTGAAAGGTTATCGGATTTCAATCAGACCCGCTCTGATGGTTTAGCAGCGTAATGTGAGAATTGCGTGTAATCTTTAACTTGATAAACCGATTTTGATTTGTCGAAAAACTTAATTGCTGTACTGTTTCTAATATTACCTTGTTATATTATGACTGTTTTACTATAAAACTAGAAAAAACAAATTGTATCAACATTGCATTTAAGTAAGGTTATATGTTTTCATAATAAAACATGCATTTTTTGGCAAAATAGGTGAGTTAAATAGTATACCTACTTATATTACAAGGCGTGGTGATACATTTTTGTAGAGCCACCCGATGAAAATTTGATTAAATACGGAGACTGCAAATAATGGGCTTATGAATCTGTATGTAATATTTATTCTGATGTGGCTCATATTTTTGTGATTTCTGTCAAGATTAAGTAAACTAATAGCAATTTTATATTCTATTTTTTTTCTTGTTTTCTTTCTTTAAATTGTTTTTACGAAATTATTTAAGAATTTCTTGACAGTAATTGCTAAAATACGAGTGTACCAAATACCGATGTATAACAGTCATTAAGGCTATTATTCATTTAGTAAATAGATATAAATGCATAAAAGGATGCCAAATGGTTAAGTTTACACTTATATTAATATAATTGATTTCAAAAATAATTTTAATGAGTTTAACTAAATGAAATTGAAGTAGATATTTTATAATGAAATTGAAGTACTATTAGAAAACATTATAATTGCTTATAAATGTTATTTCTGTTGATTAATACAAAGTTTATAACGTTGATTCTGTCAATTATATTTATTTTAATATATTTGAATGAACCCCCTCTCTCCAAAAGGTAATTTAAAGTGCTGCTTTGGCCACGTTTTCTAGAGATTTAGAGTAATTTCCTAACTTTTAGAAAAAAAGCATGTAAAAACTTGATAAGTCCCATTTTATTTTAAAGTTCGATAAATAGCCTATGCAACAATGTAAAATCGCCAACATACTTAGGCAAGAACGTGGTTTATTGGGCATTCAAACTTAGCATATTTGCAATATGCTTAACTGCACTAGCTAAATATTATCCTCATTGTATGAGTTGGTATCGTTGGATGGAGCTTTTAAATGGAAAACAAATATTTATTTCAATTTATCTTTTTTATCACTGGTAATTTTTCCAAGAAGTAAATATGTACTACCTATATCCATGTAGCACAGAGAAATAAAATGAGTCATGGTAATATTTCACGTGTAACACCAAGCACCATCCACACATAAAAGACGACTTTCTCATAAATTACTTTCGTTATTAAAATTCCGAGCAATAAATTTACCACTACGAGATGGAGCGATTTAGAGTTTCTTCTCGTAATCATTAAACACGATTGCAGTTAGGGCAGTCTGAGTGCAGTCAGCTCGGAGAGTTATGCAAATGAAATGTTTAACAAACGCAACGCTGAGCTTGCCTTCGACGCCGCCGCCGCGTTAAAATCATTAGTTTGCATGAAAGATCAAAGTTTCACACGTAGCAGAATCTTGAGTTGTTCTTAATTATATATAACTTTATTATAATTATATGATATGTTATATAGTATATGCAATGCAATAAATTTCAATATATCCTGTAATTATACAAAATATGTCAGCGGAAAAATATTTGAAAATATTTCATCCAAAATTTCATCAATCATCAATTCATCAATATTTGAAAATATATCCTTCCAAAACTTTGGCATATGCAAATGCTAGAACTGCAGTTGCATTGAAAATGCTGAGGAAATACTAATGGCAATGGTAATTTGTCGATTTTTATTTGTAATATATTTGGTATTTACACAAAAGTTGCTTTTAATTTCCACAACTTTCCTAAAAACCACTTCCCGAGATTTTTATTTAGTTTCTTAAATTTTCCAACATTATTTTGGCATATGCGCTGAAAAAAATTATTCCGCAAAAATATTAGCATTTGATATATGAACCTCGATTGCTTCCCATCGTCGTTTTCAAGACATATAGACACGTACGAAACCTACTTTTTGCGTAATCTGACCCGCAGTTGGCTGGTTTTTATTTTCTTATCGATCCTTAATTTAGTGATAAATAACTGAGTCGTTAGTTATATTTTGTTTTAATATATATCTTTCGAAACACTAGATGGCGAATGAATCCAAGCACAAGAGATTCACTTTGGTCTTTTGCGGTGTAAAACACTAAAAAGGCAATAAATGGGGTGTTTCTATTGTACCGAACTAAAGACCACATTTCTACTCCACATCGCGTAACTTAAAAAATTCGAGCCAGCGTGAGTTTTTCCGATATTCCATCACGCGTGGACGCGAGCGAATCCGTCGGAAAATCAATTATCCCACCTCGAGGGAGTTCTAGGCCATTACCGGAACTACATATTGCTTCTATTGTTGTCCGCATCTAGATTTGTGAGACGAACGGACTGTGGGCGGGTTTAATCGCCAACAGAGGTTCCATATTGAACTTGTATTCGAGCTTTGCATTGTGTTGATCCAGCGGTGTACGCTATGGAGTTCGGCTTGTATGGAATCTTTATTCGAGCGAAAACTCCTCGCTTTTGTCTGCAAATCGATGATGATAGATGAACGTAGATGGCCATAGATTTGATTGAAGTCGACGAAGAAAACTTTTACTGAATATGTTATTGATATTTTTGGAATACCTCAATATTTATTTTCGTTCGATGTTAAATAATAAAAGACTGTTTAGTATATATTTGTGTATTTGTAAATTGGTGTATATAGATACTAGCTCTAACCGGCAGCCTTGCTTACGAGAAAAGAGAAGATATCGTGGTATAATTTAAAAATAATGTCCATGTATAAATATTAGATCTTAACATGAAAAATTGCTGAATAGATTGAAATTTGCGAAATCGAAGAAGTAGCTTGAAGAGAAAGAAGCTTGTACCTTGCATTAGACAGCCGCAGGCTGGCCGGTTGCGATAACGCGTTATTACATATATACACGTGTCTACGTTCTTACTTATTTTCACACACTAATAAGGTGATTTTTTACGTACCAAAAAAGATAAATTCTATTCCGATGTATAATTTCCTCATCCATACAACACAAGTTGCATATATGTATTTTAATTATCAAAAGAGATAAATTCTGTTCCGGTGTATAATTTCCTTATCCACACAACATAAGTTGCATATATGTATTTTAATTACCAAAAAAGATAAATTTTATTCCGGTGTATAATTTCGTTATCCACACAACACAAGTTGCATATATGTATTTTAATTATCAAAAGAGATAAATTCTGTTCCGGTGTATAATTTCCTTATCCACACAACACAAGTTGCATATATGTATTTTAATTACCAAAAAAGATAAATTCTATTCCGGTGTATAATTTCGTTATCCACACAACACAAGTTGCATATATGTATTTTAATTATCAAAAGAGATAAATTCTGTTCCGGTGTATAATTTCCTTATCCACACAACACAAGTTGCATATATGTATTTTAATTATCAAAAGAGATAAATTCTGTTCCGGTGTATAATTTCCTTATCCACACAACACAAGTTGCATATATGTATTTTAATTACCAAAAAAGATAAATTCTATTCCGGTGTATAATTTCGTTATCCACACAACACAAGTTGCATATATGTATTTTAATTATCAAAAGAGATAAATTCTGTTCCGGTGTATAATTTCCTTATCCACACAACACAAGTTGCATATATGTATTTTAATTACCAAAAAAGATAAATTCTATTCCGGTGTATAATTTCGTTATCCACACAACACAAGTTGCATATATGTATTTTAATTATCAAAAGAGATAAATTCTGTTCCGGTGTATAATTTCCTTATCCACACAACACAAGTTGCATATATGTATTTTAATTATCAAAAGAGATAAATTCTGTTCCGGTGTATAATTTCCTTATCCACACAACACAAGTTGCATATATGTATTTTAATTACCAAAAAAGATAAATTCTATTCCGGTGTATAATTTCGTTATCCACACAACACAAGTTGCATATATGTATTTTAATTATCAAAAGAGATAAATTCTGTTCCGGTGTATAATTTCCTTATCCACACAACACAAGTTGCATATATGTATTTTAATTACCAAAAAAGATAAATTCTATTCCGGTGTATAATTTCCTTATCCACACAACACAAGTTGCATATATGTATTTTAATTATCAAAAGAGATAAATTCTGTTCCGGTGTATAATTTCCTTATCCACACAACACAAGTTGCATATATGTATTTTAATTACCAAAAAAGATAAATTCTATTCCGGTGTATAATTTCGTTATCCACACAACACAAGTTGCATATATGTATTTTAATTATCAAAAGAGATAAATTCTGTTCCGGTGTATAATTTCCTTATCCACACAACACAAGTTGCATATATGTATTTTAATTACCAAAAAAGATAAATTCTATTCCGGTGTATAATTTCGTTATCCACACAACACAAGTTGCATATATGTATTTTAATTATCAAAAGAGATAAATTCTGTTCCGGTGTATAATTTGCTTATCCACACAACACAAGTTGCATATATGTATTTTAATTACCAAAAAAGATAAATTCTATTCCGGTGTATAATTTCGTTATCCACACAACACAAGTTGCATATATGTATTTTAATTATCAAAAGAGATAAATTCTGTTCCGGTGTATAATTTCCTTATCCACACAACACAAGTTGCATATATGTATTTTAATTACCAAAAAAGATAAATTCTATTCCGGTGTATAATTTCGTTATCCACACAACACAAGTTGCATGTATGTATTTTAATTATCAAAAGAGATAAATTCTGTTCCGGTGTATAATTTCCTTATCCACACAACACAAGTTGCATATATGTATTTTAATTACCAAAAAAGATAAATTCTATTCCGGTGTATAATTTCCTCATCCATACAACACAAGTTGCATATATGTATTTTAATTACCAAAAAAGATAAATTCTGTTCCGGTGTATAATTTCCTTATCCACACAACACAAGTTGCATATATGTATTTTAATTATCAAAAGAGATAAATTCTGTTCCGGTGTATAATTTCCTTATCCACACAACACAAGTTGCATATATGTATTTTAATTTTGTTCAAGTATTTTGTTTTCAAGTTGGACATATGTAAAAAATATATATCCCAGCAAAACAATTTAGAAAACTCTCCTGGTAAACTCACCTAGTTCTGAAATGGTCACTGTGTGTTAGTGTGTCGTCGGCTCTGTATATGTTCGTAAAAGTTTACATATTTCTCGCCCTTCTGTTTGATGTATGCTTTAGATGTCTTTCAAATAATTTTTGTAAGGGTTTTAATTTTATGTCCAACACGATCGTTGACGAGTAAAATTAGATTTGTTTATATACAACAAATGGTAGTCCTTTAAATTATTTGTTTTTTTAATTACAGTGTCACTTGTATGGCCAACATGATATTATATAACGATTTAGGAAAGTCAGAGCTGGCCATCTGCGCTTATATAGTGAGCAAAAGAACATACATGGAGAGTGCGGTTGATTAAAATAAAATGTGTTAAAATGAAATTAATTCTAATGAGAAGGATACTTTTTTTCTGTTCAGAATTACAGCTGTAAGATAAACTGGTTTTTTTTGTAATATGTTTGATAATTATAAAAAAATAAAAAAAAATTCAAATTCTATTTGTGGAAAGCTTGATGTGTTTGGAAATCCAGTTTCTTTTATAGTAAAAGAGTGATAATTTAAATACGTGGTGAGAAGCTATCCTAGTCTCCTCTATTACTGTACAAAATACGTTACGCTTTATATCTGTCACTATAAAGCGTGTTTGTGTGTATAACACAAACACGTTGGGCTTTTTAAACAGGGTTGTAAAGTTGTATGCGACAAAGCGATGTCTCGTCTATGCATTAAAGAGAAGTTTTTTGAAATTTAAAGCAGTTCTAGAATTATTCAAGTTCAAACTTGTTTTCATTGTGATCTATTAAATATAATTTAGTAATTCAAAATTATGAATAAAATATCTAAAATCTTTTTTGCAAAACTGAAAAAACATGGAAAGAAATGAATTATTCACAAAAATATTTTAAACGACATTTTATTATTATCCATTTGCAATTTTGAGTTTAAAAAAGTGTAACACATTACATGTAATATCGTTGAAATGTTTCATATATTTGGCGTTAATTTTAGAGAAATTCATTATTCAAAATTATGGTATTTATGGTATTATTTCTACTTTATCTAAATGATTGAAGAATAGTTGGGACGTGAAAGCAAATTGAAAAATAAAGAAACAAGCAAACTCACTTCTACGTTTATAATATTATTTACACATAATCCAGTAAAATTCTCGAAAAATAAAGTTTCATAATCTAACATTTTGCGTAATTGGCCAATTTAGCGTGGTCTGAGAGGTTGTGCTAACTACTCCGACACCTTAGCGAAAATTTTAAAGTTAAATATCTGGCAAACCGTTGATATTATGACAAAAAATATTAAATTGTTTCCTGTAGAGTATTCAATTTTCTATAAGTTCCTCTATGAAACTAATTTCGTACAGTCCCACCGTTTATGAATTACAGTGCGTTGTATTGTGCAAATGTTACTCAAATTATTCCATAAAATACTAATTAAACGTTAAAATAGCAAAGCGACATATACACTATTTTGCGAAAAACAGAGACTTAAACATTGTAAAAAGTAGGTTTTACTGAATATCTCACGTATTTCAAATAAAATGATTTCGATTAAAAACAACAATTTCAAGTGGTATAGAAAACTACGGAATACTTCTTTGTGGGTGATCAGACATGCAATCGTTCGGCTTTTTTCATGTATTATAGCTAATATCACATATTACGAATTAACATATAAGACGGTTAAGGGATAACAAAAAATATTTATTAGGGTGCCCTCTGATGGCGTTGCTGCTTTACTTATAAAACCGTCTTGGCGTTGCTACGGCTTTGCTTATAAAATGTCTTAAAACGGCTTAATTAATTGCATGTTATTGAGTTTCAAAATGTGCACTTCCACAACACTTGATTTTGGCACTTTTTTACTGATCATCTGAACTTACCGATTGCTTCCAATGGTACTATGGAAGTGATACCATTGATACAATGAAGTAGAACCTTGAAATTCAAATATACGCAATGTTATTTATTTATATAAGAGGAACCGTAATAAAACGATAAAACCATGTTGGAAGACTTGAAAATCTGAAACGAAGCTATGCTTAAAGTTATTTTTATAGTATAAGTTTATATGAAGGAGCACGGCATTGACAACTTTGTTTTAATATGTTTATATTACGAGTAATAAGAACTACGAATATTCATTGTTTAATTATTATTCAAACCCTACGGAAATAGGACAGTATAATCCAATAGAATCAGATTCGTTTACCAACCTGACTTGCAATATATTTACGATGAACTCTAAGAGCATATATTGCCACGATACAGACACCAGACGGATCATCATTGAAAAACGCACAAAAAAAATGTCCACACTCAATAAACATCACAAACAAAGAAATGTTATAAAAAAATACATTTTAATTTAATTTTAAAAAACGATTGGAAATTTATTCAAAAACACTTCTGTAAAAATATTTCTCTAGTTCTCGTCGGAATATTCAATCAACAAATAAAAAGGTTTAAAATCGAAATTGAATAATTTTATGAGAACAAAGAAAATTTATTTTTGGTTTAATACCGAGTTTTGAAATATGCAACTTTTTTATTCTTACGAGCTATTTATTTAACTAGGCGCAAAGTTATTTTTTAGAAATTTAAAATTTTTAACTACTTTCTAAAAAAAAATTGTTTGCTACGTTCAAACTTCAATATTAAGTAGTAAAGATATCTTGCTTAGTTCTTATAACATTTTTAATTACAGAAATGAAAATGGTCAAATTTTAGATTTCAAATGTTTATATTGTTGATAGAATAGTCCGCAAAGAACTTGGCCATCTTTTGTCGCGTTTTTCCTGGGATTTAATCTACTATATTAAATGTTTTAAATAATTATCTGATTTTGGTGAAAAGTAAGAGGCATATCATTTACAGAAACCGTGTGTTAGAATTTCATTATTTTTAGGGTTCCGTATTTTAAAAGGAAAAAAGGAACCCGTATCAGATCACTTCGATGTCCATCTGTCGGTCTATGAAGACCCTTTTTCTCAGGAATGTGTGGAAGTATCAAATTGAAAGTAATATCAAATACTTAGGTCTACAGGCCCTTGGAGTAAGTCAAGCTTCTAAGTCAACGCAATCAGGAAGAACCCTAAAAATACGGCCATGTATTTTGATACTCGCAAATCCAAGGGACTTCTCGTTGACCTAGAATCAAATAATTTTTTTTAAATATGTACATGTGAAGGATAAACTAGGCAACATATTTTCGTTCTAAACAATTATAATTTTGTAAATAGTTAAATAGGAATACCATTAAATGTTACGTAGAACCTCGTGCTAGACATGTTTTTTAAATAAGTTGTTCTGTTAAATTGAAAATTTCATTAAAAAATTACAATTTCATTTAAAGTCAAAGACCTTGCGTAATTTCAAAATTTTAGTTTTTCCCAAGAAATACGTAATGATGGTGACAATAAATTTGTTTCTCATAATATTGAATGCATTTCATCGACAAAAATTTGATTATTTTTGAAACGCTTCTACTACCGATACGTTTGAGTTCGCCTTGAAGTGTCTTTTCCAAGTGCACATTGATGAATTTTCAACTTCTTCATTTTTTTACCAATTTTATCACAAGTAAATTGCTCGTGGAAACACTTAATAGTTGTTCTAAATCTATGTATGCCATAAAATTTAATTATATATTAGGGTATTACAATAATACTTTGCAAAAATCGAGCTTGTTTTAAAATTGTCGATAAACATTATCTTTCCTATATTTATAACAGCTTAACATATATGTAACATAAAAAATTGAAGTTGGCTTCTTCGTTTCCAATGCGAAGCCTTACTTTAGAAATATTATTTTCGCAAACAGGAGTTGCAACTACCTATACCTAACCGTGTATAACGCAGGTAACGAGCGTCATATCCCGTCGTAATGGGAAACCCGAGATGGTTATCGGGACGACTTAACAGGGTCAAAACAGTAGTTAACTTTGCAATATGTACGATATTGCATGAAGATATGATTTTGGCTTTAAACTCGATTGGCGCAGTGCGGGCGAATGTTATCTTTTGGTTAAGTGGTCGAGTCGGGCGTAAAAAGCACAGACGGAAATAGAACGGACATAAACACTTTCTTCTTTTAATCAAGTTATTTTTCCTACATCAGTGTGGAGACCGCTGTTCCCTCATTATAATTTAAAATAAGAAGGCGTCAGAATGAAAATGTTAGGTTTTTATAAATCGATTTAAATATTACTTGCAGTATTGAAACGTAAAATGGAATATAAAGTTGTTATTTTGCAGACTCAGAATAAACTTCATGAGATATAATTAAATAAATAAATCCAAATTTAGGGATCTGTAAGTGAAAATATAAACAATTAAGAAAATTATTTTGTTACTTTTATTTTATTCAAATAGATGAATTAATTTTCAAATAACGAAATCAGCGGGTCTATTGTGTAAAGGAAAAGGCGGTGCCGATGATATTGGCTTATTGACGTTTTCTAATTGAAATATTAACAAATTTGCACTTAACACCGCATAATGTTGTTATCAATAATATGTACGTGTATATTAATTTATTATAAGTAAGCAATCAATTTTTAAAGATAGTTATTGAGGTGAATACGGAAACTTGTACAGATTTTTTAATCATGTTGCTCATTCGTTGTGGGCGCCCCAGTTGTTTCGAGTTGCTGTAAAATAAAAAAAACCTCTTTCCCTTTTCTTTCTTACGTACTTAATGCGTTTAAAAATATACTTAAAACATTATAGCGAAGTAGGCAAAATTTATGATGATTTCATAAAACACTTGAGATAAAATGTCCGAAGTCAAAAACAGTTAGTAAACATAATAAACCGTTTCTTGGCATCATATAAATAACCATTCCATCTTAAGAGTTTGAATTGAGTAATGTCTGACATATCATGCTAGAAATTGTAGCCATTAAAAAATATCATACATTAACCAAAGTATGCATATTTTTCCCAGGATAAACAGAATATTGCGTAATCTTAGTATTATCACTTTTATTAGCACGAAACAAGGAGTTAGAGGTCTGTAGTACAAAAAACTAAGGAAAAGGAAAGCAAAAAGTCATTGAACTAACTTTTTAAAAAAGTCGTTGAAGTAAATACAGCACGGGACTTAATATTAATGCTGAGAATGTATTTTTGGCATAATTAATGGTTTTTTGGATCAGAGAAGCATAAACGATAGAAAAAAATGAAAATAAATTTTAAAAAGAAGAATAATAGGAAAAGAATAAAAGAGAAACGCTGATTGATGTCAATAATCGTGCAAGTAAAGGGCAGCTATGGCGAAAAAAACCAGATAAGAAATTAAATATTCTGATCTCTATGAATTTTAGTGACTAGAAGAATATTAATTACACTATGTTTTGCATGCAGCTCCATTCGCGTTGAAGTTGTGTCTTTGAACTTTAGTGGTTTATGATAATAATATTTGAACAACGTAAGTTTATAATTAATTATAATTACCTTGTTCAAATATTAACGTAACAACCACAGAGTTCCGTCTTTTCTGCCTTGTGTAACACGCCTCAGAAATATTAATATCCGTTACTTAAGTATTTTTCAAACATGATTTTCTAAAGTCTACGAATTTTAGTGACTATAAGAAAATTAATTACACTAGGCTTTGTCCGTAGTTCCATTCGCGTTGAAGTTATGTTTTTGAACTTAAGGATAATTACGTTGTTCAAATATTAACGTAACAACTACAGAGGGCCGTGTTTTCCGCATTGTAGAACACGCCTCAGATATATTATTAAAAAACTGTTAAGCACGAATAGAACTACGAGGATTCCGTACACATTTAAGTACTTATAAACATTTAAGTGTACGTACTATTTACAAATATAAATTTTTCGCTACGTAAATTATATTGCCTCATTTATCTTTCACAAGAGTAAAACCATTCATATATAAAAATAATACATTTATATGCACCATGAATGTATAAAAATAATGCATTTATATGCGCCATGCATATATAAAAATAATGCATTAAATGTGCCATGCATATATAAATATAATGCATTTATATGCACCATGCATATATTAAAATAATGCATTTATATGCACCATGCATATATAAGAATAATGCATTTATATGCGCCATGCATATATAAAAATAATGCATTAAATGCGCCATGCATATATAAATATAATGCATTTATATGCACCATGCATATATTAAAATAATGCATTTATATGCGCCATGCATATATTAAAATAATGCATTTATATGCACCATGTAAATATTAAAATAATGCATTTATATGCACCATGCATATATAAAAGAATGCATTTATATGCACCATGCATATATTAAAATAATGCATTTATATGCGCCATGCATATATAAAAATAATGCATTTATACGCACCATGCATATGTGAAAATAATGCATTTATATGCACCATGCATATATTAAAATAATACATTTATATGCACCATGCATATATTAAAATAATGCATTTATATGCACCATGTATATATTAAAATAATGCATTTATATGCACCACGCATATATAAGAATAATGCATTTATATGCACCATGCATATATAAAAATTAATACACTATGCATAAATGAAAAATAATGACATTTATAATCATCGCCACAGTTTTCCTACAACCTTTAAACGGAATTCTAAAAACTATTTTTCTCATTATTTCAGGTTCAGTAGTCTCGCAAATAAGAGACGAGGCGTATTCTTTTTTTAATTTTTCAGTATTTATCTTCTTATACATCTTTAAAGATATGATACTTAAAATTAGATAAAATTTGTGTGTGGCTGTGTCATGGACACGGCCGTGTGTTGTACGTGAATACATCTATGTAACGGGTTATATTTTTTAAATTATTTATGTTTTTGGATAAAAGCAAGGAAACAAATAATTATTGTGTTACAATAGCTTACAGACCGACATTATATATTTTTGATAATACCTTATTATGTAACACCTTATTATATTCACTGTCACTACTTTAAACTAATGTTTTATATACTATCAATATATTTTGACGACAGCTGACGATTAAAACTTAACCGAACATCGTAGCTTTTCCGAATCAAAAGTTTTATTGGACTAATTGCAAATCTCAATACGCAGCAAAATAACCTCATAATGACGGCGCTTCCCCCTACACCGCGCGCGATGTGTCACTGTTCTCGTAATTAATTCTTTGATCCTTTAGCGATCCAGTGGTATAATTTAATTTTTGATGTAGAGGATAGATTTGAAACTGCAACGCCAAACTGTATCCCACGATTTTGTTATCATCAGGTTTTTTGCATTGCCCCCGTTTGGTAGCAAATTTAAAGACGTATTTACGTCAAAACATACTTTTGAGAATCTTATAACTAGACCTTTTAAACACCTTTATATGGAATTAAACAAAATTCGAGCACTTCATAAAATATGTATATAAATTTTCACAATTAAATGAAACTACGTGATGTAGTATTATTTCTACTTTCTTTAAGTTCTTTACCACGACCTAGGTTTCGTGGTATTACAACATCTTCAGGTGGCCTATTAGCAAAGATTCTTTGCTAACAACCCACTTAAATAAAGTAGAAATAATACTACATCACGTAGTTTTATTTAATTGTGAATAATGAATTTCTACAAATTAACGCCAAATATATTCAACATATAATTTTTTTTAATGGTAGATAAAGTGTAATATGCTTTATTACTGTCTTTCCTCTGAAATCGGATTTTAGTATGCATATTAAATAACAGTCAGTCGTTATCAGGTCTGGATGGACAGCAACTTGGGGAAAAAACAGAAGTGTTCACGTCGGATAAACATTATCTAGACGTTGCTTGATCTAGGTTGTAGATTTTTCATCTTTAGTGAGGAATTTGATCTCTACACCGTTCTCAATTTTAATAATTTTAATTGTTTACTGCGTTCAGTAATGTATAGTGGGAAATATTTAACGAAGTATATGAAATAAATATGTAATATTTATGTAAGTAGTGTAATTAACAAAGTAAATGAAATAAATATGTAATATTTATGTAAGTAGTGTAATTAACAAAGTAAATGAAATAAATATGTAATATTTATGTAAGTAGTGTAATTAACAAAGTAAATGAAATAAATATGTAATATTTATGTAAGTAGTGGAATTAACCAAGAAAATGAAATAAATATGTAACATTTATGTAAGTAGTGTAATGAATCAAGTAAATGAAATAAATATGTAACATTTATGTAAGTAGTGTAATTAACAAAGTAAATTAAATAAATGTGCAACATTTATGTAAGTAGTGTAATTAACAAAGTAAATGAAATAAACACGCAATATTTATGTAAGTAGTGTAATTAACCAAGTAAATGAAATAAATATGTAACATTTATGTAAATAGTGTAATTAACAAAGTAAATGAAATAAATATGTAACATTTATGTAAGTAGTGTAATTAATAAAGTAAATGAAATAAACATGTAATATTTATGTAAGTAGTGTAATTAACCAAGTAGATGAAATAAATATGTAACATCTATGTAAGTAGTGTAATTAACAAAGTAAATGAAATAAATATATAATATTTATGTAAATATTTAGTGAGTAGTTTACTAACCGAATGGTAACAAAGTTGTCGATTAATGATATTTCAAAATGGGTAGGGTAAGTAAGGTTGCATTGATATAGTTTGACCACTTGAATAAAATAAGTAAGCTAATGGAAAAGAAAATATTTTATAATGTGCAATAAGACATGTATTACTACTCGGTAAATAGTTTGGTTCAGTAAATTCAAGCAAATGCTAGCAGCAAATGACGAAATGTTTATCATGAAATGTCTAATTAAAATTCAAATTTATTTCCTATTTTTAATTCATTTATTAAATGGCAATATTCCTAATGATTGTTAATAATGATATATTCAAAGTTACGTAAACTTTAAGTATAACATCAATACTTAAAGTTTACGTAACTTTGAATATATTGTAATAATACGGAAAAAAATTAATCACACAAACTTTGGTGTCGCTTTTTTTCGTCACAAAAATGATACTTCTTTACTTTAAAAAACGATGTATGTTTCGAAACGCTATTAAAATTCTTAGCAATATTAAATTGCTAATAAGCTTAAATTTGACTAACTTTACTATTTTTTTTGCAGTGAAACAGAGGAATTTTGTGTATAAAAAGCTTTTTTCGTTCATTCCAAAACATAATTAAAAGGTTATAATAACAGCAATTATATTCAATACAACTTAACGCTATATTTGTATATACATTATTTTGTAGCTAATGTTAAGTAATATGATAATTTGGTATAATTACGCATGGTTTGTAGATACTTAATGTTAGGTTTAATATATTTTTATGTGAACAAACATTTCTCTGATATAAAATCGTTTTAAAGTTCATTATGATATGTAACCAAAAATAAATACTTAGGTCAAATTTCAAGGTTAAATAAGGTTATTTGTAGCAATAATTTAGAACAAACTTAACTTATTCTACGAAGTGGACTTCTATTTACAAACAAACAGCGATAAAAAAGACAATTATCGGAATTAATTTTCAAATAAATTGTTATTTTTGGGCACTTTATTTATATCGTTAGTTATTTTATTCAACGTTTTTAATAATTTAACGGTTCAAATTCGAATATAACTTTTAGGTCAACAGGTGTATGTTTAATAATTACTATGTTAATACACAACGTAATAGCAACTACACTATATATAACATTAAAGGCATACACAACGCCTTTGATGTTTGCACGTCTTACCTTATAAAGCTTTAATTATCTTTCAATTTATGAATGAAATTTAAATCTAGTCATGTTGATGCATGTGAATTAATACGTTTTCTGTTTGTTTCAGATTTAGCAGCCACTTTACAGTTGCTGAGTTTATCTGAAGGTAAGTTTTAAATTTTAACTATCTGCCGTCTTTGGCGGGCATAAAGGGACCATGACTGCATTTTGTTTCAACTACTTTTTTTTTTCTAAAATAGCTATTGAAGAATCGGTATTTTTAACTGTTTATCTACACAATCTGTACTTTAGTCGAGTAGAAAATTGTAGACCCAAATTTCGTAACATAAAAACGCTTAAATAGCATTTTGCGTTCAATAGCCACATGTTAATTGTTCTTTGCAGATTTCGTTGTTGTGCACATTACTTTTAAGGATTATTTTGACGTAGAGTAGTTGTTTCTCAAAAATGCAACTTTAATTCATAAATGTACCCAACACACGTTCTAAAAAATAATTGTAACTAGCTATTCATTCCGGTTTCGCACAGGTTCCACAAAAGTTTTTCAAGCACTGATTCGTTTCGTATCTATGTGTCAAAGGTGCGCCGCGCTTATAATTTTGTTTACTTACCGTCATAATTTTTAAATATTCATTAGAAAATTTGACTCATACAAATTTAGAAATATCACTGTGAAACTCAGTTTGGTGAAGATTTATTGAGTTTTGCAAAAAAAGCACTAGAAAAAAAATGTTTAGATAATGAAATGTGCAAATAAAACGTGTAAATGAAAATGTGTAAATATGTGTAAATAAAATGCTGTGAAAATGTGTAAATAAAACGTTTATCATGGATTTTATATAATACATGCACTTATACTGTCTCAGGTTTTACTATAGAACTTCTTGAGATGAACAATGTTGCCAGACATTGTTTCCAAATATCTATAAGGATTTAGGCATTGGGCGGCAGAATAACTCCGACGAATGCTTTTTTCAGAATTTATCAATATTCAGGGTCAGAAATTGGGTAATTTTCATAAAGTATTCACAAACTATACTTATTAACTTTCCTCAATTCTATCAATTAATGAAAACTGGAACAGAATATTTTCAGTAGTTACCGAGAAAAGTAACTACTAGGAAGTGTTGAAAATATTATTCCGTAGTTCTCAGTAGTTATTGAAAAAATTGGACGCAGACACGGCGTACCATTTTGTTTTATAATCACCATGTTTATCTGGATACTATAAACTGTACGATGGTGAAAGTTTCATAAGAATCGAATAAGCTGATTTTGACACAAATCCTAAAAACAGAAACGAAACTTTCTGCTTTATACATTTAGCATAATTTCTGAGACTTAATATTTTTTGAGCTCAAAATAAAAGAATGTAAAATGGCAGTTATATTTGTAAACTGGCAATCGATTAATGTAAACTGGCAGTCGTATTTGTAAACTGGCAGTCAATTAATGTAAACTGGCAGTCATATTTGTAAACTGGCAGTCAATTAATATAAACAAGCAGTCATGTTTTAAGACTGACAGCTCGGTCAGTCTTAAAATATTTCGTTTACATTTATTTCAGGACTCATATCTGCATAGATATATAAAAGCAACATGAAAGAATCGCATGTTTCACAATGACTTCATTCAGGAACCAAAGAATCAATAGATCTAACTTCTGATATTAAAATCAATAGGAAAAGCAAGACACACCTAACTTCACCAACTTGTGTTATGGATTTTAAGGAAAATTGGTTTTGTTCAAAATTAGAAAAGCCCTTTATTATATTCATTGATTGACGATACGTAACTTTTCCAATTATTTTATTCTCACATAATTTCGATGTGTAAATCCAATTATATATATATATATATATATATATATATATATATATATATATACATATAAATATATATATACATATGAACCATGTTTATTACCTCACGATGCATTAAACATTCACAATAGAGATATAAATAATAATAAATATTTATTTTGATATATATTTTTGACAGTGATTTTTTCGGAAAACGTTGTTTCAAATATATTCCTAACATTTTCTATTTAGTTTCGTGCGAAGAAATACTTTTCTTAGTAATATACACGTTCTTTGTTACTCTCTGTATATGCATGCCTCATAAAGAGCATTGGACTAAAATCCGATTATCTTACATGTCACGAAGTAAGCTGATTTGGCACAGCTATGATGGCTCACTCAGACATTGTCCACAACGAGAGTAACATCCTTTTTATTGCAGCCGGCCCGCGACCGTACTAGGGCTTGGAACAACGCTTGTTTCATATGAAACAAGTTGGATTGTAAGGCATAAAGAAAGTGCTTAATCTACTAAATAAGAACATGAGAATAGCTTCTTCTGCGTAGTAATATGCAGAAGAAAAAAAAAGAAAGCCCTGAACTAGTGGCACAATAAACATAGCGTCGTATATCTATGTTAAAGATAATCTTACTGTTTAGTTAACGTTACTGCTTTTTTGGCCTTTGTCGCTTGGAACAATGGGTTATGTTTTGGTAATAAAAATTAGCGGTCCGAAGATCATTCAACACAAAAAACGCGACGCCACGAAACGAGCAACCGAAATAAGATACCTAGCACATATTCGTATATGCGTTGTGCTATGTTGTTGTAAGATATTCTACTTCATAATCGAACTGACGAGAGAGTTGTTTTTCTAACCACTCTTTCATTATTATAACTATTAGTTTAATAAATGACGCTATCTTTTTAATACAGTATTTTTACACTAGACATAAATATATCAACGCGATCAAATGCAACGAGTGCGTGATAGCTTATCGACTCAAACTTTAAATGGTTTGAATTGAAGTTTTTCGTTTACTTACAGTAAATCGGAAAGAAGTTTTACTTCTAACATTCGTACTGCAGTTTAAGTACGTTTTTAAATAACATGCACTGGATTAATTGTAATAAGTAGTCACACTTATTTCAATTTTCAATAATTTACATAAATACATAATCATTACGTAACTAATAAAATAATCACTTCTAAATAAGTCACAATACAAGTATTCGGAAATGTGCTCACCTGAAATTATCACGTATGAACCATGACTAGGTCCGAGAAAGCCGCCTTATATATTAAAAAAATTCTAGAAATATAGATAGCCATAAACAATTTTGATTTCACTATCTCTCTGGAAAGAAAGGTTTATGGTACCGATTTTTTTGGTACCATAAACCTTTCAATGTTTTGCCATTGACTATTGGATAGCTTATGTCTTTATGAGAAGACAACAGCTGCTCGTAGTTTTTCCGAACTAATTTTTCGTAACTGTATATCTTTCTATGTAGGTATACGTACGTCAAGAGTTCCTGGGGAAATTGAAGACAACCTTAAAACACAATATTTATGAAGTATATAAATACTTAGACAGTAACTATCTGTGTGAAACCGTAGTTAAACTAGTAATATGTATTCGTTCTAATAATATATTCTAATTTCAATATAATATTTTTCAATCAGTCCGATACTTGGTGTCGACGTAAAATACCTATAGTTTCCTCAGTTATCGAGCGATATATGTTATCAAATACTGTAGAGGGATATACAACAGAGAAAATAGTACACTCAGTACCACTCGGTTATTTCATTTTTTTTATAATAGTATAAAATTTATAAAATGGCAATCTTTAGTGAGGTTCGCTTACAAAAGCTACAGTCAAAAGAGCTTGTATAGTTTAAAATAACTTGAGTCGTAATTAAAACTATAGATTGCAAAAATTTGTTTGTATGTCCGTGCTCTCAATAACGTCTCCACTGCGCAATTTTCCGCGTACATTGGTATGACCAAGAATAGCTGATTTTAATATCAATTGGTTATGTAGTTTCGGTGGAATGTATTTGTATTTCTTATACAATAGTGCATTTAATTTGTACAGTAATCGCTACAAATTTATATTCCAATTGAACTTAAAGTAAAGAGTATAAAATGACTGAATGCCATCACATCACGTCATATCTTGGGACAAGTATTAAAGTACGTTAGATTTAGAAATATTTTATTCCATTGAAAAAAATTTGTCGACTTTCGAATTGACTGCGGACCGCGGACTGCGGGTACAAACCCCGTATAGAAATAAATAGGCATATTAAAATTCATAATGGGGAGTGTGCTATCTCGCTCGTGCTAGGTTTATGTACGATATCGTTTTTTTGTAATGAGTAAGCTAAATTTTCTAATATATTTAATAGGCTTATAACACCTTTAGGTCTAATAATGGAAATGGAAAAGAATGGATGGAATGAATCTTAGAATAACATTAATCCTCTTGGTATAAATCTCTTAAGGAAACGTGACACTCGTTGATTGAAAATGAAATGGATATAGACAATTCGTTATCATTTTTTTTTAAAGTTGTAGGTGCCATAAATTTCTTAAAATGCATGTACATTTAAAAATTAGGCCAGAACAAGTAAAACGCATTCATATTGAAGCTTTTAGACCTTTATAAAAAAGATAACTCTATTCATGTTTCAACGTAAGCGTGTACTGCAATATTGTTAACAATTCCAAAAATAACAACAGAACTGTTGCGATAAGATTACAGAGTTTAGAGTTGTAATCAATACGTAGATTGTGTACATGGCATCGTAAAAATACATTGTACAATATAGTTTACTGTGTAATGGAAAATCCATGTCTAAACCATGGTTTAGAATACAGGTTGTGAAAATAATTTTGCTCTCACTTCTTCCTGACCAACCCTATAATATCGTTTAAGCAAAACGTGTTCCGCCAAAAACCTTAGCGGCTCCGATGTTACCTTCGCCTACTAATATATTTTTTGTTTCGACTTTGGAGAGTTGCTATATGTTATAATACTAGCTGTGCCTACGACGTCGTTCGCGTGAATTTCGGAATAAGAAAAGTTTTTAGGAATAATGAATATTATTATTTCTCTTTTCTGGTTTATTATATAAATATATATATATATATATATATATATGTATATATATATATATATATATATATATATATATACACAAGTATAACCAATATTATAACATTCATTAAGTCAAGGTTTTTTAATCTCCTATATACTGCCCGAGGATATAAACTATTACCATACAAAATTTCATTAATATCCGTTTAGTAAATTTTACGTGATTGAAGAACAAGCAGACAGACAGACAAAAATTCTAAGAACAGTTTTTCTGGCTTCTATCATTATCCTATACGCTAAACCAATCACCCTTTTTTAAAATATTTTTCATGTACAGAATTCACTCTGTTATAGTTTTATTACATGTACGGATTAGCAAATAGTTTAATAGACATATTATATGTATATTATCTAAGTATTTGTTAAATTGTTCCAGCGTGTACTCTACTCGTTCATAACATGTTATTTTATGAGTTACTTATTTCCGATAAACAACAATAATGAGTACATAGGTCTTTCGCGAGTCTTTGGTAGATTCGGTACGAATCCACTCCGAATCATTGTACATGCAGTAATTGCGAAAAGGGGGAGTTAAATTCTCTTTTTAGTGCAGCGTGACGATTGCCTTGTGTATATAAATATAAAGTAATCATATACGTAAAGTAAAAACTGGTCAAATGCGAGCTGGACTCGCGCACGAAGGATTACGTAACATCAAACAATATTAAACCTATAAGTTAGTATTTCTCAAAGACGCTGTTAAAAATAAAGTTATTGCCGCGGTCGGTACCAAAAGTATCACATATTATATCAGATGTTGGGATATGTGATATTTTCGATTACACAAAATATTCGAAACTACGCAACATATCTTATTCAAACCAATTTTCGTTGAAAGTTAATTTTAAGTTCTACTACCTTAATTGTTTTCAGAATTTTACATTCATTAGTTGAAAAGATAAAGAAGGGAGACACATTTTTCAAGACTTTAGAAGCACATATCACACCAACTATTGAGTTAAATAAAAATATTATTTTTGGACCTCTATATCATTTTAAGACCTATCTAACGATACACCACACGCCTATATGCACTGGATTTTTTTTCATCCCTCAGTTACTGTTAATATTACTTTTTTCATAATTTTCATTATATAGCGGTTCATAGACGACACCTATCACTCAAATTTCAACTATATAGTGCCAATAGTCTCCGATTTAAATGGCTGTGATATACGGAGACAAACAGACAGACAGATAGATGGACAAATGGATATGACAAAATTATAAGGGTTCCGTTTTTGCCATTTCGCTACGAAACTCTAAAAACCATACAGATCCTCTTAATACGCACGCGACATTCGCAAGATTACAGTGAGGTAAAGAAATTCGAACTATGTTTGGGTTTTGACAGTATGAGTTGTTTCACGGTCATAAACTCTGCTGTGTGATGAAGCCTTTTTTATATGAATTCGTTACTATATAGGACCATATTTTCAATAATTTCATCCTTTATGAGTAAATTCCAGGCTTGTACGAAAGTAGTCACCCTTACACTGTCCCCACGAATACTAGTCTCTTCCGTAAGAATATTTTTTGGTTGATTTCTCACAGATGTACGAGTGAAATAAATCGTATAAATGTAATGTATTTTAAAGCTCAGTTCAAGCTTAATATCTGTACTATTTTACTACGTACATGAATATATTTCTTCTGAAAATTTTAAACCTCCTTACGGGTTAAGATTTCCACCTGTGTCTCACGCGCATGTCAAATATAAAATTTTGGAAAAAGTAAAAATACCTATAAATGTGATAATTAAATTAAAAATATTTTGATATAGTAAAGTTATCGCGATCAATTATTAACCGTAATGTATACGGGCAAAAAGCAGGAAACAAACAAAAAGGTATAAATTTTTCTGTTGGTGAAAATTACAGCGATATGTCAGAAAAATGTTTCAAAATTTCGACATATAAATCTGGATAGAAAAGTAGTTGGACCTAATACATTATAACATGACCGGTATACTTTATGATCTAAAGTCCTTCTTACTCGTCAATACTAAACATTGTAACATTTATAAAATCACTAGCATGTCGTCTGTCTGTATGTCGTAGCCGTTTTTCTTAGGAACCGTTAGACGTAAAGACTTAAAATTTGACATAATGACAAAGCATATTAAATCGCATACATTTCAATAGTTAACACTTAAATATATTTGTTTGGAAAATTTTGAAAACCCAAAATGAGGTACTCGATTTTTTTAATTTCCTACGTCGCACAATTTGAAAAAGCGATCTAAGGTAGTTGTTATGTAAAACGCGTTGTCGACGAAGTTCGTTGAATTTTTGATATATTGTTTAAACTATAAATATCTAAATTATTTTAAAATTTAAAAATTATTTACCGTTTAGTTTTGGTGAAAATCCCTCTCAAAAAATATACAATTAACGTTACAGGAAACGTAGTTTCACCACACTTTTAATTTCATTTTAAAAATCCGTCGAGCGATTTGTCTAAAAAACTAAGTCAATGTAAAATGAGTTAATATAACATTATATTAATATTTTGAAAAGAAATTATTTAGTATTAGTTTTTCTTAAAAGTCATTTTCAAAAATTGTACAATTAGCATTACTGGAAACGTAGATATGTGAAATACCACACTTCATGTTATTTAAAAAAACGCAAAAATTATTTTTTTTACAAACTGTTAAAATGATATTGTATTAACAGTTAGAAAAACAAAAAAAAATAATTTTTAATAAAATAATTTATAATAATTTTTGGATCTTATTATGACATGACGACAACCTTAAAAAGATTCCAAAACTATTTTTTTTTTACAATTTTATCTATTATGATTCTAAAGACGTTACTGAAAACTCTCACAGTCATATTGCTGATAATATTGAATGTGTCTCTATCTCCGAAACCGATAAAGTCAAAATTATAGAGACAAACAGTGTCACCAGAAATTTGCCCAAAATATACCGGAAAACTGTGGCGACAACTGTATATTTCCTATTTTCTGAGACGTTTACGATATTTATACGGTATAAATATATACTTATACCGCATAAATATCTACTACTAGTTTATAAAACTCATGATCCATCTCCTCTGAAGATACGAAATTACACTTTTGAAAATGTAAAGCAATTTAAGTATGTGGGAACTCTGATCTCATGTTGCAATGATCTGGAATGGAAATAAACAACAGAATCTTCAAGGTTAACAGAAGTTTTTACGGCCTTCGAAACCAATTCAAGTCCAAGTTTATTTCTATTAGGACTAAGTTAGGCATGTATAAAACTTTAGGCATGTATAAAACTTTAATCAGGCCTATACTTCTATATGGATATTTTTGTATGAATGCTGGACCCTCAATAAAGCAGAGGAAAAAAAAACTACTCATTTTCGAAAGAAATATTTTGAGAAGGATTTTTGGACCTATCCAAGAGAACAATATCTGAAGAACTCTTTACAACTATGAAATTTACAGAAAATATGACAAATACGGCGGAACCTATTTTGTGAGATCCATAAAAGCATCACGTATTAGGTGGCTTGGCCATCTTTACAGGTATGCTGATATTTTTCTTGCCAAAAAAGTGTCTTTTTCGAAGATTGAGGGAACTAGAAGAAAGGACGACCACCAAGATGTTGGCTAGATGGCATTGAAAAGGACCTCCAATTAATGGGAGTCAACCGGTGGGGGGCCATCGCGTCAGACTGGGTCAGGTGGAGGAGGATCAGCGAGTCAACCTTGGCCTGCAGAGGGGTGTTGTGCTTTTGATGATGATTATGAAATATTTACTATATTTGCGTGAAAGTTATAATAAGCAATATAATTACATGGTGAAAACAATATCAACGTTTGTAAATATGTAATAGTTTAACAGGATCTTGATAAGAACCTTCAACATATATGTTCTAAAATCAAGGCTTAACAAAAATATTAATTTTGGAAGTTTATTTTTTAATATTTAGTTGTCAGAGGTGTGACCCTAATTATAATATGAATTCATGGACAGAAAACTTATTTCATAAAGATGAAGTTAAATTTCACATGAATAACAATACATACTTATCATTGCCTGGAAAATTGTTACCGATTTCTATCAAGCAGTAAATTGCCTGCATCATTCACAGTCGTATTAAATAACTGCCGTAATTAAATTTAATTCATATTCTACACAAATTCAATAGGTATCGAGTCATTTCGGTATAACATCGCTGTTTAAATATACAAACTAAAGAAGCCAGGTAAAATTTGTGAGCAAAACCCGTATTCCCTTTGTATAAAATGCGAACGTGTTTTCTATGAGCTTTTCCAACAAAAGTTGATAAGTAATCTCAGATCGGGCCAGAATACTTAAGTTATTTCATATTTACTCTTAACTAGCTGTAACCAAATTTTAAACAAAGTTATAATACGCTAGGCATCTTGAAAATCAAGGCCATCTCGCAAAATAAGATCTATAACTTCTATATTGTTATATATATATATATATATATATATATATACACTATATATATATATATATATATGTATATGTATATGTATATATGTATATATACCACTACTTGTATTACTTTCTGCAACAAAACCTATCTCTTATTAATAGCTAGTTACCTCACTAAGTAAGTAAAATAAAAGTATTTAAACACGCGCTAAATGCTTACAAAAGTGATGTGTGATAATAATAAAACACAGAATTGCGCAACACAAATTACAATGTGATGAAGTATTTTTTTTCCTTTTTAATAAAAAACAGTATGGAGTCTTTTTAATCAAAACGGTATGTAACGACGCTTAGCCGAGATGTTACCTAACGTTTCAGGTATTTTGGTTAAATTACTTTAAAATTAAATTCATTTAATATGAGTGATTTCTTAAGATAACGCTTTTACTGACCGATATCCCATAGGGGGTATTCGTGAATATATTCAATGTATAAAAAGAGAGTACATTTTTATGTGATATCCTTACAACATTATTTCTTCGCTGAATCATGACAAATTTTGTCAATGGATGCAAAAAGAATCTATTTTTGAAATGAACATTCTTTTTTGGGTGTTATTCTAAATTTGAACAGGCTGGAATACTAGCTTCGGGAAACGGAAGTGATTTATGCTCGGTTGCTTTTCCGTGTTGAAGTTTCCATCTATTTTTCCTCTCGTTGTTTTGATCTTTTTATTTTAAGAGCAAAGCGTTGTTCGCTGTCTTATCTTTTAAAATCAGCAGTCGAGTTTAGTAAACGAAAAACAAAACAATTGCAATAAATTTTTACATTAGACTGTACTTCTCAGGAGTTCTTTATACCAATGAATCTTAACAGTTTTGCTTTTAATCGTGTGGGGTATTAATTGAAAAAACCATTTATAATGATTGAATAACTTTTTTCAGAATTTTACCCAAGATAATTTGCTGAAATTATTCGTGTAATCATGTTCCTCCTATTCGATCTCCAAAAATACTAAAGTTAACATTATTAAAAATAGGGTTACTTGAAATTTCCGGAAAAAATATAGTTGCAGTTATAGTTACAGTTGCGAGTTCTCAATGAACTCGCAAACACAGTTGAAATTAAAATTCTATTGATCATTATTGAACTTGAAATCATAACGGATGTTGATGGTATTATTAATTTATAGGACTCCATAGCCAAATGGTAAAAAGGGAGCGCTTATAATTGCATAACGTCCATCTGTCCATTTACTAGTCCGTATTTTGCAGCCTAATATATATATATATATATATATATATATATATATATATATATATATATATATATATATATTTATATTCATTACATGAAAGTGAAACGTCATTGCAGAAGTGTTTTAAAATGCAATCAAAGATGTCCAGTAATATTTTCATACAACGTCTTCTTCGCGAGATATTCTGTCTCTGAAAGGTTTTGAAGCGTCTCCCCTCGCTCTTATCCCCTCCTCTGCTAACTTTTTAACCATATACATCAAAACTCTACAAAAAGAAACGGCATTTAATAAATACTATAATGAATGTAATATTATTTTTAACCACATACATCAAAACTCCACAAAAAGAAACGGCATTTAATAAATACTATAATGAATGTAATATTATTTCGTCCAACTTACATTAATTAGTTAAAGAGATATAAGCAACTAATTTATTTCTCTTACACCTGTTAAATTTTGGAAAAAGTAAAAACAAACAATGGATTATATATATATATATATATATATATATATATATATATATATATATATATATATATATATATATATATATATGTGTATATATATATATATATATATATATATATATATATATGTATATATATATATATATATATATACATATATATATATATATATATTTATATATGTATATATGTAATTTAAAAATAATATAAATATTGATTAATATTTCAATAGAAATTATCCTTGTTCTTTCTTGTACATGATTTATGGTTAATTATTGCATATTTCATTTTGTTGTCGTAGTTAATGCGCATTACAAATCAGTTATACTGTATAAAGTGAACAAGTAAACTTTATGCAGTTGTAGTTTACCGTATAATAAGAAATACATCGATATCGTACTTATCGATAAGGTAGCTCGCATTAGTCGACGTTAATGTAAAAACGCTAATTGTTTTTATAAAAAAATACTATATTAGTTCGAAGTATTTTCCGCTTACGGGATTAGATCTGATTCTGTATTTTAATACTTTCTCAGTAAGTATCACTTGTGATATGTTTTCACATGTCTTATAAATAACTAACTTTTATTATGTGAATTTTCAAGTAAGATGACTGAATTTATCCATTAGTCATGTGTGGGCAGAGGATATCTTTAAGTATATAATAGATTCATATAGTTTGCCGCTTTTCATTTGTACTGATAAATTATTTGTGTTTCTTATTTTTGAATACGTTATAAATAAACGTTTCTTTTAGGAATATTTTTTATTAAAGATTATTTGACAGTAATTTTAAGAAGAGTCAGATGTGTCTGGACTGTCACGTGAATTCTGCCTCACAATACATTGAAAGTAAAAAGTAGGTTACACAACGCTAGACTTTAGTTATCACCGTGGGCCTTATCCACGACGTATCCGATGAAATTATATTTCTAACGAAATCACTGCTTCGAGACAACTGTTTACTCTATTTCATGAATAGAGGTGCAAAGAAATGAAATATATAGCATAACTGTTTCTAATGCGGTAGCATATAGATTATCAGGGCTTCGTGCCTCAAAAGGAAAAAGGAACCATTATAAGATTAATCACATGTCGGTCGATCTGTCCATATTTTCAGAAACCGAAGAAACTTGAAATATGGTTTTGATAAAGCATATCAACAAGATAAAGCATATTTAACAGTTACACTTTAAAATATTTGTATAGAAATTTTAAAGAGGATTGAAGAAATAATCGATTTTTTAAAATTTCATCGCGTCGAGATAAAAAAGCTAGTTATGAGAACTCCAGAATTGTTTTTTTAGAATTTCATATTATTCAAAATGTCCAAAAAATATCTACAATATCGGTGATTTCTAAATTCTCAGTAAAAGTTGTGAAAAAACATCGTTACTAGAATTATACCTAAAGTTTACCAGGAAAATATGGCAGTAATTCTAAGTCACATATTTTGTAAGATTCATGGGATTTTTATCCCCCGGAATATGTACAAGATAATGTATTTACGTGGTGGAATATAATATCAATATTTGAAAAGAATTTGATATAAATATTACGGACCCTTAAATATTTATACAAGTCTAAGCGTGAAAAAAACCATTTTATAGTACAGTCATCTGGTAATTTTATCTGAAAAGTTTTCCGGGGTTTTGAAAATGGGTAATTTAATAGATTTCGATGTGTTCTTTCCGAATTTCAACTTTGCCACCACGTATCATTGTCACTCGCGCCGCCATATTGAAAAAATGAGTTTTTTGCTTATATCTCCTTTCCGACTCATTTTACGATAAAATATTTTTATACAAAACTAAACTAGAGAAAATTTCCTACAATTTATGTTTATGGCCTTTTTTTGTAAAAATCAATAGTTTTGGCGTACGAGCGCCTCGAAGTGAACTTCAACACTTTGGCCAAAAAACTAATTTCCACACCACCTTAAGGTAGAAAGCGGCGCGTTTTTTTACCGTGGTATCTCCAGTAGGCCTTATCCATATGCAATGAACTGTTCCAAAATTTAGCACATTCTCCTTTGCTTCGCTGTTCTTGAATGACCAGATGTTGCGAGCTCATCGTCTTTAGTACCATCGAAAGGTCACAGACCGAAATTTCTTCTACACCATCCGCGATGAGATTATCAATTTTATCGTAATCCTCGTCGTTCTCGATTTCATCATTCGTTTGCTCGAAAACCGTCTCCGTTTCTTCCTCTTCATCACTATCTTGTGATGGAACTTGCGAATTATCACAGGTACCATATGGATATATGTATGCATATAATACATATGTATGCATATAACGGTCCACTTTAATCCAGCCTTTCTGCATTCTCAGACTTTCAGACATACTTTTTGCATTTCCCAGAAATAAGTTCTAACAAGCTTTCCGGAGCTGGGGGTTCGAGGATTATGACAGGAATTAGCCCGTTCTTGTTTTTTTTCCATCACCATTGCTATGCATTTTGTTCATTCCCATACCACTGCTGAACCTGGTGATAGGTTCGGAACGAATGTTGCTTCTGTGGATGGTAGCGACGCAATACTAAATTTACTTTTATATGCTGATGTTGTGAAGCATACGATATGTATGCTTCATATTGTATAGTTGTTTAAAGACATACTTTTCTTACTTTTCCCATTACTGTAACTGTATAATTTAAGAAGGAAGCGTTCTCCAGCTTTAACAATGATTTCTGGATCAGCATTTGGATTTTTGAACAC
Source organism: Druceiella hillmani (assembly GCA_039881145.1). Classification (NCBI taxonomy): domain Eukaryota; kingdom Metazoa; phylum Arthropoda; class Insecta; order Lepidoptera; family Hepialidae; genus Druceiella; species Druceiella hillmani. The sequence continues at coordinate 31,887,964 of JAYKKI010000008.1, forward strand.
ATGGATAACTTCGTTTAAGTCTGGATTTTTTCGGAATACATTAATACATTCCATTTTTCCTTGATTAAAGATTGCTGATGTTGAATCACAGCCACTGAAGACATGCAAAAATAAAGTATGATCTGCGGATATTTTATCTATGATACTATTTGTTAAATATATTCATTGCGTTTTGAAATACAGAGACTGGTCAAAAGTAACGAAACAAGTACGCTGCTGTAATGACTCACATTTTTCAGAAGCAGATAGGAGAGCAGTCAAAATTGTGTCGTAATCACTCGGTGGAGCATTAATGAAGAGCAAACATAAACATCCTACAAATGGTTTTTCGAAGGAGAGTTCCGTGGTCGCTTGTTCCATGAATACACTCCATCCAGGTATAATAGGGAGGTCAACCTATTTTACATATAACCACAATAAGTCCGAAATGGACGGCATAATCGCTTCCGAAATCGCACGAATGCTACCGAGGTTTAGAATCTTTATTGTTTTCAAGCCCGTATCGTTTCTCTTCATAAATATTTTAAGCAATGGTACCAAAACTACCTACAACTTTTGCAAACGTCATTTGCTTTAATCGTTGAATACTTTGATCGGAAGCAATAGGATTTCTAGGTATATTTCTAGGTGCTATAAAATAGATACCACCTATAGCATGAAAAGCGTTGTGACTATCTAATCACTTCGTGTTAAAATCAGCGTCATCGAAAATAAATTCCGAATATTAGTTATCATCGATATCCAACGGTGAGCGCATGATAACTGACACTTCAAACAGCATTGCTTCGGTGTACGAAGAGCAAAATCCAAGAGATGATGACGTATCTGTTAATTGCCGAGATCCTTACTTTTGAAACAAAAATGCTACTACTCCAACCTGTAATGATGAAAGATTTCGTCCTTGCTGCGGCAATTATAGAATGTGCGAGAGCAATTCTTTTTTTCTTCCATTTCTCAAGAGACGGACGTTAATTCTTCAAAATCACATCATCCAGAAAAACGCATAAATTTTCAGGTATATCTGACTCAGCCTCTTGAAAAAAAAATCCGATGGAGTATAATATTTTGTCTCGTAGTATACGATCGTGTATAACGATTGCTGCTGCTGTGAGTGTAAAATCACATCATCCAGGAAAACGTGTAAATTTTCAATTACATCTGACTCAGCTTCTTGAAAAAAAATAATCTGATGGAGTATAATATTTTGTCTCGTAGACCCTAGGGCGAATATACCCTATAACGATTGTTGCTGCTGTTTTTACAATACGCCGACGTTCTTCTGTCTTGTTATCCCTTTTTTGATTGTACCAGGCTTCCGTCAATAACTGAAACCCTGTATTTCGGATACAAACCACAGGAGCCTTATTTGGCAGTGATTGTAATTAAAATATCATCACCACATTTTTTGAGGAGCTGTGATTTCACCGTTTTTATGTGTCGGTAATCACCTTCAGTTTTGGTCATCCGTTTACACATTTTTCATCATCAGTTCAGACATTCTTCGGAATTCTGCTCGAGATAAGAATAAATGTGCTGCATCGCAGCATCGATCTCGTTTGCATAGGGACCTCTTTTTTATTTCTTCAGTTGGTGGTGCTTGGTACATTTTTTTCATGCACGAATTGTGATACTGCGCATTGGCTGCGACCAAATCATTAACATGGTCGAGACGCTCAACAATCGCTCGACCCCAATCATCATTACGAGTTCAAGCAAGTTCTGAAACACTATTTTTCATCGATAATTTACATACATTATACACAATATTACGGTTGCACAAGCGCGTATATTTTTGTTTCGCTGTAAACTCTGCCGTTATCTCAGCAGCGAATGAGAATGTTGGGCACCATTCTCATTCGCTGCTGTGATAACGGCAGAGTTTACAGCAAAACAAAAATATACGCGCTTGTGCAACCGTAATATTGTGTATAATGTATGTAAACCTTTGGAAGGACAGAGATCGACAGTAGTTCACGATGTATGTAGAAAAGGATACAATAATGAGAATTTAATCGCTGCATCTTTGCATAGATGAAGCGATTAAATTCTCATTATTGCATCCTTTTCTACATACATCGTGAACTACTGTCGATCTCTGTCCTTCCAAAAGTTTACCCTCGTTGTTCTTTCTTTTAATACTTGACTTACGAAAAGTCTCCAATCCTTTTTCCTTCACTTCAATCACTTCACTTTCTTTCAATGAATGAGCACAATTTAAATAATTTACTTTATTAGACGCCATGGCTCTATAAATTCAAACGACACGGTAAAACGATAGACGTGTACTGATGATTCAAACTAAATACTTCTATTGGGCTCTGCCGGCAGATGTTTCGTAGAAAGGAGAGAGGGGGGACTCGACACAAAGGTGACGCATTCCTTTATGCCTGCGGGTGAAGAGAATGTAACATTACGTTTTTAAGAGGCTCAATTTAGAACAATTTTTTTTAAAAACTCAATGGTATGGACTCGGGAACATTTGGCTGCAGAGGACTCTACAGGCAAACTAAAGTAAAGGTAAACCGGTTTTTCAACGTATAGTAAAATGTTTATTGTTAGTTATAGTTTTCAGACTTAAGTTAATCTTATAATTCACAAATGTAATCAGTTAAAATTAAATGTCATGTGTTGGCGTAGACGTATAATGGTTTACAGCGCTCGGACGCCAAAACTATTGATTTTAGGAAAAAAAGGTTGTCACGTAAACTGTAGAAAATTTTCTCTAGTTTAATTTTGTAGATAAATGTTTTTATCGTAAAATGAGTCGTAAAGGAGATATTGTCGAAAAACTACTTTTAGGCGCCATATTTCCAATATGGCAGCGCGAGAGGCAAAGTTGAAATTCGGAAATAGTACATTGAAATCTATAAAATTACTCATTTTCAAAACTCCCGGAAAACTTTCCCGGTAACCTCATTCTTTATAACCAAATGACTGTACTATTATTATGTAGCAGGTTTTTTTATTATATATCTGCGAAACAAACTTCACGTTTCGAAATAATATTTTTAAGTCATCTTCAAATATATTTATCAGTATGTATAATACAGTCCGGCCTATAAACGAAATCTTCTCTCATTTTATGGAGAAGGGACACCTACCGATAAGCAGTAACTGTGACCCATATCAAATTACGAGGAAATATATGCGTTTCGACCAAGAAAGGTTAAGTACCACCTTTTTGGAAAGAGTTTGAATAATGAAATGATGCGAAATAAATTTTATTATTTATTTCGCAACATTTTTATAGACAACATTAGGACAGCGTTAATAGAGGGATGTCGGTCACAGGATGGTGTCAATCTTTTCTAAAGAAGTTACACTCCAAAAATTTGATTAGATAAGAGTGGAACTCATATAAAAGTTTAAATATTTAAGGGTTTTATTGTAAATTATGATATAATTTTTCACTCAGTAAATATATTACCTACTATATTTTTCACATGCGTAAGACGAATCAAATAACCTTCTAACTGATTAACGTAAGATTACTGAAATAATTTTGCCTTAAAGTAATTATTAAAATACTTACTAAATGCCGTTTTCCTGCTTTTTACATATTTTTCATAAATGTGGTAAACAATAGCATGGGAAGGGCGGGGGCGGCTTATTGTACTGTAAAACGCTTTGGCCCTACTCGTAAAAAAGATGCTGTATTAAAAACATTCCAACTGCATTCAAAAGGTTTGCACTACTCGTAAAAAGTATGCTGTATGAAAACATTTCAATTGCATTCAGAAGATTTCCGTTATTCGTAAAAAAGATGCTGTATTAAAAACATTTCATTTGTATTCAAAAGGTTTCCGCTACTCGTAAAAAAGATGCTGTATTAAAACATTTCAATCGCATTCAAAAGGTTTTCGCCATGTCCAATCGATAGATTTCGCGAGAATTTTTAATAGAAATTAGAAAGAAATTTAGAATTTGTTTTCCAATTATATTTTTGTTTGTTTTGAAAAAATAATCACGATGGCTCCAAATAGTGAAATTTCAAATCAAATATGTTTCTTTAAATTACCTTTTGTTTCAATAATGGAATGTTTTATTAAATATTATTACGTATTTTGTGGTATTCAAGAGTTTAAACAAAAATAATCTATGGCAACACCCGAATATTGATAAAGTGTATAACATAAAACGTTACTTGGCAAGAACAATTCCTACTTATCCAATTTAGAACCGACAAAATTAATAAACCAAATTGTTGCGCGCAAGCGGTGCCAATACGCGTCCAATGGCGCGTGTGAATAAACGTTTATTGACAAATTCTCCACATAAGGAAGTGTCGAGTCCCGGGAAGCTGGCTGCGCGCACAGCCTCCCTCGCCTTCGGAGCATCGCCCGGCGGAGCCGACCTGTTATCGTTATAATACGAGGTTAAAGAATTTTATTTTACGACGTCTAGTCCCATTTGCTTTTGCTACGTCTTGATGAGAGAGTGGTGATATGAGACTATATAAATATTCAATTTATGTGTCGTGAAGAAAAATTGCAAATGACTATCTATAATATAAGTTTGAATACAAAATTAGCATCAATTTCACTTTTCCTATTGAAATAACTATTGCAAATGAAAGCCTATCTCACGTCCGCTAAAAATCGTGTAATTACGAATAGAATATGCAATTAAAACGTTTTTTATAGAATATATATATATATATATATATATATATATATATGTATATGTGTATGTGTATGTGTATGTGTATGTGTATGTGTATGTGTATGTGTATGTGTATGTGTACGTGTACGTGTACGTGTACGTGTACGTGTACGTGTACGTGTACGTGTACGTGTACGTGTACGTGTATGTATATGTATATGTATATATATATATATATATATATATATATATATATACACACACACACATAAGTCCAACAGAACTAGAACAGGAAATCATAAAGACAATCGGAAAGAGACAAATAATAAAATAATAAGTATACGTTGACAGAAATAAGTGAACAAATTGAAATATTAGCTGAAAATGAGAGAACTAAAACTGGGGAAGAAAGAAGTTAATTATTTCTCTAAAGTAAGGTAAGTTTACAGTGCGTAAAATAACACATTTTTGGATTACTTCCCACAAGTTAAGTCGCAATGTCTACAGAAATTCAGTATGGCTTTGTTAATTACAGTGTACTTACTCGTATAAAGAAATTTGCATTTACTTCATAATTTGTCTAAATGATTTTTAGTGTCATTTACTAACTGCACAGGGAAGACAGTAAATCTTTGCCAACAAGTAATAAGTATTCCAATGAAACTAAAATGCATTCTAGTTTAATTACAATTAGTGTGAGAAATACAAACACAGAACGCAAAATCTAATCTCATAAAAACATTATTTAATTGACAATATCAACTAAAGCTAGAATTGTTATTGCCTTTAACCCGAATTCGTGAAACGTTTGATATATATATATATATATATATATATATATATATATATATATATATATATATATATATATATATATATATTTATCTACCACACACTCCACGTGAACTATATGCATAACAAATTGGGTAGCAATCTGTTGCTTGTTTGTAAAGTTATTAGATAATAAATAAACTAACAAGAAAAACCAACTTTCAGATACTATTAGTATAATACAAAAAGATGCTGTGAGAGCTAACGTTCTAGATTATCCGAAACTTGAATGATCTTTTAAGATCAGCTAGATAACTAATCACTCTGTCAAATACACTCAAATTTGAAATTCTAATATAGTTTCACCTATTCACTTCAGACCCTCAACTATTTCTAAACACTTTAGCCCCCTATTCTGCCAAATCCATCCATTTCACTCCATAAACTTGCGCGCTCGCTATACCCATCGAACATCCATCGAACTTCTCGAGTCCGATAGCCAAAAGCCGTAAATTAATATCTGAGAATAAATTTGTGCGCCGATCGCGAAGAGATAGGTCCCCCTGTGACAAAGCGGGGGAAGAACGAGGAGGAGGGCGGTGGACCGTCTATACTGCGTATAATTTCCCAGGGGATGCGTGGGAGGGACCCGCCAAAGTGCCCACTGAAAGGTGATGCCGCCACCCATGTACTCTACTGACATACTTATATACACGCAAACTTGATCACGTTAAATATAGTTAAGAAGGTATGTACGAGTATCGCTAGGGTATAATTATAAATAAGTCCAAATAAGCCAAAGTGCTCTGCTCTGATTTTCATCATAAAATATATCGAACGAAGTCTGGAGGGAATATTTCAAACTAAGCTTTCTTTTGATTTGCTTTGAGCTAATAATTAAAATAATTTCGTTGCCATTTTGCAGTAGGCGTACGAGACAGTTTGAGACTTTGATTGTAGTTGAAACATATAAACGCCCTAAATATTCTAAACAATTTAACACGCTCAGAAATTCGCTAAATTGAATATTAAGTTATCATTGGTATACGTTGTACGTCCATGTATTTGAGTATGTCATATACATTTTAGATAACGATAATGTTGGAAACATTCGTTGTAAATAAATCTTTGTATTATAAAATGATAAAGGGACCCGTTCTGTGTACGCATCACGCGAGAACCACTTTGGTTGAAAATTTGCAGTTTTACGTTATAAGTTTGGTCAACAACTGCAATCCCTTCCATTAATAGTTTAAATTCTTTATTTACTATTTAATTAATCGACAGCAATATCTATTTCTTTTATAAGCAACCATCATAAATGTATAATTATAGGAAAACAGTTTGAGAATCTATAAATATGTACTGTACTGTAGCATAAATTTTCACTCGCAAGCAGCGAATCAAATTTCTTGTCTATTTATATAAAAATTTTCGCAAAAGTTTTCTCGGATTAAAAAAATTATAATCAGTAAAACGACATATTTTTTGCGGTTTAGTTGACATAACAGTATTTTCATCAAAAAAAATTGTGGTATAGCTTGTAGTAGAGGAAATTGTATATGCTGTGAGCGAATGAAATTTGCATATGAATATTTAAGCTACACAACATTCATTATCAGGGTAAATATCATTATTTAGGTTATCGTTCCATCATTGCTGTCAACGTAATAATAGATTGCATAGATTGAAATTTACATGATAGCATAGAGATAGAACGGAAAATATAAGGTAGAGATTCCATATTTTACGCAGGTAGAGATAACATATTTTATGCAGGTAGAGATTCCATATTTTATGCAGTTAGAGATTCCATATTTTATGCAGGTAGAGATTTCATATATTTATAGAACATTTTTCTTTGTTTTCATGTTTTAATGTACTTGTACATGTCAATTATCGACATGGATATCGCGTCCGTAGGATTTTATGAAATATTTAAAGGTTATGAAAATTAATTTTTCATAAATATCTCGCTTTTCATTGCTAGATCGATGGTTTTATAAAATGGCTGATCATAAAATTTTCTACAAAAAAGATTTTGTACATTTATTTTCTAGTACCAGCCGTTTTCTCGATAAATTTTAAAAATCCAGTTCACTAGAACTTTTTTTAATTACAGGCCTTAATTTTTTTACATTCTGTTGTAAGTTGTCGTCACTTTAAAAATAAAGCTTTCCATAAATAAAGAAAAAAAAAGTATAGAATGTTCCATTCCATTTTCGATGGAAACGGGGAAAGATTGCCGGCCTCTGACACTAACCGTTAATGGACTAGGTGTCCGTTAAGTGATCCAGACCGTTAAACAGCCCATTACACAGAGTGCGAACGACGCTTCAACTTCATCGTTAATTCTCTTTCATCAAAATATTCTGTTACTACCATTAATTAAATTATGTCAACTGTCAGTGGGTGCTTTTGCAGCAGCGTACCGTCGAATTTAGAAATCTGATAATTTGGATGTGCTCTTTGAAGTTTAAGTAATGTAATTTACTTTATTACATTGATAATATTATAGTAATAATGGGGACGAACTTTATATTACATAGTAATATAATTTAATCGATACAAATTCGATCAATAAATTTTATGTAAATATTTAGCACTGACACATAAAAAGGCTACGACATTATTTAGATAATTATTTGTTTTAAATAATCTTAGTCAACAACAGTATTAAATAGTCCTTCTTTAAAATATACAAGTGATTGATATTAGTTGCGACTTAGAATAAGAAATTAAAAAATATATATATTGTGCACTGCTAATAAACCTGCAGACACGGGTGTCCATTGATTCGTATTCTAGTTTCAGATAATTTATTAGTCTAAAACAGCCCTTGGAGAAAAAATAATTATTTCTTGGTATTTCATAAGAAACTGCCAGTAACGTAATACGGTTTCATCTCGTCACATAAAAACAAAGTAGAAATACAATTTGTAAATGCTAGTTAATATGATCTTTACGTATCCAAAACTTAGCGATGATTGGTTAAGTAATATGCCGAGTTACTTATTATATACCCATATTCCATTATAAAGAATTAAAATTTAAAAAAAATTAGAAGTACCTTGAAATAAACCTTATTTCATTTGATATACTTGTGTTTCTCAGTTTGGAATAATCAAAATAATCGAATCACCGTTAGAGTTAGTTATCGGGACAATAAATTTCGGATATGTATTGAAATGACGAGGATGAAAAAAAACAATTAACTGGAAATCAATCTTTGCAAAATAAGATTCTCTATATGTTAACGGATTTTTGATCAACATTATAACTTTATTATAATATGCATAATATTTTCATGGTACTAATTGTGATACAGTATGTTTTGATATATAGTGTTTCGTTGCTATTGTGATTGTGATGCAAGCTGAAATGAAATCATTCGACTTCTTAAAGTTCTTTAGTAACAAATCAAAGTGTTATCATAAAATGCTCTTAAAAACAATTAATCGTTCGATTCACTAAATTCATTGTTGAAATCACGTTTTGAAGTCCAGACATACGGACTTCGCAATCACTTAACCCGCCTTGGGGCCTTTCAATCTAACTAAACCCTCTAAACAGCCATTCATGCGAGAGGGCCTCCGCATCTGCAGATGTCCATTTATCCGTATTCCAGTTCGCTTAAGTTCCGTCTCATGCTTGATTCGTGATCTCGTTCTGATACCAACTCATAGGTTTAATTAAAATAAAAATGCATGCTATATAGTGCTTTATGATTTTTTGCTGTTTGAGTGCCGCTAAAATATCCAAAAAAACATTCGGTTGTTGATATTATTACAAATTTATATTTAAGGTTTATTGAAAATTATTTTTTTTCCACACTTTAATATAACATGTTGTTACATTCGTTGTTATAACAACATTTTTTTGCAAACTGTTATAACAATATGTTTTAACAGTTTGTATGTATGTTTGTTTATTATTGCGTTTTTTAAATAGTGCGGTGAAATACTTAATTTTCCTGTAATGATAATTATATTATTTTTGAGAGCGATTTTTCCAAAAACTATATGATAATTTTTTTTCAAATTGTTAATATAACATCATTTTACATTGACTTTGTTTTTTAGACAAATCCCTAGATGAGTTTTTAAAAAAGATTAAGTGTGGTGAAATTACTGTTTTTCCTGCAATGTCAATTGTATAGTTTTTGAGAGCGATTTTTACCAACATTGAACGTTAAATAATTTTTAATTAATGGGTCTATTGACTGGAAAACATATTAAACTCTTTGAAAAAATACATTTGAAAACACGAATTATATGACACAGCGAATATTTAAGTCTTAAAATCAAGGCCGTAGTTAAGGAGGTATGATCCTTTCCATCCCAAAAAATTGTAGGATGAGAGTGAATACATTATAGGTACTTATAGGTACGTCTTGTGGTTCATATCGATTAATGAGAGAAGGTTAAAATCAAGATAATTAAGATAAGGTTGTACCAAAATCGATAGATATACATATATATATATATATATATATATATATATATATATATATATATATATATGACATAAAATATTTATATGCGGAGTTAATATTTTCCATCATTTGCGTAATGGATATTAGTATAAACTTTTTTATGTTTTATTTTATAATAGTATGAATTGAATGTTTTGTATTAAATGACTAAAATGTAATAAACTCACTTAAAACGGCAGTTTCTATATGACTATATAATCATAAATATTCTAAATAAATTTTATACTTTTATTGAATTTCTTTAAATTTAATAGAGTTGTACTGAATGCAATGTAAGATTTTTGGTATAAAATTTACTGATAAAATCTGCATAAAACTGATGTCCATACAGCATTACTTTTGTTACAGCGCAATACTTCTTTTTGAGCCATAGCGCCCGTCTTTTTTTTTCTTTCGCGGTCTTTTAGGAAATTCATAACAGTGATCAATAAACTTGAAATATTTACGTGTATTATTAAAGCATTACATATAGTTTTTTCTTTGTTACATAAATAAGAAAATTTGATTCCCAGCTGTTTGTATCAAATATATAGTTCGCCAGCGTATTTCTAATTAAATCAGTCAATTATACTGTCATCTACTTTGCTACAAACATTCTAGAAATAGTCCTTCACTAATATTTTTATATTAAGTGATTTTTCCTAGAATTTTCATGGTAAAATTAATGACTGTCTGCTACAAACTTTGTAATCGATATTTCATCCAATTCCCGATGGACTAGTGGCATAAAACTTAACACACGTTATTGTTATTTACGGTAACAAAAAATAGTTATGATGACGGAAAAATAATCTAATAATGGAGGTGGAATATGAACAAGGGATGTCTTTAAATGCGAATTGTAGACACACGGAGTGAGGATTGTTTTAATTGTATTGATAACTATATTATTTATTACTTTTTAGTACATTTAAAATAAAAGGTTTTTTGTAAAAAACAATTCTATTACACATTAGGGAGGGTGTTAAATTAATCTCATCGCCTTACGTAGTTCCATCATATATGGTAATTGGAAATGGAGTTGTAATGTATTTATTATAGATGATACCCGTAAGCTCTGTACACTTTGATTCCCCCTTGCCCGCAACCTCGTTCGCTTTGACTATATACGTACCGATTTCAATCGTGTGAGTTAACTTATGTCTGGCGCCATCTATTATTCATATAAAAGTGTTATTAAAATTTTGCCATAATATTTCTTAAAGTTGTATTAAAATTTCTTCAACTTGACCAAAAAAATTTCTATATAGGGTATGCTACCCTTATAAGGCTACACATTTTTTCATCTTATAACAACGCCAATGCATCCGCCCATTCCTTAGAAACCCATTGACGTAGAAAGTTGAAATTTTACAAATTAATAGAAATTATTAACATTTATTTCACTACAGGAAAAACCAAAGATGTATTTGTCTGACAATTTTGGAGGACACAAGTTTGTTATAAATTATTAGTTGTAAATTTGCATTCTGTCGCGTGGGTGGAGAAATATGATGAGCCAAATAAGGAAATGGCAAGTTTAGAATGCTTATAGCACTCCAAAACCTTTTTTTTAAATTTTATGATAAATACTATTAAAAAGTAATATCCACAAGAATATACACGTCACACTCCTTTTTCCCTCCTAAAAGGCTCGATTTAAAATGATGAGAAAATAGGATTATTAAAAATTTATTTGAAATTTACGGAGAAACTATTGCGATGATTCCCGACTTTATTATTTTCAAGAATTTCCCGATATTTTTACGTCTATGAAAGATATGCCAAGCAATATGACTCGATGGAAAGTAATATTAGTTTAGTAATATTTTAACTATATATCCTTAGTGTTTAAACTTTCGCTTATAAGTTCTACTCATGCTTTAGTAGTAAAATAGCAAAAACAGAATCCTTATTTTATTATGTACGTCTGTCCGCCTGTCCATTCGGAGGTGATAATAACATAGCTTTTTCATTTCAAGACCAAGTGGAAGGAAATTTTACAGGAATATGTAGAAATAAAAAATAATGTTTTTTAATTTTTTTTAAATATCACTTCATATATTGAACTTAATGGATAACGCGTTTTTCTCGCAAACCCCATGAAGGTGAGCATTAATTTAGTGGTCTTTTAAAATGAAATTGAAAATGTTTAGAAATATTTTTTTTCTTTAATATTGAATATTTTGAAAAATCAGTTTTCATTGTATATCTTTTCTCGTGTTTAGCAATTCAATTCAAAGTTATTTCGGCCCACCTGAATAATTATATATATATATATATATATTTTTTTTTTTGGGGCGTAGTACCTATAGAAAAATTCCCAGGCTGTAAAATACAGAGCAAAATGAATTTTTTATTTAGTTAGTATCTTCGGGACCCCTGTACTGTGTGTTCTACTCTTATATTTTATAATACTTTACTTGTTTTTTTTCTGTATTTATCGACTTTCAATTTCAATGAAAATAAAATATACTTAATTTTATTCGTGAGAACATCAACTATATACATTATTGAAAACATCATCAAAATATACATCCACTAGTTTTCGCGTGATGTACTTATAACAAAACAACAGACAGGCGAACGGATAAATATTTCGAAAACAGTATATATATTCACAATTAAATGAAACTACATGATGTAGTATTATTTCTACTTTCTTTAAGTTCTTTACCACGACCTAGGTTTCTTTGTATTACAACATCTTCAGGTGGGCTATTAGCAAATATTCTCTTAGCAAAGCTCTTTGCTAATAGCCCACCTGAAGATGTAATACAACGAAACCTGGTCGTGGTAAAGAACTTCAAGAAAGTAGAAATAATACTACATCACGTAGTTTCATTTAATTGTAAATAATTCATTTCTACAAAATTAACGCCAAATATATTCAATATTCAGTATATATATTCTTACAAGCTGATTTACAGTGTTTTTATATGTTTATTTATTTTTTGAAAAATATAATTTTTTTTATCTTTACTACTTTATTATAAGTGTATGTGTAATAAGTAAGCATTTTGTTGCACCATCACACTATATTTATTATCATAAAAATACCTAAATGCATCAAACACGTAAACACGTACCGCGCCGCCATTACGCGAGGAAAAGCTTCGGATAACCGGAAGTGCGGCACGTGACCGTGGGCACCGGGGTCGCTATTGACGATCGGATGCCCGGTTCGGAATTATCACCTTCCGAACGATTCGAAACGCGCTCGTATATCGAGCCGCTATTTATTCGCAGGTGCACGCGATCGCACGATTGCTGAAGGATGAGGATGTGCGGCGCTTTTTTCGTCGGACGTGATGTTATTTGTTCAGGTTTAATAAATTTATAACTTTTTTAGTTTTTTTTTATTTATGAACGTATTGTGAGAATTGTAACAAATGGCACAGTTTAATTGATTTTGAAAATCTATACTTGTACATAAAGCAGACAACTTTGTTTATTTCTTTGTTCACGGTAAGCTCCGGAACTATCTGTCCTGTTTCAAAAAATATTTTTGTGTTAAAAAACCTATACTTTGAGGAGTATATGCTGTATAAGTTTTAATTCATAGGGACAGAGTAATAATAAAAAATGTAACAGAAGTTTGGGAACACTGCTTAAATAGTGCCAGGTAGAGACAGACCAGTTTATTTATTGACGGATCCCCTTGAGTAAAGCGTAAGTACGATAATTCTATGCGGTTGAAATTTTACGATCTTATAAATCGTTGTATTGTATTGGGTGTGGGATTTATAAATATCTTGAGTAATTTAAATGGAGGAGTTGAAGTGTGCCGAGTGTAAATTTTAGTTGAACTTTCCTACCATTACATCTACATTATATATATATATATATATATATATATATATATATATATATATATATATATATATATGTATATAAAGATAACATGAAAGTCTACTAAAAAAATCTACGGTATTTATTGCTAAGTATTGCGGTCTTGTCTGTCTTTTGTGACTTTTATAAGACCCGGTTTTTATTGAAAAATTGGGCTGTAGAAAAATAAACGAAACTGTCAAAATGATTACAAATTTATATGAAAATATTGATCTAATGTTATGCTATATTGTATTGTATAAAAGTGTAACCTGTATTATAATAGTGTTTCTGTTTTGTCTAGATAGTAATAGGAATGTAAGTAAAATTTAAATATTGACGTCAAATAGTAATTTATATATAAATATATCACACCTTTTTAAGTGTGAAACTAAGTATTGAAGCAAATAGTAATTTATATATAAATATACCACACCTTTTTAAGTGTGAAACTACGTATTGAAGCAAATAGTAATTTATATATAAATATACCACACCTTTTTAAGTGTGAAACTACGTATTGAAGCAAATAGTAATTTATATATAAATATACCACACCTTTTTAAGTGTGAAACTACGTATTGAAGCAAATAGTAATTTATATATAAATATACCACACCTTTTTAAGTGTGAAACTACGTATTGAAGCAAATAGTAATTTATATATAAATATACCACACCTTTTTAAGTGTGAAACTACGTATTGAAGCAAATAGTAATTTAAATATAAATATACCACACCTTTTTAAGTGTGAAACTACGTATTGAAGCAAATAGTAATTTATATATAAATATACCACACCTTTTTAAGTGTGAAACTACGTATTGAAGCAAATAGTAATTTATATATAAATATACCACACCTTTTTAAGTGTGAAACTACGTATTGAAGCAAATAGTAATTTATATATAAATATACCACACCTTTTTAAGTGTGAAACTACGTATTGAAGCAAATGTTCCAATAATGTTGAAAGATCGAGAGTGCAGTACAAAATGCTCATTTATGGCTTCAAACTATATATCTAAGGTTTGCAATCCCGCAAAATAGGTTCCCACATTTAGTAAGCAGGACCGTGATATATGTGTGATGTATGAATCTTGAGAACTATATCTATTATTTTGAATAGTCTATATTTTTGGGACTGCTGGGATGTCATGGTTTTGATTGTCACTGGTTTTGTCCTAGTTTTTAGGGAGTTTGGAGATATCGGAGGGAGTTTATGAAGTGCCGAAATTTAGTGCTATATGTTTAGCACGTCATAAAATAGTCTTTCTACGACAATTTCATCATTTATAGTTAACAAATAACGTCTTTCTTTGTCCGATACTTATTCCCGGACCAAGTATATATATATATATATATATATATAAATATATATATATATATATATATACATATACATATACATATACATATATATATATATATATATATATATATACATATACATATATATATATATATATATATATATATATATACAAACTTTCGCACGAGCTAAATTTTCGAGTTTCGATGTAGATACAACAACTTCAGTGTAGATACAACAAAATTTTCTCCTATTTTTAGGTTACCTTAAGAGCAACCTAAATAGCAGTATCTCCTTAAAGAAATTCGCTAAAAAGAATTGACTGAATACGAATATGATGGAATGAAAGGATTATTTAAAGACTGTATACTACCATATACGCAGAAGCGGAAATAGCTTTCTCTGCATCTCCAGTTTTTTTAAGAAGCACGTTGGAATAAAAGAATCGAAAATATATAAAAAATAAGTTTTTATCTTAATCTAATTATAAAAATCATTTAGTTTCTGCTATGTATTTAGTTGACTGCAGATTAATAATTCTTGGTTTAGTTTAAATCTGATTGAACAGTAACACAGGAACAATTCATTAATTTAATATTCTATTATTATTTTAATTTTAATTAATGATCGTAACTTAAAGGTATTTGATTTTTTTTTCCAGTCTCAGCAATAATATTCTAATTATGTAATTTTATTTTACACCGAGTTTAGTTTTTTAAAATTTTTTTTTATATATGAAAATAAACTTGCGAGCTTGCAAACTTTATGCATACCGTAATATATTTATTTTTAGCCTCTACTGATTATTGATTCCCTAAGGATTATAGAGACTTTTTTATATGAATTCAGTATTTTTTTCAAAATTCAATCCTAGCATGAAAATATTTTATTTTTAAATATTTTTTTTATATGCCAACTTTTATAGATACCTATTTCAAGAACTCGAGTAGTTTTTCTTCCATAGATTGCATGCGTTTCTTCCATATATTTTGTAACCGTAATATTTCTACACTGTATGTAAATAAATAAACAAATTTTGATATTTTTCTGATAGTTTAGTTCTTAGATTTTATAAATAGATAGTTTTATCTCCCATGCACTTCATATTAATACTTCATGCTCCTTTAGTAATATATCAGTATGCATCTGATGTTACTCGGAAAAATAATTCGATGATTTTCTGAGCACTGCAGATAATAAACAAATGATTGTTTCTACTTTACTATATTAACATAGCCTGAATTATAAATCTTTGCTAAAATCAAAACAATTACATAAAGAAATATTTGAAAATTATACTGTACGAAAATTCATTGAGGTTTCTCTCATTTTCTCCAACACACTCTATCCCGCAACTTCCAACAGTGAGTTATCACTGTTGCTATTAATATTTATGTAACAGCTCTCTTGACGTACTTCGCTCAAACACAAGGGCTGCACCGCAGAGACTTTGCTAACTAGGTGATAGAGATACGAGGTATTTTCGTTTATTTCGCGAAAGTATTTTAATAAAGTCTCCAGAACAGTAGTTTTATCTTAATGAAAGTTGAAAGTTTCGAAATAAAACTTGTCAAATTGTCGTAATTGACTCTGAAAGTGTCTGTCTTAATTGTGACGGCGGAAAAAGTTAACAATTGAGAATTTCCTTGTAATTATTTTTGGTTAAAACTTGGGAAATGTAATTTATGTTAATTTTATCACACCGACTGTACTTTGGCGATTTAGTGACGTGCCTTTCGAGAAAATTTCGTGACACTTAAATTTTATATCTTCGTTAAGAAAATGGATTGTATGTTTTTGTGGTTCTGAAAGTTAATTTAACTTTTTATCTATTGTGATAAATTTGATTGTGACTTTATAATTTAACAAGTAGAATCAGCAAGCTGTAATATTATCAATGGCAATTTATCCATAAACATTCTGTCAGAGTATTCTTAAATTATGGAAAGTAAAGATACTTTAAAACACTGTCTTAAGTAAGATACTTTTGAAACACTGTCTTAAGCAAATTGGTATGTTATAGAAACCAAGGAATTATTTTTTTCGTTTCTAGCCTCATATCGTAATAGTAAATATAAAATAAACTCTTTTAGCTTCATCATATCATGAAAAAATATTAAACAAATGTGTTTTAATTACCTTTATTGACGTGTACGTCGTTAGTATGGTTAGAAAATTTTGATACATATAAAGTGATGATTGTTAAAAAAATATTTTTTAAAAACATTTTTGAAATAAATATACCAACAGCTATAGAGCAAGATGGTTAGTTTAGTCGGTGTAAATGTTATTACAGAATGATGGTAAAAAGAAAATGACGTAAAAGCCAAGTACATGTAGTTGCCAGAATAAATAGAAGTGAAAAGTAATATAATAATGTCACAGAATATTAGGACCAACATTTTATGTAAAGAAATTATATGATGATAAATGAAGCGAAAGAAGTACAAAAGGACAGATAGCTATGGTGTTACCTTGTCGTTATTTCGTTATTTATAATACTTATATTAAAAATTGCACAAAACTAATAGATCGAGAGTATTATTTATTTATCTACTTTAATGTATCTAATTGATACATATGGCGGATTTATTGCTACGAGAGCAATCTCTTACAGCCAACCCCAACACCAGTCCAGCCCCGTTCGACGAACGGCCGGGAGTATTATCATAGCAAGCTTAGAATATTGAGTAATCACGCAAAAATCGTATTAAAATACATTATCATTAAATATGTGTATTTGTATGGGCGTGTGTGTGTACACATTAACCTACAAAATTATTTTGGTACTTTTGTCCATCATTTTTTGCTTTTTTATTATACTTAGTATCTTAAAAAGCCCGTTATAAAAATGTAAAATTCGCTAGTAAAGCAATCCAAAAAGAGAAGTAAAAATTATTTATATTAATTAGCGATCAATATCGTAATAAATTTTCTACTTATTTTAAACAATACCGGTTCGCATTGTTAGAAAATTAAAGACGGCGAAAATGAATGAATGTAACACTTGTTCTTTCGCGCGTTTCCGTAATCCTAAATGATTATATACGCAATGATTAAACCTACATGATTATATAAAATATCTTAAAATTGAATATGACAACGGAAATTTCAAATATTAAACCAAATTCTCCAACGACATCTCCCAAATCCCGATTTTTTAACGAATTAAATTTTACATTTTCCAGTATCAAGTAATTAAGACGTTTTAATTTGGGTAAACATTTTTTTAAGAGGTAACAACACCGCCGAAAATGGCGCGCTTCTGTTAATAATAATCTACTTCGATGTTTTAAAATTGCATAGTTAATTGAAAATTAAATTAAGTAATAATATTTAGGTATGAAAAGTAATGCCCATTTGTTTCGTTTGCGGCCCAGTGATATTTTTGCAGGTGAGAATAGCATAAGCCGGCGTTTTAAGCAGTGTTGTTACATATAAACCACACGACCGTTCAATCCTGTTGTCTTAGGTTGCACTGACAGCCGCGTTTTGATACTACGCATTTTATGTGTAGTTTTTGTGGACACACCCTCGCGCGTATTCTCGCCTGCTAGAAGTACTCATTATTCTAAGGTAGCAACTAATAAAATAAATAAACCCGCCACTTTTCCCCAGCGACTTCTGTAATATTATAGACGCCTCTAGAACATTTATGTTTGAAAATGGAACGCAAACGCGTATAAAAAGCGTGATGTTCGATTTTCTGTTCAGTTAGTAACAAAGTTTTGGCGAGTAAAGAAAAAATATGGAAATGTTGATATGTGGCTTCTACGAAATTTTATTATATGGGACAATGATCGATGAAGATGTAGTTTCAAAGTCGAGATCTAAGCTATAGGTATGTTTCTAAGAAATTCAACTAATAAAATAAATAACGTGTGAATTGGGATGGCGGGTTTATAAGTTGCCAACCTAATAGAATTTATATTTAGAAATGTTTTCAAGTTTTATTCTCTCTGTAACTGACATTTTAATTTAGAAAATGTTTAACTTATTTCATTATTTTGAAAATGGCGAGGAGATACTTTGAAATGTTTTATATTTTAAACTTATTTTTCAATTTCTTACCTTATTAAATACTTTAAACATAAATCTTATTTCCAGTTCTAGTTAATCATTGAAGAAAACTTTGAATGCCGGTAGCATTCAAAGTTAAGTTACTGTAAATTAAATATATCGGCACTAAATATTTACTTTAAATCTTTAACTACGTTTTAAGAGAGTTAGTATTTTAAACACTAGTTATTTCTGGTGATATAACAACATATTTTTTTCCGTCCTGGTGTGGGGCAAAAAGAAACATGTTGTTATAATTGTCTTTTACAAGGATCTTTCAATATAGGATACCTTCATTATGAAATGGCGTTAAAGTGAAAATAGGTTTATCGATATACAGACTTGAGATGGTATATAACAACAGATTTTTCCCCGTCTCAGAGTGGGGCAGAAAAAAGTTTATTTTTTAACAGTTTTACACGGATCTTTCAATATAACACACCTTCATTATGAAATGACGTAAAAGTGAAAATAGGTTTATCGATATACAGACTTGATATGGTATATAACAACAGATTTTTCCATGTCTCGGTGTGAGGCAAAAGAAAAGCATATTTTTATAATTGTCCTATACAAGGATCGTTCAATATAGCACACCTTTTCACTGTGAAATGGCGTAAAAGTTAAAATGGGTTTATCGACATACCGATTTGACATGGAATATGTCAAGTCCATGTGTAGGTTAGTTTGATTATATACACTCATAAACATTAGTACATAAATATGTAATAGGCAATAATGCAAATATGCTGTTTATATTCTAACTCGAGCCCGTTTGTTGTGTACGTACTGAATAATTTCCGTGTTACTTAAAAACATATAACATCGAATTACGACTTCACATATCCCCAGGTATGCACTACCGTAATGGAATATAACTTATCCGTAATGGAATATAACTTATCCCCAGGTATTCACTACTGTAATGGAATATAACTCACTACCGTAATGGTATATAACTTAAAACATATAACATCGAATTACAAATTCACCTATCCCCAGGTATTCACTACCGTAATGGAATATAACTTACCTTTTGACATAATTTATGTAGGTACACCCCGGTAGAGCAAAGAGGCTGATCACTCCTAAGTAGTGAAACGAAAACAGAGTCCACGCAAAATCCTAAAGATCCTACGAGTAGGTACGTGTGATGTTGACAGATATATTCATTGACAGATATACTATTATACTTTCAACATATAACCTAAATTTTATCATACATCTTAGTCATTATATAAAATAAATGCTATTGCATTTATACCATAATGTTTGACGAGGATATTTTATTGCAAACATTTGTTTATTGATCATCACACTATTTTTACAAAGAGAGATGTTCTGTTTTTAGCATTTGGAAAGAAACCGTTATTTGGTCGATAAAACATCAGTCATCGTTGTATAGCTTATTGTGCTGAGATGAACACAAGTTATATAATATAATTTTTGATCATGTTTTAGTAATAACGATTGAAGCAAAGGCAATTGAATTGCGCCTAGAGCATTTTTGAGTTAAACCTTTAAAAGCCACATTAAAAAAATGTTTGAAGATAGTGTACATATAAAACTATATATTAAAACCCATTTTCTGTTTTAAAATGAAACCATGTAAGTATTTATTAAAAAAACGAATCGTCAAGTATATCGTTACTTAATTAATCGTAAAACATATATATATATATATATATATATATATATATATATATATATATATATATATATATATATAACCGGCAAATGAATATGTAAACATTTCTCGTAACAAATGTCAGTTTTTCTTACAAGACTCGACATAATCGCAATATGACTATGAAAAATAACCCCAAATTTTTCACCTGCTTCGTGTGACCTTGTCGGCAGCAAGCCAAAGTTACGACTGTAAGTACATGTATCTTTCATTGGTTGCTATTAACGGCAAAGATATATGTGGGGTTAAATGTTATCAAGATTTCCTTCAAAACTCTACAAATACCCTTGCTTTTTCTTCGTTTTTTCTGCATAATTTGAACATAGATAGGCCTTGAATTTAGGAAGTAACTATTTATGTTTTAATTATAACATACGTAATGGTTTTAATTTTGGTAAAAGATTTAACAAATATACTTATGTGTAATATATTGCATGTGTATCAGTTGAAGTCATTAAGATTCTATAAAAGCTTCTAAGCAATTGATAAATATTTTTTGCATTATATATCATGTCTACTTTAATTTGGGAATTTTAATTGATGGCTCTAAAAATATGTCCTTTGTAGATTTGGAAAAATTTACAAAATGATTTGTTTATGAAAATGCCTTATTCTTGTGTCCTTTCAATATAGTGTAACAAAGATCTATTTAAAACGAACAGATAGCAAAACCGTATTAGGTCTTTTAAAAAACGTTAGGAAAAAATTAAAATTTACCAACATACAATTTTTTTTGTGTGATGATTGCACTCGCATATTATCTCGTTCTGGTAAAACATGTAAAGTAATGCACCATGCTCCGCTAATGCTAATTAGCATTGATAATCATCACATAGAAAATAATTCAATTCTAAGATATTTAGAAACACAATAACATTTCGAGTTTTCCATTTCACTCTTAGAGTTTAATAGCTCTGAGGAACATAAAATATGAATCTTCGATTGTATGTTTGGAGATGTGTTTTATTAACTACAACTGTGCTATCCAGGATAAGAACACAAGTTATATAAGTAATGCTAAAGTACCAGTACTTTTGCATTACTTATATAACTTATGTTCTTTAATCCAATTTCGTATTGAAACAGATATAAATAGGATAGTTACGTAGTTCTTAATATGTATTGAAGTTGCTGATGCAAGTTGAATGTTGAAATATTTAGACCTTTTTAAGGCTTTTCAAATTAATAGCTGAAAAGGAGATAGAAAATGAGAAGAATTATATAGCAATAATGGGCATAGAATAACAGAAATAGAACATAATTAATACCAATTACTGTCTATAATTACTGGCCATAGTCAAATCGTTAATGACGATATTCGTTATTCGTTGTGTTATCAAAACGAATGTCGTTTGATAACACAACGAATAACGAATATCGTCATTAACGATTTGACAATGGCCAGTAATTGAAAACTAAATACAACTAAATATAGTATGCAATGTGCATACCGAATATATACTGTATTTAATTTGATTGGTTAAAATTTTCGCAGAATAACCCGATTTTTTATATGGAAAAACAAGATTTCTAATTTGTCTGCTTGACAATTTAAATAAAACTTTTAAAAAGCTTATTTTTCCATTTTCTCTATTTAAGAGTATAATTTTCATTCTCATAACAACTGTGCTTAATACTGCAAGGGCTTCCACGAGTCTCCTTTAGAGCATGTCACTTTGAAGTTTAATACTTCGCAAAAGTAACTTACAAGTGAAAAGTGGGAAATGGAATTTTAATTTCATTTTAAAAGGCCTATTTGATGAAAGGAGATGATTCGCTTTCATTTAAAATGTAATTCATTAATATTCCATATTCATTAAAATTCCTAACTAACGCATCTATATATATTTGCAAAATTATTTGCAGGTAGGTTTATAACTGGGGGAACTGTGAGGATATATCAGGTGTGTGGATGAATGTACAGACGGACATGGAGAAGTTTTAAGGGTTTCACCACGAAACACTAAAAATAAACAAATTTACCCTATACATTTACTTGCCGTTATAAGTCACGCAAATCTACCTGAAACACTTAATAGGATATCAATACCGTTTATTTTCGCTCTATCTATATCACATATTTCGCTCTATCTATATCACATATTTCGTTCTATCTATATCACATATTAAAGCCAATAATGAAACAAATAATAATGGTTCAATTATCACTGATAACGAGATATGGAATCCGAAACGAATCCTCGCACACAGGAAGAGTCGAGCTCCGCTGAGGGCGGCGATCGGCTCTCATCTCCTGCTGCGGGCAAAATACTGTTCCCGAAGGACCCGCCCTTTCCTCGGCTGGTGTGGCTACTTCATTATATTACACAAACATGGCTCCGATGATTACGTAAGACGGAAGATTTGTCGTGTTCTTGTATCTCTGTGACCTCAGGGCAGAAATAGGTGGCGGGGGAGCGGTTGGTAATTTTTGTGCGAAATTATATTGTTGAATAAACATTGTCAATGCAATTACGGAGGGTTCCGCTCAGCGCGAAAGAATAACAGAGTTATCAGGAGTTGTTTTCCATTTTAAATTAAGTACCGTTTTTCTTATATTTTATAAGCTATCAGTATTTTTAAGGTTCCGTTACCTTAAAAGGAAAATTTCTTTTTAGTTTCACCTTAGTGCGGGTGCCGTTTGATACAGCTGGTTAAGAGTTTCAAAAAAAATTTTTTTCATTATTTCGGATGTTATGTCTTCAGATATATTGCTGAGAATTATACGAAAAAATATGCCCCACCGCTTTCTTTTTAAAACTACTCAACCTAAAAGTATGCAAATTATATTGATTTTTAGAGACCCACGCAAAGATTTTCAGAAAACTATGGCGATGATTCCAAATGTCATATTTTTTTCCTAAATTTTTACGCCTACGAAAGATATAGTAAGAGTTTTCTATTTTTAACATTTTCTATTTTTAGAGCCGATTTTCTCAGAAACCATGTCATGTAGAAACTTGAAAGTTGGCATGGTAACACATCTTGTTAACCCGCATATTTTAAACAACCCAATTTTTTTAAATATTCTTATGAAAATTAAAGAGGAAATAAATAGAGGTTTTACACATTTTTTTCTCATTTTATATATCGTATGAAATATCATTTGAAAAGGTTTTTTTAAGATATATAATGAATGATTTCACATTTTTGAATTGCTTCTTTAAAAGGTCATTCTAAAAAATATGCGAAAATGTAAAATTTGGCCCTCTTACTAGAAAATTTCGTCCTATACTGGGTTAGAAATTATAAAAAAATCAGGCTTGGTAGTCTGACTGGAAGATAACAAGAAAACTGTATATAGCGATTTTCCTAGATCTTATAATTTTTTAAATGTGTACCAAGTTTTTCCGCCTGCGAAAGGTATTGTATATAATACGTTGCAATATTAAATATATTCTTGTGAAAAAATAATATGTTTTGAATAGATTACACACACACACACACACACACACATATATATATATATATATATATATACATATATATATATATATATATATATATATATATATATAATTTCCGAAACAGGTACGGAACCGTCATAGTACGAGTTTACTCGTGCTTTGCAGCTTTTTAATAAACATTTTTATAAACAAAAAAGAATTTCTGTAAAAATGGGCTGGAAAATTTAAGACATAATCAATGCCTAACTGCGAAATTGAAAATATCAAAAAAAAATCACACAATCATTATCAATTAGCACTACGACACAAAATTTTTTTAAAGTTATAGTTCAGTAGTCAGTGTTAGTATATCTCATCAGTAGTAAGTTATAATTCATATCTTTCAGTAGTAAGTTATAGTTCAGTAGTCTAGTATATCTCATCAGTAGTAAGTTATAGTTCATATCTTTCAGTAATAAGATATAGTTCAGTAGTCAGTGTTACTATATCTCATATAAAACCTTGACAGGTTTCGAGTAGAATTCGCACAAGGAGGGGTATTCACTTAAAAAAAACTTATGAGTACACAGTACCTATTTCTATTAAACTGTTAACAAATATTAATTTTTCGTAAACTAAATATATTGCCTACTATATATTTAACAGGCGTAAAACATGGCGCATATTTAAATAATATTATTTATCACCACGTAAACATGTAAATATGTTGATTGTTATATCTTTCATAGACATAATATCACTTGTACGGAGTTTCCATGAACTTTTTGCAGACCCAACTGCATGTAATCATTCAAATATTACTCGTAAACTAGTGAAGCCAACTTAGCCGTGATAATTTTTCTTTCAATTTCGTTATATATAACTACTATCATGAATACTTTTCTGGTTTTCAAAAGTAGCGGTGTAGGTTGTAGGGGTGAGACGGGACTAACAAAAATGATCTCTTTAAAGGTTAGTATTTCATAAACGAATCCCTGTATCGAAAAATTGTTCATGACAAGCCTCAAATGTTTTTTGAACTATTTCTTGTTTAACGATATTCTACACAATAAGGTATGCGAAAAAAATTAACACCCCAACTAGGTGAGGTACGCTAATTTTTTTTCAGAAGATTTTATTCCATACTTTTATAGGCGTTATTAATATGGAAAAAGAGGGCTAAATTTCTTGCAGGGATGCAGACTATCCGCGCTTTAGAGCACTAACAGTCTACGAGAAAAACGGCTGTAACATACAGATGGACAGACATACAGGCGGACATGGCGAACTAGAAGTATTAGAAAACGTTAATATGGTCGGTAACAGTTTGTTGTCTTAACTAATTATGGATTTTTTAGGAGGAGTCCTTTAAATTTATTCAATAAACATTTTATAGATTTTAGTATGTATGTAAATTTAATGCATTAATTCCGAATATCGACACGTTGTTAACATAAAGAGTTTACTTTGGTGGCTGATGTCAACACGTTGTCAAATTACAATAAAAAATAGTTAAAATTAAAACAAATGCAGTAAATATAAGAAAAACAAAATTCAGTAAATTCAAGGCTTTTGTGTCGGTATCACATCCAAGATCACTTGCTCCACTGAACGTATTAATGAAATCGTCGCAACCGTGTTACTTTGAATTTTTAAAAATTTTGGACCTACATTTTCTCATATCAATATATCCTCATATAATTTATTAAATATACTAACGCACAGGAAGACATATGTATGTATAATTGATTGTTAAATTGAACTCACGTAACTCTTAAGAACAATTAATATTGTGTTAATCTTACAAGATGTCCACTAAAATTTTTTTCTGATGACAAATTATTATGAAAATATGCTGGTCACACTTTATTTTCATATGATTTTGTTAATTATAATATAGCTATTTTGATATATTTTCATTAATGAACCATCATAGCTATCTACATCAAAGAAACAGGAAGCAATATATTTGTTTTATTTAATAAACTTGGCTTATTATTTAGAGACAAATGTTTTTATTTATAATAGTTAAATAACAAGTTAACGGATTAAATACGAAACGAATGATAATAATAAAAAATAAAATATGTTATTTAATGTGTTGTACATTTAATGTATTTTTACAGCACATGTATCTGAATAAGAAAGCGTGAATTCTATATGAATAGTAATGCTGAGTAGGTATAACGAGACCATAAAGAAATATATATGGTACGACTGTGTTAAATACTATTAAGAGGAAAATTTTTGATGAGGTTTTTGCTAGTTTTCTATTTTCTTTCCTGTTTGTCTATTATATAAATATATCTCTTTAATCGTTTCAACGGGAGATCTGAGATTTTTAATAAATATGGCGCGAAATTGACTAACATTTTCAGCATGATAGTAATTCATCAATACACTTGCTAATATATTTTTTGGATACTTAATTCCGCAGATTGTCACATTGTCAGAGTGTGTGGTTTAACTCTGTTAATAATTGCAGATAAACAGTAAAAAGTGTACATTATGCTTGATATGTAAATAAATGATGGATATATTAAAATGTTATGCGAATTTAAAATTTCTTTTAAAATGGTGAAATGAAATTAATATTTTTTATAACTTAAATTTGTTATAACCTAAACATATTTTGGTTGTTTGTTTTAAATCATTAAGAACATAATAATTTTGCACATCGGTTTTTTTCTTAATTTTCAAGGATCTACTGTATATATTCTAAAATTGTAATAAATCTTTATTCAATATTATTTATTTTAATAAATAAAGCTCCCACTTTGAAAAATTATTTTGCTAGTACTGGAAACGCAAATAAATATTTTTTCATACGCTACAAAGTATTATAGATTTTCAAAGGGAACAATTTCATCCATTGTACGTTTTATATATTTCGTCTTTCAAAGTACGAGTCCAAAAATGTGTTAAAAAAGAACCTGTTAAATACATATGTATAGTACATACACTATGAATATTTCGTACCCGTTTAAGAATATATATAAATCTAATAATTAACAAGTACTAACAATAAAGTAAAAATTAGTACTAATAATAAATAATAATTAACAAGTACTTTTATGAAACTATTACATGTGATATTATTTTTAACTGTGCTAAATATATAGCCGAGTATGTATTTTATAGGCATATGAATAACAACTTGATTGCCTATAATATATTAATTCAAGTTAACCAAAGAATTTGTTCAGATTTTTCTCAGGTATATCTAAGAAGTTAAGAGGGGGAACAAAATTTATGATAATTAGGAGACTCTTACGAACAAGACGACATAACAAAAAATGGGTATGACATTTTCTGTTATATTTTAATAGACTTTTTTTATAAAATCCTACCCAATCGGGTTAACATAAAAAATTTCTTACCAGGTTTGATCGTAGGGACGGTCAATAAGAAAAGGAAAGGTTGTTTCTATATGTTGGGGTAATTAATTTACATGTGCCTTTTGTCATTATTCGGTTATGAAACCTAAAAATGATTAGTGACTATATTATATATTTTAACAACATAATTTTAGATTTTGAAGGAATTCAAGTCCCTAACTTTTTAATATAATTTGCTACCCCATGATTAATAACAGCACGAAAAGTTATTAATATTCATTTAAATATCTACGTTTATTTTACTTATATACAAGTCACATCTACGTTAGTAAAATATGATATTCGAAACTAATAAGCATACCGTAATAACTTGTACATAATGACGTGGATGTTGTAATATAAAAAAAAAACAATAAACTGCAAATATTCTTTTAATTTTATTCTTTGCTTAAGTGGGGATATTATTAACATAACTGAAATATCTCACTAGTATATAACATAATTAGCATAAGTAACGCAATAACATATATTATGAAGTAAAAGTTACTTCTGAACGCAATTTGCGCAACAATTTTTGTCATACGAAAGCTACGTCCTCGAAAGCTCTTAAGAAGATTACTCGACCCTCTCGATTTATTACATAAAGTCACTTTTGTAATTATCAATTTAGCTACATATCGGTTTATTCTAGTTTCGCTATTTATCTTCTATATGTCAGCCATTTATTACGCTGCTTATATTCAAGTGAACTCGGTTGATAGCATTTCCTTGCTGCAGAAGCCGGATATGCTCGCATCGGTAAAGCTAAACGCATACCCAGTGCGAAGTTGACTGAGCTTTCGTGTCTAGCTTCCTCTATTGGTTCATGCAGTATATGGAAAACAGACTCACTATTAGAAAACATACTGCTATATATATGGCTTCGTCTATTTTTCTGACTCTATTGCGTTTTTGCGAAGATTCGATACTGTATCATAGTGATTGTTTACTATCGAAGTTTTATTGATATTTGTTTGTAATTCCACTTTCGTTTAGCAGAAAGTTTGTGCTCCTTTTTTTTGTGTAATCATTATTATTGTAATCATATACAATATAATATGATGTAATATCGTGTATAATATATTCTATAGTATATGTTATGTTTGATCTCAACCATAAATAAATTATTAAAATTTGAAAATGTATTAGTAACAAAAAACGCTAAACTTTTCCACAGAATTTAATCAAACATCATGACGTTGAAAATGTTAAGGTAGTTACAGTGTGACAGTAAGATTCAAAAATGATTGTAGAGTTTTTTTATTGTAAAATTGTTTTTTTTCCAAACTATTAATATAATATCGTTTTAACAGCTTGGAAAAAAATAACTTTTGCGTTTTTTATTGCGTAAATAAAATGAAACGCGATGAAATATCTACTTTTCTTATAATGTTAATTATATAATTTTTGGGAGCGACTGTTACCAAAACTAAACGGTAAATAGTTTTTTTCAAAATGTTAATATAACATTATTTCACATTGACTTCATTTTTTAGACAAATCACTCGAAGCTTTTAATAAATAAAATAAAAAGTGTGGTAAAATTATTATTTTTGTACATACCTGTAATGTCGATTTCACAATTTTTGGAAATGATTTTTATGAAAATTAAACGGTAAATACTTTTTTTTCAAAACGTTAATTTAACATCATTTCACATTGACTTAATTTTTTAGACAAATCGCTCGACGCGTTTTTTAAATAAAATAAAAAGTATGGTGAAATTATTATTTTTGTACGTACCTGTAATGTCGATTGTACAATTTTTCAGAACGATTTTTGTCAATACTAAATCGTAAATAAATTTTTTTCTCCAAAATATTTATGTAACATCATTTTATATTGACTTTGTTATTTAAATAAATCGCTCGACGGGTTTTAAAATAAAATTTAAAGTGTGATAAAATAACTACTGTTCCTTTAATGTTAATTATATCACTTTTAAGAGATAATTTTTACCAAAACTAAAGGGCAGTTAAAAAAAGAGCTAATTTTTAGCAAAATTTTTAAATTTTAAAATACGTTAGATATTTATGGTTCGAATAATTTATAAAAAATTAAGCAAAGTCGACAACGCGTTTTACACGACAATTAGCTTAATGCAACTAGTGTAAGCGAAAATTATAATTTCGTTTTGTAAAATTTTTAAAAATTTGTTTTTAGCTACGACCATTAATTTTTCTTTGCTTTATTTTCACAGTTCCATAATGAAACAATAAACCCTTATAATTTTTTCATGTCAGTCACTTGAAAATTCATAACCTCACAACACTTCATACGACAATTTCATTTAATATATACCTAAATATTTATAAAAGTGGTTTATGTACGTCCCCATAGAGGTAAATGCGAGCGAATTTTTTCCGCACATTTCATCGCACAGAATTTAATTTGATAAGTCTTTTAAAATTAATTGGATTTATTTTTTACTTTTTTATTTTCAAATCTGTTTGCGAAATGTTAAATTTCAAAATGATAAATGGCCGTTCTAATTTTCCAACCATGGGTACGAAAAACTTAAAATATTCTAAATACTAGCATTCTATTAGAACTTTTAATAAAAATTATTTCGGATAATTTGCGTCAACAAGTTCGGAGATGTAGACAATTAGTGGAATCTACGTTATATTTTTATCGATTCACACTTGGCTGGTTTTAGTATAGCAAAAAAATTATAATAAAGTCTTCAAATTGCAAAATAATTTGTTAACTCTCTGTTAAAAAATGCGGTGAAGTTTAATGTTAACAGCTATTTATTATAAATAACTATTATCTAATATCAATACCCTGATTTACAAATGGTGAGAGGTGATGAAAATAATATTTAACAACGCGTATAAATCATTGTTTTTATAATGAATTTTAAAAAATCCGGTAAACATCGTCGGAAAGTAGTTTTCTCTTTTGGTTTTTATTAACCTAATTTTATAAATTTAACCTAAGATCTTTTTCTACACTATATTGCGAGTATAACATGGATAACCGCGCATAAAAATTGAATTTCTTTGTTCCATGCCAAAGTGCTGAAAAATTTCGAACTACGTTTTATGCATCGTAATAACAAATGGACGCCTCACTGGAAATTGGTACCGTTGCACATAGATCTGGGTTGATCTTTTATCTAGTCAAGAATGATTCTAGGAATATGCACTTTGCGGAACTGATCACCAGTGATGATTTTTGCTTTTATCGAGTCAAGAATGATTCTAGGAATATGCACTTTGCGGAACTGATCACCAGTGATGATTTTTGCTTTTATCGAGTCAAGAATGATTCTAGGAATATGCACTTTGCGGAACAGATCACCAGTGATGATTTTTGCTTTTATCGAGTCAAGAATGATTCTAGGAATATGCACTTTGCGGAACTGATCACCAGTGATGATTTTTGCTTTTATTATATTATTACACAAGCTTGCCATAGCTAATATTGCTTTGTCTCGTAAATAATATTATATTTTTTTAATTTCAATTCACGTGGTAACCAACTTGGTATGTTAACCAAATTAAGAAATTTCCTTATAAATTCGAGGGCTCTTTACAATAAAGCGCACCACTCTAGTTGCTTGCATAGCTAATTTCCTAAAATAAAGATTCGATGTTATCACAGTTGTCATCTTAGTAATTTAAAAAAAATGAAAAAACATCTAAATTTAATCCAGATTTTCATTGTAGCCGATAGTTGTAATTTTCGAGAAATGCGAATTAATATATACACACACACATAATATGGGTATATATATATATATATATATATATATATATACATATATATATATACACATATATATATATATATATATACATACATATATATATATATATATATATATATATATATATATATATATATATATATATACACATATTATGTGTGTGTGTTACACTCGCTTGTACACACACATACGAGTATAGTGGTATCACTCGCGTGAAATTCGGAATTAGACTTTTACTTACTTTTTCTCATATGTTGTTACCCCACCAAATTTCATCAAAATACGTCTAGAAGATTTTACGTAATTGACGCACAAAATAGCATAAAAATAGATAAAACTTTTAGAAAAAGGTTTTCCGGCTTCTATTATCATTCTGTACGCTAAATCAATCATTCTTTTTAAAATATGTTCCATGTACAGAATTTACTCTGTTACAATTTTATTATATGCATAGATTACTCATAAACTCAGCTACGACGGTTTAAATCTTTAATTTTCAAATAGGTAAGTTACTTCAAACCACCCTGTACGTCTGTCTACCGCCGTTATCCTCGCTTTCATCCTTGAAAAGTTTTCTGGGACGCGTCTATTGGGATACTGCTCAGGTTCTCAAACTAATTTTCCTTTTTCATGTCTATCAAAAGTTATATTAGAAGCATTTTCTTTAGATTAAATATTACGCTAGTCCACGAAAGAAAGGAATTCATTTATGTATTGATTATTACAAACATATAAGTATTCTGTAATGTAGAATATTATAACATTTCTTGTATCATTTTCATTTATGGCTCATCCAGGTTTTGATATATTTTTTACACCAAATGTGTGCAGAACAAACTGCACAGTTTGAAATCATACTGATCATTATGGTTTTTATATCATAACGATAGAACTTTTTCGTACGGCCCATACGAAAAAGTTCTATCGTTCCTGCAACTTTCTGCACTATGTCGTACCTGCAACTTTTATCTTGCATTTCAGTGGCAAATAAATTTAAATTTAAAATAGTTTTATTGCACTTTGCAAAAAATATTCTCGCCCTGGAATGACACGAACCGTGTCAATAATTACGATAAAGTTATTATAATTACCAGAATTGAATTTTTCCCCATCTGATATTCAATATTTTAAGAGAATATTACTTCAGAACATTGTATCTGTATAGTAAGAAGATAAGTAAAATTTACATCTACACAGATCGTCGCCGTGGTGTGTTGGATTGATCTCGTCAAGTGAGGCTGGAATGGTATCGTAGTCGCGTAGCTAAAGTACCACATACCAGGACTGGGATTGCGAATCCGTCTGTCCGGTGGGGCGATTATAGGTATTACCTCCAATAATACGCGCGTTGGAGAGGTCTTTTTCTATCAGTTGACGAAGATATGCTGTAGATTAATGAAACTATACACGGTGTCCGGGAATAAATGTCAGACAAGGAAAAATGTTATTCGTAGCCGGAAAAATAATTGATTGTCGTCAAAATAAAATTTAAAAGATGAATTTTTTGCAGAAAATTCAAAATAATATTCACACGGTACTCGCGCATGTAAATCACCACCGCTCGGGTTAATGTAGTGGTTGCGTACGGCTAGCGTGAGCCTGTGCGCGTGCGTTAGCGGTATGCGGTAAAAGAGTTATGTATAATATTTTTTGCACTCAATTAGAAAAAGAACGTGTTTTACGTTTTATTTCAACGACAATTTATTCCTTTATAGACAACGAGTAGCGTCTTTCTTTGTCCGACACTTATTCCCGGACACCGTTTATGTATAATATAATAGGTGTTGTTATTCCCAGACACCGTTGTTAAATTAGTAAAGCAAACAGGCTTCTATGAGTTACTGAGTCCAAATTAAGACCATTATGTCATAATATTCTAGAGATATATCTCTAGAATAGAATGACATAATCGTCTTATTTTGTACTCAGGAACTCATACATTTTAAATAATATATTATTCCAATGTTAACACAAGGACTGAACGTCCTACAGTGTATGGCACACTGGTCGCCGTGCGACGTCATCCAAGAGATACGACACGACGCAGCGAACCACTTATTCGGCCTGGAACATCAAGCGATACGAGTATTATTTTACAAAAAGAAAAATCTATTATACATGTAATTATGTGTTTTCTTAAGCTTTTTTTCTAAAATGGGAATTTTTTTCTAAAATATCTGTTTATGATAATGAAAGGTTTTAATATAATTATGATTGAGAAAATGTTAAAAATAAAAAAATATTTTGTTTTGAAAAATAAATTACTTCTCCATGATAAAGAACCAAATGTGAAAATATTTTTAATTATTTTCGTTTTATATTTTGGAGACGAATCCAAAAAAAAATCTTACGGTACCGATTAACTTACACAAAAAAATTAAACAAAAAAAATACCAGAAAAAATGATCTTACGATATCTAATAAAATATATAAATAAGATCTTACTAGAAACAATGTTGAGCACAAAGGATATAGAAAAGACATTTACATTTTTTTCATTTTATGTTTCGCATTAAAAACTTATTTTCCAACACCAATATAGAACAGAACTTAATGATTAGTTCATATCAACATTTGGGCAATATTTTTGCCGCCCAACAATGCCTATGACCTTGAATACAAATGACCTTGAAGACCGTTAAGACAAGTTTTATACTTCTCAGTCTCATTCTAGTTCTCAGTTCTAGATCTGCAGTCTAAATTTTATAATCTGTAACGGCTTTGGCTAAGTTAAGGTTATCAGTGAATATTTAAAAATTTATAAGCAAATACATTTCGTGCTAATTTTTTCTCGTAATATCTTTAATTCAATAACTTTACAAGAAATAACTTATTTTTAAAAATGAACAAATGTAATTCTACCAAAAAAACATTGTTTTCTAATCCTTTTACTAGACCTTTTATTTGGCAATGATAAATAGATCAGTTAATTCGCAAAAAGTTACCCTAAAAATATTTGTTATTTTTATTTCTCTCCCCGACGGGATGGAAATCGATAAGTAGATATCTATGAGTGGAAGTGCTCCGTTGTCGATTCGCAATGCCCTAGAGATAAATTAGAGTGTACTTTATGAACCCTTAGTTGAATCCAAAGGTATAAATATATGTAAAAGTCAAAACATTTGTCTATTTTAGAATCTACCTGGATGTTACACGGTCTTTCTCCGAGAAACACCATATCAAACGCTCTTTGTACGTATTAGTTTCACGCGCTCTTAAACCAAATTCACAATGTGAATAAACAGAGCAAATAGTCTTTATATGTGAGGTAATTTTCTAATTCTATATAGATTTTTGTAGAATGATTTATTATTAATTAATCGAATTATTTCGTAAAAATAATCAATGATTTACTTCAAAAGGGATTTTAAATAAAAAATTTGTTGCTCTCATTTAAAACAGTTTGTTTTTTCACTGGTGCCATTATAAAGAAGACTAAATTTCTTTGGATTTACTTTATATTAAGCCATCTAAAACTTTTAGTGCCTTTGTTATCTATTTACCTTGAGCGGTGGAATATTTAATTAAAATTGAATGAAAAATCCCGGTAAATATTTTGTTGTATATTTTTAGTGCCTTTGTTATCTATTTACCTTGAGCGGTGGAATATTTAATTAAAATTGAATGAAAAATCCCGGTAAATATTTTGTTGTATATTTTTAGTGCCTTTGTTATCTATTTACCTTGAGCGGTGGAATATTTAATTAAAATTGAATGAAAAATCCCGGTAAATATTTTGTTGTATATTTTTAGTGCCTTTGTTATCTATTTACCTTGAGCGGTGGAATATTTAATTAAAATTGAATGAAAAATCCCGGTAAATATTTTGTTGTATATTTTTAGTGCCTTTGTTATCTATTTACCTTGAGCGGTGGAATATTTAATTAAAATTGAATGAAAAATCCCGGTAAATATTTTGTTGTATATTTTAAAGATAAATAAGTTTCACTAAAAGTTTTAAGTGACAGTGTCTTCTTTCGGAAACCTTCTAATACGATCCCACCATAGCCAAATGGCTAAAATGGAATCCTTAAAATTTCGTCCTGTCCGTCCGTCTGTCCATATGTTACAGCCATTTTACTCGGAGTCTATAATAACTCCAGTGATATAGGTACAAAAAATCCAGTATATATATATATATATATATATATATATATATACACATATATATATACATATATATATATATATATATATATATATATTAAATGATACTTAAATAAAACTTGTTAATGCAAATAAACTCGCACTCTTTGCGGAGGGTTCTTGTACACACTTCTAGCACAAACATTTAAGTTTTACTTAGTATTTCCATTAAACTAATTCTAAACATTAATGTTATTTTTCCTCATATAAATTATTATATATCTTTCCAGGGCAGCCATTTAAGCCCTGGAAATATATAGTATATCTTTCCAGGGCATAAATTTAAGAAAATTTCCGGGAACCATTAGATTTACAAAAAATTATTATAGTTTTCCTCTAACTTTATGTTAAATTCTGCATTGGGTGTGAACATGTTCTTGTAGACATTTTCAGTAATATTTGTAGAACTATCCCAAATAAAATTTTGATGGAAACAGTTTTGAAAACTTTAATCCTTTTATTAGATTAAAAAAATTAAGTACTTCGTTTGCTTCTATTCAAATTTTTATAAAAATATTTTTCAGTATTAATTTCTAAGATATATGTCGTTTAATATGCTTTAGCGTCCTGAAAATATATTGCCTTCACAAACTTAAAATATCATTAATTTTTCAAAACTGACTTTCAGAATTGACTTTATTACTTGCAAGCTGTGGACTCACTCGCGTAAAATTAAGGTTTTATTGTCGAAATTGTTATTACTATTATTATTATCATTAAGATTACTAAAAACGCTAATAGATGTCGTTGGCAGTACCAGTATCGTAATATTCACCATCGTATATCGTAATATCAAGTATCGTAATCAATTTTTTCTGTCTGTAATGTCCAGATAAAAAGTAATCCCATATGTTAATCGAGAATATAAACTATTACCGCACCAAATTTCATAAAAATCCGTTCAGTAGATTTCGCGTGATCGGTCTGTATGTTACCTTGTACGTCAGTACAAGGTAACATACAGACCGATAGACAGACAAACATTCTGAAAACAGATTTTCTGGCTTCTATTATCATTTTATACGCTAAATCAATAACTGTACAATATTTTCCATGTATAGAATTCACTCTATTACAATTTATATATAACTTATTTAATATTACATGATTTACGTTCTAGACAGACGAATGGACAAAAAAATTAATATGGTTTCTTTCGTGTACAGAATCCTAAAAATAAAATAAAAATGGTGTATGATAAAAGAAAAATCTTCATAATCTCAATCAACATACCGGATTAAAGTTACCGTGTCTATTTAGACACGAGCATTGCTTTATATAAAAGATCGAGGCTTTGTTGTTACCACTTCATCGGCATTCTATAAATATCGCCTCGAAACCCTTGTCGCTTTGTTGACACGTGTAATGCTCTTCCTCTTCGCTCCGTTTACACGTAATGAATATGTTTAACATATATTAATGACATTTCACGAATCAATTTATTCCATCCGACAGTTCAAATAAGACATAAAAGATACATCAAATTGCTTGAACGATATTTCTAACGTTTATGACGTATTTAACGTTGAAACAAACATTCACTTAATAAATTATGCCAAAAGTAACTACTCCGTCTAGAGTGGATAGATATATTACACACGTCCAAATGTGTCAACACAACTCTCTGAAATACTCGTCATTTCATAGAAAGGTAAATAGAAACGAACAAACGGGTTACCAAATGACCTGTTAAATATGTTAATAGCATCGGTTCTTTACCCCGCATGTGTCGGCCCCTCGTACTATGACGCGACGTTTCGTACAGATGACATGGTACTAAATGTGATCTATGGAAAATTGTGTCATTGAACTCGAGTTGGGATAGTTCTAACGTGATATATAGATGCATCTGGAAAGATTACTGGCTTTGTTTATTTCTAAATTCTCTTCTTTTTACCCTGAAAGGACGAACGTTTTGTTCTACATAAATAATCAATAATTAAGATATAAATGGTTATTAACCGTTAAGTATTACAGGAAAGGAGTCGACGATACGTATTTTATTCGCATTCATTAATTTTTCATGACCTCATTTAACCTTTAAACACATGTTATAACTTAAATACAAGGGGTTAATTTTAAAATAAACAAGACTATGATAAAATTCATGTAAAAATGATAGGTAACAGGTCCGTGTCTCGATACGTGTAGATATGGTATCAAGTCAGATCCGGACTAGAGCCAGACTCGGACCCTCGTTACTAATGTCAAATTAATTTTATTTGCTGAAACGACTGGAGATATTGAATATATTTGGCGTTAATTTTATAGAAATTCATTATTCACAATTAAATGAAACTACTCACGTAGTATTATTTCTACTTTCTTTAATTCAATTTTTTTAATTTACAAAGAAATTAAAGAAAGTAGAAATAATACTACATCACGTAGTTTCATTTAATTGTGGACGACTGGACATATTTTAATAAAACTTTGCAATTTATTCTGTAGAGATTTAGGCAAATATATTATTTAAGCGCAATCAAAATCTACACGATGTACCTCGTTGAGGAAAAAAATTACTGCCTAATTATTGCATTTAACAATAACATGTCACATTTATGGCCGACCGTCATAATCATAGTTTTATAATTCTCCACTAGATGGCAGTATTTATTAAAATAAATACTGTCATCTAGTGGAGAATTAGAATTGTACGGTAAAATGCACATGTAACTCGTGAAGTTTACATCATTCCACGTACATTCAAAGTAAGTCTATATTTAAACCCAAGTCTAGGTATTTAAAATGAGTCTAGAAAGAAGAAAAGAAATAATCAAAGGAAAAATACTGTAAGTAATGTCTTATTTAGTATTTTAAATAGATTTGTTCATCACTTATTTTTTAGAAGTAAGAGATGAAGAAATTCATTTGAAACCTACGCAGACAAATGCCCTTTAGATATGTTTATATGATAGTTGATCTGGTCTGTTCTGTATATATTAGTCTTTGTCAGATAACTACTTCCGATAGATTTATTCGTTTAAATATTATTTACTGTCTTTATATAATCTTGACTCTTCTGATCCTTATATTATCCTTTATCATAAACTGCGACCATTATGTTAATTTTTTAAACAAGTATTAATTATTTCAAAACTAAAAAAAAATTGTAACTTTTCTCTAACCATTTTACCAAAAAAATGTTTTTTTTTTCATTTATTAAAAATTCTTACTTATTTTAATTGTCAAGTGTATTTTTCATAAATAAACGAAGTTTAAAAGCACATATTCACGTAAATGTTTTCACTTCTAAAGAATTTACGTAACTATTAAATACAGAAATATACTAAGCCACGACGCATCTAACTGAAACAAAAAGCTACGTATAGTAATATTACAATAAATAAATCATATCCATGCGTCACGTATACGTAATTGTAAACACCGCCTAACATGACGTAGATGTAGCGATTACTTCCGGTACGCAAATTAACATTTAACCGTAACACCTAGCTGGAAGTCATTTATAATATTGCAGGGCGACATATCCACTAAACTAGATCTCCGTGTGGCGAATTCATTAAACTAAATCGCGCGGCAAGCTGCGGCGGCGCCAACCGATCGCTTAGTTAAAGGGCGCCGCAGACGAGGCGAGGTCAAAGCGAAGTCGAATTATATTATCGAAGCTTTGGGTCGGACTGGGGCTATACTATTTTCCCCGAAATAATGAAGTCTACTATAGGGCAATACAGCTGCGAAACATGGATTTAGTGGAGTGTTAAACTCAGCTATTACGCCCACGCTGCTTCTATTTGAAATAAACTTTTAGCTTTGGACTAAAAGTTTATCTTTACGGCATTTCGTGATGTCTTCGTTTCGTTACTCAGCTTATAATATTGTTTCAGAATATAATTATAAAAGTTAAATTAATATATAATACAATAAAATAACGTGGGAGAAAAGAATGATTTAAAACAATTATATGATTATTAAGATGATTTAGAAAAGATATAAATTAAAAAGTTAGCAAACAACTCGTTAAATAGGCAATGATATTTAAAAGCAAAGTGTCTAATAGAGAAATGAGTGAAAAATACTTTAAAATATTTTTATCAGTTTCAGCATATAATAAAGGTAGCAAATGTCAGGAGCTTTTCCCTGATACTTATATAATAAAGTACAGGGGTATCTCTAATGTAATTATTCAAAATCCGTTAACGCTTAATTGACTAGTACTGAGAGGATAACTATTGTACTGAGAACAATACGTAATTATTGTTACCCCTGTACATAATAAAGTACAGGGGTAACAATCATTACGTATTGTTCTCAGTACAATAGTTATCCTCTCAGTACTAGTTAATTAAGCGTTAACGGATTTCAAATAATTACAAAAAATATCATAACTATTGAAAAGCAACCCAGATTTTAAGAACTTAAACGATAAGAAAAAAATGGGTATTAAAATTGTTTCAAATAATTGTGTTTTTTTTAAATTTATGTCTAGAATTCAGCGAACTTTGACAATATCGAGACCTCAAGATGTTAGTTTCTGGCTAAACATCAAAAAGTAGCATCTCACCATCAGTAACAGTTAGTCACAAAGTGAGCATTAGTGAAAGTATGTATTTTTCCAGTTTATTTCATAATATAATTTGATTAACGTTATTTTTTTGTGCAGTAAATTATTGTAAAAATTATAGTATTAATCAAAAACAAAGGATCTCCATTCAATAAATAAGTATTCTTGGTTACATATTTAACTAAAATGAAATGTATTTGTGGGTACTGAAAGGGCATCGGTCATCGATCTTAAACAGCCGTGTACCGCAAATTAATTTGGTAGTGATAAAATATTCTGTCGGAATGTCTGTCGGACCACTTAGCCGAAAAGATAAATTGATTTTTTTTACGACGAAGCTCTAAAGTGCCTGATTGTCATAGCCACATATGTTCAAAATCATTTTATGTTTATAAAAATGTCCAATTAGAACGAACACTTGTTTTTATTGCGTCCATAACGCGAGTTGAAAAACTTTGAATTAAAAAATATATGAAGTATTAATTGGAACTTTGATGCTAAAAACATTTTTGATTATATATAATACGAAAAGTTACGTTACTGGAGCAAAGATTAAATCCTCCAAGGCATAAAGCCACAAAATTTTAATGTGAAATAAAAACTGCATGAAACGAGCTGTAAAATAATAATGAGTTTGTGTACTATAATTCTTGATGTCCTTAAGATAGCCTCGCCTTAATGTATTCAAAGAGTCGTGTATGCGAGGCGGTCGCTCGTCGAGCTATTAAAACTGCATTTTCATCGCCGCGAGCGCGTGTAGGGAATTAACCACGTGGAAGGTAGATTTTACTCAAGTTATAACGTCACAACCAGTTAACGGTTTATACTAAAGTTAGAAGATCCGACGTATGATGTGTACACCAATGAAATGAAACTGAATACGATAAAGTAAAGTGAGGATTGGATTAATTAAAATCTTTATACAGCCCATTTCAACATAAAACTTTTGGAAAAGCGATTGGAAAGTTGGGGAAAATAGCCATATAGGAAGTAGATAAGTATTACGATAATTTACAGCATTCAGTTAGAATCATCGGTACCACATGCAAAATGACAGAGTTAAATCAACACTGGGTTAAGAAGTATTGTTACCTGTAAATTTTACCTGAAAATTTACGGCGGATCGACTCAGATCTCGCAAAATATCGCTACATCGATTATTGCTGAAAACATATGAAATATTATAATCTAAATATTATAATCTATAATATCTCTTCGTTGTGAAAATTTGCATAATCGTAAATACAAAAAATTCTTCTCGGTATTTCATGCTTATTTATTACATGTTAGTAACTATTTGTTTACTTAATTAGAAGATCCATGATGATTGGAATCACGCAGATCTCTTAAATTGCGAGTCAAACTTATTTCACTGATTGCGAATTCTTTTTAATTAAAAGATTATTGAGGCTACTTTTATATAACTTTTTCCAAAGAATAGAACCACCACCTCTCACTACAATATTATAATACAA
Source organism: Druceiella hillmani (assembly GCA_039881145.1). Lineage (NCBI taxonomy): Eukaryota > Metazoa > Arthropoda > Insecta > Lepidoptera > Hepialidae > Druceiella > Druceiella hillmani. The sequence goes on from JAYKKI010000008.1 coordinate 31,929,325, forward strand.
AATAAGACAACAAAATATAAATATCTTCAAATAAGAAAGAAACCTTTCCGCGTTCTACGAAATGCAAGGGAAAATTTCCGCATCACTTGCTCAATAAGTCAAAATAATACAGCAATCGAGCGTAAACGTTTTCACGTTTACTGAAGTATAGACGTATTGGAAATTACGTTTTCCCCAAGCGTTTAAGATCATAGGTTCAAGGTTTTATAATATCCAAAGGACGACGTTTTCAAGATCATATAGTATTAAAGTGTGGCCGCGTTCGGAATGCTTGTCTCGTCCACGGGCTTGCGCCGCTTTAGTCAACCTCCCCTCGCGAGTTGGATGAATTCCAAAATTACCATATTTATGAGAAAAGTTTAAGTTCAGCTAGCAACTGGCAATTTCATAAAAGTTTTCTTTGATGAGTGATGTTAATTGGTCTGCGATATTCATGCGTGGAGCTCTACTCGTCACGAAGCGGCGTTATGCTGTAATGATCCCGTGCTGGGCTGAAACTGAATGAATAAAATTAATTATTTTAATGTGTAGGAAATTTGCACATACAATAAGTTGTAAAACGCCAAACAGACGGCAATTATAACGTCAGAGTGAATAAACACGCCACAGTTTCCATCTTGTTTTAGGAAGGGCCCTATATTTTGAAGTATGTATTTAATCGTTAAACCCAACCAAATGGTTCTTAGTTTCTAAAATATGTACGTATAATTTTTTTTAACGTACTCTATAAGTCTGAAATTTCTTAGTTTATTATATTATCCTCCTATACTAATAACGGCTCTATTAATTTGTCCAGTGCAGTGATACAAATCTGTTAGTGTTTCTTTGGATATTAAATAAATATATAATTGAATGAAAAGTAAGTATATGAAGAGACCGACTTCCACTTCATTCTAGACTTACAGCCTTATTTTCAACTTGCAATTTTAAAACTTTCTTAAATAAATTTTAAGAATTTCGTTTCGTGTATTTTTAGATTTTTGATGTCCATGTTTAAAAAGTTAAAGAAATCCTACGTCAATTTGATGTTAAACGTTTCAAAAATAGGTCTCCAAACTGAAAAATATGAAATGGAACCTGAATTCGTCTTAAAAGATCTAATTAATGATACCTGATTCAAAGGCGTGCATGAAAGGAACAAAATATATCATATGTAAAGTGGAATGCTACCACCTTACATGACACACTATTTTGTTTCATATTAACTGAGATTTCTTTGTGAGGCATATACTTGCAAAATTTCGTTCACTTAATTATAAAACAGTAAAAGACTTTGAGGCTGTGACGAAAGGATGGACATGACAAAATTATAAGAGTTCCTTGCTGGCCTCTGTTATAGCGTAGCAGTATAATAGAGGTTAGTGGGGTCCTTATTTCACTACGAAACTTTAAAGTATGGAAAATGTATACTAAAAGATAGAAGAAAACAGTAAACTGAGACGAGAATGTAAAATTTGGTGAAGTGGTTTAAAAAATGAAAAACAACACATATGACAATGGAACTTCTTTCTAAAACAACCCGTAAAAATTTAAAAAAAAAATATTCATACTAAGACAAATATATGTGCAACATTATTAAATTTCAACATAACAACTTCCTCGACTCATAAAATAGAAGACAGAATTAAAGAATAAAGTTATATCAAAAGAGATAGCAATATCGGAAGGAAATAACTATCAAATATACGAACCTGTTAAAAACTTTATACCTTCGTTCGCACTCTTAATTATACTGGTAAAATCGGCATTGTCTGCGAAATCTAACAAATTAAGACACAGAAAACTCTATTAGGCAAAGATCCATACTTAAGCAAGCGACTGCAAAATAAAGCACCTCATTAATCACATTTATAGGAATTACTTGCAGTTATCTAAAATGTAGCCAGACATTTTTTAAGTTTTAAATTAGGACAAGAAATATCACAAAATTAGGAATGCATGGAATTTATACTTGGTAACCATCGAATTATTTCTAGTTTATTTAGTTATTGCACTAATGTAACTAACGGTAAGCGGATCTTTTCATCCAATTTATTTTACGATTTTATTTTTATTTCTAATATCGTGAGCCGAATACTAACCAAATTGTATAAGTCAAATTTCGATATCGTCGCCAATATTAGGTTTAGCGCATGAACTATCAGCAATAGCAGTTGGTTGCTGGTGTATGGATACGATATATGAAATACCCACGAATATTTCGTATATCACGTACACGTGCAAACATCCAACTGAGATCCCTTTCTCGCCCATGCGTGAAAATTTTCGACGAAAACTAAATCAGTCTAAATGACTTACCAAGAGTTATACCCGATTATACTCAAAATAAAAAGTAAGAGAAACATCTATGGATAGTATCCACAAAACTTAAAAAAAATGTTTATGGACATTATCCATAAAAGTTAAAAAAAAATTTTGTCTGTCCATCTATCGATTTACCACAACTTTGGATGCGTCAGCTTTTGGAAATAGTTCATTGTCAAATGTCATCTTATCCACCTCCGAGTCGGTTTCCCAATGCTGGTAGTATTAACGCGAGATCACCACTCGAGGGGCTCTCCTTGCTCAAAGACTGTGGTCCATCCTGACAACATGCCTGTCAATCTCCATTCTGGTTCTCGATCTCCTCCACTACATCCCTAACTCTAGTCATTCACCTGATCCACTCGTTTCTTTTCCGATACACCGGAGTAAAATCGAGCATCGTTCTCTCTATTACTCTGCGCAACATGGAATTTCTCAGAGGAGTTTTATTTCAAAGTCTTTGTTTCCATTCATATTATATCTATTTTTTATCCTTGTGTGGTCTTTGTAAATCTTTCCCCAACAAATTGCTATGAAATATTCTTTACCCGATTGTAATGTGTCATTGGAGATGTTGCATGCTATGTACCTGCACACAAAAGCATGATTTGTATGTATGTACGTAGTCACTTTAACATTGCTGGTTTGGTTCTGGAATATAAGTAAACTAGCGTGACCCGTGCGAAGTCTTCGCATTATTTATTCCATTATGAAGCTCAGATGACAGATCAAACAAATATTTTACTAAAATTGACATATAGAGGCGCAAGTATCAAAAGCATTGAGCTAAAGTGCCACTTTATTTATACCTGAGTGGATTTGAAATTAAACAAAAATTTTACCGACCGTCAATCATATTGACGTTGAGCCGTTAGATGGCAGCATTGCTGTTTTGTGTATATAATTTTAATAATTAATTAATTTGCAAAAACACTAGCAATAATACATTTTTTAGTTGTGGATGCCGGTAGAGCAAGCAATTATCTATAAAATGATATATAATTTATGTGGATTAGTTGTGAGGTTTTTTCTAAAAAGGGAGTGTAACATCTTAACCTTAGCGTATTAATATATATGATGATGATGATGATGATGATTACTTGCCCAATTGTGACGACGACTACCGAGAAACAAAAGATAATTAAACAACAATTTCAGAGGTGTATGGATTACTATGAATAATAGAAAAATGACAATATAACGTTTAAAGAGAAAATAATCTTAATACTTGCTTAATGAACAAAAAGATTTTTAAAAAATTTCGATTATTTGTACTCGAACGAAGGTTTTGTTACTACTATTCATATTGTCAATTTATTCCTGGCAATGATTGCGGCTTGTTTGTTTTATTGAATTTCTTTTCGGTTTGAGTCTCAGAAAAGCCTTTCACATTTATAAAATTGGATGAGACATTTTTCTTAGAAAAATAATTTTTACGCTCGATGTTTATCCAACTTTTCCGAGAAAAGAATCATAAATAGATCCATAGACGAAATTTGTATTTTTATTTGACTTTGACAATGAAACCTACGCAATGATCACTGGTGTGTGTAACTGATATAAAGTTATACAAAGTAAAGAAAAAATAATGGTTTTGCTGTTGACACCAGATATGCATCTATTTTTTTTCTAAATGTAGCCTGGAGTTCTTTTCCTAGTAAAATGGTTACACTGAAAATGTTTCACCCGTAAATTTAAATTTTGATTCTAATTCAAATCATGAGCCAGTACTGTCTTTTTTTGACACAAAAACAAGATGTTTTTTGATGTTGATCGCTTTGTAGTTTGTCGTTTTATTTTCGATACTTCGTGGAAAATATTCGGTATTTAACGAATTTTAAACGGAATTTTGGTGTCATTCTCTGCGTTCTATTCGTAGACTGAATATTAACTGTATTTGCAACCGGGAAATACAGTATTAACTGTGTTTATTATAATTAAATTAAAATATCGCAGTTTTTTTTTGGTGCGATGGTTTTTATGGGAAAAAGGAATACATTGTGAGTTGCAATGAATTACAGAAATGTTTTGATGGCACGACGTGAACTTCAGTAAAGAAGCCTAGGTACTATAAGGAGTACGAATTTGAATCTCAACCTTTCCTGATTAGATTAAAAATCTGTCAAGCACGAGTAGAACTCGCACTATAAGGGCTTCGTACACATTTTGGCATTTATAAACATTTAACTGTATTATTTCTATGAAATTATAAAAAAAAACTTAATATTTTTGAACTTAGATACATTGCCCACTATATCCTTCACAGGTGCATATTATAGGTCCATCATTTTGATGATTAGTGAGTAAGACTCTGGTATAAATATAAAAAATATTGAAAATATATAAAAAATAAAAAAAAAAATTGCCTACTTGCATCATTCACAGGCGCATATTTAAAAATATGTAATTCCATAGAATTGGAAATAATTGACTTTTAGATTTTACCCTTCACCTTATGCTATAATATCTCTCATTATATTGACCTTCAAGATTATGGATCAACTGGAAGAAGCCTATGGGATTGATGATCAATGAATTAAGACTATGATAAAAATAAAGAAAAAAAACCCTTTAAAGGAATTTCTGTTGCGTGAACCAACGTTCTGGCTTTCGTACAATATGTAATGTAACTTTCGTACAATAAGTCATACAATATATAACGCTTTCTTACAATAAGTCATACAATATGTAATATAACTAATATAGGAATTTTACATATGAAAATTTCAACAAGTCGCCTATTCTAGTAGGAAAAATGAACTGATTCAATCAAAACCGCCTAATTGTATTATTTTGCTTTCATGTCCCAAAGTGGTGTAAATATATGCGTTTTTTGAAGAGGTTTCACAGACTTAATTTTTATACATTATTAAATAACATTTTGAAGACTTATATGTAAATTTAAAAATTATCAAATCCTTCCATCATTTTATTTTTAGGGTTCCGTACTTCAAAAGGAAAAAAAGAATCCTTATAGGATCACTTCGTTGTCCGCCCGTCTGTCTATCAAGACCTTTTTCTCAGGAATGCGTAGAGGTATCAAGTTGAAATTGAAATCAAATACTTAGTACTAAGGTCCCTCGGAGATGTAAAATCAAGCTTCTAAATTAACGCAGTCGAGAAGAACCCTAAAAATTAGTCATTTATCTCGTCTGTTTTGACACTCGCAAATAAATCAAAATGTGTTTCCTGTTGACCTAGAATCATGAAATTTGGCAAGAAGCAAGGTCTCACACAAGTAAAGAAAAAAATCGTTAATTTATAGCTATATCACATAATTTTTTGAAATATACTCCTGTCAAAGAAATAGTAGGCAATATATTTTCGTTCTAAAAATTAAAATTATATAATTAGTTTAAGAGGAATATTTTGCACTATAGAATGTTTATAAAAATATGTACGGAACCTTCGTAGTGTGAATTCCACTTGTACTTAACAGGTTTTATAATGTGACTAGCGGATTTTACACGTATTTATTGACTATATATATATATAGCCTATACAGACCCGAATAAATTTAACAAAATTAAAACTATTTAAACTATATTTAAAAAAGAAAGTTCACACCTTTTACGTGCATACTCTCTGCTTTTGAATAATAAACAATTGAAAAAACAAACATACACGTTGTGAAATAATTATTATTTTGAGGTTGGTTAAATACTATGTCGTCTATTAAAACGCACGTATCGAACGTGTCGAAAATGCAAAAAGCAGTCGAGCACTGAGGGTGCTGTACTTAATTTTCATAAACAAAGAAAGTTTTAGTTTACAGGAAAATGTTTATTAAAATAACACAATAATAAGATCTATCGCCATTTTTACATATGAAGAAGAAGTTCGGTACCTTAAAAGTAAAAACGAAACCCTTTTAAGATCATTTACGGGTCTATCTGCCTGTTTGTCATAACCGTTTTTCTCAAAAGTTTCTGTACGTAAAAACTTGTAATTTGACGTAGTAAAATTTGAAATTTGACAAATTGTACTATATCTGCCTGTTTGTCTTCTGTACGTGAAAAGGTCTAATGTGACGTAATAAAATTTTAAATATGTCAAATTGTGTACTCAGTTTTTTTTTCAGCTCCATACTTCGCGTGGAGTATCGTTTGAAAGGACTGGTTATAAGAGTGTCAAAAACCTTGAGAGATAAACTTAAAAATGTGCAAAAGAAATATGTATTATTTTGGAAATTACTCAAAGTAATATAAAAATCGAAGCTTTCAAAGGTAAAGATTGTACTAAAATTAACGTTGATTCTAGACGTCACATTTTTTTTAAATATGCACCATTGTTGAATATATTTGGCGTTAATTTTGTAGAAATTCATTATTCACAATTACATGAAACTACGTGATGTAGTATTATTTCTACTTCTTCTTTAAGTTCTTTACCACGACCTAGGTTTCGTTGTATTACAACAGCTTCAGGTGGGATGTTGTAATACAACGAAACATAGGTCGTGGTAAAGAACTTAAAGAAAGTAGAAATAATACTACATCATGTAGTTTCATTTAATTGTGAATATGCACTATGTTTTTACGCCTACGAAAAATATTATAGGCAATTTATTTACTGTGAAAAATAATATTTGTAAATAGTTTAAATATGTACGGAATTCTAATAGGGCGAGTTCTACTCGTTGTTCAGGTTTATTTAATACACATGTAAACAAATAAATCTGTTATAAGGACCCTAAATATGAAATATCTCATTTCTCGGGAATATCTATTAGAGAGGTATAGTCATAGTAAAAAATGAAGCTCCCGTAAAGATGTAGGTTAAGTTTATAGCAGATCAATTTGACCATGATTCTTTTTCAATCGTATAATTGCAATGATAAAAACCTGTCAAGCACGAGTGGAACTTGCACTACGAGAGTTCCGTACACACTTAGGCATTTATAACACTTAATGGTACATAACATTCCTATTAAATTATTTACAAAATTTAAATTTTTTAGAACGAAAATATATTGCTTACTATATCTTTCGCAGGCACAAATTTAAAAAAATATGTTTTTATGTGATGATTATGTGATTTTAATGAGTACAAATTAACGATTTTTTTTCTTGACTTGTGCTGTGAGACCTGGCTTCTTGCCAAATTTCATGATTCTAAGTCAACGGGAAGTACCCTAAAGGTTTTGATTTATTTGCGAGTGTCAAAATTTGTGGCGTAAATGGTCGTATTTTTAGGATTCGTCTTTATTGCGTTGAATTAGAAGCTTGATTTTACAGCACCAAGAGACCGTTGACCCAAATATTTCAACTTAATACCTCCACGCGTTCCTAAGGAAAATCGTCTTTACAAACCTACAAGCGGAAAACGAAGTGATCCTATAAAGTTTTCCTTTTAAAATACGGAATCCTAAAAATTTAGAAAGTAGCATACAAAACGTATCAGAAAAAATGTTAAACTTCGAGTTCAATGTATGAGCAGGTAATTAAAAAAAAATTAAATGTGGTTTTTCTGTTCTTATTTTGTATATAAATAATATAAAAATAATAATATAATATAAAAAAATTTAGAAAATTAGATTCCTTCCTGGAAATTTGTATCACATACGGACGGCAAGAGGAATATACTGAAATTATAAGGTTTCTCTTTTTCTCATTTGGTTATGGGACCCTAAAAATCAACGTTAACTTTAAACTCAAAAATTATCTTTATCTTAATTTCCAAATTTTACTAAAATAAAATTAAAAGATTCAATTGTTACTACCGGGTAGCAAGCGGAAAAATAGGAAGGAAAAACGATACTTAAACATTTCTGCTTTCAAAAGAAGTTTGAAAAGTATCGAGCTTTTGGTATTTAAAGTCCTGAAAATTATAATATATATATATTTATATATATATATATATATATATACACACACACATATTTTATATATTGTACATTCGTGTATTTGATGATTTAATAAAGAGCCCCAACGTAATACGGTAAAAGACCACGCAAGTGGAAAACGAGTGTTTATAGTACTATTTGGTTCAATCTAAAGCCACCTTAACATAAACATCATAAAATACCAATTTGATGACCTTCATTGAAAACTACGCAATTTATTTCCACTTTTACTTCCTACATGCCGTCTATTCGTCAGCAACGGTGTCAACTGTGTAACGAATGTGATTAGTTTTTTTCGTTACTCACTACGCACAAACGATTTTCCTGAATAAGCAACAGTTTCGTAGATTTAGTATAGCTTACACATTATTGGCTTGAATAATTCCACGTGTTAACAATTCGATTTGGACTACAGAAATGACATTTAAACGCCCTGTAAGCTCGAGTGACTCGACAATTTACGTCAATTAACGGACTAGTTTTCACGGTGTGTTTTGTTTCAACAATGACTTTGTTTTAATGAAAAGGTAATTTTTTTTATCAAGTCCGTTAATAGAACATTAATTAATATAAAAGATTTTCCTTGCGCGAGTCTCTTTATAATGTTTCAAAATTGTACATAAACTGTTAGGAAAATTTAAAAGTTGCTCGTGTATCTAGTATACACGAGCAACTTTGAAATTTTTCGCATACAAGTTTTTTATTTACGTTTTTAATATGTCAAAAAATTGTAAATGATCTGAAATTAAAGCACGCATTTATAGAAAATGTCTGGCGGGGAAGAACTTTGTAAGGTGCATCGGTAATATTACATAAAAACCGCTAAAATACGAGTCGAGATCTAGTACCAAAATATAGAAATGGCTATGAATTTGAAAATTAAACATCGCGGCAACATATTTAAAATATATTTTGTATAAACATATATATATATATATATATATATATATATATATATATATATATATATATATATATATATATAAATATATATATAAATTATGTTTCTATTACTCATAATTTACACATTTTTATGGTTAAACATTATTTTAATATTTGTTAAGTACAAGATATTTACAATATCATTTTTCAATGAAATGTTTTTTTTTATACATTTGTACTCAATTCAAACAACTTTTCAACGATGTCCTAAAAACTAAGATATTTTTTACGGCTCCATTTGGATATTGATGACTCCTTGAAATTAAATTTTATATAATTTTATTTGATATAATTTTCGATTTTAAGCACAGGAATTTATGTATATTCAATTCTTTCATTCAAAAGTGACATGCGAATGGATGGACGGAAAAACGAACAACGCTTCCACAATATTTAGGACACGTTTGTACCCCATGGGTAAGGTACCCCAAAAAATATAGACTGAATTATGCTGTGAATAACATTTTACATACATATTATTTGTAAAAATACCCTACTGCGATTTTTGGAACGAAGTTCTTTTACGCGGCTTACAGTAGAGCGAACTGGCAAGTCGTCACGTAAGGAAAAAGCGTTATGCCCCCTCCAGACGACCTTACCATCTCTTTCTCTCTATCTCTTTCTATACAATAGATGATACGGTGGTATGTGTGTGTGTGTTCGTGCGAGTATTAGTTACGAGTATTATTTTTATTTTCTTACTGTGTATTTTTACTATGTTTTTTTTTATTATATCTTTCATGGTCTATCTACATGTATTCACGTACAGTTTCATTTCTACTTTATTTATATTGATATTTACAACACTGAAAATGCCCAATAAAAATCATCTTGCAATGAGATTTGTCTCTCATGTGAAACACATGTCATATTGATGTGAAATGTCAATGTATTTTTTTCTACTGGCTTTCTATTGTAAGCCATTCGTCTGCCAGATCGTTTCCAATTCGGTATGTCTTTATTTGCATTATAAATTACTTTATCTATTATTGAATACTTAAAATTGATAAATTACAATAAATTTTCGGCAAGTTCATTTATCTCTTACATTATTACTTTATCATTTATTAAATTCTTAAAATTAATAAATTACACTAAATTGTCAGTGCATTCATTTATTTTCATTGTTAATTAAACTTTACAAAAAGTTAATTTTAAGTTTATACTTAATTATTTTTATTTTAATGATTTCAGAAACAAATTAAATTTAAGATTAATTTTAGCATTAAATTTTATTATTCTAGAAATTTTATGTTTTCTCATTTTATTACTTAAAATTTTAAATTTAATTATTTATATTTTTTTAAGGTTACTGATTATAATTTTTGTAATAAATCAAATTTAAAATTACAATAAAATTACATTCATTTTTTTTAGAATTAAATTTAAATATTTCAAAAATTTAAATGAATATAATGAATTGTTAAACTTACTGAAACAATTTAAATAAAGTTTAATTAATTAATGAAAATAAATATTTATTAATTTTAAATATTTAAGAAATGATAAAGCAATAATAAAAATAAATGAATTTACCGAATTTTTTTTGTAATTCATAAATTTTTAATATTTAGTAAATGATATAGGGAATGTTTTATTATGCCGAGATGTTTTTATTCCTGTGTATAATATAAATTTAATACATAATATATAGCGAAAGGAACTTAGTTCCTACCGGGTGTTCCATGACACCTCTCGTTAATTGTTTTTATGGGATTTGTTGATGGGTCAATAATGAGTATAAAAGTCGCTCGTGGTGTATAAAACGGCGCTCTGCGTTGTACGTCAGCCGCCATCTTGATGAACACCTTCTCGCGAATATGTCAAATTATCAACGTGTGGTGGTCCTGGGAAAAAAACAAAAGACATTTAGACGTACAACCAAAAAGAGTGATTTTATTTTTACTTGAATATATTTAATATTAATTGCGATACTTTTTAGGGAAAAGTACAAGTGATCTTTCTGTAGAAAAATAATAATCATTTTCATCTAAATAGTTTTTTACATAATTGATACTTTTAAAATAATTGCAGTAAAAAGTTTTTACTTTCGAAGGAAAACAAAAAATTGCTGTAAAAAAGTTGAAAATGGTTTAAATAAAAATGGATCATCCTTTTTTTCTAAAAAAAGATCTCTTACATTTTTTTCAGAGGAACAGCCCTACTTTCATAGATATAAATTATATTTAGTGCACACGTGAATTATTCGTTCTAAGAATTTGTAAATTGTTAAAAATAACAAAATAAATAAGGCGCTTAAACAACATTAAGTATTGAGAACAGGCCAGCCAACTGTCCAAAATTTGATAAAATCAGTCTGCATGGTTTAGCGTACCATGCATAACTGTTAGACACAAGTGATGGCAGAAAGCATTACTTTTGTCCATTCGCTGTTTCATTCACCCTTTACCAAATATAATTTTATTCATTTTGCGTAAGTAAATATTTACCAAATTATTCTAAAAAACGACTTATTTTTCACTTCTTCTGTCTAATACTCGTTTCGCATTCAAAATACCAAATAAAAGACACAGATATAAATTTAATAAAATATTTAGATTTTCGAAAAAAAATGTATTTAATGAACTCTTCAAATGGACCTTTGTGGAAGACCAAACTTTTATTCTATTTATTTATTTATTTATTTGTAAATTTTATAAAGTTCACCTCAAACCTCGATATTTTATTTATATAATTTATAAGCATATGAAAATAATTCACGATTGGTTAACTTTCAGGTTTCCAACAGAAAATAAATTCCGTAATAAAGAATATTTTACTTTGCTACATACATACACAAAATTTTACTTTGCTACATACAACGATCACTTATAAATAAAAACAAAATCATTCGCAGAACAATCAAGCATTTTCTTTAAGCATTTTCCAGCTTTTATCGCATGAAAATAAAATAGATTGTCCCGCTAGTATAATTGTATAGACAGTACCACGTCTATAATCCACCAAAGCTCCTATCAGTTTGGCCGTCATATAAATCAATATTGATACGAAAACCATTTACACTGTGATCTAGATAGGATAGGACTATCAGCTTTGCTGAAAATAGGGTTGATACTAGGGAAGCGCAGTAACAAGGCGGCCAGACGAATCGCTGACGATAATGTAGAGCGTAACGGCGGCACTAGAAATAGGGACGTACACGTGTCAATATATCGATAGCAGTTTTTAAGCTCTTTTGCAAATAGATAAGTAAAACCTGTACAAGTATGCGTTTATGTACAGGGGCGTAGTGGAAAAGTTTAGTCGGCGAAATAATTATAATTTCATACACATTTGTGTTAATCAGAAAATGAAAGTTACAAAGGAGGAAACATTTGCAATATAAGACTCTATTTTCAACCATGATGATCTAATACAGTGGGACTATATCGGCATAATACAATGCACTGTGGAGACAATTATTCTACTTCATAGTATTGGAAAATTTTCAAGTTTTCTATCTCGGCCAGAAAATAATCTAAGAATTTTATTAAAAGTGTAATAATATATTCTTCTCCACCGATTATATGTAATTTTCTATTACCCAGTTGTTAGGAACAGAACTAAATGATTGGCCTTATTATAGTGGTCAATAAAGTGTCTTTTTTATTTTTAAACTTTTCATCGTCATGAAAATATATATTAAATAAGAAATACCGTTAACACATAACTTCTTTTAACACCATCATTTTTTTTTATGTAATATACCTAAGAATCCTCGTTTCAAATGATTTAGTAGTTTTATGTTAAATGAGTACAAATATGCAGAAAAAAGGATATCAGTTATAAGTTTTAATGTAGAATTTTAACTATCACTATTTTATTTTATCTCCACTATATACATATTGAAATATTAAACTTAAAAATAATTAGATAGATAAGAATTAGTATGTACTCAAATATATATATATATATATATATATATATATATATGTATATATATATATATATATATACATATATATATACCTTTTTTTATAATTACATACAATTTATGTTAAATACCGTAACGATTCACTATTTATTGATTAAACCCCTTGTTTAATCAATAATATGCTATCCAAAGATATCAATTTTTCAAAATATGTGTGACGAAGAGAATCAATAAGAAAAAAAAATCAACCTAACCAAACTGCTAAAAAAGTTACAATTGAAATAATCGGAACTTAGAAACTTTGTTAATAAACAAGAAGATAAACTAAAATCCGTCTGCGGAAAAAAACTAATTGAAAAACACTAAATACATACATACATAGCCTATGAAATCCATAACGTTATATACCCTAGGACATTCTCTGAATCAAGACAAATCTAAGAACACCTCATTTGTTGAAATCACTTTGGTAGTTTAGTCTGTACGAGGGAACCAACTAACTCACACACAAACAAACATACACAGTCTGTGAAATTCATAATCTTTTATCTGCCGTAGTCGTGTAAAAAAGAAATTGTTAACTACTAAAAATACAAACACTAAATATATTTAAATTCTTCCAAAATGCCAGAACCTAGTTAACATTAGTGGAAAAAAAGTAATGAAGGGTCATAAAGTTTAATTTCTGTTTGGAGTTGAATTTCAATTGAAACACATTTTGCCGCGGTATTTCATTTTCAAATGAATTGGCCTTTCTATACTTTGTTACTGGATCTTTGGATTTCATCACATTTACTATTTTGGGCAAAATGAAAATTGTTTCAATTTTTTTTACTAATTCTGCCATGAAAATAAAACAATATAGCGATATCAACGAGGTTTACAGTTCAAGCACCATAAATAAAAACATCATACGTTCACAATCAACCTTCGATCTCAGAAGCTCTAACTTATATCCGTTCCAATTTATTTTAGTAATAAATTAACTATTATTTGTGTTCAATGGAGCTAAATTATTTCTGTTCATGAACAGTATAAATTTGTTTTTGGGAGTAATTAATTGTAATGATTGTGAGCTCCTTAAGGAAAATGTCAATTCTATCTCGCAATGGAATCTGGGCAAGAAGCTTCGCTTCAAAATATGCAAGTACGCACTGATGCCCTGTTCATTTGCTCAAGTCCCGATGACTTATGAATATGTGGCAATGGGTTCTAATCGCGCTTAAAATCTTGTGCCATTATGGATAATTGTCTCTCATTTCATAATCCTATTTCGTTCGTAATCAATTTTATTTAGTTAGACCATTTGGTCTACCTAAATAAAAGTGATAAATTTAATGAGTTATTTAACTGAGTTGTTTTAGTTATTTGGTCTTCCTATGATGGAACTTAAAGCATTAAATAAGATAAAACGTAGAAAAGATTCATTTGATTTATCTACTTTAATATTGGCGGATACTATTCTTAGATACTGCGCTCTGTGGAGTTCAGAAGAGATTTGCATCTGGCCTCTAAGCATCCGATATGTTAGTTGGTTATGCATTTTGAAATCACGTTAGAATTGACGCCGTTTCTTGAATGAAACTGTTATGCACGATGATTATTACGTATATCCCTTCTATTTTATAAAATTTATGCACATTTTAACATGTGTTTGCGATCCCCAACAGTTCGTGAGCTGAATTTGCTTAACTCAGTGCTACTGCCGCACCGAGTTAAGCAAATTGACTTGCAAAATTGATAGATTCGCGTTTTTAAAATCAAGGTCGTGGAGTATTTGAATGTTTCACGAAGCCACACTGTGGAAAAAGTAAAAAACACCTGGCCATGAATACAAATACCAAGAACTGAATCGGAGGAAACAATTTATACGGTGTGAGCGTGAGAGCGAAATCGGTATATTTTGATATGTCGATAATTTGCTACGCATAGAGGGCGATATGTGCACGTGACAGAGTTTCGAAGTTAGTTTTTTATGAAGATGCGAAAACATAATAAGGTACTTGATACAAATAAGGCCTATGTTCTAATAAGGCCTATACACCCAAAAAGATGTTAATTAACTATATTTTTGTTTGTTTGCATTAATATTTATTGAAATATAAGCATAAAATTAAATAGGCCTTATTTGTATCCAGTACCTTAATTTCGAAGTTGGGTTTATTCTTAATTTTTGGATGTATAGGCCTCATTTGAACTTAGGCCACATTTGTATCAAGTACCTTATTTGAATGGCTTTATTATTTTGGGTAGAATTTAAATTTTATTGCTTTGGCCGTTGTTTCTCTTCATCGTATGTTTTTATCTTTTATCTTATATTCTTGCTTTTTTACGCTATTTTATTCAACGCTACAAACTGTAAATTGATAAAGGATTTTATCGAAAAAATAAACAATTTTATTAGTTCGATTTGGAAATTTCTATATTTATATTGTATATATATATATATATATATATATATATATATATATATATATATATATATATATCATTCCACACGAAACACGTAAGCCGCCTCAAAGGAAGTTCAACTTGCTCCGAATTTGAAGGCTTTAGAAAGCTTTAATCTAACATTAAATAAACCATTTTCATTTGGATATCCAACAATAGAGAGGCAAATGTTTACTGCTGGAAAATAAGACGTGACGTGCCGCTGCGAAGTGAGATTTTCACCTTGACCTTTAAACATCCAATCGTCTGCGTCTTATATTTTCTACTATTAATCTATTGCAATTTTTCATAGCTTTATTTTTGGCAAATCATAAGGTGACATAATTTCTCTTACGCGTTTCTTTCCATTGAACAAATACGCCTACACTTTTGATATAACAATTTGATATTAAATCCGCCCTCCTAATTTAATTTTAGATTGTAGTCACTATAAAAATGGTATTAAGTTGCTTTCGGATGAAAAGGAATGCAGCAACATGATCATTTGTACGCCTCATGCTTTTCATCATTATGTATTTAATATATAGTATACTGTTTTACAAAACCTAATGAAATAGGTTTAATAAAAATCAATAAGTTAAACTTGAATGATATTTCGGAAGTAAAGGATTTTACTAGGGTTTAAAAATAAAACGTATGATGTACATACTAACCACTTTTGCGATATAGACGAGTTTCTCATATCACTTTTTAAGGATTTAGCATTTACATTAAAATATAATATTTACGTTTATAATGAACATTATATATATATATATATATATATATATATATATATATTTTTTTTTTTACTGCTTTTTGTTTGTATTGCAATTACTCCTGCATTTTATACTTGATAAAAATATCTACATTAATTCATTAATTAAATTTATTCTCTGAAACATAAGCACGCGACAGGTAATAGGGGTAGGTTCTTATTATGCAGTTTCTTAGTAGGTTTAATAGGTTTGGATCTCGTCCAGTCCAGGAAAAAGCGACAAAATTTCTATGTTATAAAAAAACAAATGTAATGTTGAAAGTATCAATCTATTTGATTAGTAAACTGAAGTTACTACGATATGTATAGGTTTAAAGATACATTTGGGGTCAAATTATGTGTATCCTGACAGTAGCGAAGAGACAGACCTCCGTCAGTGCCACTTCCAACTAAACTAGGATCGTCGAGAAGTGACAGGGCGCGGTGCCATAAATATGAATGAGAAGGTATGTCTTCAGTTAATGTTGTTCACCCGTTTTTTTTTTATTGTAACTTATTTTTTAAGAAGCTACTTATCCGATTGTATATAAATATTTACTGACGTATTGTTCTATGTCTCCTGAGTAAGATATATAGCCTACTTATAAACGACCAAAAGGGATCATCAAAAAGAAGCAAAGTAGTTATGGTAGCAGTCGAGTAAATCGAAGAGAAATTGTCCTCCAGATGCTTTTCATCGTGTAATTTCTTTAAAAGAATGTATGAGAAAATGTTTAGGAATATAAACGTTTACAAAAAATGGTTCGCTGACATACATCAGTTACGAGCTATATAAATAAGCGTCATTTTCTTAAAGTTTAGAGCAAAAAATTGTTATTAAATTTACGTCATTTTCTTAAAGTTTAGAGCAAAAAATAAGTTTTCTTAAAGTTTAGAGCAAAAAATTGTTATTAAATTTACGTCATTTTCTTAAAGTTTAGAGCAAAAAATAAGCGTCATTTTCTTAAAGTTTAGAGCAAAAAATTGTTATTAAATTTACAAACACTTATTTCTTTCATGAAATTAAATTCTTTATTCTTTTCCTATATGCTAGCAGTGAAACATCGTTGACAGTAAGTAATTAGAAAATTTTAAAGCTAAAACTTTTTGGTATATTTTCTTTATTTTTAGTTAATTCTTTTTGAAATTTTATATATATTTAGTGTATTTTAACAAATAAATATCTAGGCTATATTCTAAAACATTTTCTGGTATAGCCTGATAGAGTTTCACCATTTCATCGAGACCAAATTCAATTCAACAACCAATATTGTCAAATATCGGTATTAGTTCAACTATAACAATCTAGTTATAATTGAACCGACGTTATGAATAATCGTTTTTCCGAAAATAACTTATTATAATTGATACCAATAATAATTTACAACTTTAAAATACGTAAGTAAAATTGTCGCTTATAAAATAAAATTCTGGTGGTTACCCCACTGCTCGCTTTTTTATCAGTTGGAAATGCTATCCATCAGTAACTGTTCTTTTCAATTTAACCGTTAGAAGCCGCTATGAACCCGGAAAATGCAATTGCTTTTCTTCCAGCTCCAGTTAATTTAATAAGCAGATGTGAGGGTGAACGGTGAAGAAAGTGGAACGGAAATACTTTAGACGTCGAGTTACTTTCAATGAGATATAAATAGGTCACGAGAAAACGGAAACAATGTTTATCATGAGGTGATACTAAATTATATGGGATGCATCTTGCTTTGTAGCGTAAATAAATTTTAATTAAGATATATTTCTTGTTGTGCATTTAATCAATTTCTTTGTGCATATACTTGACTTATTTGTGCATATATTCAACCCGTTTGATCTTATTATTTGTCTTCTTTGTGCATATATTCAAGTTATTTGTTCATATGTTCAACTTCTTTATGCATAAAATTTGTCTTCTTTGTGCATATATTCAAGTTATTTGTTCATATGTTCAACTTCTTTATGCATAAAATTTGTCTTCTTTGTGCATATATTCTAATTATTTGTTCATATGTTCAACTTCTTTATGCATACATATTCAACTTATTTGTACATATGTTCAACTTTGTGCATATATTCAGTTTTTGGAAATATTAGAAAAACCCATAGACTTGAAAATTTGTATTGAATTTGTGTAGGATTAAAATTAGAATTTAATATTTCTGACATTTTTTAGAATTATGTTATATTATGTCTGGTATTTTCTTGTAAATTTATTTAGTTTTGTTGTGATGGGTCATATATCCAGTAACTTGCGGATAAATCGGAGAAAGCGCTATAGCGACTGCGGAATATATATATTAATATTTTGATAATTAAGATTTTATTTAAGTAGCAGCTGGTCACTCACGGCTTTTCTTTATGCATTCAATAGGAATTTTAAATATTTTGTTATGTGTATTTTTTCTGTGGATCAGAAATTATGGTTGCATCACAAATAGCGGTGACTGAAATAAGAGTAGCATATGTCTCCGGTTGACCTTTAAATGTAATTAATGTGATACTGAAGGATTTGAATTTCAAGTTTCTTGGAGGATATTTAATCAAAATAAAAGATAGCACAGATTTTAATCTGAACCTTAAGGTTTACCTTAATAAAAGTTCCATTCTAATCGACTTAGTAGTTCTTGCGTGATACTATTCCAAACAGACAAATAAATAAACAAAAGAACAAACAGACAGGTAAAAAAAATTAAATAAATAAGTAACAGCAAATTATAAATACGAAATCATAAAACGGCGTCTGCATAATATTCTAATTAAGTTGTAAAGTAAAATTATAAATACGAAATCATAAACGGCGTCTGCATAATATTCTAGTTAAGTTGTAAAGTAAAATTATAAATACGAAATCATAAACGGCGTCTGCATAATACTCTAATTAAGTTGTAAAGCAAATTATAAATACGAAATCATAAAACGGCGTCTGCATAATATTCTAATTAAGTTGTAAAGTAAAAGTAAGTTGCTGTGAATGCTAGCTGTGCGCGTTGCTTCATTCGTGTAAAGTTTTGGAAAATGTCATAATGAAGTGAAATTAAATATTTATAAGATATATTTATCATTATAAAAGTGAACTTTTTTTCAAGTAAAATGTGCTCTGCATTGAAATTTCAAATTACTTTATCATCTTTTCTAGCAGGTTGATTGCAAGTAAAAAAGGCCATATGTTATCTCATATCCTGCGAAATTCCCCAGTTAAAACTCCACCAGAATTCTTTAAACGATTCTTGCGTGATACACGAACAAATAAACATACAAACAGATGACAAATATTTCAAAAACGATATTTTTCGATTCTATTGCTTTAACTATGACCGTTTGATTATTTTCTCGTACATATCTTCAATGTACAAATATGATAATTCTAAAATTTTATTACATGTATAGTTTGATTAAAAATAGAAAAATGATTTTTTACACGAGTCAACGTTTCATTTCTTAGTTTTACAAAATATGGATACAAAATATGGATATGGATACGAGAGTTATCCGTAAGAAACACTAGACACATAAACTTTTAAAAAGACCATAAAAGATACATAAAATGCGTTATAGCTCCAATTTAAAAGAAACATTGTAGCAAAAGCGAATCTTAACACAGCGCCTCCGACATAAAATATCAATAAATCGCGCAGTCTTGGCCACAGAGAAAGGTAAGACAAACGACACGGCGTAAACCCTTGACAAATTAAATGTCCGCTAGTATTCGTTCGTTTTTATCCACCGCTAATGGTGCTATTTGTCAACGTCATATGCTAATGCCGCTCCACTCTGCGGGGAGCGATGAAGGAGGACATTGCGTCGGTCCACCTCTACTGATTGACCGTTCGTCGTGGGACGATCGTGCCCGCAGACCGAGACATCAATCATAAAGAAGCTGTGCATCTAGTTGTTGGTGGCTATAACCATATGTCCTGTCATCCAATACATTCAACAGTGAAAGACCATGAGGGTGTGGGCGAAAACGGATTATAGAGTAGACCTAAAATACGGTATATTTTTTGGCCAAGGTTTTTTCGATCAAGCTCTACACGCTGTCTTTAACTGCATGTCCATCAGAATAATTAATTTCGCCTAATATTGTTTTATAACGATGTAAGCGATAACGAGAGACCATTAATGAATCGTTCGTTGTTTGATACGATAGTAGAATTTTGAATATCGAAGTAATGTATTCCATTTTTAAAAGACTATAGCAGTTTATCTCATAGTATGTACAATTAGTTAGAAACCATTGACGAATCGTTCGTTGTTTGATACGATAGTAGAATTTTGAATATCGAAGTAATGTATTCCATTTTTAAAAGACTATAGCAGTTTATCTCATAGTATGTACAATTAGTTAGAAACCATTGACGAATCGTTCGTTGTTAGATAATGATAGTAGAATTTTTAATATAGAAGTAATGTATCCCATTTTTAAGAGACTAAAGCAGTTTATCTCATAGTATATACAATTATTTAGAGACCATTGACGAATCGTTCGTTGTTAGATAATGATAGTAGATTTTTTTAATATCGAAGTAATGTATCCCATTTTTAAGAGACTATAGCACTTTATCTCATAGTATGCACAATTATTTAGAGACCATTGACGAATCGTTCGTTGTTAGATAATGATAGTAGAATTTTTAATATAGAAGTAATGTGTCCCATTTTTAAGAGACTAAAGCAGTTTATCTCATAGTATATACAATTATTTAGATACCATTGACGAATCGTTCGTTGTTAGATAATGATAGTAGATTTTTTAATATCGAAGTAATGTATTCCATTTTTAAGACTATAGCAGTTTATTTCATAGTATGTACTATCATTTAGAGACCATTGACGAATCGTTCGTTGTTAGATAATGATAGTAGAATTTTTAATATCGAAGTAATTTATTCCATTTTTAAGACACTATAGCAATTTATATCATAGTATGTACAATTATTTTCGGCATTTCGATTCACGTGTAATGGAATGTCCACAGTCACATTATAAATTACCTGTAATGAATCTACAAGTCCAACTTCAAAGGGTCTTTTATCGCAGGTTTCTGCCCCGCAGTTCATTTCAAGTAATTAAAGCTATATTAAAATTTCTTCGAAGCGATCGTAATTTACCAGGAGGGAAGCGATTTTCTTACGTGATGAAAAATGTTTCAGGTATTTAATACTTCAAAAACAGTAGTAATTATTTTCTTGAACTCCACATTGTAACGCTTTTACTGATAAATATTGCACATTCATAAATGTAATTTCAAATATTATCATTTGGCTATAAAAATATAATGTAGAAATATATTAATATAAAAAATTACACTTTAATTCTAATTTTTCTTAGTGTTAAACACTATGACCGTTAGTATATTTTAATACGTTTCATTATAATTATACACCCTTAATATGATCCACAATCTCTGCGATTGCGGAATGGAATTACAGGAATTAATTTCTTCCCCTAATTAAATATTCCCCTGATCATTGACTGCGAAGAAGTGAGATTTAAAACTAGAAAAGCATTTCACCTGTGGATATTAATAAAAAGGCCAGGAGAGCCACTTGCATATGTTTTATTCAAAGAAAAGAAGCATCGGTTAGTATTTTTTTAGGGTTCGGGTATCCAAACAGTTCGAACGAAGCTTTATTTTTTATACCAAAGCGCCCCTTTAGAAGTCTTTAACCTGCAAAGGGAATAAGCAACAACTTCAATATAATACGTATTTCTTTAACTAAAACCAAATATCGTATTTAAAATTATGTATAATTTCATTTGGGAGAAGTGGATCCCTATAATGGATGTAACAAAGAATATATCTATTGTTCGTGCAGGTTTCATTGGGCATCAAACTAAATATATTTAAAGTGTTTTTCTGTAAAAAAATGTAATTTCTTTTTAAAACGAATTGCAACTTTGTTATGATTTTTTCTGCCCAGACATGAAGAGAAACACAAACAAATTTTGCACCACTTTACGTGAATGAAAAACATACCTGCCATATTTTTTATAATACTCATAGTGTTATTAGTTATATTGTTTTAATATTTATAATAAATAATTCCTCCGTTGAATTATTTACTCGCAAAACTCCATCCATATAAGTTTAAAACTGTAAAGCTGTGGTAGATTAACATCCTGATAGATAGACGAATGGCTAGATGAATGTGCAGGTATATATTTTTTAATACTAAGGATATTATTTTAATATTAATTAGGTTCCTCAGTTGATGCTTTTACTTCCAAAACTCCATCCATATAAGTCTAAAACTGTAAACACTATGGTAGACCGACGTCCGGATGGTTGGACGGACGGACAGGCATGACGAAATTATCGGAGTTTCTGGTTTCATTATGGAACCCTATAAAAGAAAATTCTGAAAACATGTACAAATTTATGAAATCGTTCTTGAATTATCAGATATAATAAATTAGTGGTAATTATTATACTGACTAGTAATTAATTACCGTGAATAGGTACATAGTAATCTTTGAATAAGGAAAAAGAGTAAGCTTTTGGATTATAACACAAAGTAAATTAAGAGACTACTGTAAATCGGTGTCAAAAGTATTAGAAAATTATTTAATTTTCTTGTAATGACCGCGGCTTCGCACGTATGGATAAAAAATGTTCGATGTTCCGATGAAAATTTAATCTTAGCATTGGAAATCGCTAAGCAGTTTTAGAGCAACAGACTGAAGAAAAGGGCATAAAAAACCTGTACCCTACATTAGTTAGATGTATTTAGACATTGCATAATTATCTTTACGCTTTTACGTATATTCACACTCTCATTCCTGATGTGAAAATTTTTTTAATTAGCAAAAAAATTTATTTTAGAATAAATTTATTTTGCAATTTTCGCCTTCGTGACTTATATGGTTGCAAAATTTTATAGAGAATTTTTGAGCACTTTAAGCGTGAAAGCTGCACAAATAAACATGAGGACAAACTCACCTTCATTTTGATAATATTAGTTAGGATTAGACTTAAAAACACGTAGGTTGTGTTGGTTGTGAATTTCCTCTACTTAAGTCCTAAGAAATTTAAAAAAATGTGACCCTCTTTGCTTATTGAAATATACAGAATTTAGTGAAAAATTGTTCGAATATATTAAGACGTGAATTTATCATATTCAAATGGGTAAGAGTGTTTGCAACAGTTAGAAATTATATTCATATTTAATAAATTGTCGAAGACGCTCCAGGCAGCAAACACACGCTGTTCGCCAACGAAAATATATCAGTAAAACATAAGCGCATTAGATATTCATCATTACATATTTATGAAACGAATTTCCTCCATCAATTTGGGAATATGATTTATGTATTATGAGCCGGTAGCTCGCTTTGGAAATACGCCGAATGCGGTACCGACAAATTACAGTGCTAGCACACTTTACCTATGTATATATATATATATATATATATACATATACATATATATCTATAAGTTTGATGTTTGTAGGAGTCTACGTGAGACTCTACGACTGTGTCGAATACATCGAAATTAATTAAAAGTTACACGTGTACATACAATTTTCTTTAACTCTCACTCACATTAATTCAACTGCCTTCCTTTCTGTTTTTATTATATAGTGGTTTTGATTTGGTATGGATATGAATTATAAAGTATGTATGCCAATTTCATTAAACTTTTCAGGAATGTAAGGTGGATGCCTACTGATAACTTTACTATTATCAATTCGCATCAAGCAACAAGTTTGTTATATTTAAGTAGAACTTATGCTACAATGTTTGTAACTCTCCTGTAGATAGTACACACATAGTATATGTAAAAGTTTAAACATTTAATGGTGTATACTATTTCTGCTAAACTAATTGTTAATATGGATATTATTTTTCACGATTTAAATATAATGCCTAATGTATTTATTTTACAGGCATTAAAATTGTCTGTATCTATCTTTTTAATTTAATAAACAATTAAATGCTATTATCCTTATTTTCCAGATTTTTTATATAACTGATTAAAAAATTAGAAAGGGGGAAGACAAATTGCGAAACGCTTTGTGGTCTTGTATCTCGCAAAAAAAAATATAAAAAACATTCGGAAACATTTTTGATTGCATTTCAAAAGTTCTCTTTGATGGATACCATACTCAATGGAGTTCATGAGACATACAAATTTTATTCTCTAGTATCCCAAGAAAATTGTTACACATTATTTCTATGTTTATGTAATTTAAATAGGTTTTTTTTATTAAATTTCATTACAAATGGGCTATTAATCTGTGATATGCAGTGGAACGAAGGGACGGACATGATGGAATTATAACGTTTTTGCCACCTAGTTAGGCAGCTTTAAAACAAAACACCTAGGATATCAACATGGTGAAAAAGATAAGTAACTTAAGAAAATAAATTACTTTCAATTAGCTGATATTAATTCTACATTAATGGGTTTACAAAACCCACAGCGTCTAAGAAAAAAGGAACGGCCAATTGCATGTCGGACCACACGCAGTGTAAGGTTCCGTAGTCAGTAGGACTATATTTATACCTAGATGTTTTAGTCAAGATTTAAAACAAATCCATATAAGACGATTATAAGTAAACGTGGAATAAAGTAATTCAATATGAGAAGCCAAATTTGAAATAAGGTCCAGTTAAAATTTCAAAACCTAAAGTGCTTTTGACTGTAACTATATACTAAATTACTCTTGTTCTTTTTTCTCATTTCATGGGGATGCACATAATTAGCATAACGTATAGTGCACTGTCTTCTTCAGGTTGAAGTGTGAATATGCATTTTAAAATGCACAGTTACTCTTGCAATTGATTTAAATCTTTTGTTAAATTTTCTGGAAACTTTTTCAGATTCAATTAAATGTCATAAATTGTTCGACTATTACTCGTTAACTAATAGAGCCTACCCGATTGTGGTAATTTTACTTTTAATTTCATTATATATACTATTTTTGTGAATACTTTGACATATTCAAAAAAAGCGGTTTAGCTAATAGGGGGCGGAGACACGTAACCCTGATAAAAATGACCATTTTGAAACTTCATATTTAATAAATGGATCCCTGGATCGAAAAAGTATTCATAATCATAATATATCTCTTATATATTTGAAGGACCTGTTTAAGGATGTCCTACACAACGGGATATGCGAATAAAAACAATTCACCCCCAATTTTCACGTAAGGGAGGATGCCCTACAGGTTTTTCATAACTCTATAGGCATTATAAATATGAAAGGCCATGATAAATTTCATCTTCATAGTCTACGTGTAAAACTGCTGTGGCACAAATGGACATCCCTGGTTTGGCTGCGAAACACTAAAAATTGCATTGATGCTATCTTTAGTTGGTTAAGTTTAGTTCATTAGCTCATAGTTGTATTTATTAAACTAATTATACTGTTGTCCAAAAATTATTTGTTTCAATTCTTGACAATAAATAACTATAATGCAAACAATAAAAGCGACTATAGGAAGTCGCTTTTATTGTATTATTACTCACAATTAAATGAAACTACGTGATGTACTATTATTTCTACTTTCTTTAAGTTCTTTACCACGACCTAGGTTTCGTTGTATTACAACATCTTCAGGTGGGCTGCTGGCAAAGATGTATTATTACTTTGGGGAAAATCTCAGTGGGGAATCGTAAGCGGAATGACATTTTCCCCCACAAAATAACGTGTAGGATTATGTTCATTAACCACTTATATATTGTGATAGTTACTCCATGTTCATTAACCACTTATATATTGTGATAGTTACTCCATGTTCATTAACCACTTACATATTATGATAGTTACTCCATGTTCATTAACCACTTATATATTGTGATAGTTACTCCATGTTCATTAACCACTTATATATTGTGATAGTTACTCCATGTTCATTACAACTTATATTTCGTGATACAAAAATTATTCTAAATGGCTTCGGCATTCTAGAATTATCACTAATAACACATTTTGAAATATGTGGCCTTCAAAAATCACTCTTCAAATAGTTTGGAGATTAATCGTTAAACTGTGTAATTATCTAATAGTTTTATTATCATGGAATTATTAGCTTTACATCGTGTAAATGAAAAGCTGGCACTTCAACAAATTATAACTTTTTAGGGTTTTTTAAATGAAAAGGGAAAAAAACGGAATCGTTAGAAGATCACATTATAGAGTGTAAATAAGTATGAGAGTGTAAATAATTATAAGGGCGTAAATAAGTATGAGAGTGTAAATAAGTATAGGGGCGTAAATAAGTGTGGGGACGTAAATAAGTATGAGAGTGTAAATATATACGACGATGTAAATAAATGTGAAGGTGCAAATAAATATGAGGGTGTAAATAAGTATGAGGCCGTGAATAAATGTGTGAGTGTAAATAAGTATGAGGGTGTAAATATGTATGACGGTGTAAATAAGTGTGAGGATGCAAATAAGTATGAGGGTGTAAATAAGTATGAGGGTGTAAATGAGTATGAGGGTGTAAATAAGTATGAGGATGTAAATAAATGTGAGGGTGCAAATAAATATAACGGTATAAATATGTATGATGATGTAAATAAGTGTGAAGGTGCAAATAAATATGAGGGCGTAAATAAGTATGAGGCCGTGAATAAGTGTGTGTGTAAATAAGTATGAGGGTGTAAATGTGAATGACGGTGTAAATAAGTGTGAGGATGCAAATAAGTATGAGGGTGTAAATAAGTATGAGGGTGTAAATAAGTATGAGGGCGTAAATATGTATGACGATGTAAATAAATGTGAGGGTGCAAATAAATATAACGGTGTAAATATGTATGACGATGTAAATAAGTGTGAAGGTGCAAATAAATATGAGGGTGTAAATAAGTATGAGGCCGTGAATAAGTGTGTGTGTAAATAAGTATGACGGTGTAAATGTGAATGACGGTGTAAATAAGTGTGAGGGTGTAAATAAGTATGAGGGCGTAAATAAGTAAGAGGGTGTAAATAAATAATATTAATATTTGTAAATAGTTTAATAGAAATAATAAATACGCTTAGTTTATATACGCCAAAGTGTGTACAGAACTCGTCGTAACGCGATGTCTACTCGTATTTTACAGGTTTATTTAATAATGATGTTTACACATAATTATAGTTAATATATTCCATACACCATATTTCAAGATTCCAAGCAATCACAATAACGAGCAACTTAAAACTCAAACCCTAAGCACTTACACCCAACGACCCCACAATGCATTTAAACCATTTACATTTTTACGACCCGGCACTTAGCGTCGGCACCTACCATGTTTTCAAAGTATAATTCATTCTCCGAACCGACAATTCTTGCGTAATGTAACGTAATTAAACAAATAGCCAGGTCTACGTCACGTCGCGTAGAACGAGTGCGCGCGCACGCACGGCCTACCTATAATTAGGCTCAGCGTTCGGTCCGTGTCACGTCAATTTTCGTTACAATAACCGTTACTCCTCGCAGCGGAGTCATAATAAAAACGTAATTCCATTCATAACGAATAATGCGTCCCCGTAGCTGGGCGCTTTCGTGAGCTTTTACGGGACCGTATCAATGCAATGTGATGGTGAGAGTATCGTACGCAACACGCTGTGAAGTTTTATTATTTTTTCTCGTGTAATATTTTTCCCTATATGTTATGGTTTATTACGATATCAAAGCTTTATTTATTAGACATTAATTTGCTCATGATTCCACGTGCGATAATATAGATTTATGCGTTACTAAGAACCTCTTATGTATTTTTCTTCTTTGTGATACAATTCTTTATACTTACTTGATTTATGCATTTACGAAAGTAAGATACAATATGAAATATATATATATATATATATATATATATATATATATATATATATATATATATATATATATATATATAAATGGAGGTAACGTAAGTTAAGACGATGTTAATAAAACTTTTGCTTATTTCTAACTACTATTAGAAATTGCAAAAAAAATCTATGCATATTGAATTAAATATATTACATCCTACATAGGATCTAGTCGCTAAATTGCAAATAGAACGTTGTGTAATAAAAACGACACTAATTGGCATCTTCCGATCCATTTGCTTTAACAAAAATTAAGAAATTAAGTTTGCAAAAAGTCATAATTTACTTATGCAACTTTACCGTTTAGTCTTTGCGCAATAACAAGAATCACATTAAGATTAATAATGCGATAGAAAAGAGAGATCAAAGGAAACAAAACCTGTCAAGTACGAGTGGAACTCTCACTACGAGGGTTCCGTACAGGCATTTATAAACATTTAATGGCGCGTAGTTTTCCTATTTAACTATTAACAAAATTTTTATTTTTAGAATGAAAATGTATTGTCTACTATATCTTTCACAGACGCATATTTAAAAAAATTATGTGATATAACTACAAATTAACAATCTTTTTCTTTACTTGTGTTATGAGATCTTACTTCTTGCCAAATGTCATGGTTCTAGGTCAACGGGAAGTACACTATAGGTTTTGATTTATTTGCAAGTGTCAAAATACGAGTATGCGACATAAATGGCCGTATTTCTAGGGTTCTTCTTGAATCAGAAGCTTGATTTTTTTATTTGGAGGTATAACTGTAAAAATCAAGTTTCTGAGTATTTAATATTCATTTCAACTTGACCTCCACGTTCCTGAGAAAAAGGGTCTTGATAGACCGACAGAGAAAGTTATCTATAAGGGTTCCTTTTTTCCTTTTGAGGTACGGAACCCTAAAAAGTACAATACAGTGATTAGTTTTAGAAATAAATGAATATTTACTTTGAGAAAATGAATTAACACTGGAAAAGCACTTGGATTTACTATGTACCTATTTCATTTACTTAACTAATTTACATAAAACAAATGACAATATTATTTATAACGGTTGCTTATTTTAATTTTTAGAATTTCAGAAGGAAATTACCGAAGATGTAATAATTATTTTTGCACCACTAGTAACGATTAGATATTCATATTTAGCCATATTAAGACTTTTAGCTATATGGAGCCCCCACAATTGAACAGAATTGAAATATTGTAAATATTCCGCATTTTCTCAAGAGAAAAGTCTATGGTGACCTTATGGCGTATTCAAATTTAAACTTTTAAATAGATATATACAATCTCTGTAAACTATGCATCTAAAGTTTAATTTCGTTTCTCGTAGATCTCTTTTATAATACTCATTATCTTAAAGCATAACTAGGACAAATACGAATTCAGTAGCGTAAATTACATAACGAAGATAGCCACGATCTACAGGGATTGACTATTTCATTAAAATATAAAATACCACCATTTTGTTTTGTGTTAAGCGTAACTATAAGTTAAAAATATATATTTTATCCCAAATCTAAGATTATTTTTACTGCTTCCTGCCTACAGTATAAAGAACAAATAAAACAATATTCACATGGGTGGGCGACAGGGCGACATTCGACAGGGCGTTAACTTCAGGTCAATACCGGAAAGTTTTTACGTTAAATCTTTTCTAAAAGTAGTGATATGGTTATTACTTCTCTCAAAAGGAATTTCGGAGCATGTTTACAGCTATTCTAATCTATCGCCAACTAAAGCGTGACTCCTTCTATGAGCAATTAAATGAAACTATGTGATGTAGTATTTTTTCTGCTTTCTTTAAATTCTTTACCACTACCTAGGTTTCGTTGTATTACAATATCTTCAGGTGGGCTACTAGCAAAGATTAACTTTTCGGAACTTCCAAGAGCATTTATATATTACACATAATAGCGGAAGCCGGGCTTGTGCGGGTTTTCCCACTGCTTACTATTAATATACTTATTTAATCTAATAAGAGTAATAATGAATTTCTACAAAATTAACGCCAAATATATTCAATATTCCTTCTATGAAAGTAAAAATAAATAAATTTATACGTCTTATCACAAAAACGATAAGTTTACCGTTTCCAAAAATTACTCGAGATTATCGAATTATTCAATATGCAGAATACGGCATATTAACAGGGTGGATCGTTTGGTGAAAAAATAAATGGCAGGGTAGATTATCGACGGTGTGGAACGAGTAATAAGCGGTGCGATAGTTCGCCCCCTCTAATTGTTTCGCAACTGATTTGAATTATAAACCTTGGTGGCGGGTTGGAGTAGGCACGTTTCTACACTTTGAGTCATGTGGGGATGGTAGACACTGAGGGCAGGCGTGAATATTCATTAGCATTTAGAAGTTGCGGTGACAACTAGAGCGGTGCTGCCAGTAGGTAACTGAATAACTAGTCATAGATTTGAGACAATATAGTCACTTGTTTTAGCTAACTACGTACAGTGTTTGATATAAAATAGCAAGAAATTCGATAAGGTATAGAAAGAAGAATTAAACAGTAAACGATTATAAAAAACTACCCTCAAAAGTTACTCTTTTGATGTCTCTCGTGTCCAAAATATTTTTTCCACAATTTAAAGTTCGCACATATGACCAGGTTCATTTTGTATAGAAGCACAGTCTCTTAAGACCTGACTTCCATGTTAACTGATTTCAAATATTGAATATATTTGGCTTTAATTTTGTAGAAATACATTATTCACAATTAAATGAAACTACGTGATGTAGTATTATTTCTGCTTTATTTAAATTCTTTGCCACGACCTAGGTTTCGTTGTGTGACAACATATTCAGGTGAGCCATTAGCAAAGATGTTGGTGCGCATGTCAAGCCGCGGGAAAAAGCTAAGAGATGTCGACATAGTATCTTTGCTAATTGCCCACTTGAAGATGTGGTGATACAACAAAACCTAGATCATGGTAAAGAATTTAAAGAAAGTAGGAATTATACTACATCACGTAGTTTCATTTAATTGTGTTAACTGATTTCATTTATTTCACGTGAAACCATCAGAAAATGGAATTTAAGGTTTAAATATAATTTATCCTTAATTCGCCCAGTATAGGGGCAAAAAGGAATTCGAAGGTTCTATTATTCTTCGGATAAGCAAAAAAGTAACACCACACTTGTAAATACAGTATACGTAATACCGTAACTCTCACTTTTTTTAGTCAAACTGCATACGCTGTTTTTCGCTACGTTTGAATAATAATCATTAATTTGTTTAAATAATTTATATTTTCCCTCGACTCGACGGCCTCACTTCATTCAATTACACAAAACGATGAAAAACTAATTAAAAATTATTTCAATTCAACAGATCATGGCATCAATTTAAAACTGGCTGAAGGGCAGTTATTTAGTCATAAACTGAGTTATTACGCAAAGGGTAGTGCAACATCACCAAGATTGAAACGGCAGATGCATCAAATACTTCTATAACGCGTTATTTTTATGACCTATAATGCATTACCAATATATCCCAATGCTATCCGCAAAGTCTCACTTTCAAAGCCAACACGCGCTACGCATCGCTGCAAACAATTGCTAAATCGTAATGATTAAAGTGCTTCGCCGAAATCCGACCGCCCTCACTAGACGCGATTCAATTAAACAAAGCGACGAGCGTCTAATTAAAAATGACTCGAGTGCAGAAATGAATCGCGCGCCCAGTTGTCAAGTGAATGGTCCCGCAGCCGTGCCAAGATTGGAGGGCGCCGCGCGCCGGCCTCGACCTGGATAATGCGCAGAGTGCAGTCGCTTCAGTGACTTCCTTAATCATTAAACCAGTGAGCAGTTTAATGATCTAAGTAAACATTATCGTTTTAAGTGGAAAATGAAAAAAAACTGTGGGACGTCAAACTTATAGTTTGTTTATGGGTTATTTTTTCTATTGTGACAACATAAAAACGTTTAGATAAAGCAACAAAACAAAACGACAAACTCTAGTTCAGCAGAATTATATGCCTTTAGTACGTTGGTGAATATATTTATGCTGCAAAATTCAACGAAAATGTGAAGTACTGCAAAATTAATTTAAATACTGAATTGTTAAATTTGTATAAACATTTTAGAAACAATTATACACATTTATTCCATAGCTTCGTAAGTTTGATGAAGATGGCTAAACCAAGGAGTACGTAATATTATTACTTATAACTTGTGCTTACTTTGCGGATGTATACTTTAAGTTAATGACTTGCTTTGCATTTCGACTGTCTTTTTGTATTACTCATTTTATTACGTAGTTTCATTTAATTGTGAATAATGAATTTCTACAAAATTAACGCCAAATATATTCAATATTAAAGCTTCTGATAGAACAGAAAGAATAGATTATGGAAATTATGATTTTCCTTTTGGGCGTAGAAAAAAATCCTTCCTGATTTTATTAATTGATCATATTGAATAGAGCTACTCATGACGTTTAAGAAGGTGATAATTTAATTATCTAAACGAATCAATTAACAGTTAATGAAAAAAGGGACTAATTTAAGACGTAGTACGAAAACACATATGTTAACAAGCGTGTAACGGTTATCTGCCATGCCATTTTTAGCACTTGCTATCAATCTATACTATTACCAAACAGTCGCAGCAAACTTTTCTTCGATTTCTATATCCTAAAAGACTTGGAAAGACTGAAAGTCTCGTACAAAGAATCTGGAAAATCAGTACAAAAAGTATTAAGCGTTATAAGAATCAAGTGCACAGAAGCTATAAAACTGTATATTTTATATTGTTGTTCCGCCTACAAATCATCAGAACTGAACAAAATGTCGGTAAAATAGGAAGAAATAAATTAATTAAAAAAGAACGAAAAGGACACAGCAGCTACTTTGCCGCACCTTTCAACTTAGAACTTTGTCGCTACTACCCCCTTTTGTTAAAG
This sequence comes from Druceiella hillmani, assembly GCA_039881145.1. Taxonomy (NCBI): domain Eukaryota; kingdom Metazoa; phylum Arthropoda; class Insecta; order Lepidoptera; family Hepialidae; genus Druceiella; species Druceiella hillmani. Next base: position 31,962,184 of record JAYKKI010000008.1, read on the forward strand.
TTTTTCAGATGAAGGACAGTCGACGTTAATTTACTACAAATAATTTCCTTTTTGTAAAACACGTAATGCTAAAAATGTCGGTTTTCGTTTCTTACGACTCAGTTTGTTTCTTCTACAGGAATATATACCAAATAAAATACAACAACAAAAAAAGACCCACTTTTTACACTAGAGCGGACAGAATTGACTTGTATACCAAAAAATGCTCATTTTTGGTTATATTAATATTATTTTTGGCATGTCTGAAACTTACGGGATAATGAAATTATTTGCAAAAATAATTATCTTAAAATGTCTTGTTTTATGCAGTAACTGCTTTATAAATGAATCGAAAACATTTCTTTAAACTTATAACACAAATAACATTTATCCTTAATTGATTTTCAATGAATAACAAAATATTTGGTTCTTTATTATACTCATAACTTGAAATATGATTACTTTTGTTTTGAAATACTCATGTTATTTATCTCATAACTACTCTTTACCTTTGTGTGTTGAAATCATAATTATAAATGTGACCTGGGAATTCAGGGTTCTAATACTTAAAAATATTACGGAGTTTTACTTAACGATCATCTTTGCACTATGGTTTTATTGTTAAATATTATTTTCACACAGCAAGGTTATTAATGTACTCATGATTTAAAATATGTTTTATAGTCGTAATATTGTTGTCCATTGATATTTAAAAGTGGAACTGATTAACAGTGCCTGTTCGTCGCGGTCCTTTGTGTGAAATTTATATAAATTTATAATGATACTATATTCAAAAATTCAAAAGTAGAGTTTTTAATTTTTTGATTGGACTGTATAATATTGCTTTATAATTAGAACTTCCTTTAATCGAGATATGTGAACTGTTTTCCTGCATCGTGGCAGCGTGAATTGTTTTCTTGCATATTAACTTTGAAGTGACCTCCATATAATACCGGGAAAGACATAATTCTATACCAAAATCTACAAAACTTCTAAAAAAAATGATACAACTATTTTGTTCTAAAATTTTCTTCTCAAACATATACACTTTTAAACTTAACTTCGCAGAGCTCTTCAGTGTAAGTTTACATTCTCCACCACACGTGGAATTATCTACGGTATCAATATTATTTTTTCATTAGCTAAATCTTGATAGGAAAACAGCATATCCCATTTCAAACCGCTCTGCCTTCCCAACTCGCGCCATTAAATGCGAGCAGGTCGTTAAAGCAGAAAGTTCACGTCTAAAGAAGCTTACGTGCGACGTGAGACGCACAGCGTTTCCTTTCAAATTGGCGCCGACGGAAGCGGATGTGAACATATGTACCTACCTGTTCGTTTTCACGTTAGCGTGGAAATTCAGGAAATTAGGAAAGCGTCGGCAGAGCACGCAATAACATAAATTTCATATCGGAGTAGTGGCCCGCGGTATGCGGCCGGGGGTCGGGCGATTACGAGCCAGCCTCGTCGTTAATATGCATGGGATTAGGGAAGTAGTTAATGTTCGTTTGGATCGTAATGAAGTAGTGGAACTGCGCTGCGTTCGTTTAATGTGTTTACATTCGATTTTATACTGAAATTGCAATGGGTGTTACGTCAAAATGAAGATGAAATGAGGTCATTGAGGGAGAGACAATTTTGGACCACAAAGTGGAAAACCAGTACGTTACGTAAGTCGTAATGAAATAATTTTCCCTGAGACGTATTTTTACGACAGTATATTATTAAATTTTTATAAATTGTTATAAATTACTGTCTTGACGTTTCTGTCTTGACATCCAGCTTTGCTCCCTAAACCTATCTAATTCTAGATTCGAAACTTTTGCTTCTCATTTAGGAAATGATAACATTTTTCCTATTTTAAATTTTACTAATTATTGTAAAAACCTGGTTGCATAGAAAGCGAACTAAAAAGTTGGAAACAAGCCATATTATACTTTTTATGATGACTATCAGATATTCTTTCGTATATTAGTACAGGTTTCCGACTGCTTATAAGCATTATTGGTTAGTACGAGTTTAGATAGCTATCGAATTTTTACGACTGCGTTGCTTCGCTGCTGCTCAAGGTAATTTAGTTTGATGTTCGTTACATTGGTGCTCAAACTGCGATCAATATAATTGTTCATGGTCTATTATATTGATGTGTGTTGCGTGTACCTAATTGCACAAATTAGCTCTATAAGTACACGCAAGTATAAAGATTCTATATTTTTTCTGTTTGTTTTTTACGCAGTCGCGTTTTTTTTAGTTTACTTCTTAATATTTATTATCTAGTTAATATTATCCATTAAATTTGTATTTTAAAGTATCTGAAATTCTATTTTTGAAAAACTAAACATCTTTATTTACTACAGCAATATATTAGATAGTAGATCACGATGGAGAGCAGCTAAAGCTATGGTTATTTCGGAAAAAAGTTTCGCGTATTTAGCTGAAGAATGAAATTGAAAGTATTCTTTAAAAAATATGTCTAATTCAAGTAGGACTCACGCTACAAGGGTCCTGTATACATTTAAGCATTTATAAACATTTAAAGAAACATAGTATTTCTATTAAACTACGTACAAATATAAATTTTCACAACATAAACATTGCCTAATATACCTTTCACAGACAGGTGGTGCGTATATAAATAATTATGACATCTAAAATCGACGCTATAGTTTTTCTACTACCTTAAAGAAGATTTATAAATACCCTATTTTTTCATAATTTTAGTTTAAGTACTTTAGAAAATAAAGAGGTGGGGGGATATATTTATTTGCATATTTTTCAGTATATCTCTGAAGATATACTAGCTCAAATGACGAATGACCTATTTCAAACGATATCCCCCACTATATAGGGAATTTTAAAAAATTCAAGTTATACATACTGCCTCTAAAGTTTCCATACATTTTTGAGTATTAACTACTGAGATAAATGCGGGTTAAGATATTTTAATACTATGCTGAATTTTAAGTTTCTATGTCAAGGGGTTGGGTTTTTCCTTTTGAGGTACGGAAACCTGAAAAGAACTGGCGCTACCAGGGTTCCCCGTACACACTTATCCATATAAAAATATTTAAAGGTACGTAGTACTTCTACAAAACTATTTACAAATATTAATATTATCTATCCTCACATAAATATATTGCCTAGTATGCTTTCATAGGCGTTAAATGTTATGAATTTTCATGAATTAAGATATATGAAAATATTTGTTTTTATTACTTTATTTGCCACCTCTAAAATTTCTATATAAACATTTCTGAGTATTCCAAAATATTTTAATTAACGTATTTTACCATTATGCGTAAGTTTCTATGTCAAACCGTTTCTGAAAAAGATGGGCACATTTTCAACAATATCCACAGAATTATCTAGCGTTTAATTCTGAAAAAAAAAACAAATTTTGGAATCTCTTCCAATTATGGGGATACCCACACATATACAATATTCGAAAAGGATTGCTTTTCTGCCCCCTCGTAAATTGTTGTATAATATTTTGTATGTTAACTACATCAGATGATTTCGGAGAAAGACGACTATGACAGATGAACCGAAGAACGTATGTCCGTTGGTTTCCATTTTTTTTTCTTGTTGAGGCGCTGAACCCTAGAAAGAAGTAAGTAGAGACTTTATCTAGAATTAAAGCAAGTTGGGAAGTTCCACTATTTTGAATTTTCGTCGAGAGCAAAATCAAACCCCGAAAGCGTATTAAATAAGGAAATGGAGTTCAGTGAATCTTTAGCAAATTAAGCAATTTGTGGAATTCTAAGATATATAAATGCTGAAAATTAAGTTTTGAAACCTTTTAAAACAATTATAAAATGAAGATAAACATATACATCTACCTAAACCGATAAAACTGGCATACATAACCCTATACAAAACGAAATATAAAGGAAATGTAACAAAAACGTCTTTTCAGAAAAAATTCAGAAATATTTACCAATGATAATCGTACAGACCATATGTTAAAATGGCTTCATACTAAACGTATTTCTCTTTTATACTTTTCCGAGCTATCAGTACATGAATATTAACTCTGGCAACTATGAAAAATGTCTGAAGGAAAAATTTACTCTAAACCTCCTACCTAAGCCATAATTGTGGATAATGAGCTTTATAACTACGTATTTGATGAAAAAGGTCTCAAGTAAAGCATCGCTGTAAAGGTGGCTCAACGAAAAAGAAATAGCACTCCTACAGACAGTTATGTAAAATTATATGAAATAAAACTAAATAAGTACAATCTGTAGATATGACGAAATGGTAACGAGGTGTTCGATGCGCTTCCGGCACTCGAAAATTACTGTAAGAATTTTAATGAAGTATTGCAGTTTCATACCTTGTGGCTTTATCAACGTTTGCAATAGAGATTATTACGCTATTCCTCTTGGGGTTGAGCGGAAGAAATAATAACTCGCTTATACAATTAAGTAAATTAATTATTATTAGTAGTAGTGACATCTCTTAGTTTTGTAAGCAACCATCATAACGTTGTTTCATTATCCCTCTTTAGATATATTTTATTTTTAATCAATATTTTTATTTAATAATTCATTTGTATATAAACGTTATTAGTTGCAGTGTCATCATCTATCAGACTCAAAGATGCTCGCTTAGGTGCATACCAGAGAGAGAAAGTTTGAATGTCTAGACATATGTAACATAGCATAATTTTTCTAGCACAAAGAATGGAGAGAACTGCTAGTATGAAATCTAACTGAATAAATATAAGTTTCAAAACTTTAGAAACGAGAATTTAAGTCAATGCTGTTAAAATTATATATCTTTCACAGTGACGCCCGGAAATAAATGCAATCGAATTATATTGCTATAAATAATTAAGGATAACGTCGTGATCTTGTCGAATAATAAATAAATCAGTATAAATCTGTTAACGTGTTCAGAATATTAAAAATAAAACCTTCAATATGGTGATTCTTATTAGAATTAGATTAATAAGAAATTTATAAGACATTTTTGACTTAAGTCTTGATTCGAATTTATAACTGGAAAAGAGTCCGAAGAGTTCCGAAGATAAAATTCTTTTTTTTTATTTATTTCAATTTCTTTTCCAAGAAATTATTTTGTATTGTATTATCAATTGTTATTTCGTATTCTATTTAAACTTATTCATTACCGAAGTAGCTATCTATATATTTTCGAAAACGAATCGTAGCCATCTATATCTTTTTGCAGTTTTTTTAGTACAAATTTCGTCACATTTATGCGCAACACAGACAGTAATTGGATAAAATAGAAAAGTCAGTCCTTCAAAAAAGGTATAGGCGACTTTGGCTGGCTCACGTATCCGATCAGCGCTAATTCGGATAAAACCCAGAATTTTTTAAAACGCCTTTCGGAAACTCAAATATATTAAAACACGTCTCAATTTCTACCCTTCAGCTACTCGCTAGTCTTGCGCATAAACTATCAGATATAAGACATAGGTGCCGAGTAGGTGGAAAATCGGCGACGGACTTTCGTCCGACTTTTGTGGGTAAGGAAACGGTTGCCGGAAAAAGTCTTAAATTATCGACCGCCGACTACTCGTAAATATCAACCAAATACATTTCGATATATACGGCATAACTTCAAATAAATTATGTAATAGTTAAAGTTATTTTCTTTTGTATGCCGTTCTTCATGTATAATCTACCGGTAAAACTCAAGCAACAACCCTTTCTTTAAATTTCTTTGAAATGTACGAACATCTCCTTTACGCGATCGACAAAGTACACAATATCCATGAACATATTCTAGGGGATCGCGTTCGTAAGTTGCCAAATGTGTAATAGTTAGTCGAGGTGACATCTAATTCTTCAAAATAGGCTAGCAAATCGCCGGAAAAACCTAGTAATAGGTAAATATATATTTACGAGGCTATTAAACCATCGAAGCTGTTTCATCATAACAACTCACGTCTCATGTCTATTGATTCGTGAATATCTGCCAAAAAACGATACTGTATTGATGCCCTAACCACCCCAAATAATTTTCCACACCCTGTTACGTAAAGAGACGTCTGTGTATTTCTAAACCCTATCCATACGTTCAAATTAATTAGAAATGCCTTTGAAGGGAAAAATAAATTGATCGACCGTGAAGGTTTTGAAATAAAATGAAAATATTTAGAAAAGTTTTAAAGTTACGGGAAAATTTTTATTTATGAAGTAAACTGCATTCAAACCATATTTATTTTCATAATAAAAAAATTAAAGTAACGTTGGCAAGTCAATTATTTAAACAATATTATATGTAATGCTCTAACTTTTTGTGTAAAATAACTTGAAATTTGAAAATGTTTCTATTGTCGAATCAACTGTTAATTTTATTCGGGCCATAATTAACTTGTTTGATATATGGAATGACAGTAATATACGTCAATTATATTTTTAAAAAACTCTAAATAAAGTAAATAAATTTTACTATAATTAATTTTTTTAAATTATACGAAATCCTATTTGTTTAACTTAAAATGTGTGTGAACAAAGAGAATATAAACTAACAAATAATGAAAATATAGACTAACAAAAAAATTGGATTTGCAATTTTTATCGAAAGTTCCAAGTACCATGTTTGAAACCCAACAGAAAACGATCTCTTAGCCTAACGGCCCTTCTGATTTTTCCGTAGTAAAATAGACAATCAAAGCACATCGTTTTGATATCATATATGAAATAAAATTTATAATAGTTTGTCTCCGCCCACTGCTGTACATAGTTCTATAACCAGAAATAAAATTAAAATCGCTGAACGAGCAGAAGGCTATATCAAAGAATGCCTTCCAAAAATGTTTTAGACTTGAAAAGACGCTAGTGTAAATATTTTATGTCCTTACCTGGCTACTCTTTCCACTTTACTTCCATCCTTTTCCTGAAGACATCGGTATAATGCCCGAAGCACTGATACAGGGCGCAGCGGGAGTGTACGATGCGTGGTACTCGCTGCGCCATCCTGGATTTATGCGTCATGCACACGTGGAGCAGACGAAGGACCAGGTTCAGAGTTGTGTACAGGGGCATCCAGACAGTCCTCCAGATCCAGCGCCGGCACTACTCCGCGACGGTTTGGCACTAAGACTTTTGCATAAGTACGTGGCAACACAGAATGTGGTGACGACCGCGTCATAAAGGTGGCGAGATGATACTTAATGTTTTGAATAGAGCGATACGCACATCACATTAATATCTCTACTCTTTTATCTACGTAAGTGTCTAAATAAATATCTAAAAACAAAGTAACATAATACATTTTTAAATCCAATTAAATTTTAATTTATTCATCCACTACATCTACGTCAAATTTGGTATAGTCCGTTCATAAAACCTGAAAACTCGCGATAAACCCGTATAGAAATAAATCTTTGTAATTAATTTCAGGGCGCTGGTTCGGACATAAAACGCAAACCAAACGACCAATCTTTTTTCCCAATATATCGTTGCTTCCCATATTGAAGAAAAAAAAATGAAATTATCTCATTATCCCGAGCCCATCAAGCCGAGTGGGCCACAGTAAACAGCCCTCGCCTGACCCACATCGCCGTCCGCTCCCGAATTCCAAACGCCTCGTGCCTACGCGGCAGCGCGCCGGATTTAACGTCAACCATCGATTTACGGCGCGACCCTTGTAAACCGACTTTTATAACGAGACATGTATACGCCCGGCTCGACACTGAAAAAAAGAGATGTGAGAACGCGGCAATTTTATATCACGAACCGCTTGACTTTCAAATGACTTTGACTGGGGTTAGGATAATAGGCTTTCTCGCTGGAATGAAAATATTTTAAAGCACATGAAATATTAAATAATACAACATAACTCTTTTATGTATATCGCGAATATATCGCAATATTTAAAGTATTGCGCTTAAATTTATATATCAATCAGTCAATTAAAAGAAAATCTGATTCGAAAAGGGCTTTTTTGTCAGAGGTTGTTTGAGCAGCGCTGAAGAAATACAACACGTTGCCTGCTCATAGAAATCCCTCAATTGATGGAAGCATACTATCAATCTTCGTATGTTATGTTTTCAGTAGATTTGTTCGATTTATATTTTAATATTATTTAATTTTTCAACAGTGGACCATCCTACTGCCTGCTCCCAGACCAGATACTAGAGTTACCATCTACAAGCTGGGTTAAAGCCACTACTGGAAATTTATAAGTAAGTTAAATGCTTAAATTGATTTACATCTAGTGGAAAGTTTTATTTTTGCTTCTCGATTAGGATTTCTGTTTCTCGACTATTTTTTTTCGAGAATTCTGGACCGAAAATTTCCAATCGGAAACTCGAGAAAAATTCAAAATTTTAGGAAATCTATTGAAAATACAAAATAAAACGTGTGTTAATAATCAGTAACATTTATTATGTAATCAGTTTTCCTTAATTAGGGACAGAAACAAAAAAAATAATTCTCGTATTAACTAATAACAAAAATTCACAATCACGATCAAATCACTTCTCTTATTTAATACGAATTATTAGACTCTTATTACCTAATCAATACAAAATAGCTTTAAATTTTTGAAAATCAGCAATTTTTAAATTATACAGCTATTTTTTAATATGCTAGAGCTATAGTAGAGCTATGCAGCCTTTTAAATAATATAAAAGAAAATAAAATTAACAAAAGAGTATCAATATCAACTGCATAAAATCCGAGCGGTAGAACTATTTCTACAGGTTTTCACCCACTCTTTTTGTTTATAAAATATGCTTTCAGAAAAAAAAAAGAATTTATTGCAGCCTCTGAAAGTCTGTTTTCATTTTTGACACGATGTTTCCACTTAAGGAAAACACACGTTCATTTCCTGTCGAAGTAGGTTTTACAGCCATCTAAGCTTTGTATGAGTTAGATTTAGGAGTCCGCTTTCCAGTAGATTAAAAAAGCTGGAACTCTTTTGATATTAAGCTTTTGGAAAGATGTATCTATTTTTTTCACTACCAGCGATTGCCATTTCTGAAGCTATCTTCAGTTGCAACTCAAATGAAACTGTAGAATTTCCTTCATTATCTCGCCTTATTGGGATTTGAGCATGTCTGAAGTGTTGGTATTAGGGAATCTATTAAACATTTCTTCTGTAAGCTTCATCAAAGTCGCTTTGCTGCAATTGGGCCTGTTTTTGTCATTGTGGTATATTGTAGGATTATGAAGGTAATTCGTTAAGGATATTACGTTCACATTTATCTGGTAATTAATCTTCTTTTTCACGTGATTCAAAAATGTTGTTACTAAAATTATTTTCCACAGATTGTAATTTATTAGTCAATATGTCTATTATTGCTTCGTCACGTCAGACGTCAAAATAGTAGCGTTATTTTATGGATAAAACCCCAACACACAACTTTATTGGATACAAGATATCTAATAAAGATTCAAGGAATTCAATATTGACATTATTCCACTGTGAAGACAGATTCAGGTCAATCAGTTACTTTTTGATGGAAGGATTCAATTTCAAGAGTCGTTCTATCATCAGCATTGTTGAATTCCATATTGTACGTATATCAAATGATAATAAATGCAATTGGTGATCAAACTCTCCCTTGACATTTTAGCAAGGTAATATTTTGAGGGGACTTTTTCGAAATAGTTCAACCAAAGAAAGAGTTTCTTTTAAAACTTTGTTTACATTTTGAATGTACTGTAAATAACAAATATGACCTGTTACAATGGCACCGACGCCATTTAGCACCGACGACGCGAGCTTCGCCGTCAAGTGAGAGCAAAATACTCGGCGACTGATTTGACGTGATTTTACGGTTGCGCGGTGCGTGGGAGGAGCTATGTGTAAATGTGGCAACGTCTCTTTGTGGTCGTACCGCTTCGTTTACAAAACTACTAATAGCTTTCGAATTTTGTTTCTGTTCTTCTGGTTTTGAGATTTCTCGAGTTCTCGAAGACTCGACCTTGTTTTTCTCGTCTCGAGTAAGGTCAAATTTCTCGGGAATTCACGCTTCTTTTGAGTCCGGAAACGAATTGACCTCCAGAAACCCTAATCTTGATTCAATGCCAATGCAAAAATATTACTTCGTACATTTTACTCGTTTATATTAGTAAATTAAATCATATTTATTGCATGAAATTTTTTATACACATGAAAAAATGTTGCAAGAAAATATGTACTTTCAATTATAAACAAAAATTCAATATTTGGAGTGTATCGTATATCCTACGTCATTACTTACGTTGTATCTGATTCGAACAATAACGACTCTACGTTTTCATAATCTGTTGAACAAAATTAACAAGCAGTTCTTAAGCAATAAACAATTAAAAAACAGTGTCTTAACATAAGGTCACGGGTTAACAGTTAAAAGGGAATATCGCCATAACGACGACAATAACACGACGTTCAGTTTCCATAGCACGCGCATGCCTTTTTATAAACTTTTAATGTCAAGCAGCCAGTTCCACTTCTAGATTATTCGACGTTGATAATTACGGTCTTAGACAAATATTTGGGACATTAATTATTTTAGGCTTACGCATTATTGTTACGTGTTTTGTGCAGAATAATAATAAATCATAATAGCTATTCTATATTTAACTACACAATTTTGGCAAGAGAAAATTTGTTTAGAATATTGAGATATAGTTTGGATGTTTGTCCCTTTATTTCGTAACTAATCATATAAAAGGTACAACGCAGATCTGAATTTTCGTTCAACGTATGCATATATGCTTGGAGTTCAGTGCATATCAGCAGCAAGCTCATGACGCTCTCATCTTCCGTTTAATTTTTATCTTGATATATAAAAACTGCTGAATGATTTTTAGTGAAACCTTTCTTGATAGTTTTGATTTTCGAGTTTCCTTTTGATGCATATTTTTATAGCATATTAAGGAAAATGTCGAGAAACATCACAAACAAATAGTACATTATAATATTGTTACTCTGCTTTGACTTTTATGTACTAAAAGTATACGTTTTCGGAACATAATAAAGGTCAGACTACTTACGAAGGAAACTCTTTTTACAGGTAAAGGAACATTATTAGTTTACTCTACTTTTACTCTGAAAGAATTATTTTTCTTCATTGTTCATCTGTTTTTTGTCGGCAAACAATATCGTACAGCCCTCAATAGCTATTCATATAATTAAGTTTTTTATTCTGTCTATTATTATGCTGAAATTAGTGTAACAATTTTACTTTTCCCTCTGTTTTTCTTATCATTATACTCAATATACACAACAAAAATGACTGAACGTACCCATTATATCTACTAAAATCACAGCAAATTATTATTTTGAATATGATTAATGAATGGTCAGTATACTAGTTTACTTTTTCACATAGTACATAATGTAATATCAAAATATTGAAGGAAATAACACTTCAATGTAAAATTACCATCTTGAACCTTCCTGGCTAATGTTGCTACCATAACTTGATAATTATAAATCTAAAAACAGCTTATTTTTCCATCTTTTTTTTTGTGCATTGAAATTATTTGATTTCACATTATTTATAATATCATTTCTTTTTATATGTATAATATCATTTATAATATAATTTTTTTATCAATTATCAAGATAAATAGATGAAAATTAAAAATTTCGTAAGAGTGTGTTAAAATAACTTTGTATTTAAAGTCTAACTAAAGTGTCTAGAGAGAATTTAATAGAATAAAATTAATTCGAATTGATAGCAATTCATATCATCCCACAGCTGGGCGTTGAGACATTAATATAATTATTGCCGATTGTAAATTGCCAGTACACACGATCTACCCAATGCTTTAAGCAGCCCATAAGTCTTTTAATTAGCGATACCCGTAACAACGTATGTGTTTGACTATTCAAACCGACAGACTACCAATAAAAATATTTTTTTGCTAAGTTTTACATATACTTACATATATATATATAGATATAGATATATATATATATATATATATATATATATATATATATATATATATATATATATATGTATGTATATTTTCAATTTAAAGCTCGTCTGCTAAATTAATCTTCCAAGTGACAGTCAAAAGGCAATAAACCCCACCCCCGCCCTCACCGCTTCACCCTTTCCTTGCTAATTTGTCAACGGTGGATTTTGAAAAAAAATGGAAAAATCATACCTTTACTTAAGATTGTTCCGGTTATCTCGCATTCAAAATTTCAAAAGACAAAACTAGAAACAATTATTTTTTTCCTTCAAATGAAGCACACAATCTTGTCTACACTGTTAATAAGTTCATTTTGGACATTTTTATCTAAGCCCTCCCACCGTGCGTTGCCAACTTAAGGAGTAAAATCAAAGATGAAAGAACATCACGCTGCTCTATCCTGTCACATACCTTTCTCTTCCCGCTCTTTCTATTTTTGACTTGTCACATTTCCATCTTTTGAGCATTCAACAGTTTAATCCACTCATATGTTTCTTTGTCTTCTTTTTTCAGGTAATTCTTTCGTATATCTTTTCCGTAAGTCTTTACCTACGTAAATCATCTCAACTCTTCTTTTAACTTTCTAATCATACTCTCCGGAACACAGAACATATAATGTAACGAATGTCTACATTTTAAAATCTATTATATAAACTTTGCTTCCATGTTGCTTTTGCATCATTCAAATCTCAAAGTTACATCGTTTGTGCCACTGATTATTTCGTAAAATTACACAATCTAAATTGAATATGCCTTTAAATAAGAGCGTTATTCATTCTTTATGTATACTTACTGTTTTACGTCATGTTTTGTCTTTCCATTCCTTGATAACAAACTTCCTAAATAGACAAACATATCACATTGTTCTACATTTATCTTTTCAACAATTGTTACTTTATACTTATCATAGTTTATTATTATCTAAGCACACTAGAGATATTTGTGTTAATAGACACAGTAAAAAAATATCATCCTGCGCTACTAAGCCCGCCATTAGTGTCGTAAATGTGTGCCATAGATTTATTTGATCGAGAAACTATTATAATGTAATAAGCCAAGTTTTCAGCGTCCCGCGCCTCAAAACAAAAAATGGAACTCACTCGCGTGTCTGTCCATTTGACTGACACAACCGCTGTTCTCAGTAACTTCTCGACGCAGAAACTTGAAATTTGGCACAGTAATAAAACATATTTACTCGCATATATTTCAATAGCTAATACTCAAAAATAGGTCTTATAAATTTTAGGGGGATAAATATGTGCTCCAAAAACATTTAGTTCCGCACCTACACAGATAGTTTGAAAAAGCTAGATTAAGTTTCTCATGTCTGTTCGTCTGGCTGACATAGCCGCCGTTCTCAGTAACCGCTCGACGTTGAAACTTGACATTTGGCACAGTAATAAAACATATTTACTCGCATATATTTCAAAAGCTAATACTCAAAAACAGTTCTTAAAATTTTAGGGGGATAAATATAGGCTCAAAACAAAATTTAGTTCCGCATATAAATAGCGAGGGGTATAGTTTGAAAGAGCTAGATTAAGTGTTTCATGTCTGTCCGTCTGACTGACACAGTCGTCGTTCTCAGTAACCGCTTTACGTAGAATCTTGTAATTTGGCAAAGTAATAAAACATATACACCCGCATATATCTCAGGTAATAGCTAATTCTCAAACATATTTATTATAAATTTTAGGGGAACAAATATGTCCTCAAAAAAAAATTTCATTCCGTATATAGATAGCGTGGGGTGTAATTTGACAGAGCTAGATCAAGTATCTCAAACATATTTTTTTCATAACTTTACGTAGTGTATCTTCAGATATATACTGAAAAATATGTTTTTCCATTGTGTCTCAAACTATTCAAACTAAAATTATGAAATTATAGGGTTTTTAGAAGCCCACGCAAAGGTTGTAAAAAAATTGTAGCGATGTTTTTAGATGTCACAATTTTTAAATATTCACCTAGGCGTAAAGCCTATGAAAAATATAGGTAGTATACAATATATTTATTTTGGGAAAAATTAATATTTGTAAATAGTTTTGATAAAAATACTGCGTACCCTTATAATTTTATAGGAACCTAAATATGTACAGAACCCTTGTAGTGTGAGTTCTACGCGTACTTAACAGCTTTTAATATTTTGCTACATTATATTTCTGTGATTATGGACACAACGTTAATCTTGTCTGATAAAAATGTGTATATAAAGTGTGACGTATATTCAAAAAAATTAAACGGTGACTGGGAAGTTTTCGTGGATGACAGAAATTACATAGTTAGTAATAATAAAAGAGTATGATTTCCACTTTTGTTAGTCCACTTCCACTAGAATTTCCACTTTTATAACTCGAAACGGCTTTGATGGTTTTTTTTAAAGCAAACTAGGATCGCAGGTACTATTTCGATGATATTTGATTCTCATTGCACATTTTAGACTTGAATAACTATTCCCTAGTGACAAGGCCACATAATATTACCTTCTTCTACACTTAAAGAGTTTTTATGTCGCAATAATTTGTTAGTATAAATCGGAACGAATTAGGGTATGTCTGCATGCTATTTTTAACGATTCTTTGCCTTTATATTCCCGTTCACCTAATATATTTACTTGGATTCTTAAAACAATCACGTCTTTGTACTTAAAGCTTCATCCAAAAAGGTTTAAGTAATTTTTTATTTTGGACGCACTTTTATTAACTTCACCTGTATGTATGTATGTCTGCATGTATGTATGTCATAATATAAGGACATCTTTCGATTAAGTTTTCACCCACTTCCAAACGTCGAAATTATTTAAATTTTGCACACGTGTCAAGAATCGATGACAATATAAAAATTTCAAAAAATTTAAAAAAAAAGTAGTCTTAAAAGAAAAGACTAAAAAATAATCATTAAAATAAAGATTTTGGTCAAGAGCGGAATGATGTCTCTGATGACAAAAAATTAACTTTAATGTAAAAAAAGCATGGGTTACTCCCGACTTTCATTTCCATAGTGATTACCTTTACAAACAGACAGCTATAAATAAATTTAGGGCACCTCATACCAAGAAGCACCCCACGTTTTTTTTGACATTGAAATAAATTTTTTGTCCGAAAAGGTGAGGTCCTCACCTTGGCCAATTTTTTTATATTTAAAGATTATTTTTTATTTTTTATATATAACTATAATGTTATTTAATCAAACTGCACGAGCAAACAGACTTCTTCCATTTTAATTGATGAAGGAAATATTATCATATCTTATATTTAGTATAATAATGCGAAATTACTTCTGTTATCAGAGACATATGATTAAATTTTTTTAAGATAGCGTAATAGCAGCCTAAAATAGTATCATATAAGGTAGACATGAAAACAATTGTACCTACTTCGTAAAACATATCTATTGACATTTTTTTTAGCAATTTTTCACGTAATTACACATATCTAGGTTCAATAACAAAGAAGAAACAAGGCACCTCTGCCTGATACCACATTGTGCGCATGAAATCAATCGGTCACCTACCTACTGACTCTGAAAGATAGGGCAATCGTAATTTAAAAGCATTTACTTGAATTATTAGTTGTTTATTTCACACACACACACACAGATAATTAATTATTCTTAATAGGTCAATAACTTTGTGACTTTTGCAGTTTTTAGACGTTTAACGTTGTTTTGAAACATCTTTTAAGTATATTTATTTTTTAATTATCAGCATAAAACTAAACTTTCGTCAGCATGCAATATAGAAAAATAATCATTTTAAACTCAAACAAGAGTTTGTATATTGAATATATTTGGCGTTTATTATGTAGAAATTAATTATTCACAATTAAATGAAACTACGTCATGTAGTATTATTTCTACTTTATTTAAGTTCTTTACCACGACCTAGATTTCGTTGTATTACATCTTCAGGTGGGTTATTAGCAAAGATTTTGTATCTTTGTGGTACCTTCTCAATTTTCTCTGGCGCTAAAGCCCTTGTGAAACCATGACCTCCCTTGTGATTTTTGTTGTTCTTTTCTGTCGGTTGCTTTACTTTTCCAGTTTGAAATTACCTATGATCTATTAATCTACAATAGTCTCAATAGAGACCAGGCCTACCCAAACAAGGGATTGGTTTATAAAACGGAATGAATTTATCTTTTGTATTTCATTTCTATCCAAATACCATCAAATTTGTCAAAATAGACAAATTAAAAATAACATTGTTTTTTTTAATATAAGTTCCATTATACGAGTAATGCAATACAGACATGAAATCTCACAAAAAATACGTAGGTACCAAATACCAGAAACGGACACAGTATAATAAACAGTTTAATTATTCCCGTTATAGAAGTTACGATCTTAAGAACAATTCCTGTCGAACCTTCAAGATTATTTTTGTTAATGAAACGGGCACAGAATAGTAAATAGTTTAATTATTCCCCTTACAGAAATTACGATCTTAAGAACAATTCCTATCGGACCTTCAACATTACTTTTGTTAATGAAACGGGCACAGAATAGTAAATAGTTTAATTATTCCCATTATAGAACTGACGATCTTAAGAACAATTCCTTCAAGATTATTTTTGATAATGAAACGGACACAGGATAATAAATAGTTTAATTATTCCCGTTATAAAAATTACGAGCTTAATAACAATTCCTGTCGCACCTTCAAGATTATTTTTGTTAATGTTATGGTCAGCAAGCTTTAATATCAATATAAAAACCATACCTAATGGATCACGTGAGCTGAATGAATACTAGAGACAAACACATAGTGAGACACCCTTCTAACAACATAAACAACTCGAGATTCTACAATAAACGAATTATTACTTAATAATGAAAATGAGACGCTGCCTGATGATAACATTAAATATTCTTCCCCAACAGTTGGAACCAAATAACCAAATAGAACTATGCTGGATATAGAAGATCGGTATAAGGGAGCTTATAATGATGATCTAGAGGTCTTCGGCTTGTATTATTGACTATAGTTTCGTATAGCCTGGCAAGAGACTCACTGTGTAAATACCTAGGATTTAATATGAACAAAAAAGCTCACAATCATACAACCAAATAAATTATATAAATTGATCTTCTTCACTGTTACTCCACCGTGTAACGCGCCACCACGCAGTACGCAAAGAACCACATACCTAAGTTTAAATGTTTTTGGAACTTGATAAATTATATACGATATAAAGTTTAATTCCCAAAAAGTGTAGGAAAATACCTTCAAAATATTCGTTCTTTTCCGTTCAGAAGACATTTGTAGAACTGACTTAAGTCCAATGACATTAAAAGTAAAATTATATGCTTCGATGGAGTAAAATAATCGATAAATTTCTTACAAAATTCACCAGCACAAAATTTCATCTGCAGAAAAAAAATTGAATGTATCTGTGTTGGGCGTGTAGATAAATGGTTTACATTATCCACCAAGGAAACATCTAGTAGCACCAGTGCAGTCCATAAAATTTTTAGTCCTTTGACTATCAAGTAATTTTATTTTATTTTAAATATCTTTGGTAGTTTGGAGCTGCAACGCCAAATGTTATACCTGATTTAGTTATCATCGAGTTTTCTAGATTGTCTATTAAAGCAAATTTAAAGACGTATTCACGCCTAGCCGTAGTTAACTAAAAACGTATTTCCCGAATTCCACTCCTTCAGTTAACACGATCTATTTCTCCATCCACATAAAACCTATTTTCATTCAAAAGTACCCCGTAACGATTTACATCGGCGCAAGAATAGAACAAAAATGATGCAGCCCGTTGTTACGCCGTCGTTCATTTCCGTAATGCGCACCCGCGATATTTGTGTAAATGAAATCAGGACGTTTACATGTGACTTTTTGTTACCTCGACCGTTTTTACGGAAAAAATCGGCGTGAAAGTGTGTCGTTTGTAGGAGGAAACTTCGAGAGCTGCATATGAAATTCGTGCTTCGAGTAAATAAATTTTATTTCGACGTACATTTTCGAGAAGTTTGATTATTAGGGTAAATATCAAATTTTCCTTGAAATGTGACCCTCTATATTGTATATGAATCTATTAAACTTAAATACTATACTTTTGATTTAAATGTGAACCTCTATATTGTATATGAATCTATTAAACTTAAATGATATACTTTTGATTTAAATGTGAACCTCTATATTGTATATGAATCTATTAAACTTAAATGGTATACTTTTGATTTAAATGTGAACCTCTATATTGTATATGAATCTATTAAACTTAAATGATATACTTTTGATTTAAATGTGAACTCTGTGATTCATATTGCATATGAATCTATTAAACTAAATGATTTATTTTTAAAGTTTTTAACGGAAAAGATATTTGTTTTCAAATTTGCATATATAAACAAGTTGACCTGTTGTATTGTGATTTCTAATACCAGAGAGGAAATAAAAAATTTACTCGCGTATTTTTATTTTATAAACGAAATGTCTGTCTTATAACTGGACGACCAAATTATTACAAAAGAAAGTGGCATGTTAATAAATAAAAAAAAATTTAAAATAGTGGAAATTGGCAAGTTTGTCATATCGGGCTCAAAATTAATCAAAAGACAATTTCACGGTCGAGTGTATGAAATTATTAATTGTAGAGGAAATCGAATCTTGATGAGACGCCGAAAACCCAAAAACACGCTACAAGCCGTAATATTGAATCAGAAAAGGAATCTATATATATATATATATATATATATATATATATATATATATATATATATATATATATATATGTATGTATATATATATATATATATATATACACATATGTACACACATATATACACACGTGGTCTGGGGATAAGTGTCGGACAAAGAAAGACGTTATTCGTTAACTATAAAGGAATAAATTGTCGTTGAAAGACTATTTTATGAAGTGCTGAACATATAGCACTAAATTTCGGCACTTCATAAAATCCCTCCGACTCTCTAAAAACTACGACAAAATCAGTGACAATCAAAAACATGTCATCCCCGCAGTCCCAAAATATAGACAATTAAAAATAATAGATATAGTTCTCCAACAAACCTAATGACTACCAACCTCTCATTTTCCGAGAAAGAAAATATTTTACCTAAATACGAAATCGAAAATTAACTCAGTTTCTCAAAGCTATTTTACTTCAAAACTTTTATCGTAATACCCAATTATAAACAAAAGATTATCAGGGACGACCTAAAACAAAATAACTAAGCTCGAAGACAAACCTATCAATAACAGTAAACAAAGTTCCAATAAAAACACGCTACCTGTCACTACAGGAATAAACCAAATCAATTAACCAATTTCTCTGTTTACAAATGCTTCCCAAAATAATTGCGTCGCCGTGTTTTTGTTTACACTGTGATAAATGATAATATTTTTATTACACTTATTATACAAAGGTCATCTGCACGCCGTTATGCCGTCGACCGGTGCTATACGACGAATGCAAACAAGGCATTCGATAGTATTGTTTATAGAGGACACGGCGCAGCACAGCGGAGCTCGTGTCAGAATGTATTGCGGTGTGCTGTGTCGGTTCACTCACTTTGCTCAGCAAAATAATAATGTTTCAGAAATTTATTGCCAACATTGTTGGCACACCGGGGCTATCTAGTTTATCAATATCAGAAGATCATTTATGATGCAACATTACAATAATAATAACCACAACGTAGTATTTATAAAATCCCTACTAAGCATATACAACTGTACCATAAAATGGTGTCAAGAGGAAACAGAGGTGGAGAAATCTCAAGGTCTATTCGAAACATTCTCGTGTTTGTTTATTTTTGATAGTCTGAAGGATAACCGAAAAATTGTCAAAGGAAATAAATCATGAGACAAGCATAGCTTACGTGCAAGATTAGACAGACTAGTAACTTCTTCGGCTAATTCTTTCAGGTTTTTTCACATAATACAATGTGGATCCATTTTTAATGTGCGACCACAGCACAGCACAGGTACAGTGTCTAATTTCTCAATAAAAAAAAAGGGTGCGTGTACTTATGTACGCGCGTGAGAAGTTATACTTCTTTGGCATCATTAAATAATACATACGGATAGATAACCTCAATTATATTGGAGCACTTGAAAAAGTCTATAAATACAATTTTTTCACTAATATTTACGAATAGTAAATATATTAATCAAAATAGTGAATTTAAATCACTACTGAATATAATTTATCAGCACATATATAAATCGCACTTATGTGAAACTAAAACACGTGTGTGAATGTAGACACTAGAAACATGTGGATAAATACTATGAATATGAAAACAGTGAACAGAGGCGACGATGGTATCAATAGCTTTTGTTTCGAGACTGCAACCGCTGCAACTTCATACTGTAACTTTTTTGTGACGAATCTTAAAATTTCTCTCTCATCATTTTTTCATAACGCGCCTAAAGAAGTAAGTTCAAAAAGTTATGGAAGCTTTCCTTGTAAAATGAAAATTCCTTTTTAAATAATGTTTAAAAATCTGCTATTTCGTATATTTAATTTTTCTGTTAATTTTTCGCGTTTGGCTATGATAAGACGTATGTAGGGAAACGTTTTATTCCGAATAAGCTAGTTAATCAATTAGTTGATAAGAAATAAAGGTTCTCTCGCAATTATTCGTGTTTCCAAATGCATTTAGTCTTCAATCTATAAGATTGTCAAAAACAGAAAAAATTATAGCTCAGATACTATCCAAAATATCTAAACAGAGGTACATAGGAGTGTTTCAAATAGGCCTTGAGATTTTCTACCTCTGTTCTTTCACTTGACACTACTTTTTAAGGAACCTGTATAACGTTACATATCCGAAAGTTTGTTTATCCATGCATTTGTTACTTAATAAAATTTGCAAGCAGACGACCAATCGTTGCTAAATTTGCCATATATGACGATTTTATAACCGAATAATATTTAGTGATATGAAAGTAGCACATAAAACACTCAGAACTGGCTATTTCCAATAATGGTAATGAAAATAAATTCAAATTTCGAAAATCCAACTCTTTGGTGGTCATTGGTGGTAATTTAAAAATTGTTTTATTTCGTCAAGCTGAATTTAACACGAGAAAATTTTCGTGCGATGATTTTATAAGTGTTTCGTTGTGCCCCATCCCAAGTTTCTGTTTAAAACTAGCATAATGAGTCATAGTATGATAGTATTGGTAATCATAAGTCCTAGGTATGGGTCAAATACAGAAAATGCTACATGAATGCTAAGACTCAGGAAGAGTTGTGCTAGGTAGATACCCCTGACTGAATCTCGTAAACACAATCATTTTATTGGTGTCGAGAAACATTATAAAAATTCGACGAAGGTCATTTGATTAGGTTTCGATATCGCCATAGATGATAAAAACTGGATATATTATTACAAATCCGAAAATAAGAGTCAATTTATGCAGAGGATGTTCCGTTCTGAAGAGTTGCCTATAAAGGTGAAGAATGGACGAAGTGCTGGAAGAAAACATAGTAGTTTCGTTCTCCAGTCTGACGATTTTTTATGGAACGGTTGTTTTGGAGCATATACCGCATTTATTTGCCTGTTGTCGTGGAAAATGTTCGAGAGCAACGCTCTCGTGATAGAATTTTTCTTCTTCCCCACAGCACACTCAACCAGACGAACGACTACATATTTGACTACCTAGAGTGTAGAAATTACAGATCGCTCACTATATAGCCTGAATCTCGCACCATACGTTTTCTATTTAAATTATTCCAATAATAAAATATCAACTACGAGATGGCAGAGGCCGAGAAGCGGTCACTGTCTTCGAAAAAGTCGTGGAAGAGACGTTCAAAGAGAGTGCGCCGAATGCTTTCCTCTCAATGAGTCCATCAAGTGAAACGGTGTATAGAACTCCACATTTTGAAAAACAATCAATAAATTGCATACTTGCTAATCGTTTCAATTTGTTATTATATTTTAAAATACGTATACAGTGCGGCTAACATCACTAAAAGTATGTTTAGATATTTGTTGCTCAGTCACGCCTAAACTAATCACCTCTAAACGGGTGAACAGATTTTCATAAAACTTTATTTAAACATAGTTAATGATTCGAATTAACATGTTAGCTATTTTGTTAATGCCAGAAATCAAATAGTTTTTATGGGGTTTAACTCGGTATTTTTACTCAATAATAAAAATTATAAATAAAATAGTCTCGAGCCCAAAATCCCAAAGCCTGTACGTCAATCCTGCTTCTTCTTTCTAAAGTATGACTGGCGTCAGCGCCGATTTTAGAAATACCAGCGCCTTGAGTGAGGTTCTTACAATGCCACATCCACTGCCAGGTAGAGCAGGGGATGTGGCATTGTAAAAAACGTCGTCTCCGTGGTGTGTTGGGTTGATCACAAGGCATACGGCCTGTAACGACGCGGCGCACCGCGGAGACCCGTGTTCGATTCCCGGCCGTTCGTCGAGCGGGGCTGGACGGGTGTTATGGTTGACTGTAAGAGATTCTCACGTAGCAATATGTCCGCCATTTGTATCAATTAGATACATTAAAGTAGATAAAATAAATTTAAAAAAAATTAAATGTTATTTATTGGAGTTTATTTCTTAAGAATCTATTTTTATATATAGCTCCCGGTATGAAGTTTTATAAATAGTGACATCAGAAGTTCAGAGTGTACGAAATTCAGAGCGCTGAAAAATATAAGCGTCGTTTAACAGTTATAAGTGTCGTTTGTTTTGGCTGAAAGTATTGCGTTTAACAAAGTACTAAAATGAACATAAGAAAAGGATACTACACGGAAACAGAAAAAAGTTGTTGCAAATATTTTTACCAAGATGTAATTGAAAATGGCGCAAACGTGAAGATGAAAAAAAATGCCGAGATACATATATAATGCTAGTGGTATTATTAATGAAAGGTAAGTACAGTCAAATGTTCACGTTTATAATGAAAATATAATTTATTTATTAATTATTGAAAGATTCACAAAACAAGTTACAGTCACGTAGATGTATAATAAATAGAATATAGTGTAAAACTAGACTATAACTTTAATTATGTGTGCATAAAATGGTTAGAATATTTATGTATACATTTTCAATGGTTACTTGTGTCATTAAATATATTAGAAAATGTATTGATCAATTATTAAAATTAGTATTAACTTAGAATTATGTTGTTTTACATACTAAACAAAACATTAATTCTGTTTAATTTATAAATAGTGTATTTTGTATTTCCATTTCAAATGTTAATAATTTTGGTTCAAAAATTTCCAAAATTTAGACAAAAGGAAGTCTGTGCCGACTTTGACTTAATATAAAAGCCAACTAGAGAAGAGAGTTGGCAGGGGAAAGGCAGCAGCAGATGGCCACTCAGCAGCGGATGGTGGATCGAGGCGCGATCAGCGACATCCAAATTGACACCGTCGTTTCCTTAATAGCGCCAGGGCTAATTGTGGAAGTCCCATCAAACGATTCTGCCCAGCAATTCAGTCGAGGTAAACAACGCGAATTTCGGTAAGTGTACAATTAATATTTTATTTATAGTGTTTTTTAGAAACTGATTATTATAGTAACGGGGCGCCAAAAGTTTTTGGATTAATTTATTTGAAGTGAATTTTATTCGAATTTATATTAATACTGAAGAATCAGTATTACAAACGAAAATAGATTCTAATTTAGTCACCTTCAAAATTAAAAATTGTAAAATTCATTTAAGAACCTTTCAATTGAACTTTTATTTCATTTTCTTTCTAGCGATACGCGAAAATGTGTTGAAATTTAAAATTTGTAAATTTTTTAAATTCATAAATTGACATTGAATTAATAAGAGTCAATTATCTACAGATCTGTCTGAGCAACAATCGAAGAATAGAACTGAAATTTTTGCTGAAGCCACGGAAACTTTGCCAAATTGTACGAGGCAACGGAATATTTTCCTGCTGGTCAGCCTAGAGGAGAGGTGCAGGAAATCATGTTGGACGTAGACACGCAGGAGATGCAATACGCAGGAGACGCACCTGCAACCAGCATTCGGATATCCGACTCACTTTCAAGAATTAAATTGCATAAGGTATTACATGGCGCAGGGACAACGAAAAGAAGACGACCTCCATGAAATCCGCAAGAAAATTTTGTTAAGTCAAGTTCGAGAAGCGAAGGCTCGTGCTAAAGTTGCAGAAAGCGAACTGAAAAATTAATGAAATATTATTTTGTTGTGTGTATAAAGGCAGTGTAGCACGTTGTTTAAAACATTTAAAAGCTAAAAAAATGTTAATGTTTATATTTTCGATGTTACACAAAAATGATGGGTATTTTTTACTAATTGTTAAAGTCGCATTTATGTTGTCAAGCTTTATTAATAAATGTCTATAAGTATCCATTACCATTTGGTAAGGGATTGGTAAAACAAAAGTTCAATGATATGGTGTGTTCAGCAATGAAATAGAATTTTCATATTTGAAACCCTATGAAAGAATTATTTGTATTGTCTAGTCCAAAATAATTAAATCGCGTTTTTATTTTAGTTATGGGCAAATTGAACCGTACCTTGTATTTCATTGACAGATTTTTTACTTAGTATAGCTTTTGTCATCATTGGTACTCGATTTCCCTTTGTCAGAATGCAATATGTTTTGGCAAATATTTGTTAAATTACCAAATATGAAGAATAAATGTGTTGATAACTTCTTGAAGTAAAGCAATCACTGCCTTAAATCATCTAGTTCAAACTAATTGAATGCACATTTTATGATTCTGGCTATAGGTAAAGTGAACCAACCAGTGCAAACTAATTTTAATGCACATTTTAATATTCTAGCTATAGGTAAAGGGAATCATGTCGCTAGTCAGATTGAATTTCATTAATATAATTTTTTTAATTCTAATTTAGAATACTAATAAATAACTTTTCAAAATACTGTCCATGTTTTTGTAAGAATTTATTAAATTACCAAATATGAAAAATAAATAAGTATTAATAACTTCCTAAATTAAAGCAGTGTTAAGGCAATTTATCCCTGATTTCTAGTTTCTGCTACTTTCCTGTAGATACACATAATGATGCAAGTTCATTGGATACGAGTATCTGTAATACTATCCACACATTTAAAAATTAATTGTATGTTTATTAATGTTAGAGGCATGAAATTATTACAAAGAAAAAATATCACAAATAATAGAGTTTTCAAACCTTTTCAATACATATAAATATCAGTTATGGGTGATGTCATGCCAGTTGATACAAAATTAATACAAATCATAAAAAGACAGTAATAGACATTTTATGAGGAGTAAAATCAGATGTTCAGAGCGTACGAAGTTTACAGCGTCAAAAATGTATAACCGTTACGTTCTGATCGTACGACGTTCAGAGCGTTAAAAAAAGTGTACCGTTAGGTGACCTCTCCGCTCAACATTTCTGCGCATTTTTATAGTGAGATATCAATATGTTTATTTGACATTTTATTATGGCGTAATCGTAATGACAAAGTGTGACATACATAGTTTACTATCGTCCGCTTATATCAAGATGTAATCATTAAATGTCATTATGCGTGAATATTTGTTGTCTTCTATTCTACAAAATTAAAAAGTCTCTTTTAATTTTAAGAAGTTAACGTTACTAAATTTTTTTTAATTTTGTTTTAAAAATTTGATCTTTTACGTATTACTTGAAAATAATTATATTGTCTGCATTTTTTATTAAAGAATTTTCCATTTAGATTTAATGATATTGGTATTTATATGTATATACATTTTATTTTATACATTCCAAGCAATCGTACTTAAGGAGTAAATTCCAGTCGCGCGTCGGAGCTGACGCGCGACTGGAGTTTACTCCTTAAGTACGCACCATTATTTACGTAGTACGCACCATTATTTAGTACACACCATTTTTTTACTGAAAACATCATAAGTTCGTTACATTCTTATCGACATAGGATATAATAGGCACCAAAAATAGAAAAATAAAATATATTTGAAAAAAAGAAATTACAACGATTTCAAATAACCATCGAATAAGAAGCACACTGAAATATGAAAATAATAAAAATACGAGTACTTAGTTGGAACTTTTGCGGCACAGCATCGTTTCCGAACATAAATAAATTTACAAATTACTGTTAAAGATAGATAGTTTTCGAGTCGGTGCCAAGTGAAACGGAGCACTCATCTGTTTGTGTGGGTGTGTGTGTGTATTTGAAAAGGTATAGAAGCATCGACTCGCTAACTACAAGACATCCTCAATTTTTTTTTACATGTTTCTTACTGTTAGTTTTCGAGATCGTGAATATTATCGAGATATTTGGGCGCTTTATTAGAAAAAAATCCTCTGAAACACAAACTCGAGATTCAATAAGTTTTATTTGATAAGACGATTTGAAAAAAAAAATTAGCACCCTCTCTCATCCTACAAATTGATTCCCTAAAATGGAAATTCCAATTTTTGTTTATAACAAATGTAACTAGGCCACCACCACAATTTCTCTAAATCCGAATTTTTGTGTTAGACGGTCTCCGAGAAAGAATCTTGTGATGGACAAATTAAGAGGGACTCCAACGCGTGTCGCGGTCTATCTGTGTGTATGTCTGCCTGTCTATCTGTCACAATTATTTTCTTCGGACATCTTAAGTGTTCTATTTTTTCAATTACCGGAACGAAATACTAAACATAAAGACTCTTTTTTCCTGAGTAGCAATTACCTAAAACTTCTAACCCTCCATTTGAAATGTGTACATTAATTTCTTTTTCATCTCTTCAAGGGTGGAATTTCTAAAAAACCATTCATGGACGTCTGTTGTTTAAGAAACATCTCCTTCAAATATTACAATTCATTGAATCGGATAGATATTATGTATTGGAAGGTTAAAAATGGAAAAATCTCGTTTATTCCGTTAGGGTTGGAACATGTGTTAAGTTTATAGGATCAGTATTGAGTGTTAAATTAACTTTTGTGCTTGAGTTTTGAATGTTGAGTGCTCAGTATTGAGAATGGAGTTTTGAGTGTTAAGTGTTCAGTATTGAGTTTTAAATTTCCAGGAGTGTTGAAATGTCACTTATTAAGGTTTGGTTTAAATATATTTATATATTATAACTTTCTTTACAAATGCATAGTCTATAAACAATGTTTTTTTTATCTTTTATGTCAATATCATGCAATACCCTAATGATACCTACTAAAATGGACTTGACTAAATTATGATGAACCTTGTACATGAGATCAACGTTTAACTTCTAATAGTATACATTTTTCTGTTTATAGCTACATATGATACGTCAAAGACAATATTGTACCCAATGCCAATGATCGTCACTGCAAACATATAGTGATAAGAGTATTTTTATCATTACATGCAAATATGTAGTGACAAAAGTAATCTTAATCTTATAAGAGATATCTTTGTCCAACAATTTTAATATGTGACAGCGATATGTAGGTAAATTATGTATAAACACGTTGATTTAATCATATTCACTAATACATATAATAAAAATGTAATAGAGTGAATTCTGTACATGGAAAATATTTTTAAAAAAGGGTGTAGGATTTAGCGTACAAAATGACAACAGAGGCTAGAAAATCTGTTTTTAGAATTTTTGACTCTTTGAATTTGTTCTTCAATCACGCGGAATCCACTGGGCGGATTATGGTTAAATCTGGTAATTATTTCGAGCAATATAAAGAATTTTTATCTGGATATTACAGATTTTTAAAAAATCCCTGACTTGATGAATATTTTACGATATTGCCAACGTCATTTATTAGCGTCTTTAGTAAACTTTCAGTTCCTCGATAAATTGCGATATAGTATTACCCACAAATTAGCGTCTTTAGTAAACTTTATGTTCCTCGATAAATTGCGATATATTACCCACCAATTAGCGTTTTTAGTAAACTTTATGTTCCTCGATAAATTGCCATATGGTATTACCCACCAATTAGCGTCTTTAGTAAACTGTATGTTCCTCGATAAATTGCGATATATTACTCACCAATTAGCGTTTTTAGTAAACTTTATGTTCCTCGATAAATTGCCATATGGTATTACCCACCAATTAGCGTTTTTAGTAAACTTTATGTTCCTCGATAAATTGCCATATGGTATTACCCACCAATTAGCGTTTTTAGTAAACTTTATGTTCCTCGATAAATTGCCATATGGTATTACCCACGAATTAGAGTCTTTAGTAAACTTTATGTTCCTCGATAAATTGTGATATATTACTCATCAATTAGCGTTTTTAGTAAACTTTATGTTCCTCGATAAATTGCCATATGGTATTACCCACCAATTAGCGTCTTTAGTAAACTTTATGTTCCTCGATTAATTGCCATATGGTATTACCCACCAATTAGCGTCTTTAGTAAACTTTATGTTCCTCGATAAATTGCGATATATTACCCACCAATTAGCGTTTTTAGTAATCTTTATGTTCCTCGATAAATTGCCATATGGTATTACCCACCAACTAGCGTCTTTAGTAAACTTTATGTTCCTCGATAAATTGCCATATGGTATTACCCACCAATTAGCGTCTTTAGTAAACTATATGTTCCTCGATTAATTGCCATATGATATTACCCACGAACTAGCGTCTTTAGTAAACTTTATGTTCCTCGATAAATTGCCATATGGTATTACCCACCAATTAGCGTCTTTAGTAAACTATATGTTCCTCGATTAATTGCCATATGATATTACCCACGAACTAGCGTCTTTAGTAAACTTTATGTTCCTCGATAAATTGCGATATATTACCCACCAATTAGCGTTTTAGTAAACTTTATGTTCCTCGATAAATTGCCATATGGTATTACCCACCAATTAGCGTTTTTAGTAAATTTTATGTTCCTCGATAAATTGTGATATATTACTCACCAATTAGCGTTTTTAGTAAACTTTATGTTCCTCGATAAATTGTGATATATTACCCACCAATTAGCGTTTTAGTAAACTTTATGTTCCTCGATAAATTGCCATATGGTATTACCCACCAATTAGCGTCTTTAGTAAACTTTATGTTCCTCGATAAATTGCGATATATTACTCACCAATTAGCGTTTTTAGTAAACTTTATGTTCCTCGATAAATTGCCATATGGTATTACCCACCAATTAGCGTTTTTAGTAAACTTTATGTTCCTCGATAAATTGCGATATATTACCCACCAATTAGCGTTTTTAGTAAACTTTATGTTCCTCGATAAATTGCGATATATTACTCATCAATTAGCGTTTTTAGTAAACTTTATGTTCCTCGATAAATTGCCATATGGTATTACCCACCAATTAGCGTCTTCAGTAAACTTTATGTTCCTCGATTAATTGCCATATGGTATTACCCACCAATTAGCGTCTTTAGTAAACTTTATGTTCCTCGATAAATTGCGATATATTACCCACCAATTAGCGTTTTTAGTAAACTTTATGTTCCTCGATAAATTGCCATATGGTATTACCCACCAACTAGCGTCTTTAGTAAACTTTATGTTCCTCGATAAATTGCCATATGGTATTACCCACCAATTAGCGTCTTTAGTAAACTTTATGTCCCTCGATTAATTGCCATATGGTATTACCCACGAACTAGCGTCTTTAGTAAACTTTATGTTCCTCGATAAATTGCGATATATTACTCACCAATTAGCGTTTTTAGTAAACTTTATGTTCCTCGATAAATTGCCATATGGCATTATCCACCAATTAGCGTCTTTAGTAAACTTTATGTTCCTCGATTAATTGCCATATGGTATTACCCACGAACTAGCGTCTTTAGTAAACTGTATGTTCCTCGATAAATTGCGATATATTACTCACCAATTAGCGTTTTTAGTAAACTTTATGTTCCTCGATAAATTGCGATATATTACCCACCAATTAGCGTTTTTAGTAAACTTTATGTTCCTCGATAAATTGCGATATATTACTCATCAATTAGCGTTTTTAGTAAACTTTATGTTCCTCGATAAATTGCCATATGGTATTACCCACCAATTAGCGTCTTCAGTAAACTTTATGTTCCTCGATTAATTGCCATATGGTATTACCCACCAATTAGCGTCTTTAGTAAACTTTATGTTCCTCGATAAATTGCGATATATTACCGTGCTTACCTCATTTTAGTGTAATCAAAGAAGATTGGTACTATTTGTGTTAATTGATAGGATATAACCCTTGTTTAAGTTTTATACGTTTATAGGCAATTATTTAAACAATAGAAAATTGTAACACAAACAGTAAATGAAGTAGCGATTCCGATTTTCTGGATTAGAAAAACCTTCAAATGAATAATTTGTGATATGAATTGTAGTTTAAAACATACCTTATAATGACACTTAATTTTAAAAACATTTAAGGGAAAATTTCAGATATATATACCATATATTAGCTAATGCATCCTACAGGATATAAGACTGATTAAAGGTATAATTTTCTTTCGCCAACGAGAGGACTTTATATTAAATTTAATTTCAATAAATTACCCAAAAGATAAATTTAATTATGTAAATTCTCACTTAAAAATCATTTAAAGTAGGATATTAAACATTTTATATAAATTGTTATAATATATGATAATATGAATTGTTATAAAGGTGTAACGTCTCTTTAATCGGCCTCTATCAAACAATTGCAACCAAGTTGGTCATATCTCTGAAACTGATGCTTATTTTTTTAATGCCTCATCATAAGCCATTCTTTATTATCATAAGCTAACATAAGCCATTCTTGCATTCCAGTTTAAATGTAAATTATTGCCGAATTAAATTCTGTAGTTAATTATAAATTTCTTTTATGTGATATGATAAAAATTCACCCGTATCAGTAATTGGCAGATCTGTTATATTGCTCGAACCTTATCACAGTACATGTGTACGTATGTGTCTAGATTATCTAGACACCGTTCATAGTGCAGCTAATTCTTAGAAGTAGCTACAGCAAAATGTATTAACAGACCTAAAAACTGCTTAATAGTTTCTGGTTTTCTGTTTTTGTGTTTTAAAAAAAAATACTTGATATTAAAATATTTTAATATTGGTGATACAAGTCGTCATTGAATAAACATATAAAAACAAATGTACAAAATACTAAAATACAATCGGATTTGTGTATTTTTCTTATGTTGATTATATAATTACATAAAAACAACTGAAATATTTAACCTAAAATTTTACACACGAAAATTAACGTTATCTTTTAAATAACTGTTTAATGGTCGATGTTCCCATAAATGAAAGAAAATAATAAATATAATATTTGCCTTCATCTCTTTTCTAATTGGTGTTAGGGTCTGATCAAATTAGATATATATTTTTTTAATTATCACCTTTAGCTTATAACATGTCATCATGTTTTTGATTTACCGATTACGAGGGATTGAATAATCGGTGGTGGGAAAGGCGTGTGTACGATACGCATAACTCTAGAAACTTGAGAGTTTTCTATACTAATTGGTTTTTAAATAAGCATGACAGGATTTCTGATGAACATTATGCTGATTCCTTGTGGCATTTTGACAAACCACTTTGACCGCTTTATCAGCTAAAGTTTGCCATTTCGACAAGGGTACTATATTTACGAACAACGTATATAAAATATTAAAGTTTATTATCAAAAATCGAATTTGTTTATTCAGACATACCTATTCGTATAGACGTCTATCAAAGCAGACTGTTCGACCAATTGGTAAGCGTTTTGGAACCATATATTCTCCATGTGATAAAATAGTACCAGTACGACAAAGAAGTGCCATAAATAGAACCTTGAGAATTTTCTATACTAATAGGTTTTTTGGCATTTTGACAAATTACTTTGACCGCTTTATCCAGAAAGGTTTCGTACAAGGATACTATACTTTCCAACAACATATATAAAATATTAAATTTTATTATCAAAAATCGAATTTGTTTATTCAGACTTATCGTCTTATTCGTGACTTTTATGGTCGATATAGTCGTCCAACAAAGCAGACTGTTCGACTAATTGGTACACGTTTTCGAATCATAAAATAGTGCCAATTACACTAAGAAGTGATGATCTGAAAAAAATGTGTCTATGAAATTGTTTTCGAGAATTCAAATTTATCGCTTCCTCAGAGTTTTTAAGAGTTATTTCTTCTGCGTCCACCACCTGCTGCAGTTTTGAAAAGATTTGGGTTTGCATACTTCTAAGACGTAATTAGTGTAAGACCTTAAAGCAAATGGCCAAATGCTTCGCCACAGATCTGTTAATTTTACTCTTGAACGACTTGAAAAACAATGTTTTTTGTCTAAAAATTTTGTTGGAGAATGGTAACTTTAATAAGTAAAGTATTTGGAGTGAAAATAACCAACATGCTATTCATAAAATCCAATCGCATCCACAAAAAACATCGGTTCTCGTCTCTTTTAAGATGAAAACGTGTTACCGTTAATGATGCTCACTATAAATCAATGATAAGTGATTATTTTGTTTCCAAATCTACCTAATACTAATCTGAGCCAAATTGACTAAATAGTTGGCCCCAAAAACATTGTTACGTGACTTCATTCAATTATTTTCTATATATCTTCCATTTTAGAAATGTACAAGTCTATACTAACAAATAAACAAATGAACAGGTGAAGAATAACATAATTCTCCTATCAGTGAAATATCACAGAATGAATTGGAAAGTGTCGAACAATTGGTTAGAAAGAATGTATTATGGTGTAGCCACAATGAGCATTTAATGACCTTTCAAAAACAAAATTAAAATGGCCACTCTCCATTGATTTGTGTATTGTTGAAATTCTACCATAATTATTGAAAGACCCTCAACTTATGATTTATGCTATTTACTGCACCAAAAATTGATTTGCGAAACACCAAATGTCCTCTGCATCTATAGTTAATCGAGCCCACCTAAATATCGATGGACAACAATGAAACTGCAGATATTAAAACTGTAAAAACACATTTTAAATATGGTGTCATTAATTTGAATAATCAAATAACAGTATAGGAGTGCAAAAGTAATGATGACTTTGAGACCACATTAACTGACGGATTATCAAATAAAGCATTATTTAACTCAACATTTTTAGATTTGTAACCCAGATTTTTTGTGACATCCACAATCAATTACGATTTCAGTACAAAGAAGTAAACACTAGTAAATAAATAACATTAGTATGTCAAAACAAAATTAATTGTATTTTAACTGATGGTTATCATGAAGAAGTAAATTTTATTTTTTTATCGAATAAACATGAAATAGGGTTGAATGTCATATGGCAATTTTGAGGTACAAAGGAAATGATTTCGATTGATTTACAATCGCATAAAATGAAATAGGGATGAATGTTATTTGTCATATGGCAATTTTGAGGTACAAAGGAAATGATTTCGATTGATTTACAATTTTGAGGTACAAAGGAAATTATTTTGATTGACTTACAAGGAAATTATTTCGATTGATTTTTATCGAATAAACATGAAATAGGGATGAATGTTATTTGTTATATGGCGATTTTGAGGTACAAAGGAAATTATTTCAATTGATTTACAATCGCATAAAATGTCATTTTTTAAGAAATCTGTATCCCATGTGTTTCAGACAAGCCATAAATGTTACAAATATTAACATTTTTTTGGAATCGGTTCTATCCACTTCAGTGTGAAAGTGAGCCTATTTTCGTCGGTTTACTTTATGTATTCAGTCTGCATAACAGTTTCATAACCTCAAAAATTCATATAATTGTTTGTTAACAAAATTTACTTAAATTAATTAAAATTTCAAATAATTAGAAGAAAAGGGTTACGAAAGATATTGAAATTTTAAACAAATATACCGTATGACACATTTTGGTTGTAATACAGAATTTATTTATGGGCTGGGCACGACAAAATTGTTCATCGCACTGAGTCACTGGCTGCGGCATTATTGCCGTTATCAAATTTAGATATCGTACATGTGCCATAGATAAGGAGAGAAGTATTATAGATAAAAATTATGAACCAGCAGATAAATAGCCCGGGAGAAAATTCAACAATGTTTGTAAACATTAAGTAATATTTTGATGATTATTCCTTTGAAAACCCTCTAAGAATGTCCCGTATCTACTATTAAACATCTCCACCCACCAGGGTTAAATAATGTGCTTACTCAGTGAGCCATTTAGTTCTTCCATTTTTTCTAGAACGC
The DNA here is from genome assembly GCA_039881145.1 of Druceiella hillmani. NCBI lineage: Eukaryota > Metazoa > Arthropoda > Insecta > Lepidoptera > Hepialidae > Druceiella > Druceiella hillmani. The sequence continues at coordinate 31,996,186 of JAYKKI010000008.1, forward strand.
TTTTCGCGGATGCTCTACGACATGAAAGATCGATCGACACTCAATCAAGTCACAAAACCTAAAAATACCTCGAACTAAAGATTAGTGCGATTCTACTGTATATCATTGGTCTATAGCAATTGAGCTGCACGATGACAAACATCACTCCAATCCCAGTTACAGCAAGCGACAATCGAAACGTGCATTGACAATTTTTTTGCATTTGTTATATCTAGCATTAGAGAAATACGTTTATAGTTCGTTCAAAAAACAAACATTCCACTTGAATATCTGGTACCCGCAGAACGAAGGTAATTCGCAAATAACTGCTAGGTGGCAATATGAAAAACATATTTTTGTCGGAATAATGTATGCAAAGTCTGTACAAAAACCTTTCACATGTATATAAATATAATTATAAAGTAAATAAGGATAGGACTACTAGAAGTGTTATTTGTATTTCAAAATTTCGATCTAACTCATTTTTAATATAATGTAAGCAATGAAGATGGCTTTGTTATCCTAGAAAGCTTTGACACACTTCTCTAGCCTCTTTCATTGAGGCAAATCCTTATTGTGCCAATTAAGGATGCTAAGATCATATTTTAATGAACTGTCACAGAAGACTTATACTATTATAATATAGGTTGCGTAATAAATAATGATTTATTTTTTATAATACCTTTTTTTTCGAATATTCTGAAAAACTTTTGTTCTTAGTAATACCTAGAAGATTTTGAAAGCTTGTACAAGCAGTGTACGCATCCGACTACGCATACTTAATCGATATTACCGACGCTATTGGAGCTATAATATTCTATGAGTCACGATATAGTAGCAGCTCGAAAAAAGCGACCAAAAATGTTAACTCTGCGTTAGGATATGGGACACCAATAGCCAAACATAACACACAAGGTATTTATGGCACCATAGAAAATCGGCTTTACGTGATCGACTAACGGTACGCGTTGGCAAAATGGATACTTCATCAGTTTATTGAGTTAGATTACTAAGTTATACTTCTGTCCCAGACAAAACCAGTCTCAAAACGAAGTTGTCACTGATAATGAAAGATAAACTTAATACAAAAACGAGACATGTGTCGACACAAAAGCAGCATAGTCGCCAGTTTAGCCTAAAGTGAAGGCCATGGATAGAAAATCTAGTACGAAAAATGCCAGAGGAAGAAGATTTTCTGAGCTGCACTTGCTACACAATAATTCTCAACCGTTCCCCCCGTCAGTAATTGAAGACTTGGGTTTAGCTGCGAGACGTAACTTTCTATAATTGTTTCACATTCGTGTCATTAAGACCTTTCTGCACAGACTGTGTTTCTTCGATTTCAACAATCTTAAAAACACAGTTACTGATTTCTTCGAAGACCAACACTGAGTTTTGGAAGAGTGGCATTCTGTCGCTTTACGATAGAAGACAAGAAGTGATATATACTTTTAGTATTTACTTTTGGGCTACATTTATGACCGAGTATTTTTTTTTATAAATAAAAGAAAGTTAAATGTTTCATAGTGAGCCGTTATTTATTACCCATCCCTGTATATAAAAAAGAGAAAACGGACGATACGCCAGATTGTTATTGATAATAAAACTGTCGTTACTTTTACAAACACAACTTTAAATATGATACTATTATAAGGAATCATTATAATTTTAGTTCAAAGTTTATTATTTCCATATTTTATTTCTTATAGAATTGAATTTTATAATTTGAAAACGAGGAAAAATTTTATGATATGTTGTTTGGTGTTTTTTCCCCAAATGTCGTGTAAGAATGACGAAAATAACGAATAAGTATGTAAAAAATCGAGAATATCATAAAAAAAATATATTGGTCTTAAGATTCAATATTTAGATGTATTATTTTCATTTATAAAAAGTCTCCTTTTTCAATGTTTATTTATTACGTATTTGTTGCTAAGCTAAAACCTATGCGTATTTTTCTGTTTCTGCAGAAATTAATACAATCATCCAGATGTAATTCTATATTTAATAGTTGTTAGAGCAAACATTTTTATAAAAAACTTTTAATACATAACTTTTCTAAGAATATTGCGTGAAAATAACCAGATAAGGAAACAATTAACATAAATAAACACTTTATATAATGAATTCGGCGACATCGAGGCAATAACAGCGGCGAGAAGAAACTGTATTAAGAAGTAAAAACTGAAACGAAAGATTAAACAAGTAACTTTACAAAAATTAGTATCATTTACAGCGTAGCGTCACGATCCAGTCTCGCAGACATTATCTTAACAAGTTCGTAGAGCGCAAAGGGGAGTTGGCGGCGTAGCAGGACGCTCGTAGCGCCGCGTCATAAAATTAACGAGCGACATGGGAATTTAGACACCGTAGAATAAATACATTGTGTATATTACTTATATTTCGTGCTCGTTTTTAAAATTATTTTTGTTTTTATTTGTTCAATTATAAGGTGATGTCTTGATAGGTTAGACATCTGGGTGAATAATTCTATAATTAATAATTCTATGGTTAATAATTCTATATAATACCCGTAATTCAAAGAATCGCGTGTATTATATAGAAGTATTGAATAAGTATGCAAAAACAGAGTGTACTTATTTGTAATTATGCTACTTATTTATATACTAGGCTACAATAGTCACTTTACTCCAACAATTTTAACAACCTAACCACTCTCTCTTGTTTACGGTAATCAAGTGAAAATGTTAAGGGCAAAAAGATTAATGAAATATTTTCATAGCAACACTTCAACATTTTCTTGTCTACAGAATTGGTTACATCGAGATATATTTTATTTGTCTGTCTTGTAGGTTTTTAAATACTGTTTATAAATTTTCATTATGTATCAATCCAAACTTACTATTCCATAATGATTAATAGTTCCTTTATCGTTTATAAACTTTGCTTTATAAAACTAAGTAATAAAATCGACCTGTGGTGGTTATGTGGTTCATATCCAAAATCATAATACATATACATACACCCACACACTTGTGGGCGCGTGTTTTTGTGCGTGTATGTGTATGGGTGTGTGTGTCAAAATTGTATATGTACTGTAAAGTGAAAATCCTTTGTTGATGTAGAAAATCCTTTGTTTAAATATAACATAGATTTAAACAAAAATTCAACACTATTCCTGACCCAAATACCAAGTACATTTACGTGCTTGTATTCCAGCTTAAGTACCATTATATTAAATCAACTTTTAATGAAAGCATGTCCGAAGTTGGACTTTCACGTCCCGTTTAACATTAATTGTGTTATAGGCCTGCGTACAGCTGACTACTCAAACTGCACCATTGTAAGATCGTAGATAAAGTTCCCTTCGTCATTCTGTGAAATTACGAGCTTTATGTAGAAGTACCGTCGTGTAGCACGCGCGGCGCTTATTACTTGTTGTTAGATACGCCGACGTGCCTTCAAACGTTGGGGCGCGTGCGGTTGGTACACGTTGAGCAGTGTGGTAAAGTCAAAAGCAAAAGAGAAACCGTTTCTTCTGGATAAATTAATGTAAAGCATAATAAAAATGTAATGTTTGTTATTACCCTTGATGTAATCGAGTAGTCTTACATTGCATAACAGTAAGTCTACCTTCTTTTATCAATATTAAAACATTAATTATGTCTAGCGTCCAAGTTAATGACCTTTTTGCAATTACGGCCACTCTAACTAAAAGGGCATACGTACGTTATGGGTTAATCGGTTAAAATTATTACGAAATATTAACTTGTTTTGCAAAATTCCATTCTAGCGAAAAACGGAAATTGTTTATTTTGGCTTAATGTGAAAATCAATTTGAAATCTGCAATATGATCCACACACTCGTTCAATTAAATCGTTGGAGTTATATATATCACCAGTACTCCCGAAATGATATCATAGAAAAATATTCTATTTTCATTAGTGTAGAGTCTAATGTAATACATTTTACAATTCTCAGTTTACCATAAATACTCTATCATAACATTAAAACGTTGTTCCGCAGTTAAATACACTTCGATGAGCGTCAGTTCGATCTAGCTGCGCGCAGTGCCGGGAAAGACGGTCTCTATGCAATTTCCTTTTATTTATCCAATTATAGTCTAACCTTATCGCAATGGAAATTCAGCGGGGCAATTATTACAGCAGCCAATATTATCAAGTGGCGTTTTCCGACTTCACATTGTGCTGACTACCATTATGCATTTGCTACTAATGTCGATCTTGTCTCTAAGGGTTTAGCCACGTCATTTGCTTTTAGCGTTTGAAGCGCTAAAAACGTTGCATGTTGGATATGTGCGCTCTGTTTAATAGCTCTATTGCATACGTGAATATTGATATAATAAATCACGTTCGAGATGGGCTGTTATCGAAGCGGTTATGGCTGGGGCTGAAAAAATGGACTTAATTATCAATGAAAAGACCACATTTTTAAGTAAGTTACTGAATTTAAATATCTCGTAACAATTGTCACTAACAGAGATTAAATGAATGTTGAAATTGACTACCGTCTGATGCTGGCAAATAGATGCTACTTTGGCTTAAGAAACCAGCTAAAATATCGACTCATTAGCAATGCAACAAAAAAACAAAAAGTAATAAGTATGTAACACTAATTCAACCAGCAGCACTCTATGGCAGCGAAAGCTGAACATTGAGCAAGCATATCCAAAACAGATTACTACGCAAAATTTCTGGTGCTTTCCTAGAAAATAACTTTTGGCAAATTCTTTTCAATCCCGAAATTGATAATCGATACGAACAACCAGACATTTTTAAAGTCATTACATCAAACCGAAGAAGGTAATCTAGGACACTTATTTAGATCGGAGGATAAAAACCTGACTAAGCTACTAACATTCAACAAGCCAGGGGGTACTAGGAAATGGGGAAGATCTGTACTCAGATGGCTTCATGATATCGAGAACGACTTAAAAATATTAAAGGTTAGCAAGTGGAAACATAAAGCACCTGATAGTATCCGATGGAAAAAGCCGTTGGGAAGGCTCTGACCTGCTGTAGGCCATAGTACCAAGAAGAAGAAGAAGAAGTGCATTTTTAATTCTTTTCAAATACTATTCAACGTGTGTCTTTCATATAACCAATCTCTTGAAACTATTGACTTTATTCAGAGACTGGAATGACTTGTCAAATTCTTATAAGTTTCGTGAAGTATAAGAAGCAGCATAAACATGTTCTCTGTAACTTGGCTCTATGATTCAGATGTTACAATGGTAAATATTGCATGTTTAAGAAGTTTTTCAGTTCGTTCATGTGGTAAATATGTTTATTTTAATTTTTCTCTGAGTTTTATGTAGCATATTATTTTACTTACGTATTTTTAATATTTATACAATAGTGTTTTGGACTATTTTTTTTTATTTCATAGATCAAAATTTCAAGCTGCAAGCTGGCGAGGAGTGAAAAAAATTTTGTCAATTCTTAAAAATTAACCGAATTTTAAAGGTTTAAAAAAGGTTTTAAAGTTTAGTTAGCAATACTGAATTGTGATGTCATTTCTAGTAATGCACATTGTATCCCCTGAGAGCGAATGGGACAGCGAGATGTCCCATTAGATTTATGCCATTAAATTTAGCAGCTCATAACTAGCTTATTTTTTAATCTATATTTATAATTTTTCTACTGCTGGTTTTTCATTAACCTATATTTTCATGATATTAGTGTATTGTTGTATGTACATGATTGTATGTATACATATGTATATATGATATTTGATATTTTGAATAAATTTGTTGTTTTTAGTAAGGCAACAAATTTATTAAATTTCTCTATTGACATTGCATTAATTTACAAATTATTTGTTTTATTGAAGATTGATTTTGTTGCACGCAATCAGGTATACAATGTAAAACGCGAATATTAAACTAGTTTATGTAATATCTACGTCTGGTTTAGTTTATACATCAACGTTGAAAAAAGGACCATGACATGCGTTTGAATCACTTTTTTAAATAATTATTTTTTATGGTTTTATTAACAATATACTCAATAGTTTAATTTTGTTAATGCTTTAGTCGAGTGTAGAGTTGCACAATTTAATCTCGTAACATAAAAACGATTGTAACAATATAGATTTAACAATTAGCTATGGTTTGATTTTGCAATATAAAATGGATTATAAAAGTCAAAAAATCAATAATAGCAATATTTATCGATGAACTTTTTTATAGTTTTTATGTTCTCTATAACATCTTCATAATTTAACGTAGCTATAATGTTTCCCAATTTAATGCCAAAATGCAACTGGCATATTTTGACTCTTAACATAAATTCTTACTGCTCATTATCTATACTTTCTGAAAAGATGTTATATGCACTACGTATCCAGACGTATATCTAGATACTATAAACTATAAAATGTCACGTCTATTAGTTATGCCACTTTCGTGTTACACTGTAAATAAAACCTGTTAAATACTCTGAACTCACACTACAAGAATAAAACCTGTTAAATACTCTGAACTCACACTACAAGAATAAAACCTGTTAAATACTCTGAACTCACACTACAAGAATAAAACCTGTTAAATACTCTGAACTCACACTACAAGAATAAAACCTGTTAAATACTCTGAACTCACACTACAAAAATTCTGTAAAAACTTAGATACGTGTTAAACATTTTACGATAAAAGCGTTTATATTAAGCTATTTATAAATGATAACATTATTACTCACCATATTCATCATATTGTTTAGTAATCTTTCAGGGACGTAAAAATACTTTGAATTACTTGAATACTATAAGAATTAGGATAATCCTATGGCTTTCCTGTCATCTTATAGTCAAATTCCACTAAGTTTTTCTTTTATATTTGGGTTCGCAAATGGGGAATGGACCAAATACTTAAACCGTTAACCTCTTGTATGTAATATGTCCAACTGAAATTTCGTTTCATAAATTTTGAGCTGGTGACCTCAAAATTAACAATTAATTAAAAATAATGAGAATACATCGATCGAGGGATACAAACGTTGTTAAGATTAATAAATATAAGAAGGTTCGTCAGGAAAATTACATAGGTTTTATTTTTTTTATATCTGGGTTCGCAAATGGGGAATGGAGCAAATACTTAAACCGTTAACCTCTTGTATGTAATATGTCCAACTGAAATTTCGCTTCATAAATTTTAAGCAGGTGACCTCAAAACTAACAATTAATGAAAAATTATGAGAACACATCTATCGAGGTATACAAACGTTATTAAGATTAATAAATATAAGAAGGTTCGTCAGGAAAATTACATAGGTATTATTTTTTTTAATTTTGGGTTCGCAAATGGGGAATGGAGCAAATACTTAAACCGTTAACCTCTTGTATGTGATATGTCCAACTGAAATTTCGCTTCATAAATTTTGGGCTGGTGACCTCGAAACTAACAATTAATGAACAATTATGAGAATACATCGATCGAGGTATACAAACGTTGTTAAGATTAATAAATATAAGAAGGTTCGTCAATTTACGTAAGTAAAACTACAATGAACATTTAATTGTGAGTTTCTAAATTGAACATTTGAATAAATAAGTTTCAGGAAAAAGAAAAGTTTTTGAAGAAAATTATTTTTTAGCGAAATATGATTTTTTTCAACAATCGTGTGTAAGCTAAAAAAGGAAGAACGTGAACAGTACTACTCAATGCAACTTCTTGCCATTTTCTTGTTTCGAATTTCTATATCGAATTTGTGTATATACCTATGTATACATAAATTGTTTAATTTAACGCCTCGGATTTTATATTCCTCTTTAGGTTAACAATTTACTGCTGTTAACTTAATTATTTAGTTGAATTGGTAAATCGCAAGGTCCAGTGGAGAATTCGATAACTCTGTCCTTGTTTCATGCAATGTCGGGGTATTTTGACGCTGTTTGTTTAATTAACGTTAAATTATAGAGTTAGATAGCTGCAGTTGATTTGATGGCTGGTTAAACAGGAAATTACCGAAAATATGACGTCAATCGTGACGTTCATCTTGTTTATATTCACCTAATGTGAATATAAACAAGATCTATGATAATTACATTGGTTTACCCTAATATTACTAAGTTTTAATGTACATGTCATTATTTGGTGACGTTAAGATTGAAATATATATGAGTAATAATGTTTTAATTACATTTGAAGAGAGGTGCTTCCCAAATTTGGCTTCACGAGAGAAATAATTAATTTTAAATATGTAACTTTATAGTTACCCACGGGTAAATAGTAATAAAATGCTCTGTGGTAAGGATAGTTTGAAATTCAGTGCATGTATTGATTCCGGCAATTGTCATAAATAAAATATCGGAAGATACAAATTGACTACGCCAATGGCAATACGTATATTGACATGTGGAAAAAATTAAATATTGATAAAAGCGTAATTTTAAATTGAAGAGAACAAAACCCACTTTCAAAAAGCAACTAAATAGGTACGTACAAAGGTACACTCAGGACATTTCATTATAACAAATAGGAGTGATGAATAATAAGTACCCCTGTAGCATCCTCAAATTGTTACTAAAAGTAGAATTGGAACCCGCTTCATTTTGAAACGCGCGGTTCTTAAACTCCACTCAAAACTACAAAATAATAGTTACCAATAGCAAAAATAGCAAGAAAGAAAGCGATACATTAAGTGTTGTTAAGCGACTAATACAAAATTAAGGTATAGGACATGCGATCGTTTATTAATGTTTTTGGTACATACGGTTAAGATTATCAGTACATAATAAAAGTTACACTTGTGTTATTTTTTATTATGTTGTTTTCAATTAAAAACCTTGGTAATTAAAAGCCTTGGCAATTTCGAATGTTATTACTTTTCAGGACTCCGTACCTCATATAGAGCCTTTATAAGATCACTCCCGTATTCGTCTGTCAAAGCTTTTTTTCCCAGAAATGATTTGACGTAGAAACTTGAAATTTGACATTGTGACACAGCATTATATTAATCCACAAACATTTCAAAGCAGAATTAACACTCTATACAGCAACATAAAGTGAACACTTAATAATACGGACTAGATGTGGGGAATGAAGTAATCGAAAATTATTTGTTTAACTTCATATATGGCCTGCGTATCATATATCATATTTTTAGAATTTTATAAATGATCGTTCAAAAGATATCAAAAATGTCTCCTCCTATATCTCCAAAACTGCTGAAGTCAAAATTATAAAAAAGTAGAATATTACCTAGTTTGCGGGAATACAACAGTAATGATTCGAAATCTCAGTTTTTTTTTGTAAAATTTATGATATTTTACTCCTGTGACATATAGACTAGGAATGTATTTATGTGGTGAAAAATAATAGTTTAATAGGAATACTATGTACCCTTCAATGTTTACACACGCCTGTGTAAGTGTGTGCGAGTTCTGCTTCTACTTATTACTCTAGTCCAGTTTTTAAGAAGTGTAATATTTTGGGCATACTGCAAACTGAACGTCATAAACCAAAATTTTGTTTATAATAAAATATATGGATTTAAAAAAGAGGAGAGTTTTGTATGCATGTTTATTTTTTTTTAGGGTTTACTATAAAAATGGCTCACCCGATGATATGAAGCTTTCACCCTAGCATAGTTTACAATGTAAATATGGGTATAGGATACATATCTTTTTAGAACATAAAGTAAGTGTGCAATAACGTTTTGAGTGATGAGAGTTGAAGTGACTCTATTAGAGATACATTAAAATGGAAAAGGTATTACATAAAAATATATAAAAACTTCAAGGTGGATACTGCCAACTACTACAAAGTTTCTCTTATCCATTTTCATTACAAAATCGGACCTTATAAGAATTTTCGAGTTATATAAATCAAAGCGTTATATCTGCATCAAAACAATATTTAAATGAATTATATACGATAATAAAATGTACAAAAGATAGTTGGTTAAGCCTTTTTATATCACAGGGCTGAAGTATAATTTTGTGCTTGATTACCTTGATTAAAGCACATGTTGAATAACTAAACCGAAATAATATTAATAAATTAACCATCATAATCAATCTATACCAATATAAATATAGAGTGTAAGTTCATTTTTGTTTGTTTATACATAAAAAATAAACTCAAAAACTACTTAAACAACTGAACTACTGAACTTATTTCAAAAATTCTTTCACAGTTAGAAAGTATAACATTACTACAAACAGATACAGGTTCAGTTTTATTCTCAAAAGTTTATAGTTCCGAAAAAATAGTTGTATTTGCAACTCAAACCGAAGGAAACGACCGAATTGGTTGGTTTCTTTGCTTGCGTTAGGTAAACCGTTACAGATAAAACAAAATAATGTAAGAATGAACTGGGTCTCAACGGTATCTGTAAAAAAAACTCTATTTCTCATTCAGACATTTAGAGGCGTAATGGCGCTTCTAAATGTCTACCCCTATTTTATATTGTAATCCAAATTATTATTAAATTAAAACCTGTTTTACAAAACATTACGATTAAAAAAAATTAAACTACCACAGTCAAAGCAGCCATAAGGAAATTCGGCACGAACGAAGCCACGGCGGAGTAATAGTATATTATAAAAATTGATTAAAACATATTACAGGTATAGTCTATTTATTACCAGGGCAAAGCAATGGATAGCTAGTCATCAAATAGTGTAAAATATTAATATAGTGTACACCGACGTTGTATGATTATTAAAGTTAAGCAGAATCGGGTGCGATCAGTACGCGAATAGATGGCCTCATGGAAATACCGTGTGACGACGGCTTTGTTTTCAGAAGTATCACTTTTAGTGCTATTTATTTTGATATGTGTTTTGCAGTAACATTAATTAATGTATATCACTTATCTTATTTGTTTACATAGTTAATATCGGTGTTTACATTTACGATGTCAAAGAATTCACGAACCCGTATGAATAAATAAACTATTAAATTATCTCCATCTTGGCTTCAGTTCTTATCACTTGGTTAATAACAAATTAAATTCAGTAAATAATCAAGTTGGCAAAATGTTATGCTAGCCTAAATTGAATGCCTCGCCATCGGAGTTCAAACGCTTCATATTATAAAAACGCAACCATCCTCGTCACGGAGTATTAAATAAGTAATCTGAAAGATAGACGCTGAGTGGTCTCTGTTGATAAATGTAACGACGTTATAATTAAGTGCGATTTGGGGTGAAAACGAAAGTACCGTTTTGTTAAATGGCGATCAATTATCTTCACTAATTGATATTATGTCGACTAAAACATGGAGGTTTGCAAAGAAAGAAAATTTAAAAAGATGTATTTGGATAATGATTTTAAAACTAGACTTGGTATTAATAGATATGATGAGAAAACAACAGAATAATATTATAATGGCAACAGATATGATTAGAAATCAGTTGATAAGGCATACTTACGACTTAGAAGCATGTGTCATTTGTAATGTTAATATTTTGGCTTACGTCAATGATAATTGATGATATGACGTATTTAACCTTCAATTTAATGTTCCACTACCTGTTGGAACAAGCACAGCATATATCATTTGTCTGAATGAGGTATTTTATTTTAAGTAAATATATAAACATATAAATGCAAATATTAGTTTCGTATATATATTTTTGGACACATTTATTCATTTTGGCCTCATTTGTCTTCTCGTTGCCTTATGATGATTATATGGGGCATTTCTCAATGGAGAGAAATTAATTACATTTAATGTAATAATAATATATAACTCTATAGATTTTCGATCCGTTACTTAGATTTATTACGCTTTATAAACAAAAAAAACGCTGAACATTTAGAATGAATTATACATAACGAAAAAAAAATTATTATGTGAAATATTTTAAAATAATTAAAATGGCTTTATGTAAAATGGTAATTTATTTGTAAAGTAAAATAATTAAATGTAAAACTGGGGACAAGTTTTGTATAAAAATGCAGGTTTCACGTCACTCCCTCAAAGCGAACAGGAACACGTGGAAATTACGCAACAAAAACAAAGGTTGTGAAAGAGAAAATAAATTACATAAATCTTATTCTTCTCAACCTTTGAAAACAATTTGTGTAGCGTAACGGGCACGCGAGTTAATTAAATTATGCAAAAAGCTCCCGGCGTTGGGCGGGCGGTGTGGCGCCACTGGGCGGAAATAAATCGAATCAAACTCCGCGCTAATTGATCGGGCGAACTTCGGCACGGGAAACCTGAACTGGCGTTTTGTCACGGATCGGTGGGCGCTCGTTCTGTTATTTGGTGCGCTCAACACTGTTATGTTGTGTATCTTCGTTGTCCTAGCCAAAGCAAATTGTGACAGTTTCATGAGGTTACACGAAAATTTTATGGGAGTCGTAATTTTCTCTGCTCAATTGTGTTGTTATAGTTTGATGCTAAAAGAAAATATCTTTAACCATACTATTACGAAATTTAAAAGATTTTGTGAAATACCTACAGTAATTTATAAGTTATAGTTTTCGCGTCGTTCGAATGGTGGAAGTTATAAATATATGTTAGTGAAAAGTGAACTTCAAGTCCAATTCCAAAAATAAAATGTGAATACAGAAATATAATTTTCAATACATTTACATCCACCACGTGATAACGATTCTTTTTTTAATTTTTCGCTGGTTTACGTAGATACTAGATACAACGTTGTATTCACATCTAGATAAATTTTATGTTTTTGGCCAGTTTCATGTGTTTATAAATAAGGCTTAATAGAATTTCAATCAAGAGATAAGCGTTTTTTGACCGAAACCGGGAATGAATTCAAAAGTGTACTCTGTTAGTTTGCGTAGAGAATTGTAAAACTAAAAGGAAGCGTTACATATTTTTCTCTTTTGTTTATATATACCCTTTACGTAGAGATTATATATATCCTTTAGATTTTTACCCTTTAGATAAAGATTATATAGCCAAATTTATCTGCAACTGCTTTATGTAAAGAATATTTAGCTAGATTTATCTAAATAATGCGAATGTTAAAATTAATTTGAACATTTTGGAAAATACCAAATGGTGATAGTAGAGTGAATTATTTTTGTAAGTGTATTATATAAATAAAATAATTTTTTTAAAATTTACAATACAGTAACAAGTTAATAAGAAAAAGTGGAAAAAGACGTTGGATATTTAATGTTAAAAAATAAACGAAAGGAACAAATATGTTGAGTAATCTCATCATTGGCATATCCTCAAAATATTATGATCTTATTCTTGTCCCTTAAACCGTGCAATATAAAGTCAATATAAAATATTAAAATGAATATGACACATGACTATAACACTAAGAAGACATAAAAAATACAATAGAAAAGAAATGTGATACCGTGAATACGCATTTTATAAATATATTATTGTTATCCCATTCCTGTCTCTTAAACCGTACAAAATATGATCAGTATAAGACACTAAAATGAATATGACATATGACAATGACACTGAGAAGTGATGAAGAATATGACAGAAAAGGAATATGATACCATGAATACGCATATTCTCAAGATATTATTATGATCCTATTCCTGTCCCTTAAACCGTGCAACGGAAGGTCAATATAAGACACTACAATGAATATGACACATAACTATGGCACTATGAAGATATGAAGAAAATGATTAAAAATTAATATGACACACATATCCTTAAGATATTATTGTGATCTCAAATACTCCAGGTGACGTTAAACCTTCAACAGCATCACATCAAAGAAAATAGATTTAAATCGACATTAAGTACTCTTCCACTTTATCAGCACTGTCTGCTTAACAATTATTGACATCGAAACGTAACTTCGACTGGCTAAAGCGCATAGTAACCGGTGATGAAAAATGGATTACATACTCTTATACAAATCACACCCGCAAATGCCGATGGCTTAGTGTAAGACAATGAGTATTATTAGAATCCAAACATGAACTGAATACTAGAAAGACAATTCTGAGCTGCTGGTGGAATATCAAGGTGTCATTTTGGGGGGATTTATAGTGAATGCATAAATTGCTTATTTGCTTGCAATTAGAGCGATTGGGTAACAAATAATGAAGTCAATAACACAGCGTCCATTTTCCACGATAACGCTAAACCACATACGGTAAAATATACTTGTCAAAAATTGCAAAAGTTGGGCTGTTTTCTGTTACTATATTCAGCTTATTCACCCAATATTTCGCCATCTGATTATCACTTGTTCACAGTTCTAACCGTAACATTTTTTCACTCTTCTAACAAATCACTTATAGAATAAAAAAGTCAACAGTATGGGAGACTTTCAAAAAGCCCGTATTAATTTTATTTTAATTTATATCACCGGATTTTTTTCCTAAAGATTTGTCACTGCCTAGGCGGCGGCAAGTCATAGATAAAGATGATGATACATATAGTGTGATTGTTATGTTACATTTAGATTAAAATGTTTATTGTAAGAATAAGTTACGGTTAAAAAATTATTTGCGGTTAAAAATGTACACACACACATGTGTATACATATATATGTTGTTATTATGGAATTGCTGTATACATTAATTTAACGTAATACTAAAGGTAGAAATATTTGGGCTACTGCTAACTGATCTCGGCATCTGCGTTAAATACGTACGATCATTAATCATTCTCACTTTGCGCTTTCTAAAAAGCTTCTAATAAAACTGCCCTGAAAAGGGTTTGCTTTTGGGGCCCGCGAATCCACATTATCTCATTTTATTACACGTTTGTCGTTGAAAGCCACGTCACAATATTAAAGTTATCGCCATTTTTAGCATGTTTTACAGTTTAAAAGCGAATGAAATAGATGATATTTTTTTTTACGAAAAATGTAAAGTTTTTAGTTGTATTTGAAGTCTTTTTTATATTAATAATAATATTTTTTTAATAATATTACAAATCTCAGTAAATAATTGTCATAGACATCCATACTTAAATTTTTTGTATATGGTGGGTGGTGGCCTTGAAGTATATGGTGGTTACTTCGATAATATTATTTTCGCACCTTAAACAGTTCCCTTTCTTCTAATTAATTTTTAATGAGATAAATAAGAATGACGGGCGTTTGGACTTTCAAACCACCTAATGCACCAAAGCACTGTTGAAAATTGAATATCATTTGAATTTTGCGTCTTACGTATATTTCGGTGATATGTTTCTAATAATTAGTTTATTTTTATCTATCTGACCCTTTTAATTAACGTTATTGTTGCATTGTATTATTACGTATATATTTTACCATTGTGTTATTAAGTATATATTTATTTGATCTTAAATCGATTATAATCATTCTATAAAAGTTTGTACCTGGAAGTAATTAATTGTGAAAGCTAATGATAGCTTTCATCGGCAACTGGAGCGACTTGATAACGGATGGTATGTGAATTGCAATCAATGGGATAAGGTATATATTATCGTAATCAATGGGACCCGCAACAATCAATGGGACCCGCAACGATCAATGGGATCCGCAACAATCTCGGCAGCCGTAATCGCAACTGGCGCACAGATTGCAAATGGATTGAATGCACGAATGGGAACAGAGGAAGAGTAAGCAGACGGGATGTTAATTACACCACAGAGGGCTGTTTTCCGAACCACTTGACTTTGAAAATAACTTTTCCTCTAATAACTTCCCCAAAATTTAAAATAATAATTCCACGTTGATTTATTTTTTGTTTAAGTTGCCTCTAAAATATTCTATGCAAACTTCAACTGACAAAACGGCATATTACAGAAGTCTTTTTGCGAAATATATACGTCTTTCTCCGAATTTTATCATTTGAACCCCTATCTTAGCATTCCTATCATCAAAAATTTAATAGGATGTAGCTTATCTAAGAACACAGGATTCACCTATCTACAAGTAAAAAAAATTTGAAAATTTATTTAGCGGTTTCTGAAATTATCCCGAACTAACAAACTCACAAACTTTACTTCTTTATTGTAATATGTATATTTATAAAGTAGATACATACTGGTATTATCTCTATGGAACTGTAAAAATTGCACAGTAATCAATTCAGTCACTCTTTAAGTTTTATCATAACACACATAGGCAGGGCACAGATAAACGTCGGCTTTATATATATATGTAAAAATGTTTAGATGTTATCTTTCCTCTTTTTGAAGCTTGTAAGATTTTGGTATATTTATGTTATCTGAACAATATAGAAGGTATTGACAATATTTTTGAACACTTTTTTGTGTTGTTGTTTAAGGGGACAAAACTATATTCGGGGTTTATTAAACAGATGTACTGAAAAAAATAAACACTGTAGTAAACACACAAGTGCTTAATAACATGATACGAACTCAATAATTTTACACGTATAAACATGGTCAGAAGAAAACTTCCTTATTTGCACTTATTTTAATAGTCCGTCTATTGGAAAGTATATCTACATATTTTATTATTGATCTTAGCGAAGGCTTCTTCAAAATTTGACCATGTAACAAAATATTACACATCGATTAAGAGTAGAAATCATTCAAAAATGGTTTGGCATGTTAGGCTGAATTTAACTTCGATTTTTAAATTTGGATATGGAATTCCAATACGACTCCAACCAGGAGTGGCGTTAGGGTAGAGTACGATTGGGTGAATGCCCAGGAAGATAGGGTAGAAGAAGCCCCCAAGGCGTCTTTCAGGTCTGTTTTCCCCTGCATATGGTGCACTTTCGTTGGCTGGACTTCTCTGAAAAAACAATATCAATTCTCGAAATAATAAAATATTAATTTGAATTGATTTTGTTATAGTGAAATAAACTCGATATTCTTTATCACTCTATTCCCTGTTATATTTTTAATACTCTTGTGATGGTATAGATGACAAGAACGCAAACATGCCGCTTTCTTTTGAAATTCGCCGAATTCTTTTGAATTCGCGAGTTATTAAAATTATTTTGAAACAAATCCAATCAGTGAAAACATATGCTACTCTGCGCTTCGCATCGAGTGAGAATTTGATTCATAAACAAAGAATAGAATAGTAGAGTAAATTATTCATACAGTTGGTGAGGAGATCAAAATGGGGAAACTGAGATAATTATTAAAAAACTGTATGTAAGTACAGTTGTTTATTAATTACCCCAGTTTCCCCTTTCGTTGTAACCGTGGATTGATTAATGCATGAAATTAGTGAAATTTATTTTACCAGATCAGTCAAATATTAAATATATTTGGCGTTAATTTTGTATAAATTCATTATGATTAAATTTTTCTTAACTAAATGAAACTACTTGGTGTAGTATTATTTCTAATTTATTTAAATTCTTTACCACAACCTAGGTTTCGTTGTGTTTTCGTTGTCATCTTCAGATGGCCAACAATATCTTCCGATGGACAATTAGTAAAGATCTTTATAGATTGCCCACCTGAAAATGTTGTCAAACAATGGAACCTAGGTCGTGGTAAAGAATTTAAATAAAGTAGAAATAATACTACATCACGTAGTTTCATTTAGTTGAGTAAGATCCATCAAACTCAAATCGTTTAAATTAGGTTAATAAATAGGAGTCGAATCCACAAACGCTAGCCACACAAACTAATATTATTATGTACTTGCATACTGATAAGGTGCAAAATTGCACGCATTCGCATGGCGAAGTGCAATAATAATTAGGTGCGGGTAGAAAATAACAAACAATTATATATGTCCATGTCCCAAACAAATGCTTGTACGTATTTTATTGACGTTTGTATATAATTACTGATAAATAACAAAAACAATAACCTCAATGGCTTAAATTACTGTATTTAAATAAGTTATTTTAAAGTAGCTAAACCTGGCCTCATACATGATACCATGTAAAATTAAATAATTGGTAAAAAAATTGATTGTTAGAACAGTGATATGTTGTTCTTGTAAAATGGTAATATTATTGTAAAGTTGATATGAAAAATGATTGGAGATAAAACTGGAAACGCGTCCGAGTTTAAAAGAAAAAAGCAAGTTAATTACATGATTCCCTAGAAACGCACACGAGTACATGAAAGAAAAACAAAGATTGTCCAACCAAAAATAAATTATACAAATTTTATTCTTTTCAATCTTTCAAAACACTACTTCCATTTTAGAGGTTTCAGTTCCCGAAGGGTCCAACGGAGTATCACCTATTGATTTTGCTGAAATACAACCTCCACCTGTCTGTCTTTTTTTGTTACTAAGCGGATAAATTAGATATTTGAGATTTACACATTGCTCATATAAATAGTAGTAAGTACTTTGTCGAAGACTGCAATAGCAACTTCTGAATATTCTGAAGTTCTTGCATCTATTAAAATATTTGTGCACGTAAATCGTATAAAGCCATTTGGTTCCAAACCCAGAAAAATTAAAAGAAATTTTAGAAAAAGAAAAGCTTTGTGAATATTGAAAAATACATCAAGGCAATTCTGATTGTTGTTTTTACTTCACAAAAGAAAACATATTTCTGTTGCAATACTCAGGCAACACCAAAAAATTAAGACAATTTGGAACTATTTATTTATTTTATTTATCTACTTTAATTAATCTAATTGATATATATGACCGACTTATTGCTAAGAGAGCAATCTCTTACAGCCAACCATAACACCAGTCCAACCCCGCTCGACGAGCGGCCGGGAATGGAACCCAGGTCCCAGCGGTGCGCTGCGCCGTCAAAGACCGTATGCCTTGTGATCAACCCAACATACCACAGCGACGATAACAGCGAACTACGCATCGTTTTTAAATTACAAATGTGAATAGATAGACTGCGTTGACAGTCAGGTTATCCTCGAAGACATCTTGAATATGAGCGAAATCTGCAAAAAAAATGTATGGAAACAGGTACTTCATGAAAAGAGCTAGCTTACAACGAAGACATTGGTGATGTACAATTTTCACTTCGAAATGTTGACCTAAATATTTTGTCGAATAATACGAATGCATTCAACGCGGCCGTTGAAATATAAAAATTATTAAAAATTATTAAAAGTGTTTGAAATATAAAAATTATTGACTACTTGATTGCTATTTGAACCGACACAAATTTATGTTGCAAACAATAAAACGATTCTAGGCCGCTAATAAATATACCATTAAAGATAGGGGATTTTGTTTCTATTACGGACTTATGGTTAACAACTCATTGTCCAGTTTAGTATCTGATGGAAACTTTTCAGACGAAATTACTAGAAAAAATCGTCTGAAAAGTTGAAAGTTCGCGAGAGTATTACCTCCCATAAAAATCACCATAAAAATAGATGCTGACATATGAATAAAAAAGTAAACAAAATTGATTGTCAACAACAACATTTCACTCGAAATGAACTTAGTAGAAGCGATAACGTTTTTTCTAGTTTGCTGAAATTGCCTAGCTGACAAGACAAATAATATAAAGGTCAGGATTAGTTCGGACAATATATACATATATATATATATATATATATATATATATATATATATTTTAGTAATGACATATCTGTGTCTGTCATTACTACAATCTAGTGCTATGAGACACTAATAATTCTTTGCTGAGGTCTGTTGCTTTTGTTGAAAAATTCTGACGGTTTATATTCTATAACAAACCTTGCGTAGCACTCTGGAAAGTATGAATAAGTAGCTTAAAAGTGCAGTATGTTATCAAAGTAATGACATTCGTGACGCATTAATGAATTTAGCTAGTAAAATTTAAAAAAGACACCGACGTCTCACACGATGTCATCACTTGAGTCGAACCGTTCAAGATTTCGGCTTTATAGTTTTACTGGTGGCCTGGTATTCTTTTCAATCTTCGAGACCAATATCGTCACTTAGGCTTTACAATAAGAAGACATGGACCTCAGTAATTTCAGAAATACGCTGGAAAAATTTTGCGTTTTCTTGTAGAAAAGCCATAAGAAAATGCCCAATAAACATATTGATATCTCGCTCTAAAGATACACAGATGTGTTGCGCAGAGGGGCCACCTAACGGTTATACTTTTTTAACGCTCTGAACTTCGTACCCTTTGAACTTCTGATTTTACTCATAAAAATCATACCGGGCGTTATATATGAAAATTTATTCGATAGGAATAAACTCCAATAATATCTCATTTATGGAAATCGGAACAGACGTTTGCGGCATTTAATAACCTAAATATATTCATATATATGTACATACGTACATGCATGTGCAAAGAGACACATACATACATACATACATACGGACATATATATATATATATATATATATATATATATATATATATAAATATATATACTTGTATTACAATTTACCCATACCCGCATTCATTAAAATGCTGTGGAAATCAGAAAAGAAATTTATTAGGGATTAGTTGTGGATTTAGAGGTATTGCGATGATGCAAAAAGTCTAAACGGCCCCGGAGACGGTTAAATGGTTTGATTTAAAAACGTAAAATTTACGTTTTTAAATCAAACCATGTGTTAAACCATACTGATAGTGTATAGTATTAGTTTGACATGTTTGTCAAAACATTCACATGTTTGAAGAATATTATAATAAATGTATATTTTTGTTGTGTTTCATTCGTCGTTTGACGAGTCTTCAAAACGCCATCAAATAGTTTGATCAAACACGCGAAGTTTGTATTAAATCGCTGACTGTCTCGGGGCCCCTTAACAATGCATTCAGAAAATATCGATTGGACGTTAGCCATCGCTAATTTCGTCGAAAATGTGGGATTATCAAGAGTTACTATCTTTATTCATAAATCGTATCCATAAATTGAAAAAATTGCAAGCTTGTTGATAAGCCTTTTATCGTAATATTTTTTAACACATAAAATAATGTTTTTTTTTCACTCTGACATGGCACCAAAGATTTCTTTAAAGGTTCCCTTCCACAAAGTATAGAAACGAAACGGTAAATTTACATATCCTTGTTTCTCCGATTTTCTTCCTCGATCTAATAATCACTTCTGTTTTTTTAATCTATAACTCTTGACATTTTAACCAAAGATGGAGTTGACTATACAATAGAAGTTCTAAAGTAGTATTTAAAAGAATCAAAAAAGAAATATGTACGTATATAAGGCTGCGAATGAGTAATTTTTTTTATTTCGTAGCATTATTATATAATAATTAAAAAATACTCTTATGTCTGATTAATAATTTAAAAAACGCTTATTACTGATTAATAAGGTCTCAGAAAGTAAAAGAAAACTGTACAAAGATATATGAAGAAAAATGATCATGCTTAAAATGTGACATGTAACATTAATCACAGAAATGTTGACACAATATAATTAAACACAATTCAGAAAGTATTTATATTAAAATATTTATTTGTTTGCTTGTCTTGTTTTCACGCTTTACCTTTTCCGTGAACCCATTTCCGTGAAGTTTTGCATACACGTAGTCTGTATCATGGCTACGAGACTTTGTTAAAATACTATTTTCAATTTATAATTGTTTCCTTCTTCACTGTAAGTTATGGCTATTTATTAAATATATCATAAAATTGAAGGAACACATAAAATAATATATCGGGAATAGCGGATATGATGCGTGGCCGATGACCTTGAAAATTATCGTCAACCCAATTATTGATTATTATAAGTATAGATATTATATTTGATTAGCAGACAATTGATATGAATAAGCACCTGCTTACCTTTAACATTAAATTGTAATAAACGTCATGACGATGTGTAATATCGTTTACAAAAAACAGAACGAATACTTCAAATTTATTACATATATTTTTTGGAAGTTAGTCACAAAATGTTCTCGACGTTCGCGGGAAAGTCAAAGTGAAAGAAAAATATTTATTCCACTGATGAAAATTTCATCCATCTATCAAATTTCAGTGAATGATTCTACCACTACTTGGGTAGAGACCTACTTCACGGAGAAGCAGCATAATATGATATACATAACCAATAGTTTAGAGGAATGTCCACGCCGCTATGGGACACAATATTCATCAACATTCTATTTCGCTTTTTAATCATTTAACATATTGAACATTTTCATGCAAGTCACTTGTTGTAATTGACAGAAAAAATTCAACTGTTTTCTTTATATTTACAAGATATACTATTATGAAGTGTTCGTTCCAAAGACATCGCTTCGTATCTTATTATTTGCCAAGTTTTTTTAAAAGACCTCAAAAACAGCTTTCGGATAAGTGAGTTGTGTAAAGGGAATCAGTGTCGACCATATTTTAAATTTTTAAGACCATGCGAAATTCAGACAGCACTTTCCATCTCAATTTCAGATCATCTGACTTAAAAGACAAAAGCTCTGACTCTCATCTAAACATTTGATAGCATTTGTGGGATTTTCTATTCCTTTGAACTTTAATCAGGATTCTAAAAATATCTCGGACTTCACTTCCAAAAAAGTTATCAGGCAGTCTTTTTTCTTATTAGTTGAAAAGACCCCAGATTGTATGAATCATATCTACATGTTATTATTGTAGCACCTGTGTCGGTTATATAGACCTTTTTCCAGAAAATAATGTTTTACTGCACGCCAACTCGATCTATAGTTTACAAAAGTGACAACCACTTTATAGAAATATGCCTTAGCAGATTTTTGAACACAACATTTTGTTTATTTTTTTTCCAAGCTGACGAACTAACTTCGCCTTAATTTTATGACTGTTTTCCACGTCAACATCTAGGCCATTCAACACATACTTCACACGTGGCATTATTTATTACTTGTTTTCCACTTTTCATTTCTGGTACACGAAATTATATATGCCGTCATTTACGGAAGCGTTATCCGTTCTGCGTACACTGATTTGATTAATGTTGAAGTTGGAATCGACAAAGGTTTTTTTAACCTATTCGGATATTTATATAGGGGATGTTTCGTCTTCATATAAATGTAGTGATTTTGGCATATGCTTTTTTAATATCAAAATAGTGAATGGTACAGGAAAATGTTACCAAGGTTCGGTTCATTGAAAAATAACTAAATTCTTTCAAATCAGAAATCCGAACTTTTCCGGAATAGGGTATGATGATTGCTAAGGTCTTTGTGTGTCCACGTATCATTTCCGCATTTGTTTGAATATCAGGAAATAATTTGGTAATATTTCTCGCCAAGTACTCCTAGCTATTATAACTCAAACCATGTTTTACATTATGGTAAATAAATATTATTTCCGCATTTGAGATCGGAATTTATTCCTTTGTATTTTTTTGGTGAAAAAGCTCCTCCCTCCTCCTCTTCCCTCCCTTTTTACGTTTTATACTATTGGCTTTAACCTAGGACAATAATTTACAATAATTATTGTAATTTTTATATGATATATTTTTATATGATTTTTATTCGATAATATATTGAAAAATAACAAACATAAATATTTATTTACTTTTCCACAAACATGTTCTGCATACATGTATGTGAAAAAGTAACTCCAACCAACTACCTAGATAGATGCATACAATTTATGTAATTAAAAAAAAAGTGAAGTTATTTACATATTATGTAGTTTTAAGTATGTGGGTGACATACTTAAATCTACATAAACATATACTCATTTTTAACGTAATCTACCTTGCTGATGAATTGCAGTATATTAGTAGCATGTTTTGCCAATTGCAGTAAATTCACTTCTTCCTCTATCCAATCTTTAAAAACAGGATCGTTTCCCCATTTGTCATTAAAATCAGTGAAAATTGTTTGCTTTTAATAGTTCCATAACATGACACGTAGCGGGAGGGAAACTCCTAATATCCGAGACAGTAACGTATGATATTGATGCTGGATACGTAACGAGACACGATGTTTCCCGAATTTCCCGACCATCCGGTAACCTGAACCATGTTTTATGAAAATCCATCCTGCCGTGATTGAAGATTCGTGGTATTTTCGTATTATTAGTTTTCCACGCGAGTAAAAGTGCAGGGAACTTTATAGGTGCATACCAAATTTAGTAGCCCCCGTTGCTGATTCCACTGTTATTAAATAACAAGCAAACAAACATATTAAAAAACAAACAAACATCCTTTCAGATTTACAACATTATTCAAGTTTTTTATAAATTATTAAGTGTAGGTTTTCTAATAGTGAATTTAATAATAAAAAAAATTTTAAATAGACAAAAATAAGGCACTCTAAATACGTTTCGGTCAAATAGACACACCTTCTGGTTTTGCGATTTAAAAAAAATTTTCGCGTTTTTGACTGCAGTCAACAAAGTAAAAATTTGTTGCCCACAACAGGAAGACATTCCCGTATTTTATAAATATTAATCACATTAACGCACATTTTTCTTCATTGTAATAAAATGCTCTGCCAACTTTAATTAAAACGTATTGAATTTTTTTATGGCTTATAGATCTACATTTTAGTACACATAAGTACAAATAAGTACACAGGTATTTACACACTTAAAGTTACCATATTTTAAACTTTCTCTATTATACACTAAATAATACACTCCATTTTCATATTACATTTTTATTATAATTGTCTTGACGTACAACTTCAACACAGTAATGAATGAACGTAAACTAAAAAAATATTTCTCAAATATTCCGTTTACTTATCGGGTAGTCCCCGATAAGATAGAATCTTATCGGGGACTACCCGAAACATATCTAACCACTGATAGCAACACAACAGTAAGCGAGTGTGAAATCAGATATAAACACTTGCGCTATATAAGTGCTTTTAGGCTATGCACGCAATGCAGTAAAATTGCGTGCGGTTATTTTTCTGTGTGTTATAGAATCGCAAAAGTTACATGTAGATTTTAATTCTGTAGTTTAGTGCAGATTTTAATTCTGTAGTTTACTGCAGATTTTAATTCTGTAGTTTACTGCAGATTTGTTGCAGTGCGCTTTTGCATAGATTCCTGGTACAATACAGAGCCGTATAAAGCCTCGCGCCTTAGAATATAGAGTAATCCAGAAGGCGCTTACGCACAAATCACTTCGCGGTCGCGGTGAAGCCAAAAATCGGTGGAGGGGGCACCGCGCTCCGCCTCTAGTAGGCGCCCTCCCCCAACGCGCACGGTGTTACTAGCAGAATAAATTTACCCACGAACTTCAGGAAATCGACGCATATAAATATATGTGTTTGCAACAGTAGGATTCACATTTGAACCAATTTATATGGTCATGGCTTGGCTTATATGAAGTGTTATTAAGGCCGCCATGTTAAATTTCTAAAATGTTTATTCTGACCACAACCATTGGCCAAAGTATTTAGATTAAAATTATTTAAAAACTTTGTCATATTTTACCATTTTATTCATCATTTAACACTTTTAATGCAAAAAGAAAACAATTAGCTTAGTGTCTTAAAGTAAAAAGAGATGTGAAAAAGCCCAAAGGTTTGAAAATATTCGATCTCAGATTAAAGAAATTAAAAATAGGACGAAACAATTATTTATATTAACAATTATTTATATTATATATTGTCGTGATAAAATTTCTTCATATTTTAAACAATATCGGTTCGCATTTTTCAAGAAATTAAAGAAGACGGCGGAAATGAATGAATGTAACATGTGTTTCTTGCCATAATCCTACATATAGTGATTATATACGCAATAGGTAAAATATTCTAAAATTGAATATGACAACGGATATTCAGACGTTATACCTTCTCACATTCTCCAACGACATTTTCCAAATCCCGATTTTTTTACAAATAAAATTTTACATTTTTCAGTATCGAGCAATTAAGTTGTTTTAATTTGGGTAAAAAAATTTTTAAGAGGTGACAACACCAATAAAAATTGCGTGCTTCTGTTAATAATAATCTACTTCGATATTCTAAAATTGTATAGTTAATTGAAAATGAAATTAAGTAATAGTTTTTACGTATGAAATGTAATCCCCATTTGTTTCTTTTTCAGTCCAGTGATGTTTTTGCAGGTGGGAATAGCACAAGGCGGCATTTTAAGCTATATTGTCACGTAGAAAGCACATAACCTTTCAGAGCTGTGTCTTGAATTGCACTGACAGTCGTGTTTAAAAACTACGCATTTTATGCGTAGTTTTTTGGACACACTTTTGCGCGTGTTCTCGCCTTCTGGAGTATTCTTTATTCTAAGCCTCGCGCACTGTGAAAAAAACCGCACGCCGCTCCGCCTCGTTTTCGAGACGCGAAGTAGTGATGTCGTCGCTCAGCGAAATACAAGTGCAATGCAACTGATAGATAGTATTTGCATGTGCGTATTCATCGAAAGTTGCGATACGAATAGTGAAACGTGTGGATCTCTCCGCAGTGAGTGTACCATATGATTTTGGCCTTATTTTCATTGCGAATTTAAAACCGACGGATTATAGTTGCACAGCAGTGCACACCAAGCCTTAAGCTTTTTACCATAGTCGTAATGCATTATGAAATATTTATTATTTGTTTATTATATAAATTTTCCCTTTAATATCAAATAAATATAAAAAGTATACGTCTTTTTCCAACAATAGTTAATTCGATTTTGATTCGTTATTCACTTACCATCTTCATCGTCAGTTCCTAACTCAATCATCATAATCATCATAGATTATCACTGAAAAGAAGTACGTGTACCAAGATTCAAGTCTAGAGACCAGTTGAGTAAAGGGGTGAAATATCGATTAGAAAATGAAGCAGATAGACAGAAAACGCAATTTAAATAAAAGAAGGACAGATCTAAATTTGTTTACGCTCAAGTACTCTCGCTATATATAAATTGATAACACATACAACTATGAACAAACACTTACCTATTTTGGGCGGGGTACCCCTTGAGGCTAACATCCCCTATCGCAATAACAAGGTATTACTAGTTTCACACAGGTAGAATAGCTGTATAAGTATATAATTATGACTATTCACCTTCTAGTCCGCGGTATTCCTGAAAAGAATAATTATTTGAAATGGATTTTTAGGCTCCATATGAAGTAAGTTATGCCTAGTCCTACACTGGAAAACGTTAAAAAACGTTTATAATTTTCATATCGAAAAATATGCAGTTACTATTTTTATTTGTTTCCTTCGTGGGTAAAGACGGGTGTGGTCGAATGTAAATCCTATCGTCTGTGGAAAGAATTACTTTTGGTCATACATTTCTTTAATTACTTTTTCATCGTATTGGTAATACTTGGTCTATGGTTTGGCGTTATGTTCCTGGCTATTATACAAGAGAAGAAAGCCATAATTATTTTCACCAACTTAGAGCGTGAATACCCGATAACACTTAATGTTTTTCACGCGCAACATTCTTCAACGAAGTTTTTCACATGCCCTGGCTTGCTATTTTTCCCGCTTCGCCAATAGCTTTAGGTGCACGTTTATGAAGTTTTTTTGGTGGTATAACACTAGTTAGTATCTTGTTGATTCGATTATTATTTTTCCTGCTATTTATTTTTTCTGTTTTATTCTTAATTATTAAACGTATTAAAACTATTTGTCTTTTTAGAACTTTGACGTATATCCAATAATTCGGTTCGATCTAAAAATTGGGCAACGCGTTTTTAATGAATAAATAAATTAAATGAAAATAATTCTTCCCCCCGAAATTAATTGCGTTGAGCTGACTTCCGATATTGACCAATCTGTCATTTCAACTTCTTTCCCGCCGTGACCGTGACCTATCTATCATAAACTTATCACAACCGTGATAGCAAGTCACTGAAGTATTTCATACGTAAGTACAAAAACAAATTTCAACATGCATCTACGCGATAAACGAATCGATTCCAAAAGTCATTTGCAAACTTTTCTCAAACTGCGCTGTAGCATCAGATGGATAAATATCCACAGAATACTATATTATCGACAAAAGACTACTTAGACGGGTTATCATACGGTTGATTAACTCTTAATTACACGGGTATAATTATGTCGTTATACGCTGTTTTTATGATTTTTCGCAATGATCTAGCTATCAAAGTGTCAATGATAACAATGAGCATGTCCGTTGAAATGAGCGCAGAACGAGTTAGTGACACAAGCGTGCTGTCAGTGAATTTGCAT
This sequence comes from Druceiella hillmani, assembly GCA_039881145.1. Taxonomy (NCBI): domain Eukaryota; kingdom Metazoa; phylum Arthropoda; class Insecta; order Lepidoptera; family Hepialidae; genus Druceiella; species Druceiella hillmani. The sequence goes on from JAYKKI010000008.1 coordinate 32,024,011, forward strand.
AATGCGACTAAATTCTTTTGTTTAAAAGTGTATTTGGTTCTCACATGAGTAATGTTAATAACGTACCGACTTCTGTAAAAACAGAACACTTATAGTCTCACTCTAATTGCCGTCTGTATCCGATTGTATGTCACATTTTTCTAGTGTAGAAACTGTTTAACCTAACAATTTAAACTTTTGCAACGTTGAGGTGTGTTACAATTTTCTTGAAGCTGTTTTGGAAATCTATCAAAATTTTGTTGGTACTAAAATTTTGTTATCAAAATTTTAATAGATGGAAAACACTCTTAACTTCCAAGAATAATTTCGTTGGCTTGAAGCTGTTTTCGAACTAAAAAAGCGATCAAGTGTGATTCGAGTCTCGCGTAGTGGTGTTCTGTTCCGTTCCTTGGAAACAGCTTCAAGGCAACGAAATTTTATAAGATGGAAATCACTCCTCAACTACCAATCAAAACTTCATTGGCTTGAAGCTGTTTTCGAACTAAAAAAGCGATCAAGTGCGAGTCGAACCTCGCGTAGTGGGTGTTCCGTTCCATTCCTTGAAAACAGCTTCAAGCCAACGAAATTATAATAAATGGAATCACTCCTCAACTACCAATCAAAACTTCGTTGGCTTGAAGCTGTGTTCGAACTAAAAAAGCGATCACTTATCCACGACTTAATTTTTCTAACATCAAATGAACTTCGGAATAATTCCTGTGGTAGACAGATATACATAGTGGTGATTCCTAAGTGTTCTATTTTCTTCCATTTTGGTACGGAGCATTAAAAATGTTTTGTATAAAAAAAATGTTCTAAAATTTTACACGTGTCGCCAAAACTTATTTCTATATCCTATCGAATGAAGCGTCTAATCGACACTAGAAACCTGAAAAAATTAGATAAAATTATGAAAAATTTTGAAAATTCTTATCCTACTCCCTTATTGCCAAAAGTAATAATCGGAGAAATCTGAAAAAAAACATATGTATGTATAATAGTCTGAAATATTGATACCTAAAATCTAAGCGGCAGAATATAAAGACAATTTGTAAAGAAAAAAAAAAGAAAATTATTTTCTACTCATTTAAATCTTCAGAAAATTTACACAGTTATTTATGTTACTTGTGGACTTATCTCGCGTTAATTTTGCATATCGACTTATTTGTTTACATCTGTTTTACTATGTGTAAGTATGTACCACATATTTACGTACTGTAAGTCACCATTGGTCTAGATTTTTTTATCAGACTTAGTATCGGCATAAATATACACTCATCTTTCGAAATTAACCTGTAAATACACAAAAAAGTCAATAATAGCAAAACAAATTAAATAAAATAGTACAACCATCGGAGCTGGCTGAATCTTACGCAGTATAAACACAAAAAAAAATAAACTGACGGCGTGAAATTAAAAAAAAAACAAATGGGAAGTTTAGGAGCGGCCACTGAACGTCATTAGATAATAAAATCACTACAAATCGACGTCTTGAACAATAGTTTCCTTTAAAATTCCACGTCCCATCATCGTGGGCGGAACAAAGGTCGCTTTGTCCGCGACTAGGGCGCCGTTTACGCTTCGTTACGCGTACAATCGTCGCCCGATGGCTCGTTTGGGGTACATTATGGGCCGACGTCGATACATCATCGGTTAATGTTCTCTAAATTTGGCTTCGTGTAATTAATAGTTAGCTATGGAACGGGAAAGCAGAATACGTTTAAAACAGTGTTTTCTCTAGAGCAGTCTAAAGTGATCGTTGTGCGGTGACGAGGAGAGAGTTTCATATAGAGTTATGAAGAAAATTTCATTTTCAAGAAACCCTAATCAAAAAATTAATTATTTAAAAAGAAGTTTGCCAATTACATAAGCCATACTAATTTTATGAAGAGGCATATGAAACAGCACATCCGATAGTCATGAAACTTTACTATCGATGAAAACGGAGATGAATCAGGAGATCGGTTGATGAATTGCAGAGTGAAAATAAGGCAAAGATCGAGCCAACAAATTTTCACGTTTATAATATTATTATTATTATTACTAACAGTAAACACACTTTCACACTTATAATATTATAGTAGTTGACTGGATAATGAGATTTAGTCAAAAATTTTTCGTGATCATTTGAATTAATAAAAAAAATATAGACCTTCGTCATACGGTTGTCGACGTGACGTCAGAAAAGACCCATTCAATTCAACTCATCCAGTAAATATTGTATACCATATAACGCAAGAGCCATAACTAATGGGTATTCAAAATACCAACATTGTCGGTTAAGAGCAGATACTGCCGTTTAAAGTGTCGTGCGTTAATATAGCCTTTGACAGCCCTATACAACCCGCCTCTTGTATGTATACATATACGTAGAAATGAAATTTAGGACGTACGAATTTATTTCAGTCCCAAACGTCAATTAAGACTTGCCTTGGTAGCTTTCTAAATTTACCCTTTTTCCATTTATTTTCGGATATATCGGGCAAACAAAAATATCACGTCAATCCGTTACTTTACGATTATACTAGATGCACGTCTCGACTTTGCCCAAGCAAAAAGGAACCATAACTTACTCAATTGCCATGGTTTTATCTAGCGACTACGTCACAACCAAGGAAGGGTAATGAATTTAACAATCTATGTATGTATGTATATATATATATATATATATATATATATATATATATATATATATATATATATATATATGTATGATTGATCGTAGCCCAAAAACTGCTGAACCTGTTATAGCAAACAAGGCTTCAAATGGTTTGTATCTAATGTGTCATAGACTAGATGTTTAGAGGCAAAATTATTTTGCAATAAAAAAAACAATAAAAAACGTGTATCTTATCGAAAAAGATGTCGTTCGATAGGTCTTTAAATATAATTATGAGGTTTCTTCAGCCATTTACTATAAACATGAAAAAAATAACCAAGTTTGGCACAAATAATAAAAACACAAAGTTCTAAATGAGCCTGGTTTCGAACTATGTGTATGAAAATAATTTACCAAAAAGGGTAAAATAAAAACGAAGCTATTAAAAACTAAGACGCGATTTCGCAAAAAATACTGAAATGTAGAAAAACAAATTAAATATCAAAAATCGATGAAAGATCAAGAATCGTCATTGAATTGTGAAGCCGTGAATGGCATTCAGTTTTAACACATGTTCCATTGGATAAAAAATTGACATCTTCAACTGAACTTCGCCCACGGCTTCAGAATTTAATGACTTAGTTATTGTTCCATGAAATTATGATTACTGAACGATGAATTATCTTTCAGCGAAATTATGATTACCTAACCTGTTTTTCTACTTTTTAGTTTTTTTTTGACGTAGTAGATCTTATGAGCTATATCGGTGACCTTAGTTCTCCAAGGTAGTTCTCCTCATCACGGATTATATCTTGTAGAGAACCCAAGAGCATAGCTATTTCCATAGCTCGCTATATGACTTGAAGTCTTTTTAAGAGACCAATAGTAAGGAGCCATACTTCACTTTCGTATATCATCACTTAAATGGTTATTGCTAATTACCCATACGTTCAAAATATATTATATGCCCTATGTCTATCTAGTTACTATAAATTATACGATAGCGGAAGTTTCATGTCAATCGGATTTGCCATTTTTATGCCAAACAATAAAAAAAGCGCTTTCCTTTTTATAAAATTAGTATATATATATATATATATATATATATATAAAGTGTAAAACTTCTTTTTTAATAATTTATATTTTATATTAGAGTTTCTTGAAACTGAAATTTTCTTCATAACTCTATATGAAACTTTCTCCTCGTCACCGCAAAACGACTTCATACGGCCCTAGAGGAAACACTGCTTTAAACATATTCCGCTTTCCCGTTCCATAGCTAAGTATTAATTACAAGAAGCCAAATTCGGAAAACCCGAACTGATGATGTTTTGACGTCGACCCATAATGGAGCCCAAACGAACTATCGGGCAGCAATTCCGCGCGTAACGAAACGTGAACGGCGCCCTAACCGCAGACAAAGCGACCTTTGTTCCGCCCACGACGATGGGATGAGAAATATTAGAGGAAATTGTCGTCCAAGAAGTGGATCTAGAGTAATTTTATTGTCTAATGACGTTCAGTGCCCGCTCCTAAACTACCGATTTGTTTTGTGAATTAAAGAAAAAAACTAAACAAACGTCTACTTATAAAAATCGTTAAGTTCAAAATGTTGGTCCTGCGCTGTAATTTCCCTGAGAGGTCAGAAAAAAAATCAATTAAAAAAATTAATTTAAATACATATTGTTATAAAAAATAGTATTCTTGTTGAATTCCGAAGTAAAATTAAAAAGTTAAAATAAAAATGTTTCTTATTAAGGATATTCAGTTCACATTTCTCCGGTCATTAATCGTGTTCTTCAAGTGATAAGAGTGAGTTTAACCAAAGAACAAGTTACCGAGTCATGAGGGGAATCATAATCACAATCGCTTTCATTAGCATCAGAGTCAGAAACGATTGGTTCATTGTTGATATCGGTGGTTTCATCTTCATTATTGCAAAAACTAGCTATGACAGACAAATATATAGCACAATTGAGACTGATGACCATTTCAGTGGGGCTCTCGCGACCGAATTTAACCATAAGTTTGGGATCATAACTTGTCATAGCTACGACGTGCTGAGCAAAACACAGACTTCATTCGTTTTTCTATATTTCTCTCGTCTCTGTAGCCCCACATTTTCCTGGGATGAAAACAAGATCCAAACTGGAAGAAATGCCCTCTTTATGATGAAGGTAAATGTTAAAATACCTCCTATTTCTTAAACTAGTCCTTTCATCAATACTCAGGTTGAAACAGATCGACTGAACTACCATCAGTTTGCCAGTGGAGTAAATAATGTATTATTTCAATTTTATTTTCTTCATAATATTTCATTATGAGATACATCTCTTCTTGGGTAACTTATGTCCGCTTTGTTGAAGAAACTCGCTTATGAAATCACTTTTTACGATTTGCCGAATTGTGAGACCATCTTTTGCAGCTAATATAGATATTATTTCGCTGATGGACTGCTTAGGTTCAAATTTAAAGGTCTGCTGAATAGATGATTTGGATTTTTTAGGTTCTGAGTGCTGGTCTTGGTTACCATCCAAAGTGTCGGTGATTGAAGATGGTGGTTCACTGTGTGTTATTAAAGAAATGTGTGGATATATTCAAGTTGTTTTAACAAGCCGCTTGTATTTGAGTCTTTCATGGATATCTTTTTAGGACATTTAAGAAATTGTGCGGACGATGTATCCAGAAAAATACTTCCAAAGTTTCAATTTCTCTATTGCGGACCTATAAAAACAATAGATATTACATTGTCTACGATAAAAAATTGAGGTAATTTTGTAAGAAATAAATTCATTACCCTGCCTGACTAACTGTAACGTAAGTAAATTTCGTATAATAAATTTGAAGTAAAACATATTATCTATTAAATAATAATTAGAATCAATGGCACCAAAAATGTGCATACTAAAATTACAACCGCATTGTGTAAAATCACGATACAAATAAATACATTATGTGTATATATATATATATATATATATATATATATATATATACATGTCTGTGTATATATATATATATATATATTTCTATTTTCAATTGCATTATTTTGCCAGGAAAGGGCAACTTTTAACTAAAGACAATACTGTAAAATAAGGTAAAAACACCAATTATTGACACTATAAAAGACAAGGTTATAATTTTATTTTTTTTACTGTGTTAAAGATTAATATTGTCGAATTTTTATTTTAACAATAGTCATTTGTCTACTTATATCCTCGCTTTCTAAGGATAATTAATTTAATTTGCTGATTAATTCCAGGTGATAAAATGAATAATTTGGATAAACCAATTATTGACAAATTAAAAAACCGACTGATCTAACTAATGGCATGCTGTTGCTCCAATCAATTGACACCCATAATGCCCATAAGTTATTAAACTGTTGGACTAAATATAAGAAGTTATACAAATAATTATTAATTTATGAATACTACACAATACTTCATGTTTTTATTTTAGAATTTTAATTAAATTAATTATTATCGAATGCATTTCCTCGTATTTACTTTTTGAAAAAATGAGGTTAGTTTTTAATTAAATTAAATAAATCTTAAATTTATATAATTTTTCGCCGGGCTTAATTTAAAACACGAAATTAGACACAATATTTTTTAAAGAAATGAAAAAAAAAAATCTATAAATTATTTCATTAATAATAATTACTCACTTAATAATTAGTTAGTCGAAATGAAATGATATTTATTTCTTAACAAATAGAAATAAATATCATTTACTTTCGAAAACAACTAAAGCACAAACATAACCAGTATCGATGGCGCCAGTTAGCACCGACGACGCGAGTTTCGCCGTCGAGTGAGAACAAAACATTGAGCGACTAATTTGACGTGATTTTCTCCGTGAGAGGAGCTATGTGTCAAGCCATGTGTCGCGGGAGGAGCTATCGTGTTCGTACCGCTTCGCTTTTTACAAAACTACTAATAGCTGTCAAATTTTGTTTTTATTCTTGTAGTTTTGAGATTTCTCGAGTTCTCGAATTCTCGACCCTGTTTTTCTCGTCTCGAGTAAGGCCAAATTTCTCGGGAATTCTCGCTTCGAGAAACCCTAAACCGTACCATTAACAGCTCGGCCAACAGCATGAAAATTTCGATACTATGAGAGACTTAAACGAATTTTTCTTTTTTATTTAAAACTAGCCCATGACTTTGTTCTCGTGAAATTTTTAATTTTTTATACAGAATATTAAAAAAAAAACAATTAAAATATGAACATATATAATTAATCTAGGATTTGCTACCACACCATATATTGAACTCTATGGAATTCTATCGAAATAGTTTTTTATATCTAGGGCCATAGATGACGCTCTACGAAATATATCGAAAACGTAGATATTGTCTAAAATATATAAGGTACTCTTCAGAATAAAATAATTATATGGTTTCATATGGGAAGATTTCTAGATTTCGCATGCTTCACGGATCTAATACCAACATCATCATACCTTCCGAATTGTTTAATATTAAATGTTAAGTTATCACAATCGAATAAAAACTCATTTGGTTCCAGAATTACTATTTACACTTCCATTATATTTATATGTATTCATAGGGAAAATATGTAACATTGACTTAAGGTCCCACGTGAGTCTGTTCTATAATTTAAACACATTTTTTTCCATCCACGAATCAATAAACAAAGTACGTACGCGGTAAACGTGATCGGTCGTATGCGAACACAATATTATTTTGTGAAAATAATCAATAATGACCTCGTAGAACACAATATTGTATTTAACGCGACTATATAATATTAACTAATACGCAATTTGTAACTGTTGTTTTTCGTTACTCATTGCTAATCCATAATTAACCCAGTAACCTATTATCGAAATCGGAAGCAAACAAAATACAAATGTATTATTGTGTTGGAAGCAATTCCTAATTAATAGAAAATCTGTCTATTGAGTATCGCAAATTTCGATAATTGTCTATATCTTCTGAAATATCGGCTAACGCAAGTAAATTGAAATAATTTCAATAGAAGGTTCTAATCAAATCTAATTCAAACTCTAATTCAAACTTAGAATTCAAATTCTAATTCAAACTTAGAATTCAAATTCTAATTCAAACTTAGAATTTAGCCAATAAGAGTTAAAAATAAAAAAAAGATGATTGTAACCGTGATTTTACTTTAAAAACCATAACCAATGATACTCCATTCCATAGAAAAAGTGAAGAAAATGTTTACTTCCTAAGTTTCTATACAAAATCTAACCTAGATTGATCAATATTCTATACATCGATGATCTGTTTATTGCGATTTATATGTAGATATTCTGATCGAATATTCTCTAAAAGATTAATTTCAAATGCAACATAAGTGCTCACACAATAAGAAACGAGCACTGGGTTTAAGAACTGACAAAAATAAATTGTCGAGTGATTCAGTTTAAAGTTCAAGCTAAGAAACGAACATACTTCTAACCCCGGGTTATATTATTACCGAAATAAAATTCACTTGTATCGACGCGAATGAAACCCGTGTAAAATCTGGTAAAACACTAGAGTTCAACCATTCACTAATATATGCAGAAAGATTTAGATATGAGATTATGTGATGAGATGGTGAAGCGTTATTCTAAAAATAGTAGACATATGCTGAATCTGAACTTATGAAACGAAAGGTCATGGAACACTCGTCGAGAAATATATAGCAGCAAAGCGAATGTTTGGAATTTTGCGTAAAATAAGATACCTTATGTACGTATAGTGAAGAAGCGATAGTAAAGCTGAAATGTGTTAAGGAAATCAATAAAATTATACGTTGCGTCTTCTAAATACTTACCTTAACTTCGTAAGCTAACATTATACATAGCTGTTTAGATATAAATTGCCGTAATATTTACACAATCATACTCTTCGGGGGAGGCTCTGGCTCAAATTGCAACCTTTCGACACTTACGACTTTGTAAAGGCAAATTAGCGGACCTACTATATAACGTTAAAAAGCGTTGGGTTGGCTAATTAGTTAGGCTAACGAGTTCGAAATTTTTCTCGAAAAGTTACCGAAAGTCCCAAAACAATTTATTAAATGGTCTATAGGTCGAGAAACGCTACGTAAATGACATTAACGCCAAGCAATCATAGATATCACGTGAAAGAAAATGGGTTTAAATCGACATAAAGTTTGAATTCTACTTCTTTAATAGTTGTCATAGTTGTTTGTCAACAATGGTTGATATTGACACATAATTTCGATTGACTGAAGCAATTAATAACTGAAAATAAAAAGTGGGCTAATCACATGAATGACATATTCAAACGCCAATGGTCTAATGCAGTGCAAACAGAAATTTCACTATCCAAACATGAAATGAATTTCAGAAGAAAATTACAGGAATCGCGCTGGGTTCGACAAGTACATCCAGTTTATTCACCCGAGATTACGCCATAACATTATCATGAGTTCAGAATTTTTAAACAATCATTTACAGCATATACAATTCGGCAATATAGAAGATCTTTAAAAAGACGTCAAATCTGTTTAATCTACCTCACCAGATTTTTGCGTAGAATATATATTGTTACTACTTACCAAATTGTGGCAATATATATATGTGTGTGTGTGTGCGTGCGTACGTGCGTGCGTGCATGCGTACGTGCTTGCAATGCGTGTATGCATGCGCGCGTGCGTGTGTGAGAGAGACAAGACGAGAAATTGTGGAGACAGAATGCGTGTCTGGTGAAATGTATATACCTGAGCAACTAGCTACGAAATAGAAATATTGTCAAAGAAGAAGAAAAAATTGTGCGTCTCAGCTCCGATGCCCGAGTGGAGTTTACACTTTAAGTACGTTTGTCTTGGAATGTATAAAATAGGTAACGCTGTATATAAATATAAATATCAATATCATTAAATGTAAATGGGAAATTCTTTAATAAAAAAATGCTGACAATATAATTATTTTCAAGTAAAACACAAATTAATAAGATCAAATTTATACAACAAAATTAAAAACAGTCAGTAACATCACACTAAGAAGTTAAAATGAAAAGACTCTTTAATTTTGTAGGACAGAAGACACCAAGTATTCACACATAATGACATTTAATGATTACATCTTGATATAAGCGAAAGATAATAAAATATGTGTATCACACTCTGTTATTGCGATTACGCCATAAGAAAATACCAAATAAACATATTTATATCTCACTCTAAAAATACGCAGAAATGTTGCGCGGAGAGGTCATCTAAGGGTTCCACTTTTTTAACGCTTTGAACGTCGTTCGATTAGAACCTAACAGTTACACGTTTCTTATCACTCTGAACTTCGGACGCTCTGAACTTCGGATTTCACTGTTCATAAAACTTCATACCGGGCGCTATATATGAAAATCGATTCTTAAGGAGTAAACTCGGAGTAAAATTTTCTAATTCAACATAAATTGTGTATGTAAATTTGAACATAAACCTTCCAAGCTTATCGCATTATGATTAGTTAACCAACATAAGGAAACTTTGTATTCAAATGCTGTTGTCAAAAATTATTGTTTAATTACATTATTAAGTATATTATAGGTGCACTCACTGTTAACAAATTGACAAGACACCCAAAGCTTAATACAATTACATTAAGCAATGAAGATTTAGGTTAGTGACCGTAAGCCTTATCGCATCTCACAATACACTGCTTGTCTTCGTTATCATTTAGCCTGCTATACTTAGATTACTAATTTATTTCATAGCATACTCTTACGAAACAGTAGTAAGTGTCCAACGACTTGGCACTTATTACAAATAATGACAACACATTTCGATAAATCTATCTTCATTCACAAATCGTACCTTGACACTATAGCAGATAGATGTTTGAGTACTTGAGTAATATCATAGAAAAAAGAAAATTCCGGTTCTAAATTAGAATAAAGCAATCAGATCGCAGAGACCCGAGATTTGACCCGAAGGTAGAACGTAGAGTGCTAACAGATACAGAAAAAACGAATGTTTTCAATAATACAAAAAAGGAATGTTTTCAGTAATAAAAAAACAAATGTTTTCAATAATAAAAAACGAATGTTTTCAATAATAAAAAAAACTAATGTTTTCAATAATAAAACCCATGTTCGCTGACTTACTAGGAAAGTGATGTTAGCGGATAAATTAAGTAGAAACGAAGAAAAAGATACAACTTTCTGTCTCATGTACATATATAGTAGGAACCTTTTTTGCATGGGCTCGATCATTGAATTATATGCAAGGTCAAATACCAATCGCATTAACATATTGTGTCAATTTCAAGCGATATGAGTAATTTTTTTTCATTTGCTTCCCCTAGATGGGTAACAATACAAAACCGAGTTAAACCAATGTCACGGGACAGAAATCAATAGTGAATATTCATCTTCAATGATCGTGTGTAAATTATATACATTCATCGTGATTATTTATAGTACATAAAACTGACAAACAAATGTTTAAGGCTCTATTATTAGGTTTAATAACAAAAACTTAAATCTTGGGGGAAAATTAATTGTGGAATAAGTATATCGACTAATTTCTCTACTTATTTTCTTTCCTTCTTTTAACTTTCTTTTCGAACATAACGATTTTGAAAAGTATAAGAACATTTCAACCTTTAATAGTTAATTATCTAATCTTATCTACAATATATTTAATCAGTTTCGCTGTAACATTCAATTCTATATTTTGTTTAGCAGCACAGCCGCACTAATCTAAACACTAGTTTAAAACAAAACAATGAAGACAGTAAAATAATGACGAAAGCAACACAGCGACTGCGTAGATTTATCAGATATTCCCCGTGTACGAATAGCAATAGATCCATTCGGCGAACGAAAAGCGAACCACTGTTAAAACTAATGAGTCATATTATGCACAATCGAGTACGACTCGGGAAAGTACCGCACTCTACAATATCTTACAAATCACTTTGGAAAAGTTTAGTTACCTTGTTCCCAAAATATTATAATTTGCATAGCATGTATCATTTTGAATTTAAAATGTTTAGTAACAGATTTGATAAGCTATTTGTGTTGACGGTCAACAAAAATACCAACAAAATATATAGTCTTCATATGTAAAATTACTGCTTAACAACTGTTTGACAACTTTGCAATATAGAAGATTATTTATTACGATGTTATTAATACGTGATTCATCTACCACTATAGTTGTATACTTAATGAAGTTTTTCTTTACTTTTCCGCATCCCGGGAAAGTATTTCTACTATCGTCGTTAATAATTTTTCTTTTCATTTGTCCATCCATCTTTGATGAACCCTATACGTGATTCATCTACCACTTTAGTTGTGTACTTAATGTACTTTTTCTTTACTTTTCCGCATCCCGGGGGAAAGTATTTCTACTATCGTCGTTAATAATTTTTCTTTTTATCTGTCTATCTACCTTTGATGAACCACTATCATCGCTTGTAACAGTTTTAATCATTCTTACCTTCCGAAGTCGACTGTATTATCCGAATATTTTAAACGTAATAGGTAGAAGCTTCATACTGTGTATCATTCATGCCAATGTTATCATTACTATTAGAAACCTAAAGCATGCTTTAGGTTAAAACGACTCGCTAAAAAAACGATTAATTTAATGAATTTCAAAATAATCTAAGTACTTTCTTTTTTGCATTCAATTTCTTGTAAGAACTAAGATTTTTCTATAAATAATATACTTTGTAAAATAATGGTAAAAATATATGATGCAGTAACAATTTTTCGTGGTAAATTTTTTCACAACTTAGTGCGATCAGAGGTTTAATGAACTTTAAACTGAATATTAAACAAACTTACATACATTGAATCATCCGTAAGAGAAGAGCCATCCTTACACTTAATATGAATCGAGATTTCGTTAATTTACGTCTTTAAAATTAATCCAAGTTTCTCCATTATCTATTCCTATGTCTACATTATCCCTTTCTTTCCAATTCTGTTTTCTTTCTGTCAATAATTTATTATCTTTTCATAAGTTTAGAAATTTATTCCCTGAAAGCTATTGTGGTTTTCCACAATGCTAAATTTGAATTTTCTTTCTTTAGTACGATTTTCATAGTCATTCCTTGTAGATGTAAAAAATACGACCGTCAAAGTGTTCAATATTAAGTTTAATGATATAGGATTATTGATATTAAGCTTAATGATACAGTGGTGCAAATAATCTCTGTCCTTATCCATTTGTTTTTAGCCAACTAATTTAAACTTATTTAACTCAAAATAGTTACCCACAAAACTTAGCACTAACTCCTACTCTTAAATTACGACCGTAAAGATTTGTCGTTAAGATTTTTTATCGAAGCCTATGCTTCATAAAACTTCACCACAAATTTCCAATAACTCCAAACTATTCTCGGTTTAGAATTAGCTTAGAATTAAAGTAACTCCTTATACGGTAATATAATGGCGATTCACGAATAGTCAAGTTTTCTACTTCTCGTTCCAGTGATAGAATAGAACTACGAAACTCCCTGCTTACTCTTGTTTTTTCTCGATTATATCTTTCAATATACATTAATACAATTTTGATTCCAACAATCCCTTCCATAGCTTCAGCAGTTGCAATCGTATTCTACAATCAAGTTCGCCGACCATTTGATTGAAGTCAGCAAGTACTTACTCCATCAAGCCTGTTTGAATTTTGGCAATATTAGTAAAAAGACTTTCAATTTTTATAGCAGGTATAACCTAATAGTATTATATATACCGAAATAAATTTTTGAGTCATGAATTGAAAAATAATGATTTATACCTTTTTGCTTTTAATTTTTAAAGATAGAAATTAAAGCAGTGTAAAATTGCTAATAAGTTTAAGACTCAAATTTTAAATATTTGTTAATAATGTCTCATATTTAATATATAAAGTATTTTATTTGATATGGAGTATATGAGTCTCATATTTGATATGTAAAGTCAAGCACCGAAGAAGTGAAACTTCTAAGCTCAAACATAGGAGAAAAAAACGGAATATCCTCGACTCCCGTGAACTTAACTTGTTTGTATTCCTCCTCTCTACTTAGGTTGTAGAGTTGTGGGACACGGTACGAGTCTTAATTAAAAAAAAACAGATTGAACATTATTTTATCATCAATTATAAAATTATCAGTAGTATTAAAACATAAATTGAAACTTACCTCTCAGTTGCCTAATATTACCCTTCATTTGTGCAACGCATTTTTTTATTCGCTAATGGTCTTTCATATGATTTCGCCACATTTATCCTCGATAATGTTGTTATCATTTATCCGAATGTTGCCTGGCGATTACTCAATGTTATCGGTTCATTAAATCTACGTAGTCTATCTTTACCATCGATCGATCGTTTTTACGTCTGTGCCGGACATAATAAAACTAGAGGAACATAAAATGTTTAGCTGATGTTCCAACATTGTTACGTTAGCTCGTAAAGTTTCTAGGTTGTAATGCTATAGCCCAAGTTTAATGACAATACGTAAAAATTAGGCAGAGTAATCTGTTTAATCTATGGAAAATTTGATTTGCTTTCTGTTCTTGTCTCCGTTTTACTATCCCGTGCTACGGTTTATGATTATCATATTAAATGTATTGTAACTATTTTTACACAAGCCTTGGTTTTATACGAAAACATAGAGAGGATGAGTCAAAAAGCTAAAAATTTTCCTTTTAACATACCTGTTGCATTTCCAATTCGTTAGCAGGAAATACCTTGAAATGGAATCAATTGTTCTACAAAATGCCGTATATTATAAATTATTAATGATCTGTCACCAGCGTATCCTTAACAACAAATAACTATATATTCATATAGCCTTGAGACGCTTCTCGACGTAGAACGTTTCAAAGCCAACCACATCCAAGATACCACACTAATCAAAATGAACAAATTAAAGAAGATCAAAGCCTCAAAACTTGAAGGAACTAATTAAAATGCCGCTAACCGAATTCAAGAATGTTTCATCAATATAGCTCAGTAAATCGAGTCTAAAAAAGCGATCAATGCCCTTAGAAATAAGGTAATAACTGTTAAGTCCAACTTAGACAATAGCGTCATCTAACGTTCATACAATTAAATCGTCTTTCATTATCATCTACTCTCTTCTCATTTACTTATTTTTTAAAGTTTTGGAATTTTTATATAAACTATTATTAATACCACTTTAAAGTGTTATAAGTACCACGTAAACAATAGGACATAACTGATGATTAAGTCCGCTTTATAATTAAATATGACTATTTCTACGTTGAACTTTTTAAACTCTTGATGGATATATATATATAACAAAGTAATATATATTCCTTTTATCATTTTATGATTATTTCGTAATTTATTACAAAAATATTTATTATTACCTAATTAATATAAAATTTTAAACATTAATGTGATAATTATTAATAAAATTTGATTCTATAAACGTATATGAAACAACTTTAAAATTTTAGTCACTGTAATAGGTAACAAGAGACCACTAACGAGAATAATTATTATAAACAACGAATAAGATGAATGATCTCGTTGGTTCGACGAATGTACGAATGATCATCATTCGTACAACATTTAATAGCTAATTATGTAATATATTGAATTTCACAATAAATACATTTAGGAATTATTATATTTATCTACATTAGTAAATGTGTTAGAGAATAGTTAAGAAATAACGTATAGGAATGTATTAATGATAAATTATTATTTTGAACATGAGTATCAAATTGTACTTTGCGTATATATTCCCACTATTATGATAGTAAAAAAGACAAATATTTACGAATTTTTAATTTAAAATATTGGTAAAGCACTGTAGCAAGTGAAGAATGTTACGAACCAGTTTTACCTTACCTTTTTTGTTTAAAAACTTACATTCTGCGCGGTCAACCCGACTCGCTTTGCATGACTAAAACTTAATCGAGTAGAAATAATCGACGAAAGCGAGTAGCGCCCATTCTTCGCAATACCTACTTAGCACAAGCGATCGGGGAACTGCAATATTCGTGCGAAGCTGCACGCAATTCGAGCCGCTCGCGAGCACTCACGTCAGTCTCTAGCCAGCTACATCCTTTCTCATCTCTTTGTTTCAGAACCGCAGCGGAAGACTGGAGTCAGCCGTAGTATCGTGCAGCTCGCCGGACTCGAATCCACGCCTCAGTTGACTCGAACAACGCGTTCGACCCTCCATACGTAACAGTGTGTAGCCCGTTTAACGTGGGGCTTTATATCTTGTCGCCGTGTGACTGTGTGTGAAAACGCTCTATTAAGTATGGCCGAGGCGCGTTCATTCACACTATGATAATATACGCAGAGTCGGACGGTTGTGTCGCGTGTCGCTCGTCGGACTAGAGAAAATATCGATAGATTTTTTTAATCCATCGTTGTTTTCATATTCCTCGAATGAACGAGTCGCTTTCGTTGCGTTTGCGTTTAGCGTAGTGCAAATATTTCTTGGGAGAGTGATTTTGATTAAAAAGTTTATGAATTAAATAAAGAGATATTATCGTTTTAGTGCGGATAGTCAAGTTTAATAATAATAACTCTTTTTCTAAAAACTTTGAATCGAGATTTAACTTTCGCATACGATCGAAGTGTTTTACTGTATAAATAGTGATTGACATTTAAAGCGGAGGCTTTAAGAAGGTTTTATTTGGTATAGTTGCTGACCGTGTTAGCGCGCTGAAATGACGTCGAGATCCAAGGAGAAGGTTACGGCGGCATTCAGGAAGCTGTTCCGGTCACCGGAGAAGCTGGGGGAAGCCGAAGGCGCTGGACCGAGTGGCTCGCCAGGCAGGCGCGGCGGCATACTTCGACATGGCAGGCATAGGTATATTCTTGGCCTTGGCTCTTACCGTATAAATGCTCTAATACTGAATGCTTAAATTATTTATTTTTTATAATATCTATACCCTAGTAGGAATTGAACTTGAGTCACCTTTGCAGCTATAGAAAGCCTAGTCAAAACGGTATCTTATTTGAATATATTTTTGAAAAAATTCATTATCACTTAATTTTTATTCACAACTGAATAAAACTACGTGATGTAGTATTATATCTACTTTATTTGAATATTAATCATGACCTAGGTTCATTTTATGACAACATCTTCAGTATTTGTGTAACTCCATCACGTAGTTTCATTTAATTGTGAATAAAAATTAAGTATCTTATTTTCTTTCTTTTAAAATTTATCGTTTTATTACTACATCGAAAGTAACATTTTACGTCTTTCTACTACCAGTTTGCTAAAAGAAGCCATTTAGAATCGATGTTTAAATAACGTTCCCGCAAATTCATAGTAGTTCGAAGCTTAAGTTAGAAAGAGTTGAAGTTTAAGTAAAGTTTAACTTCAGGTTTATCAAAGAAAATAGAACAATTCTAAAATACGCTTTAGATTTTGGTATTCTATGCCAATTGCACATTCGGAGAAACTTTTTAAGTCATACTTAATTGTTTACGCCCAATATTGAAAAGATATGTTCAGTAAATATAAAACCAATATATAAGACAAGATGGACAACAATCTTTACCAAAAAGTAAAAAGGCCCTCAAATTAAATGATGTCTAAAATATCTTGTGTTACGAAAGTTATTTTATTCCTTTTTTTATGTTTATGTCTAAAAATCTGCATTAGACATAGTAAATACTTAAACTATAACATAAGTATTTCACAAGGAACCACCTGAATTTAAAGGTAAAGATTTTCTTTCATCGTCGATTATCGAACTCAAGATCAGTTTTATAAAATACTATATTTTATTAAAACAATTTAAAATACTATATAATTATGTAATTATTCAGGATATTTCATTAAAATGCTTTAAATCAAACGTAATATGTTACAAATAAAATTTTTAAACATATCCACATATGAAGTTACCTGTATTATGCAAACACAAGAATGTCAGAAAAGTTATAACTATGCAAATATTGTTAAACTATAAACATTGTGTTACCCAGTAATGTCGGAAAAGTTATAACTATGCAAATATTGTTAAACTATAAACATTGTGTTACCCAGTAATGTCAGAAAAGTTAGTGTTTACAGATATATCTAAACTTGTCCTAAATTAGACAATTATAAAAATAGGATTAAATTAAACAATTAAAAACTTGTAATAACGATGTCAATAACTAATCAACGAAGAGTCAGAGATAGAAATATACGACAAAACTGCTTGTCGAATAATAAGTAACGCGTCACATAATGGGCAGTCCAGTTCCATGTCATTTGTACTTCCCCAACCGAACCTAACTCACATGACAAATGTCATTCGAAACTCGTTTCTAGTCCGTTGGCATTCATTTATTAAACTTATACGAGAGATAATAGGAAAATTGTTGGAATATCTAAACGTTTTTCAAATGGAGCCAATTAACAAGTTTATAATTTATTTGTTGTTTTTCAAAATAGTCTCCATGGCAGTCTACGCATCATTTCATTCGATGGAACTATTAAATCAGCTCACTCTTCCTCGGGAAACTCTTCCTCAGCTTTTTCGAAGACAATCACCACTTTTTCGGCGTTCAGGAATCGTATTCCTCGCAGTTTTTATTATTCTAAAAAATAAATGGTCTAATGTTGGGACTGTATGATGGATGACCCCTAATTTCTATACCCAACCTAGTCAAATATTCGGTCATTCTTCTGGTTGAATGTGCAGAGGCGTTATCGTTATAAAGGAGGACTTCTGTCTTCTACTCTCACCTTTTTCGAAAATAACAGGTAAACAATTGCTGATATGCCAGCCAGCAATAACTGCTTTCTTATTTTCCAGAACGGTCGTTGCATAATAACCCGTCGAACCGGAGAACTGGGCGGCCATATTTTTTCCAACATTTCATTGTTTCTTCAACTTGGTATGCAATTGTCTTTATCATGGGTTGAACATCACTGATGTTATCTTCAGTCATCACTGTTGAGGGACAACCCTTGCGCCGATCATCAGTGAGGTTGATATGACCACGCTTCAACTCGTAATACTATTTATAAACAGTAGTGCAGGATAGAGCTTCATCATAAAATGCCAATGGAAGTCGATCGTAATTCTGTTTGTTTATTGAGACCACAACGAAAGTCATGAAAAATCATCGAACGAAAATTTTCTTGTATTATATTCATCTTTACCACAATGTACACACAATTTTCAAATTGTCGCCAGTTAATAAAAACGAATGGCAAATTCGAGAAAAGTATCTCAACAGATTACCAAAGAGTCCAATTTTCGAAATTTCAATTTGTTTTGTATTACCATTGTTATAAATGGCAAGTTCTAAAAATTTTCAGCGCTCCCCTCGTATTTCTTTAGTCTATGATATTTATAGATTATGAATAATGTTTTTTTTATTTGATCAATTACTTCAAATTTGTACATGTATTAAATAAAGCCTTTATAGTTACAAATTAGTTACTACTCGTGAGAGTTAACGACTTTTCTACCTGATTCGACTATTTTGAAATATTTCAAAACGTCAAAAAATGCATTAACGTAAATGAACAGGACGACACTGTTTATCTCAAAAAGTAAGCAGATCTTGATAAAATCGTCTACACACAATAACATATTAATTTAAAAAAAAAATGTAAATTGAATTATCAATGCAAACTAAGGGAGAAATATTTAATAAAAATGCAAAACATCCAATGTACCCAGAGTATAAGTCCCAAGTGAGTATTACTTAATCCGGAATCTTACTGCAAAAAGCTACGATGTCATTAATTTGTATGAAAATTTAAATGCAAATAGCAATACGGCAATTGCATATTTTTCCGTTATATAGCAACATAATTTTTTTGCTCGGTACAACTTCACACATTCTCTCGAAAGCGTTTTTCACACCTTTCACATTTTTGCAATCTGACCTAAATTTGACAAAACCACCGTGTTCTATACTTTTTGGTTGCACTTTTATAAAAAAAAGGATTAGGGTTAATATCTGTTCTTATTGTTGTATTTTACTTCGTTTTGATAAATAAAATATCCTGAACAAAAATGTATTTGATGTAACATTTTTTAATAACACGATATAGACGTCAATTTTCCAGGATGTGCCCTTTTAAATAATTATGTATTGTACAACTATTTACTTCTGAAACTTTATTATTTAACGTTATTAATTATACTTAAGAATATGTCCTTACCTCGAACTCGTTACAATTTGTGTATTATATAACAAATGCAATTGTAAATATTGTTGTGTATTATATAACAAATACAATTGTAAAAATTGTTGTGTATTATATAACAAATGCAATTGTAAATATGGATAAAAATTTAAAACAAATGAGCAATTTATGCGGGTACAATAACGTAAATGATGCCTAATATCCTGCTGTATTGTGCACACAGATATAACGATGGTTTCTTATGAACATTGCGGTCTTGTTGTTCAAACTTGATTGTGAATCCATGAACCATGTGTCTCATATTTTATAATAACAAATATGCGGCTTACTGTGGCTGGATTGTAATAACAATAGCTCAGTGAACCCCCGCAGTTTTGCTGCGCACGTGTGAGAAGCAGAATGCTGCTTTATTCATTAGTGTTTTGTGCACTTTTTTTCTGGCTTTAAAATAAACCAAATCTATAATTAACGTGTATACTCTTTTTAGTCCAAAGTTAATATGAATAACCTCAATGAAAAATCCGCGTTGCAGTGTTTATTGGCTTACGTATTGGAATATAGCATACACAATTTAAGAAAAACTTTAGAAAATTTATCTTACTGATATAAGATAAATTTTCTAAAGTTTTTCTAGCGCGCTGGTAAAATACTATGATAAAGGCAAGATCTGTTAGAGAATGAAATTTCATATCGTCGCGTGGATTCAAATTGCACTCAAAGCGCACATCAAACACTTTTTCTATAAATACAACATACATAGACTGTAAGATGAACTGAGTATGTGCATATCGAAACAGGCACAAAGGATGCCTCTACAGTGTCTATATCTATTGAAATTGCCGATGCACTTTAAACAAAATAATTTTGATTTGGAAGTTCGAATCAAGTTTTAGGATATTTTCAAACTTCTAAAACCCAGCTGATCCATAGTTGTTAAATTAGAGGGTACGTCACTGTACATCACATTGAAGCTTAATATTTCGCAAATTGGCTTGAATTTTTCTTCAAAAAAGGGGAAATCACAATTGAAACCTTCATTTCGAAAGACCTGTTAAAAGGCATTCCGTTCGATTCAGTGCCCGATTAAAAAAATTTTGTATCTTAATTTTTTTTAACATTTTGCTACATATTAATCTATATTTTTATCTAAAACAAAGTTACTAATAAAATTTTATGCACATAATTCTAAAACTGTTGAACTGTAAGATTGTGATAAACGAACGAACGAATGGGCATGATGGAGTTATTTGTATAAGTGTTCCTTATTTCACTCCTGAAAACCATAACATTTAGCACCACAAACACCTCTCGCGTATGAAAATAGTGAAAATTGTTTTCCCAACTTTGAATCTAAAGACGAGAGAGAATTTTACTCTCTTAAACGCGAGAAGTATTTTATACTTGCAACATAATCATTATATTTACATTGATTTAACTATACTTGCAACATAATACATCGATTCAATTATACTTGCAACATAATACATCGATTCTACTATACTTGCAACATAATCATTATATTTACATCGATTGCTGGTCATTAACTATAATTATCATCATATTGTATGGTCTATAAATGTATTAAAAACTTCGTGTACATATTTCATATCACCCTCTAACATTATGTAAATCAAAAAAAATTAAGAAACAAAGTTTATATTGTATGAGGTAATGATTATATAAAATTAAATTTACGATTAGTCCAGTTTATGTTAGGACCGTAGTCGTAAACCTTCAAAATCTATCTTAACTCAAAATAGCAGTGTTTAAATTCTCTTTAAATTCTTTTACCCAATATTTAGATAAACTGATAAGATCTTTGATAAAAATATGTTTGATATGTTATGATACACATAATTGACTTTACAATATGTTAGCAAAGGATCAGTCATTTAAAAAAGCGTATAAACAAACTTTAACCTGCTTAATTTTATTCGTAATATTAAAAGTTCCTACTAACTACTTAGAAATGAGGCCAAAGATATTATTGGTTAAGAATGGAACCCAATCATTAATATGATCGACTTAGCACTTCGCAAATAGGTTACGCTCGCACTGCATGAATTATTCAAACGCTCAAGTGTTTACAATTAACACGAGTAAGTAAACTTTCATGTCGGCCATCTTTGCGAGGCGTGCTCCATTTTTACAATGTTTAAGTAACACCATTGACCTTATGTATATTAACATAGTTTGATAAAAGTTGTTTGTCCGTAATGCATCCGATAAAACGTCTGTCTCGCATGCGGGTCACGGTTCAAATGCCCGCAATCAAATGCCTTTACGTTTTAGTACGTCGAAAAGGAAGATACGACAAAACAAAAAAATTTCAGAAAAACAATTTTCGCAACTAATGTTTAGGGTAATAACCTGTTTTTATCAAGGCGGTGTTTAAAAACAATGCATAAAATTCATTGCCAAACAAGTTTGCTCTATAATAACCCATTTTAAGTAGTTGATTTTTTTTTAACTTTAAACATAAGCCTAGCTTCTGAACTTTTACCTAGAATTGAAAGAAACTTCTTGCACGTTGTAACCAACGTTCGTATGAATAAAATGGCATTTTCCCTGCTCTGGCATACCATTCTCAATACTCACTCAGTTGTTATTAAAACACATAACATTAATTATATAACATCTGAAAATATAACATGCGAAATTAAAAACAACATTGATATAGCTTAAATAATGTTTTGAAGAAACTTCAAATAAATAAGCAAAACTGGCATAAAATAATTGAATTAATTAATGTACAGTATAATGAATTCAACATAACAACATGTTTAATGAAAGTGTTAATAAACAACAAAGAGTAGGTATGGCTTGTTTGATTCAATTACGTTTAATTACTCGCCCCCGGGTGATAAGTGTATTTTCCTCGTGATAAATAATATTATTTACTTTGTGAATATCATGTGTGTAATAAAACAGAAAGAGATCGTCAATCTTTCAAATCGAAATTGTTTTATAAATTTTGATTTCATAAATGTTTACTAAACGGATAAATCGTATTTTGCTAAAGCATGTCTGTCTGTTCGTTATACTCGAAAAATTCGACGTCAATTTTAATAAAATGTTCTTTATGTTGAGCTCCGACTTTACGCATAGGCTACAAATTATTACAATCAAAAGAAGGCTGTTCTGGATGAGTAGAAAAATTGAAATGTTTGTAAAAAATTCCTTTCATGAAATTTTAAAAATTATTATATTAAGATATGAAACAGAACAAAATCGATAAGGACTTTTCCAGTAAAAAAGTATGATATAATAAATTTATAGTTTTTAATAATAAAATTTAATTATATGACTTACGTATAAATTCAATTTGCACGTAAGTCATATAATTAAATATATTTTAGAAATGACAGTTTTAATCAAATTTATGTTAAAATCTGACTGCAAGAGAAATGTTGATACAAAAAAAATATTATATCCAAACGTTTATAAGTCAAAGTAATCGCACTTCATCCTTTGATGATATCGGGATATGATATGGTGCCTTAAAAAAAGTATGATATAAACAATTTATAGATGTTTTAAAATAAATTCAATTTGCACGTAAGTCATTAATTAAATATATTTTAGAAATGACAGTTTTAATCAAATTTATGTTAAAATCTGACTGCAAGAGAAATATTGATACAAAAATATATCCAAACGTTTATAAGTATAAGTAATCACACTTCATGCTTTGATGATATCAGGATAAGATACGATGCTTCGAAGTGCAGTAAATGACCACAGACATAGATGATTACTCAAACAGTCCTTGCCAAGGTTTTCTAGTTTACGTATACACGTATCTAGCAGAACTTTTTTAAGCTCCGTACTTCAAAAAGAAAATACAGAACTCTTACAAGATTTCTGATGTATCCATTCGCAGGTTTGTAGGTCAGTATTTTTCTCATAAAGCGTTTATCGCAAAAATGTGAAAATTTAGTATATGGTAGTAATAAAATTTATTAACCGGTATATATCTAAATTTATTCATATATATATATATATATATATATATATATATATATGTATATATATATATATATATATATATACATATATATATATATATATACATATATATATATATATATATATATATATATATATATATATATAATTTATTTTATATTTCAAAAGTTTTGTAGTTTTTTTTAAAATTCATTTATTATCTGGGGTATTATTTGAGAAGGTTAGCTACTTTTTTCGTTTACTAGAAATACTTTACACATTTAATATAAATATTTTACATCGTTAAATGTTTAAACTTTTATATATTACCTAAATGTGTTAACCTAAAATATAATATTAAACTTTCCTCGCTATGCGAGTTCGACTCGTATTTGGCGGATTGTTTAATTTATTCAATATTTCTACCACTCTTATAAGTGCAATTTCGGGTTGTTTATTATTTATTTATACCAAAATAGACAGCGCTTCATTCAATCGAGAGAACGAAAAGAAATACGGGGAAAAGTCACAATAAACCAAGCAACCGTTGATATGAAAATGTACTCGCAAATTTTGTCTAAATTTATAAACAACTCAGCGGAACATTCAAGGCTCTGCACACTTTGTGTCGTCACCTTGATCTTGCTTGTGTAAGGACGGTGACAATTTTCAAAGGTGCCTCGCCTCTGTCGCAATTCGTCGCGTCGTTACGCGCGGAGAGCGAACGAATCGAGTTAGGAGCACATTTTGATCGTCTCTTTTCCCGTTTTTAGCAAACAGTTACGCGTTTTTTTCGGTCGGACGATAGCGTTGCGGTCGGCTCAGTGAGTAATGTTCAAAATTGCGCGAAAACCTTTATCTAGACGACCTCGATTCTCGTGTTTCGTTCGAAGTGTATTCTGAACTAGCTTCCCGATTAGCTGACTCTGCTTTGACCGGGCAAAAAAGCGACCGCGACTGTATTTTGTTTATGGTCATTTTATTATCTGTATTCTCAACGGTTTAGTTATTTATTTTGTGTTTTAGTTGAGTATAGAGCTATAAAGACCGACCTTCTAAAATAAAAATACAACTAGAAAAACTTATAAGTTTAGTTGACTATTTATTCTAAAACTTTCTTGTTTATTATCTGATACACTTTTTTCAAAAGTTATTTTAACGTATACTTCATCCCATTCCAAAAGAGATGACAGTTCAGGTATTGTAAACCTTTTTATTTGTATTCATATTAATGATATAATATGGATTTATTTGGCATTTGTGATTAATAAATATAATTTTTTGTATAATATAAAAACACTCATTTGAAAATAAAATGTCACAATATATTTTTTCACTACCCGAAATAACTATATATTCGGTCTCGTTTTCTCCTTCTGTCTCGTTTAAGCGTCCCGCTAGAAAGACAGACAAAGATTGTTTATGTCAAATTGAAACTGATTTACTGCAGATATTTCACTTCCGCACATTAAAGTAAATGATGTGTTCTGAATGATATATACGGGTATAGACTTCGTAGATGTCAGAATATTTTTCCGAAATGTTTTATACCTCTGAGTTTTGCGTTATTACAGCATGGGTTGTCCAATTTTCTCCTCTAAATTTCACAATTCAAATTTGTAATTCGGAATACTTGTATATTCGATCTCGTTTTCTCCTGTCTCGTTTAAGCGTCCCGCTAGAAAGACAGTCAAAGATTGTCTATGTCAAATTGAAATTGATTTATTGCAGATATTTAACTTCAGCATATTAAACTAAATGATGTGTTCTGAATGATATATACCCGTATATATCATACTATATACATATATATATAGACTTCGTAGATGTCAGAATATTTTTCCGAAATGTTTTATACCTCTGAGTTTTGCGTGATTACAGCATGGGTTGGGCATTTTTTTCCTCTAAATTTCACAATTCATATTTGTAAAATAATTGTATAATGTTGAAATTTATAACATAATTTAGCGTAACAGTTTATTACACTCAAATAGTGATTATAATGAATAGTTCAATAATATGATGGATAAAATACAATGAATTTTGAAAATAATTATCCACTGATTGAATTTATATTTATGACAACGATATTTTAACTGTCAAATTGGTTTGTTTACAAATATTGTCTTGAAATATAACGAAGTATATTTATAATGGTTTAAAAAGTTTAAAACAAAAACTTACCCAGCACTTTTAATTTCAGTCTCTTAGAACGTTCATAAATACACTACATACCTCGTATGTCGACATCAGGAGAATCCTAAAAGACAAACAAAAATAAACATTCTCTTTATAACTTTATAATAAATTTAACCCTGCAATTTCAGACGATTATTCCCCTTATCGGAATCTGTAAAAACGCGAGAGTGTAAAAATTTAATAGCAATCATTTTGAATACGTATGTGTTTATAAAACGTGAACATTGTTAAGACCCACATAGACTACGACACTAATTGCGACACTAATGTCTGGCCGTTCACACATAAGGCGGTTTCGGTGTCGCGACACTATAGTGTGCAATAAACGTCGCAAGCGCAGCAGTGGTGTTCACACACAGACACTTGACATATACACTGAGTGTATACACCAAAGTAAATATATCGTAGTCTAAACGTAGCTTTACATTTTGAACTCTTTACTTTGTTTTCTCTATGACGTAGATTCGTACAACACAGCGCTACCAGTATCAGAATAAATTCGATGTAAAAATCTTAAAGATCAAGGCCAAAAACATACGGGTATCGTAGCAGTGAATAATTTCCGACTCCGATTGAAACCGGAAATTAATATTATTCACGTGATAACTATCACGTGGATTATAGTTACGTGAGTACACCTATTAGATAAAGGCCGGCAGGTTACGAAAATATAAACATACATAAATTTTATTAAACAGCCGCGAAGAGTATGTTAGAGAAAATAATGGGGGCTTTATTTTGGCTCTAGTATATAAACACTCAAAAAGTGGTAAGGAGAAC
This sequence comes from Druceiella hillmani, assembly GCA_039881145.1. NCBI lineage: Eukaryota > Metazoa > Arthropoda > Insecta > Lepidoptera > Hepialidae > Druceiella > Druceiella hillmani. The sequence goes on from JAYKKI010000008.1 coordinate 32,050,602, forward strand.
GACGGAAGACACCTTTAAGTTTTCGCTTATAACTAGACTAAACTATATAAAAGATAAATAGAGAATATATAAAAGATAAATAGAGAATCTATTCTGTTTTTGAGTTAAACTTGATATTAAAACGATGAACGTAAATATAAGTTATATTACTAATACTTCGAAAGAGAGTATTAGTAATATAACTTATATTTACGTTCGTCGTTTACTTTCGCTTAGACTAAAATATATAAAAGATAAATAGAGAATCTATTCTGTTTCTGAGTTAAACTTGATATTAAAACGACGAACATAAATATAAGTTATATTACTAATACTTCGAAAGTGTTATAAAAAATTTACGACCCTTAGTTTCCTTATACGCATTAAAGTCCATTCTTCAGTCCCATTCAAAAGAAATACCCCTATGTTAATTATCATAACAAATATCATAAAGTATACATAATAAGTTTTTCAAATCAAGTCTGAATAAGCGATTAATATATAAACGAGAATGTGATCGTATAACTCATCTTACATTAGCTCGACGACAAACAATATGAAAAATACGTAAATTAATATGTAAATGAACATTACTATATCAGTAAACACGGAAAAATGAAAATGATAAACGGAAATCGGGTCAAATGGCGTATCTAGATCGTTCTGTAGATAAACATTACAGCGGGAAATAACTTGAATAAGTACGAAATATAAATAAAGAACTTCATTATCAATGTTGTTTTGTTTCGGCAACAAAGGAGTTCACGCAGACTTCATTGTTGATTGTATTGAATTGATAACAATAATATATCGAGTTTACGATACGGGAAGTTCGACGTTTTCAATTATTGAGTATGGAGTTACAAATACTTAATATAAATCATTTATCAACAAAACCGTATTAAAAAATTACAAATACTTATTATAAATACCGTATCAACAAACCGTAATAAAAAAACATAAAGAAACATCATATTAAATAAAATGATTTTTGAGCATTTTTACGAAAATAGAATCCTAATGCCCAAGAAGGATGTAATTAATTATAAAATATCTTAATAATTAAAAAAAGTGGTAAGATTCTTTTTAATACGTGCCCTCAAATTTTAGGGTATGGTAAAAAGGAAATACGTATTAAATCTGTATAATACCCGACTTAACTAAACTCGAAGAAAATTCGTGTATCCTTTTAACATTATTTTCTTTGTGCGGGGACGTTAACATTGAGCATAACGCAAGAAATCTTAATCGTTGCTTCTTATCAGGTGTTCTTAATTCTACGTATCTAATAACTTATTACCTGGATTCTAGAATTAATTTCTTTTAGTTGGTTCATCTCACTCATTATTTTCTTCCTTCAACTGTTTCTATACCTATCAACTCATTTGTTAGAACACGCACTGTTCATTGATCCTTAAATAGTAATTTTTCTTATTTTTGTTAATAATAGTTTCATTACCTTCATCTTACTTTAAAGTATTGCGTCTTATCGATTTACATTTCTTTCCTATAAAATGTTCATTGTAAAAAATTGTTATAACAATAGTCTTAAAGAATCTTAAACAAGAAATGGGTCTTGCTAACTGTGCATATGCATAATTTTAAAATAAACAATTGGTTGTGCTTAAGACCATATGGCAGAAGTGAAAACTTTGGCAACCAATATAATCGTACTGTGTATATGGTACATTTTAAATACAAGAATTATTAATGCATACAGTTACGCTCAATTAATTTATAAGTTATGCAGTTATATACAACATATTTCACATAATAAATACATTTGTCTAAAGAGAAAATATATGTCTTCATTATAAACGTGAACTTTATTATACATTGAATATAACCCGAGTCCGGAAGACAGGGAGGCTTCAGTCAGTTACTCCCTCGCTCGTATATACTTGAGTCGCTGTCGTATATACATAATGCATACGTTATGCTGCGTGATGCAAACCCACAATTTTTTTCCGGCGGCAAACAATGCTATACTCGTCCGCTCTACGGCCCTCTAGTCCAGCCGTACTGGGCCTACCGCCGAGATACCTAATGCGCGTCGAAATGTTCGGCCGTACTCGACCTACCGCCGAGTATACCCGAAGCGCGTCGCACTGGTGACGTGTACTCGCAAATTTGTTTCCGTTAAATTTTTACTAACCACCAAATGAATTTTTCACTTCAGAAATATGCTTCACTTGTTACAATTTTTGAAAGTTCTTAGGAAATAAATCCTTGTTTGTGCTCTTTCGTTTCTTGTACTATGGATTTTTTTCATACTTATTTGATCCTTACTTTTTCAAGGGGCAAAAAAGAACTGACGGACCTTTATTTAAAAGTATCCGCATGTAAACAGCGCGTGGATAAAAAGCCGCTCTATCAGTGATCTCGCGACCTGATATCGAACACAATACGGCATGCCGCTTGTCTACTTCACTATTTAATTCCTTATATTAATTTCCTATTCCGCACCCGGAATTCCGGTTGCCGGTTGGAAACGTGATCTGTTTTACTCTCTTACGAGCACCTACTTAATCACGAGCACACGTCACTGCAATAACGCCCAGGCAAATACCCTTTTTAGAAACCCTACACTTCCTATTTATCCTCTGAAATGTTACCCGCTATACCTCAGAACTCTATGAAGCATTAGTTTGAGGTAATTTTTAGTTTTTACGAAAAACAATCTTAGTTATTCATTTAAGGTGTTTCGTCATATAAGACAATGAATTATCGCCAGAGTATTCATGTAGACAGAGTTTAAAATAATTATTATTACCTCGAACCAAAAAATTGTGCATTTATATCACTTTTAAATAAATATATTATAAAAAGCAATATTTAAATTATCACAGTATATCTAAAACTATAATGAATGTTAAAGAGTGGATCTTTAAAGAAGAAACATCGGAACTATCGGCAGAAGATATTTTCTTAAGTTTTTTTTTCATTTCCGAAAGAAATCAAAATCTAGGACTAACTATAATGTTTCTCGAATAATCAGTTAGTTAAAAACGTGGCCGTTTGCATGAGTATGACATTTTGTTAATACCTTATAAACATGTTTTTATATAACATGTTGTCTGATCTGAATGTTAACGTCTCGATTAATGTATAATTTTCTTTTAATGTGTTATATTAATGAAAGTTAGATGGATCAATAATTTGAATAGAATTATTAGTATTTTATTAAATACGTTTCCATGTTTTTGTATTAAATATATTTTACACTTACGCAACACATAGATAAACATAAAAACCACACTTATGAGGGTCACTAATGATTCGGTAATCAAAGCCAATGTCATCCTAGAATACACTATTACTCTCGTTACTCTCGTATTAATTACAATAATATCAAAACACATATTTTTAAATCCTTAAACTGAACAATGAAACTAACCTCCCATTGAACTAACATTGGAAAGTATTAAAGGAAACGAACTTCACGTTCATCAAAGGACGCTTTCAAAAACATAAAATACATTTTTTTTATTTGTATCTTTTTATTCTTTCTAACAGTTATTATTCAGCTTAACAATCAAATTGACTACTTTAATGATAAATAAACATACGTCAAATGATAAGTTGTGTCACTCGCGTTTGGTTTCAAGGAAAATGCTTAAAACAATCACTTTGTTACGATGATTCCTGTAATCCGTTGCTATACTTACAGCATTAATTGTCGGCGAGACAATGCACAGCTAACTACTTGCTTCACAGTCTCGTAAACAATGCGATACTCCGTTCGATCGATAACTAATTGGACGATAATCGTTGCGCTGTCGATTGCCCTTTTACGATCCGCCTTCGTGTCCCAGGTTTATTGGTGTCATAATTAAGAAAATAATAGCAATATAATTAATTAATTTAAATAGCAACGTAAAAGCTCCAGATATAGCTGGAATAAATAATATTTAGAGAAGTTACGACTGTAAAGAGCGAGTCGTTTTTTGACTTAAATTTTGGAAGAATTTAATGAAACGATATGTGAGTTATGTGTATATAAGATCATATGTGTAGGATATCCATATTTGAAATATATCTGGCTATTTATTTGTTTAACCACCGTTTACAAATGCGATAAGTGAAGCACTATATATAGTAGTAGCTGTCCAAACAGTAGACAAATCATCTTGGTTATTCCATATAAATTTTAGTAATGGCGCAGTAAGCCGGTCTCAGTTTAAGCTAGTTTGAATGTTCTATAATGCTAAACAAACAATTTAATATGGCGTGCCAATTGTTATTATGTCTGTCATTCAACGTGTTTTCTGACGTCTTGTTACGGCGAACATATGTATATCTAGAGTCTAGTGATAATTTATCTTTTTTTTTTAATTTCTTGTGTTTTTGTTGTTATTATTTGTTTGTTCACTCTACATATTGACAATTATGTAGAATCGTATATGATATTTTTAATAATAATCTACAATTATCGATGCGATTTGCAAGGACTCTAATTTACGCATTCTTTGGATCGACAAATTTGGCATACATTTACCAATGCAAACTTAATATAATAATCAGTTGCTTGTAACTATTAAACTTCCCTGAAATTAAATAAGTCTAATTAAAAAAAACGATAAGTGTTAACACTTACATGAACATATACGAATGTGTCTTGTGCTCGAATTTTCAATTATTTATGTTCCCTTTTCATTTTTACCGAAACTAAAATTATGTTTGAAATGGAAATCCGCTAATTACTTTTTAATTTTCCCCATTCTGAGGGGGGGGGGGGAAATAAAATTTCTACTTCTTTAAAATATTTTACAAGGTGAATTTCGTTCATGCAAAAACTAAGTACGTGATATCATTAACTAAACATATACTAGCTAACATCGAAGAGTATGTGATCGTCCGTCCACACGGGTGTAGACAAAATTACGTTACCGTCTACTATTACCCTATAGTTTTAGCAAACTACAGTAAACTAGTAGACAATATTAATCACGTAAGAGTTGCCGACGAGTTGACAACTACCACTACACGAGGGATAAATAAACCGGATTCTGGTATTGAATTCCACTTATTATTAAAGCAACTCAGATAAAACTCATAAATCATTATCAAGCCATAATTAACATACTATGGCATCATTTTTTGGTTTCTCGCAATTCTTCCATTGTCTCGACATGCCTTTTCAAACTTTAAATTGTTAACATCGATTATAATTCACGTCGCGAAACCGTTTGGCCAAATACCGATTGAATTTCGCGGCGAGATTGAATTCATTCATCTCTGTTTGAATTATAAAAGTAACGAGTGAACCGTTACGTTCGAGAAGGTCACATTTATGGCGACTACCGGCTAGCGGTACTAGCTAAAGGTGAATACCTTGTGGCGCATCTCTACGCAAAATTATATAGTTACTAGCAATCGTCAACTTTATCGAGAACCAATTAGGTCATCGCCCGTTTTTTTTACTTTAGAGCGATGTATGAAGAGAAAAAGCTATTATACGCGTTGAAAAAATCGAAATTGAAGCTTTGTTTGCAATCGATACTAAAGCACTAATAAAGTGTATGTATAGATCGCTTGAAGTAAAAAATGTTTGTGTGTCTATCAGTCGCGCTGGCTAGTGCCTAAACTAATGGATCGATCTGAATTAAAGATATTTGGCACTTTGTTACAAACGTCTCCTGCTGTTATTTTCTTTTTTTTTCTATGACTTCCAAAATTAAAAATTCAGCGCCTTTTTAGTGGTTTTAAACGATATATGTCTCACCTTGTTTTTATAGCTACAGTTTAAGAGATTCAAAAAATAAATCCAGTTTTAATTAAAATTCGTTTCAGTGATTGGCGTTTGCATTTACAAAAAAACTTAACTAACCTGTATATATTAGTGTAGATTAACATGATTCATAACAATATAAGGCTGGTCTGGTTTACAGTACGCCGCCTTGACGCAGGCGGCTAAATATTTACGTTTCAAAAGCATTCATACGTGAGGATAATCGATGCCATATCGACATGGTACAGGGTCTGTTTATAGTCACGTGTATTTGAATAATTTAATGTCAATGAGAAAATCTTGAACGCTTCCTTCCTTACTATAAACGATTATAGACGATAGCCACATTAGGCAAACTGGATAAGAAGACAAGGTAAAGTGGCACGCCGTCGTCCTTACGAAAGCAAATTGATTTCTTAACGTCATGAGTCGAATTTGCCGGTCGAGAATTCCATATCCTTATAAAAGCTACGATATGTTATGGTTGCTATATTTAATTGTAATCTTGTTCTTTGTGTAAACATATTATAAACAGTGTTATCTTTTATAATAGCGATGAATTATTATTTATCAACTGTCGATATTGTAGCGCAATAATATTATCGAAGAGCAATAAAAAGTACTCTATCATTATATGTTGAAATTGTTTCAAATTTTATTATTAAAGTTACAACGAATAGGATATTTGGACTTAAACCGAATATTCGGTGAAAAGGCTCTGGCCAAATAGCTCGATGAATATTCGGCAAAACTATTCGAACGGTTTTGATCTTTCCCGGTGCCTCTTTATATTGTCAAGTGGTATTGTGAAAACGTGGTAGCTTCAGATCTTACATGCAAGTTAAAGTCTACGGTACCAAGTGCGCAACAGATATTAAAGCAATTTTTAAGAATTAAGTAGGTATACATGCGCTTATATGGGGATAGAAATTATTCCATAAATTAGTAGCAACGACAGTGAATAATTAATTTTAAAATGTGACAAGTTTTTCAGATGCACTTTTTCTATTTTATGTGGTTGAAATATATGTTTTCAAATTATTCTTATTTGTAAAAAAGTGCACCAATGAACAATCTGGGATAGATTCGCAACCTACCAAATATATCTAGGTAATCTTAATCTATATTTCAGAATAATAGATGGACGGTCCTATGACTTTTGTTCCAAGTTCGTAACAAGTTGCCAAACCTGAGGCATCCATCTAAAACCTGAAAACAGTAATGGAGAAAATACTTTCATATCGTCCATGTATGTACATTATTTATGTATGCCGACTCGCGGGCCGTAGACGTACGCTTTATGTAAATTTCATTCGGTTCTATATGCAAAACTCGCTCTCGTGTTACGTCGCACTTAGGTCAGACCCTTTCCGTTCCCCAAAGACTACTTTACATATTACCTCTGTCGTTTTTTTTTGTGACTCGAAGCAAGTAGCGGTTACAAAACATACACGATGCCATGTGTCGACCCAGAGTGATCCCTCCTTTCTTGTTTTTGTCACGGAGTCGCGCGTCGGCGACTGGCGAAGGACACACGAGGCAGCAACAGTACTGCTCGTGTAGGTCCCGGTTTTCGAGCTTCTAGCAATAAGGTCGCAGCAAATAATTAAACAGCAAACATTAATTTATCATATATCTATTTTTGTTACTTTGTATACGTTTCGAATTACGCAGCATACGTACAAGCATACACACACGTGTGTAATAATGATAAGGATTTAATGTGATCTACAAGTATTGCACTTTATAATGCTCCACAGTACGTTCTTCTTGTAATTTAATATTGATTTAATTAATTACAATCAGGTTTCCTTTATCAATAGCTTCATTGTCTTTACAATTAATGGTGTTGGAGCTAAAAAGTTAATTCGAAACGTATGCATTTCGTTGTAAAAATAATAAAACATAAGGAGTGCTATGATTATATTATTGTAATTTTAAAAAGGAGGAAATTTTGTTGGTTCTTTATTTTAGAGTTTGGCATAAAGATGGCTTCTCTGATTGGCATAAAATGTTCTCCGTCGTGTGTCATATAGTAGTCGAGCTAGATGAACTTGGGCATAATGTCGTTTACGAACGAGTCGATAATAATGAGCGATAATGAGATAGCGTGATGAAATCAAAATGTAGCGGGTGCATTTTTAAGTTAAACTTTTAAACCGTAATAACTACGTCAAATTAATTTTAAGACACGATATTTTTTCCGCAATGAAATCTACAAAAAGTTCCAGTGTATATATAACTAATTATTATGGATTATCAGTTATAAGCAGTTTCATATTACAATATTAAAACCGTTCCGGGGTATATATAACTAATTGTTATAGATTATCAGTTATAAGCAGTTTTATGTTACAAAAGAGAGTTCCAGGGTATGTATAGCTAATTATTATAGATTGTCTGTTATAAGCGTTTTTATATTGCAATATTAAGAACGATCCAGAGTATACATATCTAATTATTATAGATTGTCAGTTATAAGCAGTTTTATATTACAATATTAAGACCATTCCAGGGTATTTATAACTAATTATTATAGGTTATCAGTTATAAGCAGTTTTATATTACAATATTTAGGCGGTTCCGGGGTATGTATGGCTAATTATTACAGATTGTCTGTTATAAGTGTTTTTACATTGCAATATTAAGAACGTTCCAAAACATACATAGCTAATTATTATAGATTTTCAGTTATAAGCAGTTTTATATTACAATATTAAGACCATTCCAGGGTATATTTAACTAATTATTATAGATTATAATAATTAGCTATATATACCCTAAGCAGTTTTATATTATAATATTTATAACGATAGTTTATACACGACAAAAGTACAGAATACTAGGATTACTACGTCCGGTGTACACTCGATGAAAGTACTAAACCAATTTATAAATAGCGTACTTTTATGTAAAAAGCAATAAATATACACTAAATTAATTTGAGAATGGCAGAAAGTAACCAACCCGAACTACGATTTTATTTTAGAGATTTTTAAAGAATAACTTTATAAATACAACATAGATCAAGACCCTATGTCAACAGAAAGTTAGAGAAACGAAAACTTTGCCCAGATCAAAGCTGCAAACAAAGATAAATAAAGATGCAGACGGATTTTACAAAAAAAAATCTGTTTTTCAACTATGACCAAGATAATATATGGGAAATGGATGTATAAAAATGATATTATGATATTTTTAATAAAAGCCTGCTGCTGCCACGACACTGTATCCATTATTTAATAATTGTCCTTTTTTCCGTCCTGTTCCGCGAGGTCGAAGAATGTTATTAACGAATGTATATTTCACTGGGATTTAAATTTGATAACTGGGATATCACTGGGATAAAATCCAACGAATTTGTTAGGCTATTCAGGTCAACAAAAAAATGACATTCGCTCATGTACGACCATCTGTTGTAAAGAATATTAATTAGTTAAGAGAGCAGTGGAAAAATGGATGGAATATTGTTGAATTCTACATATGAAGCTCAAAAAAAAAGAAATTCATGCAGAGATAATTTGGTTAGAAAAAAAATACGAATTATATTCAAGCTTTCGAGAACAGCAGGAATAGAATTGAACAATATTCAAGCTTTCGAGAACAGCAGGAATATAATTTAAAAATATTGAAGCTTTCGAGAACAGCAGGAATATAATTTAAAAATATTCAAGTTTTCGAGAACAACAGGGGTAGAATTGAAAAATATTCCAGCTTTTGAGAACAGCAGGAATATAATTTAAAAATATTCAAGCTATCGAGAACAACAGGGGTAGAATTGAAAAATATTCAGGCTTTCGAGAAAAGCAGGAATATAATTTAAAAATATTCAAGTTTTCGAGAACAACAGGGGTAGAATTGAAAAATATTCCAGCTTTTGAGAACAGCAGGAATATAATTTAAAAATATTCAAGCTTTTGAGAACAATAGAGGTAGAATTGAAAAATATTCACGCTTTCGAGAACAGCAGGAATATAATTTAAAAATATTCAAGTTTTCGAGAACAACAGGGGTAGAATTGAAAAATATTCCAGCTTTTGAAAACAGCAGCAATATAATTTAAAAATATTCAAGCTTTCGAGAACAACAGAGGTAGAATTGAAAAATATTCAAGCTTTCGAAAACAGCAGGAATGTAATTTAAAAATATTCAAGTTTTCGAGAACAACAGGGGTAGAATTGAAAAATATTCCTGCTTTTGAGAACAGCAGGAATATAATTTAAAAATATTCAAGTTTTCGAGAACAACAGGGGTAGAATTGAAAAATATTCCAGCTTTTGAGAACAGCAGGAATATATTTTAAAAATATTCAAGCTTTCGAGAACAACAGGGGTAGAATTGAAAAATATTCAAGCTTTCGAGAAAATCGATGACAGTAGGTAAGACACTGTTTTGTCCTCTGTCTTAGAGCAAAAAGTACAATTTTCCAAATTCGAAACAAACTATCGATGTTCCAATTTTAAATAAACGTATTTTGGTTCGTATGAGTCTGTTTATCAGTCTCTAAAGCGATCATGACTGTGACGGTAAAACAATTTAATATTGTAATTGTGTAGAATTTTTTAATCACTCACGTGCCCGTCAATATAAATATTATAGGGTGACTATGAAGTAATAAAATAAAAGTTCATATGTCGTGTTGAACATTAACTTGATAAAAAAATTAAGTTCATATGTCATGTGGAACTGAAAGACCAAGTTATAAAGATTCCAAAATTTTTATTTTCAGCATTTTATGTAAGGCAGTCCTAGAGACGAAATAAAGTTGTAGAAATCCACAAAAATATAACTCTCCCCCTCTCCTTTAACTTGAAACTGTTAAAGTCAAAATTATGAAAACAAACTACTGTTAACTAGAAGTTTAGCCATAAACGATAATGGAAGTAATGGACGATTTCGACTGCCTTCTTAATGCTTATTTATAAGAAGAACAGTTATTATAAGATAAAACTGACGTTTAGAAAGGTTCCTTATGAAAACAATAAATATTTCGTCATCTTCCCTACTTCAAATCAAATTTTCATTCGTTTTGTTAAAAAATTGGTCGTCGATTTATCCACAAAATGTAACCAAATTGTTTATCACTGCAGTGATGAGCGTCACCCAAATAGCGACACCGCTATTAGATGGGTGGCAGTCAATGTTTTCAATGAAACCAAACTTGTACGGACAACGTTTTAGTGTCAGTACAATCACCGTCATATTACTATCGCTAGATGATAGCGCCGCAGTCTCAGAAAACCATTGCTTAACCCAATCTTTATTCGTTGATTTATCTGCTCGTTTTTATGTCGCACGCCTAACTCGATATCTACCAAATGACGTTATCGTGTCATATGACGTAATTGAACTATCTAAAAATAAGTCTTAAAATGTCTTAAAAGTTATATATTCTATAGATTATTTCTTTTCTTCATTATTTTTTAATTGTTTATCACTGTTACTAATCACATACATAAACTTTGACCGTCTTTTAATTAAGCTTAAAAAGATATCATGGAAAAATGGCCAAAAAATAAACTTCAAATAAATGAAAATAAGTCTTTTACTGCATACTTTTTTACATAGTTTAATATATGCAGTATATACATATGGCGGACTTACTACTACGAAGACAATCTCTTACAGCCAACTAGAACTACACTTGTACAAACTCATAACATAAAAAGTTAAGAAATGTTTTAGCAACAGATGCAGAAAAAAATCTCTAACAGCTGTCTTTAAAACATCTTGAAACGATCATTGCAAGCTATGAATAAAAAAACATTTTAAAATGTCACTGCATTCATTTAAGTCCTTCTCGGCGGGAAGCGTGCGCTAACCGTATGCGTTAATAGCAGCATCCTTGGCGACGACGGGCGGGCAGCAGATGTGGCACGTCGCCATGACGACGGCACAGCTAGCGACGCTGCGTCGCCGACACCGATCGAGCCGTAGCCGATACAGTCTCTTGTTGACATATTAATACATCCACCGTGAGGGTTCCGTTCAAAACTTACTTGCGTCCGGTCAAATTATCTTAAACTCGCATTCCTTTAACTTGTATGTTAACCGATACAAAAAAATAGGGAGTGTGGAACACAAAGGAAATTAGTATTGTAATTATAATTTTACGCGTTCACACACAGGTTCTCAACCTATTCGCATTTAAAGTGTGAACGATATGTTTATATCTAGGAAATTTCTCGACCGCGTCCAACTTGAGAAAATAGAAAATGTAACCCACATAAATTAGTGGTATGTAACCAACATAAATTAGTGAAAGAGTACCTTTATACTTACAATTTTTTTCAAAGAATTTAATTATTACTTTACGTATTAACTATTACTTTTAACTTCGAGCATATAAAATTTATGAGCTTTCATAAAGAAAGTTTGTATAATATATTGCTAATAAAAATTAGCAAAATGAATTCCATTTTTAAACAATAAAATGGCGTCGTCGAAGTCATTCCTTCTGTCATTGCCTGTCATTTCGTTAGTAATAGTATATTACGTTTACGTTTGCGTGAATATTGTAACAGCATATAAATTACTGTAAAAAAAACATAAAATATGTCCTTCGCAACAAGTGTCCTTATTCAAATTGAGTTTACTGGTCTTGTTACATTGGAAAGAAAATTTACACAAACCATATATCGGTTAAATCGTGTGTTAATCTATGCTATCATTCTTTTAAAATAATAAATATTTAGAAGTTTGTTAACATCTACATTACAAAATATTATAAACTGATCAGACGATGACAATAAGTTTAAAGTGAATTTCGCAAAAACATTAATATATATTCATATCATAACAATAATGACCAAAATCCATAAATGCCTCTCCTTTTACTGCTCTTAAAATATAAACAAAAGTCATTTACTGTTCAACAACATCTGTTGTTGCCTTTCGGAGTAAACGCGAACCAATCAAGGTCCCTCGAAACCGTACGTACTTAGAATCGTAACAATGAAAGCGGACGATTAACCAAATGGTGTAGCGATTCTGTGAATTGTTCGGAATCATCGTCTCGTAGATTTTCCAATTTATTGTCGAAATATCTAGAAAGCTTTCTGTATGATTATTCGTAATGAATATATACACCAAAATTTACAGATCGATACAAAATATGAAAGTGCTATCACGATTATTATGAGAAAAATTTTCGCAAAAAAAATAAATAGTGGAGTTAAATTGGCGATGGCACCGGTTAACATACTGCGCCTCATCGAAATAATTTTAACAGTTATGTATACACGCTATCCGGGAATAGATGTCTGACAAAGAAAGAAGGTATTCGTTGGCTAAAAAGGAATAAATTGTCGCTGAAATAAAATGTAAAACAGGCCCTTTGTCCAATTGAGTGCAAAAAAGTATTACACGTAACCCTTTTTAACACATTCAATATTTGCCGGAGTGCGGTGTTTACCAACAGTGGCGCAGCTGTTCGCGAGTTATTCCCCCGAGCGCCGCTGAACAATGTGCGCAAGTATCGTTTGTAAGAAAAAGATGACAAATAATTATGAATATTATTCTTAATTTTCTGAATAACAAAGTCATATTTATATATATATATATATATATATATATATATATATATATATATATATATATATATATATATATATATATATTTTTTTTTTAACAGAGTGGTCTATTTTTTAAACTCATGGCATTTAATCTAAGCGTTATAAACTTGTTTTACCGCAGGTAAGGACCCTAATTATGTATTTTCCGCAACATTGTATTTTGTAAGAATGACCTAGATATATTAAAACTTATTATTATTGTTAAAAATCCTGGAAATTATATATATAACAATCCCCCTTCCTATTTACGGAATTGTTTATCTCCATATTTTTCTAATTTTACCCCATAATTTTACAGATGGAAAATGATACTGAAAATTGGAGGAAACACAAATTTATACGATGTAACCTTTTTTTAAATGAGGTATTCGACATATTTTTGAATGTCAACAAGGAATAAAAGCTACAAAACAAACAATAAATCGTTAGGAGTATTGTAAATATGAAAGATAAAACAGATTTTTGGTTTGTGTTTAAAAAAGCGCACTCGAAAACCCGGATTAATCAAAAAAGAACATGTAATCATTTCTGTTTTAAACTTAGACAGGTTTCTCTAATTTTGTTTCTGTTTAATTTTATTAAATTATGAAAACACGAAAATGACATACGCTAATAGGCTTCTGTCAAACAACTTTGATTGAGTGACGTCCCTGCAAACTGATTGGCGTTTGACATCACGTCATTTATGGAAACATTTAAACATTTTTTTTCATATTAATCGAAAAGAGTTTTTATTTTGGGAAATGTGTTTCTTTGTTTGATTTTATAAATAAATAAAACTTTTTTAGTAAAATATAAATTACACGCAAGTTTCCCGTTATCATGGCGATTATCCAAATGCGCATTGCGTCAGGCACAGTTAAGAGCTACATGTAAGAAATATATGAGTAAATGAAGTGTAACAATAGGTTTAAATACACTCACCAAGTACATAAGGAGATAGGGATAATATTTTAGTATTGTGCGATGTTGCACTGAAAAACTGAATATATTTATTATTTATACAAATATGTAGCTTCTACATTTACGTGATCTTGAAAATTTCGCTAAAATTGCTGAAAAGTCTCACTAGTTACAATTCAAATTCTTCTGAAAAACAATCTACTATTCAGCATCACGCTGTATAAAGAAGTGTACTTCCCGTTTTAAGTGACCACCAATACGATAGTATAAAGTACATAGTTCCATTGTACGACGTCTGATGCACGGCTCGCCTTCCACAGTCCTCTATTTGTACAACAAATTAAGTTAACTTGTAGCGACCGCTGAATGATGAGGGTAACCTCGAGCGACGTATTAAATTAGTTAATGACTATAAACAACCATTAATAGCTCCACGTCACTGCTCCAATCGAGGTTCTCTGACAAGGTTGGAGCTTAATCAAAGAATTAATTTCAATTTGTTGCACTCTTTTTGGTTTTAATAATTTAATTATTCACTCATATTTACGTCTTGTACAAAAATATAGAAAAAAATTAAATTCATTTGTATGTTTCTATGGTGTACTAATATATGAACCATGCAAAAGCACAATTTTATTCAAGTACAAGGCGACCCGCCCCGGCTTCGCACAGCTGGGCAAAGATTTTTAATGCGTCCCGTGTCAACGCTTGAAAGCTCGCACGTATAATTTTGCTTACTTAAAAATGACGTCATTATTTTAAACTATTTTTGGAAAACTACGATTTAGTTTTAGTAGGTAAACTTGTTTATATTAGTTAAGGAAGATAAATATATATATATATATATATATATATATATATATATATATATATATATATATTTATATATATATATAAAATTTAATTTGAAGAGTATGAAGACGGTTTTTTTGGAGCTCTAAAAAACTGAGTCAAAAATGATTTGTCGTTTAGCAGTAAGACGTTTATTAGTGATTGTATGTAATAGATACACGCTGTCGTAGATTTTATTATATGTAACTCTTCGACGAATATTTTTACGAATTCATCGTTATTCATCATCATAGGTTAGATAATTTTCATAAAATATTCATAAATTATATATTTGGATCTTCATCGCGAATCCATCTATCCGCCAATGAAAATCGTAATAAAATGGCAGACATTCGCGTCGGGAGACTTTGTTTTATTATAAATATTGATTCGAGCTTTGTTATACGTTTTATATAATAAACTATAATAATATTACAAAAACTGGGTAAAATTTACAAAATAGTTTTTTATTTTTTGTTTGATTAAATGACCGCTGAGTTAGTTCGCTTCCAAAATTTGTATACTTAAGACAAGACAATAATCTTGTCTTTTAAAGACCAATTTTAGGGAATTAATGCCATATCTATTTAATAAAATGGCATTCCTTAATTTACTCTAGCGTTTCTTAATTTTATCTGGCGTTTCTAAATTTACTAGCATGTTTCCTATCTAAAATCATCACTGAAGAAGTTTTACTTCCAAAATTGAACCGCTGAAGAAATTCACTTTCAAAATTGTTATATTTAAGATAAGATAATAACTCTGTCTTTTGTAGACCTCTTTTAGAACATTATGACATATCTATTTAATATAAAATCATTACTTAATTTACTGTAACGAATTTTCTATCTCAGATCATCGCTGAAGAACTTCATTTCCAAAATTGGCCGCCGAAAAAGATAAGGTCTTAAGACTATGACCTTGTCTTTTGACGACCACTTCTGCAGCATTAAGGACATAAAATAACGGCGTTGCTTAATTTACTCTAAAATGTCGTCTACCTCGGAGCACTGGTAAAAAAGTTTAAGCGATACCTAACTGAAACGACAACTAGACACGCACGTCTCCCTTGGCCATGCAATGACCGCTCTATACAAACGGCACACTGATATTGAGCCAAACTTATCGGCTGTTTGTATAGGGGGTCGCACTCGCCAGATAATGCCACTGCCAGCCGGATGCGCCGCGGCGGCGTGATACGGCAGCGGGCCCGCATGGCGCCGCACGTCCAAATTTGAGTTAAAGTCGTTGAACTTTTTAATAGGTCGTGCGGTAGTCACGCTGACCTGGGAATGGTTTCTGCTACCGGAACAAATACTTATATTGGGATATGGCTTTTTTTTGTAAAACTAGGCGGTAATTGACTTTTTCAATCTACAATGGACTGAAACTACATTAACATTACTAGTTTGACGATGTGAATTTTATTCTAAATTTGATTTTGTTTGGATTTTTGGAATCACGATCGTCCTTTTTTATTTTTGAAATTCAGTAATTCGTTAAAATGTTATTATTGAGTTTGAAAGAGATTACAATGACGTCTAGATATATATGTATACTTACATTTTATCATATTACTGTAAACATATAATACGGAGGTAATTTTGACTTCTTTTCGTATATACAAGAATAACTACAGATTTTTCAAAAATTTCATTAGAAATAACGTGCGTGCATCTAAAACGCAAGAAAGTCTAATTAATAGCCTCATTACGATAAGTTCAAAAGTATTTGATGATGTAAATTTTATAAAATATTACCATGGTTGTTCTATTATAATTGCCAAAAAATATACAGTGAAAAGTATTGGACTAGACTTCGAAAAAAATATTTAAATGGGAGATAACAATGGGAGATAAAAAAATCATTTCGATGAATAATATCTCTTCGAACATTTTAGTAATTAAAACTAGAGATGTGTAACTCACGAGTGAGAGATATAAAGATATAGCTCACATGTTACGATCATATCTATCACTCGCTCACTTGAAATCAAAATGTATCAGTATATCACTAGCTCAGGAGTGATCGGCGTTTTTTTTGTTTCACCAAATCAATTATTTCACTCACTCGTGGCGTCATGAAGGTATAAAACTATATGTTTTGACGTTACATGAAAGAGAAACAAAACTATCGAACTGTTTAGTCAAATCTCGGTCGATCCTATGTAGACAACATAGCTACTCGCGATCGAATGTGAAAGCTGTGATAAAGTATACTTAAGTTCGATAGAGATAAAGTTTACTTTGGTTCGCTCAAAATATTTGCGTAAACAAACACTTTTTTTGTTGCAGTTCAAAATTCCAATTTAAAATTGTATAAATACGCCAATCTATTCCAATTTATTTAATTAAAATTAAAGTTATTTTATCTATAATTTCAATCTAGGTTGACAGTCATAAATCATAAACCTGCAAAGTCAATTAAGCAAAATCAAGTGAATACTCTTGTTGAATTTATTGTTATTTTCAAACAGTAGTGCATAATATTCAGTCATTACTTTTTATCACCAAGTTGTATAACCATTGGTCAACGTATTCGTAATAAATAATTTCGTTAATAACTCGGAGTACTGAGATACTGAGCTACTGAACTAGAGATATAAATGAGTGGCATATATCTTTCCAATCAAATGATATATATCACTCTTTTCTTTTCACTGATACATTTTGGGCATCTCTAATTAAAACACGTTTCTAGATGGCCTATATATTTAACAATATAACCATCCGTAGGCAAACATTTCTAACGAATGATTCAGGTTAAACGGAGTATCTGGCTAACAGTAGACAAACAAATTTTTAAATTACTAAACGCAAATTGGTCCCATTTAACTTAACCATTTAACATCTAAAACAATCATGCTTTCATGGCAAAAAATAATTTTATTTTAAAATTCTTTAAATAAAGGCGTCCGTATGGCAAATGTCACATCAGACCCGCTTAACGAACTAAATTTTACTGAATAGTTAGATAATCAGTCTACATCCAGTGTTACGGTCATCCTAATTACAGACCAAATTCTAACTTGGATAATATTCTATCTTAACCGTTTACATTTGTTCTCTCTTATATACCGTCTTTTCTTTTAATCTTTCTTCTCGATAATACCAATCCAGACTATCGCACCTCGTTGTTCCCACAATATGTAATAATCGATTTCATGAAAACACTGAAAAATTACTCGTCTCGCTTTCTTACCGGGAAAAGCATTTTCACCGTCTCGCTTCACCCACCCAGTACATCATCTTTTAACGATACGGTACCGCAAGTGACACCCACCTAAATCAAGTTTAATTCGCCAAGCGCGTGGGAAATAGTAATAATTTAAATCCACAGAAATTTGACGTTAAATGGCCCAACAGTTATTATTTTAATAAGTACGAGTATGTACGATGGTGGCAAAAAAAGCTTATTACACACTTCCCGAGATGTCGGCAACGGATGCTGGACTATTTCGTAATGCGCTCGTGTATTTCAAACATTAATCACATTAATTAAAAGTTGTAAAGATAATTTTCTGTTTTAGTTTTATAATTAATCATTTTCTCGTGAGAATAGAGTTACGCGCAAGCTTGTTGTGAGTGGTTAATATTTAAATAAATTAATGACTAGTTTATAAAATTTATTTTTATTTACCTCGTTTTTAGGGTTATACGGAACTCGAAAGGAAAAAAAGGAACCCTTATAGAATCACTTCGTTGTCCGTTTGTCTGTCTGTCTGTCAGTCAAGCCTATTTTTCTCAGGAACGCGTGGAGGTATCAAGTTGAAATTAATATCAAATACTTCTCGGTCTACGGTGCTTTGGAGCTGTAAAAAATCGAGTTTCGAAGTCAATGCAATAAAAAAAACCCTAAAAATACGGCCTTTTATGCCGCATTTTTTGACACTGGCAAATAAATCAAAACCTATAGGGTACTTCTCGTTGACCTAGAATCATGAAATTTGACAAGAAGCAAGATCTCACAGCACAAAAAAAAGGAAAAAAATCGTTAATTTGTAGTTATGTCACATAAAAAAATATTTTTTTTAAATATACATAATATATTTTCGTTTTAAAAAATTTAAATTGTTTAAATAGTTTAACAGGAATTTTAGGTACCATTAAATGTCTAAATGTGTACGGAACTCTCGTAGCACGAGTTCCAGTCGTGTTTGACAGGTTTTTCTTATTTAAAACCCAAACCACTCTTAACTTTCTAAACTGGGTATCAGAAGTTTAGACACTAAAATATTTAATGAACCTGTCAATTATCAAATACCTAGTTAATTTAAAACCCATAAGACATCACACCGCTAAACATAAGCAATCAAACCATTCCCGTATAATATAATGTATTTCGTGATGGAAAGCGTGTTTGAACAAAATTACTTGTGTTTCTATCCAATAAGCGTCTTCATTCGCACACGCAGTTCCGCGAGCTACCTTTTTTGCGGAGGTACGCTAATGAGTAACGTGAATAATCAACTGTGCGGAACAAGGAACAATTTATTTAAACGAACGAAAACTAAAATAGAAGTACAAATTAGTGTAACTATTTTTATGAGTACGTGCAAATTTATGTGGCCATTTTTATGAGTAGGTACAAATTTGTGTTACTATTATCATACATAGAAATCTTGGTACTCAATTCATATGTATCATGCGCTAATAATTATTTGAATTTCTAATTATTTGTATTATAAGTTCAAGCAGGAGGCATCTCCAGGATTTTGTTAATGGTTTTAATTCTCTAGTTTTTAAGTGAAATAAGTCGCTTTTAAATCAATTTTCAGGTTTGTGAGGAACTTCAAATCACTCAGTGTTCAGTGCAACCTGAAGAATGTCAATTTATTAAAACGAGGTCAGAGAGAGGTATTAAAACGGGATAAGTAATTATAAGCCGAGTATACAAACATATAAACGATGTGGTGCAAAAATATTATTTACATATGTCGTTACGGCGTTTACTGACTTCGGAAAGAGAAAACTCCTAATGAATCGATTGAAAAACACGTCTCGAATATTATTTTACATAATTTTCAGAATGTTGCAAGTATCATAAAACTAAGACTAAATTGTCCTTTATTATTTATATATCTATCGTTTATCTTTTTAATCTTGAGGATTCTCATCTAAACATTGATTTTTAAAAATAATAAGTATCGTTTCATGTTTATATATAAAGTTGATATTTTATATAAACATTTATAAGACTTTTTCGTAAATAAATTGAACAGACTTAAATAACTCATTAAGTAAATGGGATAACTTAATGCTTTATATACTTAAAAAAAAAACCTTCCCTTAAAAATAAATTTTTTTACGGATAAAATAACCATCAAAATTAGTCGAGTAGTTTACTGTATGTAACATACGGATGAAACAGGGTACTGATTCAGTTCCTGAGATCTACGACACACTCTTTTGGATGATACAACTCTTTTAATAAAAAAATTGTGAAAAAAATCCAACTTCCTTCAATCGTGCCCATTGGTCGTATCGCATAACCAGAGCAGTAATCAGAAGCCCATGTTATATGTTATCGTAACACGACCCGCTTGCTGGTAACGTTAATGTATGTAACAGCGAATTGTTAACGCGATACGGTATCGGTTTACACGATGCATGTCGGTGGCAAATGGGGGAAAATAGCCTGGGCATCATCTGTTACCTTATTAGCTAAAAATCAATATTCATATTCATATCTACGATAAAGGTACGACATTCTTATTGGATATATGAATACCATGTGGGCAACTTAGAGGGGAGGTTAAGTTAACGGGAAGTGGAAATGGTATAGTCTGTTTCGCTATCTGTTGTTTTATTTATACACGCGTAAATAAGAGAAAAAAAAACTGACACAAGAATTATTTGAATTTCGAATTATTTGTATTTCGTATAGCAAAGTGATAAAAATATCACTTTCACTGCCCAATGTGAAAATTGTAATAGAGAGGCTCCGTAGCTCTGGGGTATCTACTTAAATGAACCTAGCTTAACTGAATTTCATACAATCTCCCATCTGGAAAAGTGCACTGTATCTCCTAGAGATTTTCCGGCACCAGCTTAAGAGTATTGACCGATAGTATAGATAACTTTGTGACGACAGCTATTCAATCTAAAATAATTATCTCTAATGTGGTTTTTGAGCGTCACTTTACCAACCGTTGGAATAGAGAAGGTACGTAAAATGTCTTCCTGGAAAAGATAGACGTTATTTTGTAACATTAACATGTGATAAATTAAATTTTTTGGACAAAAATGAATTTCTACCAACGTTCGAAGTTAGCTTTTAAACTGTAGGCCCCGGGCAAAGAGACTACCCACTTTTAAAAAAATATATAGATAAAAACGACGATAAGTACAAGAAGAACTAGCACTATGGGGGTTCCATACACGCTTAGGACATGTAAACGTTTATACATTTATATTATTTTTCCCCATTTAAATATGTTACCCTGAATATCTTCTCAGGAGTAAAAAAATCTAATTTCTCAGAAACCATGAGACATAAAATCGTTATAGTTTCCTGGTAAACTTTGAGTGAACAGATTTGGAAGATAATTGCTTTGGATTCTTTTAATTTGCCTTTTTAATTGAATCTTCACATGATTGGAAGAATATTTTTGCTCATTCCATATTTAATGTCATTGTCGTTGTGGGTGGATCACAAGGTGTAAAGCCTTTGACGGCACGGTGCATCGCGGAACCCGGGTTCGATTCCCGTTCGCTCGTCGAACAGGGCTATACTGGTGTTCTGGTTGGCTGTAAGAGATTGCTCTCGTAGCAATAAGCCCACTATATGTACCAATTGTATATATTGAGGTACGTAAATAATTCTCAAACATTCTACGTCAAACGACTGTGACATAAAAAACATACCGACGTGTGATTTATCCTATAAGCATACGGTTCTTTTTCTCTTAAGGTATGGAACCAAACAAAATTTGTAAAACATTATAAAATATAACCTTGTATATTAAACATACACACTTCACAGGTACTATTTTTGAGTAAGTAGAATATGATATAATCATTAGTCGATTTACATTATACATATCACTAGTATTGACACTAAGCTCGCGATACAGAAATATCGACCTCGTATAAAAGTGATACGCGTAATATAAAATTTAAGCTAAAATCTCCAGCTAGTTAGAAAGCTTATAAGATAGTTTTTAAATGCTATCTGATCGCAATGATCCAGTTACGCAAGGTGTACCGCTAGTGTTATAACTAAACTCGTGACAAAGTTGTTTCACCGTTTTATAAGGTGAACGGCTGCAAGACCTGCAGAGATTTAGCCTGTCGTGAATCGCAAGTAAAGTACTTTGTATATTGCAGAATCGGTATTGGCCAAATTGCTTTTATAAGAACCAAATTTTTAGACGAGATTTTAAGTCTACATTTTGATATTGACAGTAAACTTTGTCTAAGTTTCACAAATATTAGAAATTAAAGATAAGCAAAGAAAATTGAATTAATTCCTTCCCACCGAGATATAAATGCGAAAAATTGTTCGCTCGCTTGTCTATTTCCTTTTTAGTGAGAAACATCAAAATACTGAAACCATCATGAATTTTCACCAGACACACCTCTGACCACTGACATAATCATTCGTTAATAATTGTCAAATAAAATAATTGAATCAAGGATAAAAATTAATGAAAAAAATTATTGTTATAAACTTTATTAATCCCTAAAAGTACAATTACGATCGGAACTAAATCAAGATTCAATAACATAATATGAAAATGTACATTTAAGCCATAATTACGAAGAAGAAATTCCCAAACTTTGCTATAAACAAAGAAAAAAATGCTTTTAAGTACCACAAACAGAATTCAGTTAGAAAAATAAACAACGAAAACCTAACATTATCTAATTAAAATTAATCAGAAATACTTCAGGGCAGTAAAAATTAATTTATGTTCAGTACAAAAGTATAGATAGTATTGATTTTCTTACAAAAATGTCGTTAAGTTAAAAGTGTAAGTACCACAAATAGAATTCAGTTAGAAAATTAATTAAACGAAAAACTAACATTGTCTAATTAAAATTAATCAGAAATACTCCAAGGCAGTGAAATGAAATTTATGTTCAGTACAAAAGTAGAGATAGTGTTAATTTTTTTTATAAAACCGTCGTTAAGTGAAAAGTATTAATTTTGATTCCAAATTGAATAAATATATTGCAGTTGGTCGTAAAACGCTTCAGAATTAAATGTGGCTAATAGTTACTTTTTCGTTTTCCAAAAAAACCTGACGATTTTCTTAATCAAAAAACCTATCAAGGTAATTCTGATAAATCTTATGAAACTGTTTAGAATTTATTTAAATAAAAAAAACTAATTAAAATAAAAGAAACAACAAAACCGAAAAACAAAACAACTTAGACAATACATTTGCTATACTTTGACGCCATTTATTACATTATCTACTTACTCGGTAGATAATACAAAGACGTCCTTTCGTTTGCAACACTTTATAATAAGGGCCATCAAAGAGCTGAAATTAAATCTATAAACAAATTTCTTCTGACCGTAAATTATTCGAATAAAATTTTTTTTATTTTCGTAGTTTAATGTTAATATCTAGTTAACTACCGAAAGAAGTCACTTTACTGAGATAATTAAGTTGCCCTTGAATGGAAGTAATTTACAATTTTTCTATCCTTCACACAAAACATTAAACACACGTATTTTTAAATTGCTCTCAGTTGTATGGGAGTTAAGTCGCGTCACTCAGTAACTGACAAACCTTTGTATCACACGCAACTGATGGTGTTCAGTAGAAAAAAAGCACATTAAGGAAATGTCAGTGGTCGTTAAAACATGATTGCATCCATTCCGTGTTATGGGGCATTGAGGGTCTTCGACTGCTGCACGTAATTCCCGCATATGATATTTATCTAGTTTTGATTGTATAACTCGTAATAAATAATTATGCTTATTTAATAATGAGACCGTTTGTAATGAATATAAGCAATCGCCTAGTAACGAATAAAAATATTATTTTATCACAATGTTGCTCTTGCCCGACTAACCATAACCATAACCATGGCCAGAACGGCGTAGTTTGTCACTTTTCCAGTATTTTTGGGCAAATCAGTTATATTTCAGAAATAAACCAAATATTACCACTTTCATAAAAATCAGACCTATTATAAGTATATACTAAAATATAATCAAAAATCTTAAGCGTAACAATACAAAAAGTCCAGTGCAGTATCAGAGATACGGGTTTCAGTAAATGAAAAATGCCACAGAATATTGCTTCATGCTTATCTACGCATATAATAAAACTATAGAGACAAAAAATATGAAGGTATATTAAAGGTAAAAAATAGGTTCGGGGGACCATAAACAGGTTACAGACAGAACTAGAGTATCTGTATCTATCTATATATTTGTATGGTTGTTTGTACGCGCATCTTGTAAAAACTTCTGGGCGAATTTAACTGATAATTCAATATTGTATTAGTTAAAGTCTGAAGAATATGAAAAATGTTTCCACCTAATACGAAATCTGAAAATATAACAATAATGTCTGTTTATTTGTATTCGGGTGACATAAAAACTATAAAACAAATTTATATTAAAGTTTAAGGTAGTTGTCGTGTAACAGTGAGATCCAAAAATTATTTTAAATTTTTTATTGAAAATAATTTTTTTTTCAATTCTTTTAATATATTAATTTGTCATTTCATTTTAACAGTTTAGAAAAAATAATTTTTGTGTTTTTCATTGCGTTTTTAAGAAAACTAAACGGTATTTTTTTTTCAAAAATTTTAATATAACAATTGTAACTTGACTAAGTTTTTAAACAAATCGCTGGACGCGTTTTTAAAAATGATTAAGTGTGGTTAAATTACTACTTTTGTGTGTACCTGTAAGGTTGATTATGCAATTTTTGAGAGCGATTTTTACCAAAAACTAAACGTTAAATATTTTTTTTTTCAAAATGTTAATGTAATATCATTTTACATTGTCTTAGTTTTTTAGATAAATCATTCGACGAGTTTTTTTTAAATAATATTGAAAGTGTAATGAAATAACTACTTTTCCTGTAATGTTAATTGTACAATTTTTACCAAAACTAAACGGTAAACCATTTTTAAATTTTAAAGTAAGTTTGATATTTGTAGCTTAAATTATATATATCTAAATAAATTCAGTCGACAACGCGTTTTACACGACAACTACCTTAAATTTTGTATGACTTACTTAGTCCAGGAAAAAATTAAGTACTTTATATAAAATATATTACAACGACAGGAATTTTGATAATAATGAAAGGTATATTTGTCGTCGGACAGATCAGTAAAATCAGTAGAAAATTCCGTCTATAGCAAAAAATATTGTTTTAAACTAATTTTTTTAATAGTTTCACATAAAAAATACATAATATGAAAGAATGGAGACAAGCATCGTGGTGTTCTGTGAGAAGTAGGCACCCGAGATGTCGATGCTCGGTGTGTTGATCGATGTTATAATTTCGAAATAGCGAAATTTAGAAATTTCGAATATTGACCGTCAAGCTCAATACAGCGAAAGTTTTAAATTTTCTAAGTACCAGAAAAACAGAAATCTGAAAGTTTTGAGGTTAACTCCGTTTTCTAGACATAAAAATCGTTATCTGGCTATAAAATTTAAAGGCTTTAGCTCGACTCCAGAGATGATATGGACGCCTCATAATTTCACCGCATTGCTTCAAATAAAGGATGTCAGGCAGTGTTTTTCTCGACATGATTGGGACGCGTCCGCACCGGGCGTCTAGATTTATAGATTTTGGGCATTTCACGTGCAAAATACCTAGTTCGTTTTTTAATATTCAACGTCATGGTTCAGTCGATGCCTGAAAATAAAAATCACTTAACCTTTCCTTTCACAATTAATCGAATTATTGTTATTTATCAGTCAGGAAAAAGAAATCGCGGTTTCAAACCACACAAAGTCATTTATCACTTATTTCCTTTATCATTCATCATTCTTTTATTTCTTTTAATATTCTATTTTTATATTTTATTGAAATTAATAAATTGCCCAAATATTAATAAGACAAAATTGCGTGAAAGGCTAGCAGGAAATATGACGACCAGTACCTCCTAATCCAAATATATATTAATGAAACTAACAGAGAACGGATATAGAAACTAATTTCATTTAAAAACTAACCGTCCTTTTATTTATATCCGAGACTCTACTCTTAATTGATTTTATCATTATTAAGTGCAATATAAATTTCCTATAAATTTAATTTTGAACATCCACCGCAGCGTATGTCAGTGGAATACGCGTACACGAACACAGCCATATCGGCAACCCTGTCCAAAATGCGCCTGTCTTACAAGTAAGCCATCAAATGCATCGATGTGATACGGTCATCAAAGGCGGTTAATGAAGCGTGGCACGGCAGCTCCGCGTGCCGCCGGCACCACTTTCGCCGACGAATTGAGTCCAGCCGAGCTCAAACAAAGATTCGATTGTGTGGTGAATCTGTCAAATCGCGAACACGCTTGGCCGTGACCAATCTTTATTGTATTCTGTTGACGTAGAGTCTGTCAGGAATGTAACGAATTTCGGCAACTAGTTCACGTTAGACAACGAAACCGCACGACTACTTTTTGCACGTCAATAGAATTACGTAAAATCTTGTGGGAATCTCTAAGTAAGCCAATGACGTTAATATTATACAATGTTGCGCTTGCATTGACAGTAGGTACTGAGGTGTAAAGTAAAGAGACGAAAACATTTTGTTGCTCTATTTCACTACAACTTATCGTCAGGGAAATGCTTACAATTAAACCACAAATACGATGATTTAATAACATATAGTATATTGCTCTATTTCGCTACAACTTATCGTTAAAGAAACGCTTACAATTAAACCACAAATACGATGATTTAATAACATATAGTATATTGCTCTATTTCACTACAACTTATCGTTAGGGAAACGCTGACAATTAAACCACAACACGATGATTTAATAACATTCATCTTTTTCTTTAATTCACGATTATTATTTCTACACTTATGAATACATTCATTTATGTCTTCATCCAGTTGATAAGTTTGCTGTGTTGTATTTGTATTAAACGTTTAATTAAGTAAATTGCTAATAGCATGCACTATATAACAAATAGGTTATAAAATACAACATTTTATTTGTTTTTAACTTCGCAAGCAAGCTTAAAAAATTTAAACCTATCGGGATATTTTGAACCAAAAAGTATATATATATACACATATACGTGGCATCCAATAACCGCTGCCAAAGATAAAACTCATGAGTTTATAGGTATAAATAAATAATTGAAATCGTTTTAAATAAATGCGCCTTTGGTTTTACTTATAAATCATTATGGCCATCCAAAATAAAAAAAAAAAACATCCACCAGAAGAATGATAATAACATATTTGAACGAGTATTTCTTTCAAAGTATCGGTTTATTAAATTTATTTCTCAACACGTCAAACATAACTGTCTGCAACACGATGCAAATAACATTTATATACAACACGGTAAACATAAGAATACTAAATTATAATAAATGTTGTACGCGGCACGCGCTACGACCGGTCACACTGGCGTTGCCTACAAATGTGGTAGTACATATATTCAAATGAGCGTAGGGTAAGTGATATTTAACTTCACGTCAGGTCAAACATTCTATATACAGTGTCCCAAGTAGTCATTCTACGAGTAAATATGTAAATAAGCAATACTGAGAGGCCTAGATTACTACACTGATAATCGTAATGACGTAAAACCTAAAATTATCCTTCAATATTTTAATTTTTAATTAAGTAATATTTCTACTATTATAATACATGTCCAAACGGCATATAAAATAGACACCGTCGAAACCGCCGGCAAAAGCTAATAAAAAATTAACATGTAAAATGTATGAACTTGGCCACGGTAAGCTTATCGGTTATGGTGATTTCGGAAAGTCCAGAAATAACCAAGAGAAGAAGATATTCAATTTTATTACCGTTTCTATTAGTTAACAAATCAAATTAATTTATATAATTATCTCATTTAATCTAAATATACTTAAATATAAAGTTTCTCTATGAGTTTTGTGTTTTATTATAATAATTTATATAGGAAACTGAATGTATCTTCGCATGTTTATTAAACCACAGGCGTGGCTCGTCGTTTAAGCTAAAACTGGTATAATGCAATAAATCATACAGTATTTCATCATCTATAATATCCTAATAAAAACGGTGGCCTTGCAGGAACCAGTAAAACAAGTTGAGGTTTTAATAGGATATTTTAATATCAATACGGACATTGCAGATTAATATAAATAACTTTATTCTATTCATTAAAATCAATCTTGAAAGCCGTTTAGATGAATTATCGACAATCGTACAAGACTACATTTCAATAATAACAACATCACAAACAAGCGATATCGTCAGGTCACAAGTGAGGGGTTAACGACACGCGCCACTGCACTGCACTGCAGCTCTATCAGTGTTGTTGCACAATGCGAGTTCAGCGACGTAATTACACTGCATTGCAATACCGGCGACGTGCAAATTGCGTCGAAATTATTTACAGATATTCGCATCCCGTTGTTTCCGGGTCCGCTCAATATAACATGTATGCTACAAGGTGATTGATGAACGAACGTCACGGCGAATTCTGCTCATGTGTACATGGCATACATTATTACGGGACATAAGCCACTAATTTCAGTAGTTTGCTGATTAAAATCTGTACAAAATAAATTCTAACCCGAGCATTACTCTTTAAATGAGTTTCCATTGCACATTATCATAAGTTTTGTACTTGCCGGCAGAAAAAAAATGACCTTAAAGCTTATTTAGCTTGGCTTTATAACCATCTACATTGATTTAAAATCTGCGGCTCAATATTTTAATGTAAACTTACAAAAAGAAAGAACTAATAAACATAGCTATCACGTTAGAAATACTGTATTAGAATTGAGCGTTACGTTTTAACTTTCGCATGTCATTAATATCATTTTTGCTAAAACCAAATCTCGTTAAAACTACAAGGAATATTCTCCTTGCATTAGAATTTAATATCGTTTAAAGGACAAAAATAAAACACGTTAAACCGAGGCAAGGAATTTTTAAAGTAAAGTAATGTAGGAAATCTTGAAACATAACTATCACATTAACAAGACTATTAGAATTAAGTGTTTTCTTGTAACTTTCGCATGTCATTAATATTATTTTTGCTAAAACCAAATCTCGTTAAAATTTCAAGGAATATTCTCCTTGCATTAGAATTGAATATCGTTTAAAGAACAAAAGTAAAACACGTTAAACCGAGGCAAGGAGTTTTTGAAATAAGGTAATATAGGAAATCTTGAAACAAAAAAAAGCGCCTCTGCGAATGCATAAGGCGAAAGAGATACTTTACGATAAAAGTTTTTCGCCGATTCCCCAAGTTGGGCTGAAGAGGACGTGGAAATATAAAATACATCAAATAGATTTAACAGTAATTTAACAAAGCAAATCAAATACAGTGAATTTTTATCTCATTGTCTGTTGTTCGCCTTTGTGTACATATTTTATTTATTTACGTCTTTTTTTATATCACAACATATCTATTTAAGACTTAGACCCAATTTATGGTTGGTTCTTCGCTGGAGAAACTCGTGATATACGGATGACGTCGTTAAATGGAATCTACGACTTGACTGGCGGCAACCGCAAAGCGGCTAGAATCTATTTGCGGATAGATAATACAATTTATTCTACTTGACTTTCATTACGGGTTTACTTTAGCCACGTCCAAGCCAGTGGCGCAGGTGGTGAAAGTAACGTGAATAAACTAATTGAATTTGTGACAGCCGACAGGAACGACCGGGCTAGTTACCTACTTGCCGCAAATATATTTTCCCTGGGGTTAAATAAATGTTTAGCAAAATGTGATATTATTGCTCTCTGTTGAAGTGTAATTTTGTTTTAGGCGTTTATTTAATATAATTTATTTAAATTATTTCTTGTATAGAGGAGAGGTGTCCTCTCATAACTTATTTCAATTTTGATGCAATATTCTGTAAATGTTAAATCATTTCTTAACACAACTGAGCAACTGTACACATTAGTGTCATCAGAAAGCACTTCGACCTCAATTTAACTTCCAGAAATAAGCACTAATTTCAATAAAATATTATATTGCATAGTACAATGTTTTGGTGTTTTACATTTTTATTCTTTGTTTTTTTTAAACTTTACTATTGACGATTTTTAAAATATTTGTGTTGCTGTATTATACAAATTAACTTCATGGCATAAGTATAAAAATTAAATGATTATTGAAGAAATAACTTTAAGCAATATTTTTGACTTTTACATCGGAATGCTTTTATGTCGGAATATGTACATATATAATTGTAAACTATTCACAAAGGCTGCTCTACGTAGTTTTTTACGTGAAAGTGTAATAGAAAATTTATTTATCATGCTTGATTTTATTTGATAGTTTCCCGATTAATTTCTGTTAGCACAATATTTTTATTCCTTGTTTTTTTTTTAAACTTTACTATTGACGATTTTTAAAACATTTCTTTTGCTGTATTATACAAATTAACTTCATGGCATAATTATAAAAATTAGCTTTATAAATAATTATTGAAGAACTTGAAGCAATATTTTGACTTTTACGTCGGAATACGTACATAAATAATTGTAAACTATTCACAAAGGCTGCTCTGCGTAGTTTTTTACGTGAAAGTGTAATAGAAAATTTATTTATCATGCTTGATTTTATTTGATAGTTTCCCGATGAATTTCTGTTAGCACAATATTTTTATTCCTTGTTTTTTTTAAACTTTACTATTGACGATTTTTAAAACATTTCTTTTGCTGTATTATACAAATTAACTTCATGGCATAATTATAAAAATTAGCTTTATAAATAATTATTGAAGAACTTGAAGCAATATTTTGACTTTTACGTCGAAATATGTACATATATAATTGTAAACTATTCACAAAGGCTGCTCTGCGTAGTTTTTTACGTGAAAGTGTAATAAAAATTTATTTATCATGCTTGATTTTATTTGATAGCTTTCCGTTTAATTTCTGATTCGCCGAAATTGCGTATTTGTGACTATTATCATTTGCCACGTTAAACTACTTATTATTTATTTAGTTGACCTTAGTTTTTTGGCCATTTCCAGGGATGGCGTGAGTCCGGCGGCGGGCGCGGCCAGCCTACCTGCATCTCCGGCCGCCCTCAAAAAGAAGGGCGAAGGACGCGAGCGCGCCGTGCGAGCACGCCGCCTCATGAAGGAATTCAACGAGATACAACGCCTGCAGCACAGCCGACCAGATCCCATTTTTACGGTACAACCCTTGTTTAAACCACAATATCTTATCTTATGGTCCAATATATTATTTAAATCCTATCTTAAATACATATGTATTTTTAAAAAAAAATTACATATCAGAGACATTCATTTGTTTAAAGTACCTTCTTTATCTATTCTTATCTCACTGTCACACCATTGACACTTGTAAGATTGCATTTAGGATGCAGGGCTTTGTTATGTAATCGTGAATTTCACGACCTCTATTGTGTTAAGACTATTTTACCCAACTACGGCGAAACCCAATGAGGGTAATATTTTTGATCGCTGGTTATGTGTGAAGTTTAGTTCCTTTATTCACTCATAGAAGACTGTAAGATTGCATTAAGGATACTGGAATTTGTTATGTAATCGGGAATTTCACACTTGTATTGAGGCTCTTTTACCCGACTACGGCAAAACCCAATGAGAGTAATATTTTTCATCACTGGCTATGTGTGAGTGTCAGTTCCTTTATTCACTCATAGAAGATTACATTTAGGATACTAGGATTTGTTACGTTATCGGGAATTTCATGATATGAATTGTATTAAAGCTCTTTTACCCGACTTCGGGAGGCATGGAGGGTAAGGTTTTGAATGCTGGCCGTGTGTGAGGATCAATTCCTTTATTCACTCATAGAATATCAACGTCTCGACCAATTTTAATAATGAAGTATTATTGGATTAATATTAAGGTCGTTAATAATATTGGCAACAAAGAATTCAGAAAAAAGTCGTGATTAGATTTTAGACAATCATTTATAGGTAGAAAAACATTAAAATTTTGAAAAATGTTTTTGATTATAATGTCAAATTTGAGCGATCAAGAAAATATAATCAAACATATATCGTTGGTGTTTGTAAAACTAATCGGGTTTTGGAACATTAACATAATTAAAAAAAAAGGGCAATTACACTAGTTAAAGTAAACTTATTTTATTTAAGTTCTGCCAGAACATGTACTCTCGTGTTTTATGTTGTGAAAACCCCAGCAGTTTTGTACATAAATATTTGTAATAGTGCGAGAAATGTTTTCTTTCAAAGTCAATTTTGAACAATTATTTTAGAAAATTTTAGAAATCATAAAACTCGGAGACTAATACGAATAATGAAACAACTGTTACAAATTTAAATACAACTAAAGGTATACTTGTTAGAATACTACATAGTTATTTAAGGTACACTTTGCGAAATGGAAGAATATGACTGCCAGTATGTTTATTACGAGTTATTTGAGGCACACTTTGTGAAATGGAAGGATATGACTGCCAGTATTTTAATTACGAGTTATTTGAGGTACACTTTGTGTAATGGAAGGATATGACATCCAGTATTTTAATTACGAGTTATTTGAGGTACACTTTGTGAAATGGAAGGATATGACTGCCAGTATTTTAATTACGAGTTATTTGAGGTACACTTTGTGAAATGGAAGGATATGACTGCCAGTATTTTAATTACGAGTTATTTGAGGTACACTTTGTGAAATGGAAGGATATGACTGCCAGTATTTTAATTACGAGTTATATGAGGTACAATTTGTGAAATGGAAGGATATGACTGCCAGAATTTTAATTACGAGTATTATTATCGTACAAATTAATTTTTGCAATATATTATAGCAAATTTAAGTGTGTATTATGTGTTTTAATGGGAACTCTTATTACGCGTGTGTGTTGAGTACGTTGAAAGAGATGGTTATGAAGATATTATGAGTATTAAATAAATGTGAGTAGCAAATGAAAAAAGTGTCATATATGTCAAACATAACAAATAATAACAAAAGGCCGGATGTTTGTCAGTAAAGAAAATGAAGAAAAGAAGAAAAATCTTTTGGCAAGAAATTTAAAAAAACATTATCGTAATAATAATAAAAAAATATTTAATTGCTAATGTATGTTTTATGAATCAATTATGCCTGCATTCTCTTTTGTGCATTAAAAGTAAATTTTGTGCATTATTTTAAATTATGATTAATTACCCTTGTTTGAGAAAATTAAAAGGAATAATTGAATTAAATTTAATTTCGTATGTGCCATATAAATATTACATTTTAAGTTTTTTTTTCATTGTAAAGTTATGATATTTTTATTCAATATTCATTTATCATTCGCCTAAATTGAATATCACTTTTCATATTCAATCCGCAAGAAATTATTTTAGTTCTGTTAACAATAGTATCATCTCATAGTCAAGAATAAAAAATTATTATTATTTTCACTCTGTTACTCACGTTAATTGAGTAATGTAACATTATTATATTATTATGTAACATTATTCATTGACTTACTGGCGAGAGGTTCAAACTAATAAAATCTCATAATTGTCAAAGAATCGACTCGTTTCAGGTTCACATAAAGAATTTGGTAATAAATTTCATTTTTTTGCAATTTTTTTTCACAAAGCTTTAGTATTCTTTCAAGGCCACAAAAACGGGACTACAATCATAAATCGTAATAAAATGATGCCTTAAACGACACTTGTGATCAATAGAGGGCTTCGTCACGCTTGTGGAATTGGATAGGCAATAATGACGACGCTGTAGGTGCGGTATAATCGTATCAGTTGATATTTTTATTACGGATAATATCAAGTAAAGTAAATCAGTAGTAGGTTTAAATGATAACCTTTAACAGCGCAAATGTTTCCTCTAAGAATTGACACTTAAACGCAATAAGTTCTTTATCAAATACATATTTCTTAATAAAAAAGCTACATTAACCTTGCTCCCAGGTGACAATTAAAATGGATGTTAAATTAATCAAAAAGTAATTGAAAATTATTACGAAAATTAAATATGCTATGTAAGAAAATTACCGCCACTTAAGTTCTCTAATGAAAAAAAATATATTACTTATTAATCTATGCTATTTGTTAATTTTATAATAAAAAATATATTTTCTTTCATTTTCTCTTTTAATATATATTTATATTTTCGTACTTTTGATTTAGTATATTTAATAGAAATGATTTTTTTTACAAACTACATCATAAAACCACTGATATTATCAAACCCGTGGAATGTAACTTTAATAAGGAAACCTCATTGTATGTTGAGTCTAAATGAAAAGAATGCGAGCCTCTTCAGTTGTAGAGGTAAGAGGGAAATCGCGTCATTATATTGTCACATCACTCTGTAACCATTATTTAATACCGAGTGTATAAGAAGGCTAATGGCAGCTGTTAGAAGAGCATACCCGAGTAATTAATTGCAATAACGCGTTAACAAGAAATCTCGCCGCTCCAGTAAATAATTGACTCAGTTTTTTTGCGCAAAAATGCTCGCATTCCCTCGAGAGCAGGTCTCCCAACCTCGAGCACGTAGAACACTTTGGTTCTCATTATAAATTTAAATTACTCATTAAGCGATTTGCAGGTAGTAAAATGCTTTTCACGCTAATATGTCTTCAGGCGTCGTCGACCAGTAATGAGACTAATTTTGAGAATTTTGGGGTTTTTTTTTTCATGGCGTTTCTTCGACTTGGCTTTGTCCAACCGTAGCTCTTATTATAGACATTTGTTTAATTTTTGTGTCCATTTCCGCGACTGCCAAAGGACTGAAATAGTGTATATAATAAGAAGACCCCTGTACCGTTGCTGGTGGCGTTTCATGTGACTAACAATAAGTATGGATTTGCTGCAGAAACTCAAGTAGATGCTGAGAGTGAAGCTCGTAACGTAACCCACGTAATAATGAGTGGAATTAAAGTATCAAAACTATCTCTCTAATTAACAAAGTCACTGTTATGTTTCAAAGTTAACGATATATTTTTGCTTTAGCACACTACTGTACTTTTCACCTCTGCCGCAGTAAAAGAATTTGTTTTATTTCCGTTTGTAGTGTAAACATAGATGCATATTATATGCACACACTTGATTCCTAACAAATTTTTTATTACTAAAAAATATATTTAAAATTCTTTTCCGATATAAAATTGTCTATGTTTATCTCGATAATACAACCTATAAATATGCAAAATTTTAAAAATATCGGTATGATATTTAAGGCGTGATAGCGAGACAAACAAACAAACAAATTCACTTTCGCATTTATAATTTTAGTTAGGAAAAACAAATAAAGCTAACTATAAGTGTACTACGAAGAATAATTAGACCGTTTTTCTCTGTTTGCATGTTTATTTATAACCTCATCATGTAAAACTACTAGGCGAATTCATATTTTTTTAGAAGCCGAGAAATAATACGAACTATGTTTCATAACAATACACCGTTGATAAACAAATTATATATGTAAGTCTATTTATTTGTTTATACTCGCATAGAGCAAATTTGGATGTATTTATCACTCTTATATTGCTTAAGTCTAGAAAATTTTTATCACTCTTATATTGCTTAAGTCTAGAAAAAGAAAACTATAGTATTAAAAAGAAAACTATAGAATATTTATCACTCTTATATTGCTTAAGTCTAGAAAAAGAAAACTATAGTATGTTTCATCTCTATATGATGCCAGGAAATTGAAAGCTTATGAAGAAAAGTTGTGTAGTGCGTATTCCTGCGTCAGAAATTTAGGTTCGCTCTTGAGTGCGGTTTTTTATGCTGAATGTGTGCCGAGTGTGGCTTTTTATTATGATTTTTGAACATTATACTCACCTGTACAATCCACTGTTGAACATTGAACGTGAGGGTTTAATATAAAGTAAGTATTTTTTTTCGATTTCAACAGGTGTTTTCAACAGAGTCGTTTAACACACACGTCTCCACCAAACTTAAACATTTTTAGTACGTCTCATAAATTAGGAATATAGTATTAAAATTAGGTATAGCATTTGAAAATAGTATCACCTATAATTTTAACGATATACTGTAAGCTAAAGTTTTTCTCTGATGAACGCACCCATAAATATACAATTAAAAAGGGAATTATTGTGTTCTTCACTACCGCCGTTATTTTCGTGAAAACGTCTATGGTGCATAATATATTGAAAGTAAATGAAATTTTTGTTTCGTATCGCTTAGTTCATTTAAACTTGCATTTATTAAATACAGAGTAGTGGTATGACAAGTAGGACACATTTGGCTTTTAAATTATTTAAATACCTCTTGCACATGTCAAATCTATCCGGACAAAATTAGTGGATCACTTTGCTCGTAGGCAGTTCGCGATATTTAGCTGCTACTAATATTGATATTGACACAAATTTTTATTCTTCCTCTTTAAAATGAGACAAGAAATTCAATACTATGTCTATTTTATGCCGAATTTTTGAAGTTTAAAATTACTTCGAGAGAAACTGTCGCCCATTTATGCTTCGTGTGGGGTTGCTACCCCACACTAAGCATCGATTTGAATGGTGTTATCACATCAAAAAAAATACCTTGACATTAATAACAAAAAAGTACTTAATTGAATTTTGTACTTTTATTTTTAATAAAAAAGTATATGTAACTACATAGTTTTAAATAGATGTAGGAAAGTGGAACCCCTTTTTGTGCGTCATACGAATGTTTTAACCCCAACGTGACGCTCGTTTTCCCTAAAGAAGATACACTTCAAAAAGTGTGGGTCAACTTATAAATATGTGAAAGCGAAAATCTTTTCTATTGCATATTACAAAAATTGCGTCATTTTCATAGAATTAAAAAATTTTAAAAAGCCCACGCAAACGAAATTGCAAGATAAACAAGTAGGGTAAGATCCGAGTCATGACAGCGTTAATCTGATTCGACATAATAGTTAATCGATTCAATTAGTCCTAAGCCCCTAGAGTGTAAGACAGGCTAATCTGTAGGAAAAGTCGAATTCTTGTGTTTTCTGCGACATAATAAATACAACAAACGAAAATCGAAATTACTTTTGTTTAAAAAACTAGGTATAAGCATGATCGGGAAGTAGAATAAATCCGAGTCATGACAGCTTAGTTAATATTAATCTGAGTCGACATAATAGTTAATCGATTCAATCAGTCCTAAGCCCCTAGGGTGTTCGACAAATCGTATCGATAATCTGTAATAAAAGTAGAATTCTCGTGTTTTCTGCGACATAATAAACACAACAAATGAAAATCGGAATTACATTTGTTTAAAATCTGTGTATAAACATGATCGGGAAAATATCAATCACGTGCGTAGTACCTGCACGTAGTACATACGTTGTATACTGTTTATTTTTTTTATCTCCAAGATAATTATTATCATTTGTCAGAAATGATAGACAAAAATAAAATGACATTTTAAATCTAGTTATCGGAGATAATGTTAAGGATCGAAAATGTACCTAATAAATACATTGCGTTATATATCAAATATCAATAATTATATTCTTCATCTAATAATAATAACCCATTATCTTTAACTAGCTGTTCATCCCGGCGTTGACCGGGCAAACTGGGTGTTTCGTTTTAATCACATTTTTTTATATAATAATTATTTGCCGGGAATTTATTGGTTGTATTATTAAGGGTTAAATTTTTTATTCTTTACTTTAGAGTACAGACTATACGGCCCAGTCTTATTACATAAATACATAAATGTCTAGCAATTATTATAATTAATTAGTAATTTAATTTGTTTAGCTCAGCTATATTTCTATGGTCCATATCTGTAATAAGTAGCAATGTATTCTGTTACATATTTTTAGGTTTGTCTACAATATAACTTCATACACTATTGTATTTTGTGGCTCAAGAACGCATCTACATGCTTCGATCGCCTTCATTTTAAATCGTTTGGTCGCCCGTTTTAAAACGTTTTAAAAAGCTATTTGGCTAAATATACCTGAAACTCTAAAAACACAAACTAATTTTTCCCATTTAGGAAATTAATATGACTGGTGCGATTTTTTTAAACTGCGTACTTTTTAATATAAAGTAGGAAACATATGATTTAAAACGGTTATTCTCTCTACTCCTGCATGAAACGAACCATGTTTTAAAGTTCAGAATTAGAAAGTTGTCATATTTACACAACACCATTTAGGTCAGTTTTTTATCTTTTTAAATAAATTTTAAAAAAATTTACATATCTTTATTTGTCTTACGAGTACAAGGAGCTCCGCGAGTCTTCGATATACTATTCCATATAGGTTGTAGCTCTGTCGTACCAACAATGGATTAGCGTAGAGAAATGTAAAATATATATAATTTAATATTATAATAAATTACGTGGTTGATATAATAAACTGCTGAATTCACGGGTTGAAGTTTAAAATTAAAAATTATTAGGCCAGGTGAAACCGGAGATGTAAAGAAAATGAAAAAAATGGTGTGCTAAAGAATACACTGTAGAAGCGAAAACTTTAGCAACCAATATAATCGCACTGTATATCTTGGAAATTGTGAATACGAAAACGAAGAAAAAAAATAATTATCATAATAATAGTGTCTATCTATCGTGTACTACATGTACATTCAAGGAGCCACGTGAACCAACCCACACAATGTAACGCACATTCAACTGATCATGCTTTATCCACTTTTGACAGTAAATAATATTATAAATGTGCTGTATTAATGCACTTAAATAAGCTCAATGAATTTATAAAACTTTTGCAATTATATAAAAATGATATACAAAGTACACACTACATAATAAGTCTAAATAAACGAAAATATTATATACTGAGTTACCCCGAGCGCGGAAGAGGGGGAGTTTTAATTTAATTCTGCTAACAAATGATATTTTTTTTAAAAATAACGTAAAAAAGAAACTTGAACCGTATGATTGGAACAAAGATCGGGTGACAACCCAATTTTTTTGTATTAAACCATATCTAGATATGTATACCTGTAGACTTAACTACTGACGTAAAATTAAGTAAATTTTTAAAAAATGTATGATAAAATGTTTTTGATATGAATTCAATAAAGAAATAATATTTAAAATAAAATCAAAAAAGAAAAAATACTAGCATTGAGATTCGAATTCATTGCGTTCCGTACATAATCCAATACTTTGCCGCTGCACCGATGACCCACGAATTCAACCTTTCGATCTTTCTCTCGTTCGTTCGTACTCGGCCTACCGCCGAGTATATCCAAGCGCGTCACACTCTTGGCGTGAAGCGAAATCGCAAATCTTTTCTCATCAAGTTGTCACTTCAAAAATACACAATATTGTTTGGAAGCAAATTCACACCGCACTCTCGAGCAAAGTCTTATCGATCATCATACTGTTCTCTCAGCTGACTAAATATGGCAAGTATCGACAGATTGGTTCCGCCTTTCGTCACAGCCCGCGTCGCACGCAATGTGACTTTCGCGGCAAATATTCAATTGTGTAATTCTGGGACGAACAACAGGGCGCCCATTGAAATGCATAATGTCGCTTTAATTACAGCCGGGCCGGGCGCGGCGTTCGATGAGAGTTTAATTGCGCTCTCGTTGTTTGCCAAGCCTCGGAGGTTTATTGCAGGTGTTTAATAAAGTCACCCCTTACGGGCAAACAATCAGGCAGGGGCAATTGTCGGTATATTTATTTATTAACAATGATATGTAGCTTAACGTTGATTATGAGCGAATTTTGCCGCGAGTGTTTTAATCTTACAGTATAAATGTAATTTCCTATTATTATCAATTGTTATCTCTGATACCGAGTTAGGGGTAGTCCTTTAATTACTTACTTAATTTAAATGAAATATTTTAAAATGTTTATTTGTTATTAAAGTTTATGACTCTTTGTCCTCTTTGAAACTAAAGTTACCTTGTGAATTTACTTCTCAATTTTTTCTCAATTTTATATTTTACCTCTAAGTTAGCCATTGTGTATTCGTTCCAATCATTCTTTTTTACATTCCAAAATCTCTCTTTTCTCATAATTTTGTGCCCGAAAGGTCGTAATCGCTCTGTCAGTTTGACGAATGACAGAGTAATAACTCCGCACAGGTCACATAAAATCGAAACTGAATCAAGTTCAAATTAGACAAAATCAATTTTGGGGAGCGCAATGGAAAATGATGACGAAATGAAACTTTAATTTTATAAATAGATGCGATCTAAACTGTAATTTGTGCTCGTGGCGTCGGAAAATATGTAAAAGTTAAGTGCAAGAGACGCTGCGCTGTTTTCTGATGTACATGGAGTTTTTTTTAATCCACATAACTAGTCAGTTAATTACTAGAAATAGGTTTTATTTTAATATTTTATTTTATGTCATTAAAATCATCTTTTTGCTCTTTTTAGGTCTAGCGCAAAATCTACTTCGTACCTAGAAAACTGGAAATATTTCAAGTTACATACAATTTTATTAAACTATATAGTTTGTTATTTTTCACTAAATAAATTTATTTCCTGGCGTAACTTTCACAGGCGAGGAGAAAACGTTTCTCTCGTTCTGCTCATTCTCTTGTAATTTGAAGCAAATTAAAACTGATGTTGACGGTGACAAGACTTTGACGTTTTGAGATGAAAATCGTATGAAAAGCGATGCAATAACACATCATATTAAAAAAAAATAACATTTGCAGTCTACTCAAAGAGCTTGTTCCCATAAAACCTAGCTTTTTCAAATAAGCCTAGATAACAATTTTTTGATCCACCAAAATTCAATTCTACATCATTTTAAATGCGATATTTGATTTCGGTTCGAATCGCTACGTATTAATTCTAAATTCGAAATCCGTCGCCCGTTTTATTTGCAAACTGAAGGCCTCTTGCAGATGGACAGATTTATCGCAATAGGGTTCCGGTCCAATCCTTCGGATACGGAACCTGTAGGCAACATTAAAGCGAAAATACTATATTTGTTAATTTTATAATAGTGTCACCCCAACATTGTACATATTAATAAATTTTAAATTATTTCTAAACGTCGACACCGAGACTTATATAAATTTTACTTCAAACTCCTCTGTGCCTAGTGAAATGTCAACAATCAAAGTCAATACGTGACTCGGAGGCCATACGTTAAAGTGCTCGTACACACGGTCCGTAGAATAAATTAACTGGCCACTCCGAGTGCAACGGAGAGGACAGCAGACGCGTGTCGGTGTCGGCTAGTGGCACGTGCAGCGTGACTAACAACGGGCGCCACTCGTGACAAGTGTCTGACGGTGCAATAAACACGCTGACGTCCAACTAGAGGCTGTGCGCACGACTCTCGCATTGTGTTGTATTTCTGATAACACAGGCCTTAGTGGGCATTCAAAATTCATGCACAGTAGACGTTTAGATTTCCAGACGTTTAGATTTCCAGACGTTTAGATTTCCAAATAATTGAAAATAATAAATAAAAACCCATTTTATGAGATTGATGGAACATCGCAGTTATGTGTTTTTTAATTTAAATATAATTGTTGGTTAATTCATTTTTTTTTCAATGTTTTAACCACGTTTAAACAAAATTATTTTCAAGAACAAATTATTTTCAACAAAATTATCTGCAAAAGGCGAAACTCATTTTCGAAAGTGATTAGTGTATGAGTATTGATATTATTTTAAAAATTCTACAGAAACTGAAACGTATATTTGGCTATAAACACTGCGATACACTTAATTGATTTAAGCCATAAAATTTGCTACGCGTGCTTGTTCTTAAAAAGATATGATTCTGTAATGTTTGGCATACTTTCACCAGCCAATCACGCAACGGCTTTTATTGTATCATCAGACGTGATATAGGTAGGTACACATTTACAATTTTATACGTGTGTATATCACCACGAGGCAATAATTCGAACAAATAGCAACAGTTACACAAATCGTAATTATTGACTTTTCAATAATAAGCACGCTTAACACTGACTTATATTTTCTCCTCTGCAATTACATTACTCATAATCAGTTTAACACCCCATCGAGGCGAAAAATCAATGAGACGTTCTTTATTTTTATATTAACACTGTTTTGACGAAATACTCACCCCTGAATCAATATGCGTTAACTCAATTGATATTACGAGCCAGCGCAATTAATCAGAATGGAGTATGGAGTAATCTTTCGATTATTTAATCGGCTAATCTCATTATATAATTTGAGTGTAATTTACTGTTTAATTTTAGGGGATTCCCTGCGCCAAAAGATAATTAAACTTATATAAAATCAATCGTTTCTTAATTTCTCTGTCTATTGTAACTTTATAAGTTTTAATCGTAGTTTATAGCGAAATATATGGCAAAATTGAAAGATTAATTTTTCATATTAATAGGAAATAGCCAAAGAAAATCGATTAAAAAGCTTTACAATCTTTCAAAATGAGAATAATATTTTTTTTGTTTACAGTTACTATACGGACATCAAATTAAAGATTCTCATTGGAACAATTCCAAGTTTATACTTCAAATGCTTTTACTTAATTAATTACTGACTACGGGCAAACTGAATACTACAGAATAATTCATGAATATGAGATGGAGAATATAATTAAATTTTTTTTAATTTATGCGTTTTTAATTAAAATGTTGACAAAATGCCATAAACACATTTCAAGTTTTAAACAGATTTTTATTGGCTCGCTAAGAAAATCGATCGTGACTTGCGAACAAACGGGCGAACATATTCCAATTTAATTCCATAAGCGTCTCATTCTTCGATTTGTCGGTGGAATACCGAATATAACAATGCAAGATATTTAAAATTTAATTTTAACATTTTTCTAATAAAC
Organism: Druceiella hillmani; assembly: GCA_039881145.1. Lineage (NCBI taxonomy): Eukaryota > Metazoa > Arthropoda > Insecta > Lepidoptera > Hepialidae > Druceiella > Druceiella hillmani. The sequence continues at coordinate 32,093,509 of JAYKKI010000008.1, forward strand.
TTTTTTTTTAATATTCAGATATGAAACTACTGTCGGAAAATGGATGTCGTCTAGAAAAAAGTTACGAACGGATCACTAATAATCGCAATGCGTCTAAGTGGTTTTAAAAACTAATTTGTTACCGTAAATACTCAAGCCTATCTTACAAACCACTTAATGATTAATCGCAGGACTAAAACTCATCGTAATTTTGATCTGCGTCCAAACTTATTACAAATCGTCAAATAAGACGTCAATCCTAACTAATGCTGTAAATAAGAAAGGGAGTTTGTTTGTCTCGCTTTCACACCTCAAGCACACAATCGGGCTCCGTGAAATGTTTCATACACATAACTTATTTCACATAAGTGAATATAGGATGTCTTTTTTATCCTTGTATAGATTTTTTTTGGTAATTAAAAGTCACCCCTAAGAGGGTAAGCTTGTGGACATGAGCGCGAGGCCATTCCCAATGCTTCAATATTTTCACAAGAATGTTATTTTTAAATCACACCATAATTTTTACCTTTTTCACGCGAACAAAGCCACCGCTCAAAGCTAATCTTTCGATATATTTTTTTTCTTTTTTAGACATCTTTCGAGACCGTCTCGGTTTATTTTTACTATGTACTTTCTCATTCACGATTCGTACAGTATTTCAGTGTTTTTTAAGTTTTCCTTTCAATACTGTAGTGCGACATGTGTTGAAATAATCTATCTTTCTTTTTCTCCTTCGTCTGTATATATCATTGATAACAACAATATACCACTACGAACTTCATTATTTCATTGTAATAAACGGTCCACCCGGATAACTCTATTAATTACATGATTATTAATTATTAACAAGAAGTGAACAACATAAAGCACATAGGTAGAACGATATTGAAACCAATGTCGCTATTCACTTACACAATCGACTATATAATTAGTGACTCGGCAAATATTTGCAATAGAAATTGCTTCCTGTTTCCAACCTTCACATGACCACTCGACAGATCAGAACTCTACATCTGTAGGTCAACTGAGTGTATTAGATGAAAATGTCGTTCGAATTAAAGAATCCTTATAGTGAAACCCACAAAAATCCGCCTATGAGGCCAACCAAAACATAAATTGCTTTCCAATCGCTCATCTGTGTTCGGTAAGAACTGGATTTTCGCTTGGACGTTTGCCATTCAGAAGACGGTTCATATATCGATTGTTCGTATTTCAGTTTTACCGAGTGACTAATATCAGATTCCCATATTAATCAAACCCAGTAAGCGGAACCCACGACCTTTCAGATCAACACAATCTTTTGGCATTAATTCTTTTCTGTATACATAATTTGAAAATTTCACTCGAAAATGTTGTATATCCTATACGACTATGTATCTATCTACTAATTTTCCATATACAGAATGTTACAAAGAATTTATCTGTGTGAATAACACAAGTGATTCTGTGCATCAGTCTTGGAGAAAATGTTAAGAAACTATGTATATAACAATTGTAACTGTATTTATGTGTACAAGTGTAACAAAGAACGTGTCTATTATTCTTATGAGTGATTCTGTTCATAAGACTCGGAGAAAATATTAAGAAACTATGTATATGACAATTGTAACTGTATTTATGTGTACAAGTGTAACAAAGAACGTGTCTATTATTCTTATGAGTGATTCTGTTCATCAGACTCGGAGAAAATATTAAGAAACTATGTACATGACAATTGTAACTGTATTTATGTGTACACGTATAACAAAGAACGTGTCTGTTATTCGTATGAGTGATTTGAATTTAATTTTGTGTTGCAATGATTTATTTCAGAAATGGTTGGGAAATTTCATATAGTTCATTAACATTTACTACTCAGTTCGATGCACATAATCACTGGTATAAATAATAGGTACGTTCACTATATTATAACTGTATATAGCGTTGTTCATTTTGTACGTATTCTTTAATTTCTTAACGGGTGTGTCGGTCTCGTTCTGATAAGTACACAACATAAAATCACTGATTAGGAGAGTAATTTTACCTGATCACATTTTGTGTATATTAAGGCTAACAAAAATTGATTTGCGAATAATTTAAGTAAATCTGAATTAAATTATTGTTTTTTTTAAAGAAATACACTTAGTTTTGCTAAAATTGCGATTACGGCAGAAACATTTAGTGACTTGATGACATGATGTTAATTTTTGAAGAAGTTGCAATTGTTAGATCACTATGTTTTGTTTGTCTTGACTATTACCATGTCTTGAGCTAGTTTTGAAGATCATAAGCAAATATCCAGTTGTACACGTCTTACTACAGTAATTGTTTTTAAATGTAACGTACATTTATTTTGAAAACAGAAAAAATCAACATAAAGCTTTAAACAATAGCAGAAGCTAAGAATAAAGACAAAAATCGCTCGTTTTATGCTCACTACATGACTACTAGACTTCATACCAAATTGTATGTGATGAAGTGGAATAGTTTTCGAACAAAAGTACCTAATTTATGTGACTATAGTAAAGACTTTCCAAAAAATTACAAAAAAAATATAATTTCTGAAGTATTGATTTTCACAAAACTATTTTTTTTTTAAATGACGAAATTTTTGCACTACTATAAATGAGTCACTCTGTATATGATCTATAGCTCGAACGCTACCACTATGTGTAATAGATGAAACATACAAACTTCATGCCTATCAAATTACATGGCACATCGCGTTGCAAAAGTTTTCTATAAGCCACTATAATTATTTACGTCATGTCAAGCGCCGACATATAGGTAAAAAATAAGTTGTAACTTGCTAGCTTCCTTTGGCTATATTCAGATTGAAATAACCTATATTTTATTATATTCGGAGTAAAACAACACACACAGAATCACTGTATAAAGATCTGCCAACTGTCAAATTCCAGCCGAAATGAACAAAGTTTAATGAAATAACTTTTTATAAAAATATCTAGTTTTCCATTTTATAAATACATTCATTTTATTTTGTCAGTGAATTTAATTCATTGAATTAGTTATTGTGATACCCGTGACCTGTTTGTATTCATTTTATCAGTTTGTTATTTTGTATTTTCGTCGTGAATTAATACAGTGGTAGGTACCATATATCATCACGCACGTGAGATTTTCAAATTTATCTTTCATTGAAAAAACAGCATAATTATGAATGATAGACCGGAGTCAATTTTAAAATAGCATATTCTTAATAAATGTGATGTACGCCATTTTCATAAACGATCAATATTTTTTGTTAACCGGGAGCTTGTATTTTGAAGAAAATGTTGATCCATCCTTATAATTCACTTTTCCTCCTTATATATACTCCCAATAATTTCACTTTTTTCTTTCTATAAATAAATAAATGTTATTAGAAAACAAGATACGTAATAAAAAAAATACCGCTCGTCATTTTAATAAAAATATCGATTTGAAAAGTGCTTTTACTATGATGAAACATTAAATTCTTCGTCAGACCTGTCTCTACGCCATCGTTCTCGCTTAGTTAAATTTCTGAATTACTTTCTTTTTTATATAAATTCGTGTTTGCAATTATGTCGTAAAAGTTTTAACAAGCAATTTGTAAAAACGCTGTGTATATGAAAAATATTTTTCAAACCATTTTTTAGTTATGGTATGTTTTTTTTATTTAATAACTAATAAACGGGGAAATGTTCACTGGTGTTGAACTTCATTTGATCCAATTTAGGCAATTTGACTAATTTTGATAAAAATCATCATACAAGTAGAGGGATATATAGAGAAATATTTAATAACATATTAATGAAAAGCGTATATATGTAGTGATCCTCGATGCGTTTGTTTTGTTCACAATTTAACACCATTTGCATTAATATATGTACTTATGCGGTATACTTTTTGGCCTTTAATCATTGAAATAAACGGGGAAATATTCACTGGTGTTGAACTTCATTTGATCCAATTTAGGCAATTTGACTAATTTTGATAAAAATCATTATACAAGTAGCACGATATATAGAGAGATAGTTAATAACATACTAATGAAAAGCGTGTATATGTAGTGATCCTCGATGCGTTTGTTTTGTTCAAAATTTAACACCATTTGCATTAATATATGTACTTATGCGGTATACTTTTTGGCCTTTAATCATTGAAAATGTTGAATTAGTAAGAAAGTGAGCCAAGAAGTATAAAATTGGTAAGGATTTAATAAGAAGTGACACCGTTACTAGCTTGCTCTACCCAAAAAATACTGCACGCGATTGTTGTGTGAAAGTTACCCCTATTACGATAAAATGTTGCATTCTTGAATAAGAATATCCATTAATTTTATATATATATATATATATATATATATATATATATATATATATATATATATATATATATATATATATATATATATATATATATATATATAATTGTTTAAAATATCTCTAATTCAATCAAAAAACTCGAATATTTTCTTAATCGTGAAGATAAAGCGACTAAGGTTATGGATTACGAGATCTTGGATTCCACGGATCAAGATTTCAATTTGGTCTTTATACCCTTCTACGCCTCCTTCTAAGTTGCGAAATGCATAATCGCTTTTCAATTCGGCCTTAATAAAGCTCTTAACGGAGATTAAATCTAAACCTTCGAACAAAATGCCATTAGCGTTATTATTTTTAGATTCATCTACTGAGAGAATTACCTATTAACTGCAAAGTTTGCCGGCCCACATGTTTTAAAAAGATCAATATATTCAAGGGTATATAATATTAGTATTAATACCTAGTAACAACATTGGTTTAAACAAGTAATTTAAACGATATTTATACACTAACAAGGCCAATACGTACACATACGACGTACATAGACAGGTATATACTTTGAGCGTAGTGTGAAAACCTTGGCATATCGGAAAATTAACAAACTGTTAGATTAACGACGAGAAACGGTAGCCGAGTAATCCATGGCTAGATTTAATTGTCTGAGATAAAAATCAGCCGTAATTCTGATAAAATAAAAGAACTTAATTATTCTGTTAATTAAGTACTTAAATTGTTTCCATTTATGTTTTTGTCATACTAATTAGGATTGCTCGTCAATAATGATCAGCAGTCGAACTTTTGTTCGAGTGCTGAATCAATCATTATTAAATTTTACACGAAATATTTTTGGTTCAGTTAGCTTTCAATGCCCAACATTTATAAAGAATTCTTTAAAATTAATATTCCCTAAAATTTGAATTCAGAAATTGACGCGTCTAGTGACGCGTTAATTTCTTTTGTTCTGTTAATACCTTTTAAGAGCTTCATAGATTATTAGTATTAAAAGAAAGTGACAATTTAAAAAAAGACATTTTGTGAACGACATTTATTTGCATTATGTAGAAAAGTTAATGATTCGTTGTACAGTATAGTACAGAGTAATATTCAGCATGTTATAGAGAGAATGAAGAAATGTTTTCGATAAAGAACAAAAAAAATATACATATATATATATATATATATATATATATATATATATATATATATATATATATATGTATATGTATATATATATATAATTTTTTTTATTAAACAAGTGATTCATTAACTTTGACCACGTTGACCTCATGTTTGAATAAATTAGTTAATTTTTATTAATTTTTAATAATGCAATATAGAATTTTAATATAATATTTATACTAATAGAGTAACAAGGGAAGTTACGCATAATCGAATACCAAATATTTTCCTGGTAATCTCAAACAAAATAATAAATTGACGTATTATTCACATCATAATCTCGTTTGAACCTGTAAAATAATGTGATTTCTTCAAATCAAAAGTTTGTTTTTCTTTCAAAGTTCCACGATTCCTTTATTTAAATAAAAAATGCGTAACTTATCTGATATTCTAACATATCTAATAATAAAATTTGGCTCAGTACGTACGCCAAAATTTAAAGTGAGTGTTCAGTGGTACCTACACTGTATCACGCGTACCGCCACAAAAAATCGAGCCGAGAAAAAGCGTTTAAAGTTTAAGACTCAGATAAATACTTAAATCAATGGCTTAGATCACTTTTCTTTTTAACTTATTTAACTGCAAAGAATATCAGAAAAGATTGAGAGAAAAGGGATAATACAATAGTTATGATCCGAGTCCACGTTAATTTAATAGAAAAGCATTTAGACCAACATAAACCTCACCCAATTTTAATTTTAATTTTTTTTTAAACACTTTAACGCTTTTTTGAATATTTCGTATTATTAGACTTTAAATGATAATTGAAAATAGCAATACTTTCACTATTTCCAATTCTCATTTAAAGCCTAACGCTGAAGACCAAGCCCTAGCAGCTGTGGCAGGTCGCAATGTTCATGTTTGAAATCAAGTCTTTTAATAGTTCGTCACAAAAAAAATTATGGATTTCGACATGTTTTTACAGATATTCTATTATTGGAAAATTAACATAAAAGATAAGAAATAGAATTCTTCCTTAAATATAATTTTAATAGAAATGAAAAGCATGAATTAAAAGAGAATATAGATAGCTACAAACTATACACTATCGCCAAGTCACCACCAGGGATTGTCTCAGGACCCCTCCAGGGACCCGTAACGACTCGTCTCATATCACAGAAGAACCTTCGAAGGTTCTTGAGCCTTCGAAGATTCTCATTAGCGTCCCGTATCTACTGTTAAGCGCTTCCACTCAATAGAGTTAAAGACTATCCCTGTCATTTAGCACCTCCCTTTTTTCTAAATGCCTCCATAGAAGATACGGTAATCTAAACAAAAGTCATTAAGAATACAATGACGTCGTTACTAAATAGACATTTCATTATCGCTCTAAATGTGACGCACAGAAAGCAAGCAATCACCCTCTTTTCAATACAACAATTCTTTTATATGTATATCTCCTTTCTTTGTATAGGTATCTGTTTCTTTATAGTAAGGGTGAAAGAGCTACGCGAGAAACAACGACAAACGTGACTACGCACATCTCCCTAGTCATCTCTATCGATCCTGTCAATTTTTATTGCGAGTTATTAATCAAATCGAACGGTGTCATTAAGAAACAAGTTTAAAAATAGTAAAAGATACGCGACCATAAATATGTCTAATCGGTGGCGGCTGCCGTTGGTGAACTCAGTCGAGAGTTTGATGATCTTTGGCTCTGGCTAGGTCGTTATACCAACGCGCTCCACATACTTTACATCGCTCTCATGTTTCCACTAGCGGCGTAGGGCAGTGACATTTAAGTGCCTAGTGTATCCTTTTATTTTAAAACTTACCTTACGTTTTATAAAGGTTGTAGCCGCGCAAACTCCGTGCGCGAGTCTTAAACAATGGGTGCGCGGTCTTAAACCCCGGGCGAGCGGTCTTAAACCCCGGACGAGCGGTCTTAAACCCCGGGTGAGCGGTTTTAAACGCCGCGCGGACTGTCTTTGCGTAGCGGAATTAAATAAGGTCACGTGCAGATACCGTGAAGACCAAAATAATATATTAATAATGTAATAAAAGTGAAGAAAGGTCACTTTTGGAATCAACTTTTTGTCTACCCGTCTCTCTCTCTCTCTCTCTCTCATAGCCTATTTTCTCAGACATAAATATGTAAAGAGCTACATTTCGACAAAATTATACTTAGTCGTAAATCGAATATAAACGTAACCTTAATTCGTAATTCTATGGGCAACTTTAGCGAAGCAAGTAGGCCGTCGTCCTTTTTTAGGGTTCTGCAGCCAAATGGCAAAAACGGAACCCTTGTAATTTCGTCCCGTACGTCTGTCTGTCTGCCTGTCCGTATGTCACAGCCATTTTAATCGGAGACTATTGGCATTCCATATGTATTATGGAATTTGGATGACAGATGTCTTCTAAGACCGCTATACAATTAAGTAGTGGAATTATAAACAAAATAATATTAGGGCTCAATATATGGGGTGGCATTCTATGCATGCAACTGAGGGATGGAAAAGAGTCCAGTGTACATAGGTGTGTGGGGTATCGTTAGATAAGTCTTAAAATGATATAGAGGTTCCTAAATAACTTTTTTCTAATTGCCAATAGTTGGTGAGATATTTCTAAATTCTTAAAAATTGTGACCCCCCCCTAAATTTTCAAGTAACGTGTGTAAAATGCCGAAAAAAATTAAAATAGTAAAACGTAAAATAAACTTTCAATAAAAATTAATTTGAATAAAGACATGCTGTGCAGTTGTTGAGATATGGGATATTTTTGGCACCGACCGCAGCAATAACTTTGTTTTTCATAGTGTCTTTGAGAAATACAAACTTATAAGTGCGTTTGTCCTGCGGAACCCTACCGTTTGTCCTTGCGTCACATAACTGGATTGTCAAAAAAACATGTTCCTTCCTGACCTCCCCCACCCTAAGCTGAAACTGTAAAATCAAAATTATGGAAAAGCAGCGTTACTGCAGCCTACCAAAAGTTTAACGGCAAAATACAGCCATTTTAAATTTCATTGTTTTTGAGATATATTATTACGTCTGCGAAAGATATTTTATCACAATAAAACAAATTAATCAACAATAACATCTGTTTCCTTTATATGCAACCATTATATTAAAATGTAGTTTTATAAGTCTCTACTAAATGACGGTGTTTACTTTAATAAGTTGGAATTTTATAATGTTTCACGAGATGACTTTTTTTTATTTTCTCCACGTAGACTCCTAGTGTCTGACAAGTAGTGATAATAATGCAGTTACTAATACATAAGTGTAAATACATTACACTATACTTATGTATTAGTAACTGCATTATTATCACAATTATGTATTAGTAACTGCATTATTATATAAGTATAAATACATTATACTATACTTATGTATTAGTAACTGCATTATTATCACTACCTGTCAGACACTAGGAGCCTACCTGGAGGCATCTTGAAAGTACAAAGTTTGAAAATCTTAAAATGCGTAATACAACATGAATTTTCCGGCATGATGAGCTGACCGTGTTACTAATTAGTATAAAACAATTAAAGCCATATTATATTAAAATATAATTGCGCTATTCATCCACAGGTGGAGTTAGTAAATGACAACCTGTTCGAATGGCACGTGCGCCTGCAGCGTGTCGACTCGGAGAGTGAGCTCGCACGTGACATGCGCGAGCAGCGCGTCTCACACATTCTGCTCCACCTTATCTTCCCCGACACATTCCCCTTCGCTCCGCCCTTCATGCGTGTCATCGAGCCACGGATAGAGAAGGGCTTTGTTATGGAAGGTAATACGGTCAGATGAATAATACTACAACCTGAACTATACTAATAAAAGTTTCATAATTGGATGGTATATGTAGTACCTATTTCAAAAATCTAATGATTTTCTTCAACCCTTAATCTCCAACCAACAATATTTTACTACAAAATAAATATTCTCAGTTTTAGAATTTTTATGACAGTTTGTTGTGCAGGTTTAATATCTATGGAGTATACGTGTTAATAAAACATAGACAAATAAAATGTCTACCATATTATCATTAATTTGTACGTCATTAAATAATGACTATAATACAAGATGTCTGAACATTGAACAAACTTCTAATCAATTTAATCACTTGTGTATGGCGATGCTGAAAATAAAATGCGCAATGTGAAAGATTTATAATAGATTTAGATTCTTTTCAATTTACAAATTGTATGTCCCATTTTAAATATACACACCACCTATACCACGAATTTTAAATATACAGACCACCTATATATTTAACCGAGTTTTTACAAAGGCATTCACTCACGGTAATAACTTCAAGAATATAACATGACCATGACGAAAAGACGTAATGAGGTACATATCTGGTTAAAAATCAGCTTAAGATACGTTATATAAATCACTAATCCTCAAGAGCACTCTTTATTCTGATTTAGATTCTTTTCAATTTACAAATTGCACGTTCCTTCACGAATATTAAATATACACACCACCCACATATTTAACCAAGTTTTTACAAAGCCAATCACTTACTGTAATAACTTCAAGAATATAACATGACCATGACGAAAAGACGTAAGAGGTACATATCTGACAATGTGGTTAAAAATCAGCTTAAGATACGTTATATAAATCACTAATCCTCAAGGACATTCATTATTTTTCCTCTTTTTGGATTCCTTTAGAAATATAAAATAAAAATGAATCTATATTTTTTTGTATTTGTATCTATATTTTTTTGCGTTGTTTTTTCCTCACTAAATAAGGGTTCAATTATTAGTGAGGAAACCTTTTTTCCAATAACATGTGATAAACATAACTCGATAAGGGGATAGTACACGCAAAAACCGGCAAAAAAAAATTTGGCACTAGGTTATAACATATGGTGAATGTTAAGTTGCAACTATAAATTTATACATTAAATTTTTTATCTTAAAACGAACCACCTTAACTGTTTGAAAAAAATTAATCCAGGAGAGATGGACACACAATATACATATATATATATATATATATATATACATATATATATATATATATATATATATATATATATATATATATATATATATATAATATATATATGTTTATATATATGTGTATATATATATGTCCAAATAAATTACGTGTAAAAAAAATTAAATAAACATACTCATGAACTACAATTATTAGGATCACTAAAAATTTCTTCCAAGTCATTGGTTTTGTTATATTTCACTGATAACTGTACATATCAACTTCCAACCACATAGATCCATGTCTTAAGCGTGTAACAAGGGTCATAGAACTTAGAAAAGCTACATACATAACAATGAACTTTTACAATTGCAGGTGGTGCTATATGCATGGAACTATTAACACCGAGAGGCTGGGCCAGTGCATACACAGTAGAAGCAGTTGTAATGCAATTTGCTGCATCCATCGTCAAAGGACAGGGAAGAATAGCTCGTAAGACTAAAGGATCAAAGGAGTTTTCAAGACGGACAGCAGAAGAATCTTTTAGGTCCCTTGTTAAAACCCACGAGAAGTATGGATGGGTCACCCCTTCACTGAGTGATGGTTGAGCAAATCATGAAGGGTGCGTATTAAAAATTTATTTATGTTTGCTAATCAATAATGTTTTCGTTATAGGCTACCCCATAATTAGTGGATAATTTTGCCATTTTTTCCAAAACAACCTTCCTTGGCAACTTTTTATTATAGCCACAACTGAAGTAACATTCTCATTAAATTTTTTGAATATTTCTAAATAATTACTTACCTTTCTTATTTTACTAAGTCTGAATTTTCAATTATATATACTTAACTCTACTTTATTGTAATCTTGTGCTTAAAATTGAATTGCTGTTTATAAATTATATTAAAAAATGATAAAAATAGCCATTATTAAAAAAAGAAGCACATAAAATGTTTATAATAGCATTTTCAATAAAATTTTTATGATGCCGGTTTTCAAATTTACAGTTTTATGCCACAATTTAATGATGCTATCCTTCAAATCGCAACCTGATTTAATAGCATTTACATACCTAGTACTTGACATGTATGAATGCAACAAGTTAAGTCGCCTGTGATAGGTAGAAGAAATAAGATATGATGCACGCTTTGCTGTTTGCATTGGCTACTCTCGTTTCAGATCTTTCTTCAGTGCCACAATTTATTTTAAATTTATTGCGTCACGTCTGCTTTACATTATTTTCTAATCGTCGGTTTTAGGTTTTATTTCTGGATTTCAGTTTTTTACTTCTCCCAATACCTTAAGCTCAGTACGTATCCTCTGAATATACTTGGATGTCGAGGCAATGCTAGTGATGCTGTTGTACTGTAAACTGGAAGGTATCCCAAAGACAACAATCCTGACTACCATGTTTTTGTCAGGGTATATTTTTCTAATAGAGTATGTACTGGCAAATATTTACATTCGAATAAGCCGCTGTCTGAATTACCACCTACTCTTTAAAAAAAATTTAGAATTCCTACAAAATGATATTCAAATTCTGCTTGAAGATGTGGCAGTGATTATAAGCTAGTTTATGTGAATAAGGGATGCCAGTTTATGTGATGTGCCCTGCATACTATGTGGCTAAAAAGTAAAAGATCACATGGATAAACATCGTTCATTCAACCATGTGGATTTTGTTTTTATTTTACTAGGCTGGCTTTTGCAATTACTTGTATGCGTCCATACTGCAGCTCAAAATGTCTTCAAGTTCACAAAATTTATTAAATAGTCATTTATTAGACGGTGTCGAGTTTAGATCAGAGTCTGTAGATGTCAATTAGAATAGTTATTTTGATTTGTCAGTGAATTATCATTTTTATTTATTTCTTGATTTCTGTTATCCTCTTCTCAATTCTTTTAACATTCTGAAGAAACATTTATGATATGCAATTTAATTTGGAGGACCCTTGTTGAATTGTAGTAGAATTAAGCACATTTTATATATATATATATATATATATATATATATATATATATATATATATGTGGAGAAACATATGAATCATGAAGGTCAACAATTATTTCGGCAAATCATACGGAACTTCGGTAATATGATACTGATTTCAGAAGAATATATTTCATGAAATACTACCAATGGTTGTAAGAGACGAATATCGGGGCCTGCTAATAGTAGGAATCTCGTTTGTATAACAATATTGTTGTAGATTTATGTATAATATATAAAATTAAACTGAAAATAAAATTAGAAACCAAAAATAAAATTGAACCGATAACCTCTTGAACATGAAATAATGCACTAATTTATTGCCAGTTGATTTGTGAACAAAGTTAGTTTCAATAGTCGCTAATGCTAATTGACCAATCAGGAAACTAACTCGGTACATTTGCATAACCAAGTTCGAAAAAAGTATCATTCACGAATAACAATTTTATGGCTGATGCTTAGCAATGCATTTACTGGCCGCTTCATGTTGCAAGAAGAAAAAGTTTATGAATATAGGCATAAGTTCCTGTTCCACTTCAACAGAAACTTTCTTTATTCTTTAAATGTGAAAAAAGCAAGTGTCTTACAATTTTAATATTTCTGTTAAATATACAAGTTTTTTAAAAAGTTGGCTGCCGAAGTCTTGGTACATTTTCTTTACATAAGAGTTCAAATTAAAGGGAGAAAATTGAGTAAAACATAAGTTTTAAATTTAGGTTCTTTTAAAAACAATTGTATTACTTAAAAATTTCTAATATACAACGAGAGAATTTCTTGTATCTCAGTAAGTACCCAAGAGTATCCAAAGGTACCAACATTTATATGTATAAGGATATTCTCTTCAACCATATATAAATCTTTCATCCATTAATTCAAATTGTTTCTCTGTGGTCTCTTACTTTTAATCTGATTGTTATTCTTATATTATTTTCTATATTGTTATTCTTATATGTTCTTGTCAAACTAAACTGTTATTTTCTCAAGCATCCCCAATGGAACAATGATCATGTTTTTTTATATATTTTATAATTTTTTTCCAGGAAGCCAGCCAAACTCATCGATCTCGGTACGTTATAATAAGTCTTAAGTCTGTCTGACTGTCATATTTCTGTCTTAGATTTAATCTTCCTTGGTCTTAATAATTACGATCTTTAATCTTATATGAATGTGCTATCGTGATAATATTATGCATCATTTCGTAGACAATCATGGACAAAGTAGTTCATTTAAAATGGACAAAAGATGAATGATTAATTTTTTATTTCGAATGTATATGTAATAAATGTACTTTAAATGTTTCTAAATATATAACAGTTAACTCACGTGGTGAGTTTTATAAGAAACTATAAATTGTGTTAAAGGAGAATGTCCACTTTTTATAGAATAATTGGCCCCGTTATGAACCTGCATAATAAAATGTTCACGTATAAAAATTGAATTATATAAATTTTAGCTCAGTGGAACTTGTAAGATCTTCAGAACAAATACATATGTTTCTGAGTTTGAGGGTATAATTAATTGATAGCTGACAAGTGTCATTAAGGAAAGTATTAATATATTATTGTGTTGACCTTTAGATCGAATTTTAATACATATATATATATATATATATATATATATATATATATATATATATATATATATATATATATATATATATGTATATAATATATATATATATATATATATATATATATACACGATGTCTGAAAATAGATATTGGATAAAGAAAGACGCTATTTGTTGGCTTTAAAGGAATAATTTGTTGTTAAAATAAAATGTAAAACACGCCCTTTTTCTTAATTGAGTGCAAAAAAAAGTCTACACATAACTCTTTTTGACATACCCAATACTTATCCAGAGTGCGGTTTTTACCCGCAGTGGTGATGTCTTAACAGATGTTTGTGGGTTATTCCCCTGAGCGGCGCTAAACAATGTAAGTATCGTATGTACGAAAAAGGTGACAAATAATTATAAATATTATTTTAAATTTTTTGAAAACTATTTTTCAGTCAAGGAATAATGCCTTTCTTTGTCCAACACTTGTTCCTGGACACTGTGTACCTGACTCTTAAAAAATTTAATGGCACTAAGGTTGTTTTGTTTTCTGTATAGAAATCAGATGTACAATATTATTTATTGACTTTATAAAACACATTATATATAATGCATAAAACTGTAGATTTTCAAATTACATTCAAGTAAACCTATAAAAGATTAATCTTTTGGAAATCGATTATAACACTGATTTTGAAATTTGACAAATTAAAATGACTTCGTTACAATTTACTCCAGTCCATATAAATATTTTTGGCTAAAAATATAGAGTGATGAACAATTTGCAGGTATAAACACATAAATGAAAATAACTCCCCTAAATAGGGTAAAAATAATAAAATGACAAGCAAAATTGTTTACCATTAAAATGTACAAAATAAAAATTCTTCATTGGTTATATAAAATGACTTAGGTTTTAAATAAAAATAAAGTTATAGAAGAAATTAGATAAAAATGGTAAAAGGTAAAATTTTATTCTCCATGTAACTGTTTTTTATCTTGACTTTTCAAATAAATAATTTTACAAAACCTATCTCTAATCTTTATTTCTATGTGCAAATGATAACTTTTATAGTTGCTACAGTTCTACAAAATATCTATTCTATTTAAACCAACTAAATATTCGACCCTTTCATACATATATCATGCTGTAATTACTAGTTTCAATATCGATTTGGCGGTGTTGTGGTATCAAATTGTCGTTATCCATATTCCCATTTTCACTTTTTGATACAGCAAATATTTTCTCTTTTTAGAGGAAATAGGATTATTTGTGCCTATCGCGTCAAATATGTAGATTTTTGCAACTTTAGCAAGTCCAAGGGACATACGAGTAAAAGAAAACCTTGTAAATGAAGGTAAAGAATAATGTTTTACATTTGTCCACGACTTGGCCAAAATTGGGCCTTCTCCTTTAAGAGAACAAAATATAAATTTCATCAAAAACTGTTATTTGTAAGGTTTCTAAAAGTCCACGAATGCTTAGATATTACTATCACTATTGTTCATGTTGAAATGATATTAATATTATAGTAAGTAGGCAAGCAGAACGGGATTCTAGTATAAAATTTATTTCATGTCTCTCTATTAGTGTAAATGTTCAAAGCTACTCAAAATTATTATTGATAATATTGAAAACCAGCTAACAAAGTACTGCACTAAAACAAAATTGCAATTAGTGATTTTAGGTTCAATTGAAATTTGTATTCAAGTATTTTAAACCTTTGATATTCATCAAGTACTATAAATATTATTTTTTTACCACTGTTTAATTACCATTCAATACTGATGCTACTAGTGTCCGTATTGAACAATGGAATAAAGATCTTAAAATTCCATATTTAACTAAGAGCGATATTTAGTGTTTTGTAGTAAAAATAATTCATACCGATTTACATACCATTAAGTTTAAAAAATTATATTTCATAAAATAGCATAGCTTTTGGATGTCCTTTTCATTCATAAATAAATTTTAAGATAGTAATTTAAATATCCGTCCCAATATTACAATATTTATATGCTGAAAAAGAGAATTTAAACAAATTAGTTTTACAATTCATTTACTTCCCGTGAAGTCCTCAAGATTGTGCCATTTTTTTTAATTGAAACTATTGTCCAGTTATATAATCAAATTTTGTTATGATAAGGAATGTGAAAATCAATCCTGAGGTTCATCCACGTGGAATTATTTTATATTTTAGCAGGATATAAAAATTAACATATAGTAAGTTTAAAAAAATTATGGTTGAAGTTTGAAACAGCAAATGTGTGCTATTTTTGTATCTCCCGCTATAAGTTCAAATAAACTGTGGATATAACTCTCATGAAGGCACACAGATTACTCTTACCTTGTATATTAATTAGCCCTGCCATAAATTTTAATTTGGTTTTAACTTGGATTTAACATATTCGGACATTCCAAACTCAAATTTAACAATTATCCATTATTTTTACAGTGTTGCTTGTGTCAAAAATATAATTAATCGCTCAAAAGTATAAACTAGTCAAAGCCAAAGATGATTTAAAGTTAAATACATTATATTAGATATAATAAAAAAAAATTGGTGTTAATGCAAAGTTCAAATTCAATGTCTGTTTTATGAGTATTAATGTTATATGTAATAATATACAGAAGCATTGTGTAGGTTCTGTAACAAGTCTTATCAGAAAATTATGTAGGTTTTAATAGGAAAATTTATAAGACAAGTATTAAAAGATAAATCTGTGTATATTACGTTAAGTGTAAAATAACAGAATAAAGTGTATATTGATGAAGATGTTGGTTTTATTTAAAATGTGTTTTATAAATATAATTTAATCTACAATGGTGGCATAAAAAATAACTTTGGGTGAAAAATAAATTTTTTAATAAAACTTATGGTAACCAACTTTTCTTAACCGACTACTGTGTGATTGTCACTATGGCCACATTCCATTGTTATTCTATAGATTAAAAATAAACCAAATGGCTAAACTGAAATGAAGTCAAGAGTTTTCATAATGTTCCATAATCATTATTATCATTATATATTGGCAACAAGTACAGCTATTTTGAATAAATTACTTGACGAATATTTAGAAAAAAATTATTATTTTCAATTATAAATTTTTAAAAAATGGTACTATCTTCAAGGACTGTGCAAGAAACATAGAGGTTGCTTAAAAACGATAGAAAAAAGAACTTTTGGTTATGTGTTAGCAAAAAAGCTGTCAATATCAGTGCAGTATTTTATCAACAGAAAAATAGTGAATGTCATTAAATGTAAACAGGCTACGTTATGAGTGAACCCTGTATACTTTTTGTGAATTATTGAAAGGTTTTTATATAATATCCCATAACATTTTTAGACCCTTTAAATCATTTTCATAGATTACAATATGTACACGATGGAGAATTCACCTGAGAAAACAGTAGCGGTGTAACTAAATTTCATTATGTTAATTAGCCCCCCCATAAATTTTAACTTGGATTTAACATTCCAAACTCAAATTTAACAAATGTTCATTAATTTGTCACTATATTGCACTGATAACATTTTGCACAGTCAGATAGATACTCATTTACAGTGAATGCTGGTTTTTGAAGACACTGTCTGACATGCAGTCGACCAACAATACTACTGAAGTAATGAACATTACTTTCGAAACGTTTACTTATCACATTTACCATACTTCTTTTCTTCCCTACTACATTTATTTCATTTCTCATTACAAATCTCTGACAAGGAAGAAGACAAATTTTTTATTTTATTTTTGCAAACATTAAACCTAATTTTTTTTAAGAAAGTGAAATCCCAATAAGTCTTTGTAAGATCTTCCCAGCAAGTGTTTCATATATATCTATTGAGATATATGTACACTATCAGCCAAAACTTTGAAAACAGCAATGAAATTCTTTTGTTATCCATGAAGGCAATAAAAATATTAGCAATAAAGTAAAAATTTGCATCGTTAGAACAAGATGTTTGTGTGAATTTTGTGTTTGTGTATGTCTTATTGTACCCTTATTTTTTCTTATTCTTTTGCTTTACCTAAAGTCCATGATTGTTTTGTTTGTTTTTTTAAATAAAATTATTTACTTTATAAGTAAAAAGTAAATAGATTTACTACTTTTTTAGCCTGAATTTGTTATTTCTGCTGTCAATACATCCTAAAAATGGAAAAAGTATATGAAATTAGCACCAAAGTGCAATATCTGCTATTATTGCTCCCCCTAATGAAATCAAATACGAGCGTGTTATCTCCTGACTTATCTGATGTAAACAGGCAGTCACAAGGCAAAAAAAACGATTGCAATGGTTTCTCAAACATCATGATTAGCTGATTGAAGACTTTTATAGTGTTTTGAAAGGATGAATTAAAGTTTAAAATATTTGGTTCAATTAGAAGAATTTAGATAAGATGTAGTGCCCAAGAAAATATTTTACCAGACTCTGTGACACCAACTATCAAGTGTCAAGAATAAGAATAGCTTTGTTATAGTTTGCTCTTATTTCCCAGCCCACTGAAAAGGGGATTTGACCCAAATCAACGGCATCGTGATAGAGGAAGAGGTATAAAAATTTTACAACCGGTTGCTATTTCTTCTAATAATGCAAAATGTAGTTTAAATTATTGAGAAGATATCAATGTTGGAAATGTTTATAGGGACATTTTGCATGATTATATAATCATATTTTGCGTGATTATATAATTAGACACTTCTACGTGAGCTAAGAACTCAAAACTTGGCATTTGGACAGTAAATGAATTGAAAATACTTTTTTATCTAATTTACACAAAATTGGGACAATGGAAAAGGACACAATAACCTTTCTTTTGTCACTTCGCCAAGTGAGTCTTTGATGTATCAAAAGCGCTGGACTCCAAACTTGGAAATATTAAGTTTCAAATCTTGGAATGAACTTTTTTCTTTTTAGTCTAACAAAAAAGGAAAAATCCTTCAGTCTGTATTCTAATGTTAAATTTATGATTATTGAAAAACACAATATTGATTTCATTTTTCTTCACAATGTATCTTTCATGTAAGTATGGACGCATGGCTATCTTCCATTTTTTACTTAAATAATATTATTTTGAAATGAGGATAAATTTACAAACAAGTATCTGACCTATTGCAATTTCATTTAATTTTTGTGAAATGTTAGAACATGTTCCGATTGCAACACATGAGATATTATTGATATTCAATTTATCTTAAGTACGTGACTTCTAATAATCACCGAATAAGTATGAAATAAGGAAAATTTGTACTTTTCAATGCACTTCTTATTTGGTGGTTATTCTCATTTGGCACTATTGTAGTACAATATATATAAATAAAATAAAAATAAAAATGCAAAATACTACTACCACTAGAGATTTTTCGAGTCGGTGTCAAGTGAAAAATAGCACTATAAAGTGTGTTGGTTAGCATGTCATGAGAAACAACAGAAGTTTCGACTTGGCACCAATATTTTGCAAATTCATTTCTGTTTGGAAATAATATTATACAATAATTTTTTGAAGTCAATTCAATGTTTTTGTAAAAAAGTTTTGTAGTAAAAATAACTTTAACGAGCTATGCGCCAAAAAAAGAACGTAAAAGACACGGGACTCAAGCGCGTCCGAAGAATACTCAACTTCTTACAAGAAACACGTTTGTACATGACTGATGCATATGGAGATATATTATCTGTAGTTACTATGATGGAGAAGGCACTAAAAACAAACCTTTCTCAGAAATCATAACAAAAATAGTAATGTATCATATGTGGAATATGCTGTTACACAATTAAAAAATCAGTCCTCAGAAATTTGTTTTAAAATTAGGGTAACAATTTTTTTCACACAAACCACCAAAATAAATATTGTTGTTACTCAGAGTAAGCTTTTAAAGTTATTGCAAAGTGCAGGAACACAATGTCAACGGAATGAGTATTATTACACCACCAGTTCCCTTGATTAAACTGATATTAAAGGTATTTGATGGCAATTTAATAAGCATATTGAAAGTTTCCGTCCAATATTGTGCAACTCTGCGACCACTCTTTTACAATTGACTTAGCTAGTGCGAAGCAGCTCGTGCTAATATGGCAATTATACAGAAACTGCGGCAATTAAGCTGTAGGTACATAATACATAATAATGTATTCAAAATGAAATTAAATTTCCAATAATTGACAATAATTAAAAATTATGGGTAAAAATTAAAATATTGATTATTTCTTGTAATCTTTCAAAATTATTACATCACTTAAGATCATTTCGACTTTAATTAAGACAGTATTTTAATAATAATTTACAGCAGCAAGAATTCAGTTCACAATGTGAACATAGACTATTTATTTTAATTTTGTCGATTGATGTGTAGATCTTTACCTCTCGTTGGATTATTTTTAATTGCTTAATTTTATAAAGATCACAGAATTGGATCTTATATTCAATAGCAAATTACAATATATCTTTAATAAAGTTAATTTTATCAAGTATTTGTTCACCTGCAGTCAGTGTCATCTTTACCCCCTCATTACCACATCATTTTGCACCCTCCCCCCCCCCCATTACTTATTTTTTATTTAAGAGTAATACATTTAGCAGTCAAAAAATAAACCAACTCCAAATAACCACCTAACCAAGATAAAAGCATAAAATGACTTCAAAGTGCCATTTAAGTTACGATTATACTCGTACCTACGTTTAGAAATTACAATACCTACAACCTATGATACAAAACACTTAAAAATTAGATATGAAATCACTGAAATGTGTTAAAAGTTTACTTTTCTGGCTTTTTCTGAGGCTAGTTATTCAATTGTAGAGTCTACATAAATGATTTTATTTGGTGTCGGTAATTTTAACTCATTGGCAATTAAATCATCTTCGTATTTTAATGCGAGATCAGATGCGGATTTCTGTAGTTGTTCAGTGGAACTTTCCAGCAATGAAAGGTCCTGTTAGGAAACCGAAATCAGAAGCTACGGCAGCTAAACTAAGCAATCTCAATCCAATTTGCTGAATAAGTGTGTCCAGTACACAGTAAAGCTGAATTTTAAGCTTTTGAAGTGGAGTCATTGTGGCCACATCATCCTTGGCCCTATCAGCGAATATTGTTTTAACATTTCGTTTACCCTTTTCAAAAAATTCCAATTCTATCGATAGCTTGTTTGTTAGATTTCTTGCTGAATCAATATATAGCTCTACTTGATTATTCCTGAAATCATTAAATATATATACAAGGCCCAGCAAATGTTTTGACATAACCTCGATGGATACCGTTTTTACCTGTAAAATGCAATTAAAGTTGTTGATGCTTATAAAAATATGATCCCCTATGACAAATCAACAAATAAATTCAAAATTAATCATTTTTAAAATACTTTTAGCTGAAGAAACAGAATCAGCTGTATATTTACTCCCCTCATCAGTTCTTTCTGCAATGGTATGTAATATTTTTTTTTATCTCGTGTCAGAATGAAAGGGTCATCAATGTTAATTTTAAATTGGATAAAATTTGCCAGCGTTCAATCGTTTCTGAAAAATAATTATAAATATTTTACACTGTGCCAAAAAACATACAAACATAAATACGAGTTCATGCATCTTGTATACGTAAATACGTTATACAAGATGCATGAACTCCAACTAAATTTAGCAAGTGAGCACTGCAAGGCAAAAATCAGACATGTTCATTCTACTGTAAAATTTCCGCTTGAACACCTTGATATTTACCTGCCATATTAGCACCGTTGTCATATGACTGTCCCTGCAGTCCGATAGTATAAGATCATCTTTGCTCAATTCATTTACAATTTCGTATGCCTTTTTTGTCAGTTTTCATAAAAGCTAAAAAACTTTTTTCAGCCGTACATTTTCCATGATTTATATCTACGTAGCGCACAATTTCTGACATTCTTTCTTGGTGCCTGATATCTAGAGTCCAATCAAATGAAATACTGCAATATTATTTTTGCTTGAATTTTATTTTTGACTGCTGATCCTACTGCAGAAATTACTTCGTTTTATATAGTTGGTGAGAAGTATGAAAGACCTCCCTTAGTAATAAATGACACATGTTCTTTCATTTGTGAATTATCTCTCTCTAGCTCTACATACTCCAAAATATGCCAGAATTACGATGTCCTATTTTTTCGACACCACTTCTCAGAGCAGGGTCGTTTTTGGCACAAAACAGTATCACGTCTATTACCTTTAGGATGTATATGATGAAACCTTTAGGATGTATCTCCACTTTTCTTTTTTTTGTGGATATTCCACGTTGCAACTTATCGTCTTAGGTTTTACCTTTTATTAGTCGCATTTCCATTTCTTCCCATGTTACGTAACATTTACTGTGTTAGTAAACTCTGCAAAGCTCTCGTATTCGCCGATCCTTGGATTTAAATGACAAAAACCTTTTGAAAAAATTGTTTCTTTTGTACCAAATAACATACAAGGAAAACAAAAAATAGATTTGGCATTTTCACTGTAAACAAGCCACTTTCTCTCTTTTTTCTCATTATTTGACAAGATCTGAAACTAATCAGCTGATGATTCAATGACTGATGGCAAAAAGTTTTGCCATCAGTCATTGAAAATCTGAAATCGAAGTATTTTCCTTGCTCCGACCCATGTTCAATAAGACAACAACTAACTTTGTCATCTTTCTGGGAACAACGGCCTAGGATCATTATAATTCATGTACTTTGATTTATCAATATATCCAATATCGGTACCACGCCTGAAAGAAAAAGCTATAGTAAAACTATGATTGCAATTTCACATGATAATTTGAAATAGTAGCTTTTGTTTGCTTTAAGAGCTCCCACACATAATTGCGAATCCACATCACTTCACAAAAATATGCGAGCTTGCGCAAATGCCGCCAGAACGCATCCTAAGGAAACCGAGATCACATCGCATCACAATTACATGTGGGCAGTGGGAGCCCATAAGGTGGCGCCGAATTCTTAAAAAAAAGATATCTCTCAAGAGGGGACTATCAAAAGTCTACTGTATAGATATATACCTACCAAATCAAGTATCACCTAACCTAAATAAAAAATAAATAAAGTCAATTCATACTATAATTTTCTTTTACATCTGAAGGTGCTTCATCGTCAATGTCACTTTGGTTTTTTTCTTGGAGTTTATCTCTAGTGGAGTATCAAAGTCTACTATAAGAGGAGCTGTGGTATCCGTTTGTAATTGAGATGTACTAGCTGAGCTATCTTGCTGTGGATTCGATAATATCCATTTACGCATCGTATGAGCTAAATTTTTATCTTTCAAAATTCGGCACTGGATGGTTTTTTCCGTGCTGGCATTCTAAAAAAACAAACATAAATAAGTTAAATATATTGACTATATTGGAAATACTTACACTGTTTTTGTATACTCCATACATAATTAAAATAACATTTTATTTTGTATTTTTTACTTTTTTCACAGATAGTTTGAGCTAAAAAGGAAAATATCAAGATCACATCACACATAGAGGATCCCCGTCTGCTCATGCATCACAGTGTTGCCAATGCTACGGTAATTAATAACCATCTGCTCGGCTTTCCAGTCCAAAAATATTTTCTCAGTAACATAATTATATTTATATTATTTGTATTTTGCAAAAAGAAATATTTTTCATAAAAATTGTCCAAAATGTTTTATTTTGTCATTTTGAAAGTGAAATATCACAATAGTACAGCGCCATATAATGCTAAGTTAATTAGCACTTAATTTTGTAATCAATGTATTTAGTATAAATTGTGTAAATATAACATTAACTAATGAGGTACTCTCAGTATTGAAAGAAATAAAGTATTTTGTATGTCATAACCTCCCGAGACCCCCGATGTCACTCATGACATTTGCGTATTTTTATTTAACACAGTGTCATCTTGTGATATTAGTAAATACTATGACAAAAAGATGAAACGTTGTGATACTAAAAACCCACTATTGGCATGTTCATCAAAATTTTTGTTTTCGTAAATATTAATTAAAATATCCAATCAGTGCAAGCACCGTCATGGCGAATTACCAGAGAGATAAATATTATTTAAGATACATTTTTCATTATTGTTTTGTATTATTTGTGTGCTATGTTCATAGATCTATCAGATATAACGATAAAAGTTGCAAAATATTTTAATTAATATTTTTGACCATTTTTTCAGGTGTCATAGTTGCCACTTTGGGCACTCGTAACTTAAAATATGGACTTTTCCAGGACTGAGAGATGACGAAATTAAAGCGAGGCTGTTATGACGAATCCGATTGTGAGGATATTCATGAAGATGAGGAGGAAAACTTGACCGCAGTGCATGAAGACATTCTTGAAGACGTAATTCCTTGGTCTCCCGATAATAGTGAGTGGGATACTTCAGGCGAAGAGCCGCTTATTGCTTTACAGAATATTCATACTGAAAGGAGATCAATAGGACCGCCCATTGCGATGGGATCGTACGAATAACTTCAAAAATACTTCAAGTAGCCTTTACGAGGATCCACCATTAGTCGAACCAACAACCACTGTTAAAGCTTCATGTGAATACTTTTCCCAGTACATTAAACCAGTATTATTTGAACAAATGTTGCATTGTACTAATATATGCAGTGCCCACAGAACTGGCAGGTCTTTAAATGCAAATCAAGAGGAAATGAGAACTTTCATAGGAGTTTCCATGGCTATAGGTATGTTAGGGCTACTGCGAATGCGTATGTTCTAGGTTTCCGAAACCAGGGCAGCTCTAATCACTAACATCACAACTCGAAATAAATATTTTGAGTTGAGGAGCAACATTAAAGTTGTTGACAATCAGTTTTATGAAAACTATCGACCAGTTTTGGAAAATCCGTCCCTTGGTTTCAACGATCGAGGAAGGCTGTAGACAAAATTTAAGAAGAAGATAAAGGTGTTCTTGTCAGCTAATCCTAATGGACTTCCTTTGGACTTGTATTTGTACCAAGGAGGGGGAACCACTAAAGAATCAGCACTTTATCCAATGCCGGAAAACCTTGACTTCAGTGGTCGTGTACTGCTGAAACTCATAGATATGTTACCAAAACATACTTGGATCTACATTGATAGATATTTCCCTTCAGTCCCTCTGCTTGACATATTGTTGAACAGAAACATTCATGCAACCAAAACTTTGAAGAAGGGATCGAGTTCTTGAATATCAAAGGCCAAATAGTATGAACAGAAAGAAACCTTTGCTGAAAACTGACAGAACATTAATAAAAGATGGAAGAGGAAGTTTCGACTGTGTAGTCAGGCAAGATAAGGCTGTTGCTGTAGTAAAATGGCTAGACAGTAAACCAATTCACCTTGTAAACCAATTTACCTTTGGGAACATGTCGACAATGGAGTAAAAATGAACAGTAGTTCATTGTTATTCCACAGCCAGTTACTATCAAGTGATATAATGAATACATAGGAAGTATTGATTTGTTAGATCACATAATTGGCAAATACCCATTGCGAGGCAGAACTGGGAAGTGGACAGTTAGTGTTATTTTTTCGTCTTCGCTGCTGCTGCTTCTTGGATATTGAGAAGATGCCATAAAAAGTGAACTTCCAAAGAAACACATAAAACAATATTTAAAATGGATCTCGCCAAACACTGGATTTATATAAGTGGAATATCAGTTACTCCTCAATGTTCCAGTTCTTCCATGTCACGCGTCACTTGTAATAATCCTTGCAGTATTATTGTTCTGAAAAACAAGAAAAAATGGAACCTCTCCTTCTTCCCTTCCCATCGAAAGCGCAATGGCAATATGGGCTTCGTTGAGCCCACACCTCACGTTGCAAAGAGATTGAAAGAGGCACAATGCTATGTTTATGAAAGGCAGCCTATATTTGTGAAAGGCAGTCGAGTAAAGTGTCGGCTTGATTTATGCAAGCAGCATACATTTGTCAAGTGTTCAGGCTACAACATATTCTTATGATTCAATGTAAATCGCAATTGTTTTTTAATTTTTCATACTTCACAATAAATAAAACTAAGCTTATATATATAAAGTAGCGTGACCCGTGCGAAGTCTTCGCATTATATCAATTTGCGTGGTAGAAAATATTTACATATGAGAAAATGAACTCACAGCTGTCATATTAGTTACAACAGAGTGTTTAGAGATGGCGCCTTTTACATTCGTAATTAAATATATGATCAGATCCAAACGCCATCTCAAATGTATTTTCTAAAAAAAAAAAAAATATATGATCAACTCATAATGATTTAGTAAAACAATTTTTTAATTAATTTTTTTCATGGAAAAAATATTTTTTTTTTTCAATTTTTTCCATATTTTTTATTTTAGTTAGTTAAAAATGTTAATTAAATCAGACCCAATTATAGAAATATTCGTTTGTATTGTCAGTAAACGGCGCCATCTTGCGTGTTCCAAGTATACAATTTGGCTAAGATATTTGATGCGTCGCCCACAGGTGGCGCTCATGCCAATTTTTTATAAAAATTTATTTATTTATTTACAAAAAGATTTTTTTGGAATTTTTTTATTATTTATTTTTTTTGGTGCAGTAGTTAAAGAGATCAAGCCGCTCGATCAAAAAACACCTTTTAGAAATAATATATATATAAATATGTAAATGAGATAGCCGTGCGAATAATTCGCATTAAATAAGAAAATAATAATTATCACTTGAAAAAATTACAAAAATTATTTATTTTATTTATTCTTTATTACAAAACTTCTTTATAAACTATATTCGAAGTGTAGATAAACTCATCTGTAACAATTTGTTTGTCACTTTCTATAATTGATATGGTTAAATTTTTTAAATCTCGAACCCTAGAAAGGGCAACGTATAATTGTCCATGAGTGAATACTGGTGACGGCAGAAAAACTCTTACTCGCTCTAACGTTTGTCTTTGGGATTTGTTTATGGTCATAGCAAATGCAAGTTTAATTGGTAGTTGTTTTCTTCGTAATTTAAATGAAATAGTAGGATCTGAAGGGATTAATATTATTCTTGGAATAATTACAGTTTTGTTAGAACCGATCACCGTTGCTGTAATACTATATTCATTTAATTTTTGAACTACCATTCTAATACCATTCACTAAACCTTCTTTAGCATTTAAGTTTCTTATTAAAATAACTATAGCATTATTTTTCAAAGTTAATTTATGAGGAGGTAAACCAGAAGCATTGATGGAATTTAAAAATTCTACTGGATAGAGTTGTTCATCATTATTTTGGTCTTCATATTCAACTGAGTCGGAACTGTAATAAGTTTTAGTATCACCAGTTATCAGTGTTTCAACGATTTGATTATTAATTAAATTGCAATCTTCATTCTTGGGACACAATATAGCAATATTTATAAACTCTTGTATATTTGTATCATTTATAGGATTAGTGCCAAAAATTTTATTAATCAAATCTTCCTTTGAACAATAACAATCCTTATTAATTTTTATTGTGTTGGGTGATATTTCTTCATGAACTGGTAAATCACCATTACCTAAATCTAAGAGCCATTTACTAAACTCAATATCATTCTCTGATCTCATATTTTGGATTAAACGGCGTTTTTGAATAAAAGACCACAAAAAAGAATTTTTCACATTAATCTCCACTATTGACGTTCGATTTCCATGTCTTACAACTGGTAAAATCTGTCTAAAATCACCTCCAAAGACTACCGTCTTACCACCAAATGCTAATTGAACATTCATTAGGTCTTTCAAAAGTTTATCTAATACTGATAGGGCATGTTTAGGTACCATGGAAATTTCATCAGCTATTTCACGTTGTTCTTTATTAAATTGTGAAAAAACTTTTTGACTTTTTTCCATTTCTCCATCAAGATTATAGGTCGATGATGATTCAATTAAGTTTTGTTCTATTACTGTAAAATCGAGTAAACCAAACACACTACAATTTTTTCCATGTTGTTTGAGAAGATTATCAATATCTCTTAATGTTAAATTATAGCTATTTTCTTTGTCATAATTTTGTTGATAATCTTCTGATAAAAAGTCTTTAAACAATTCCCATAGCTAAATAATATTTTATGGATAACAAAACACACATAAATAGACAAAAAGTTGACGTAGTTCTTTTGGCATTTGAAACGCTGAAGCTTCTTCAAGACAAAGGTGCCATTCGTTATCGTCGTCGAGTAAATGTAATTGATAAGCAGCATCACGAAATGTAGGCCAAACTTTACCATCTACTGTTTTTAAAAATTCATAGCTCTGTGCACCTTTAACGTGGTATAAAAGTATACGTAAAAAATATCGTTCTTGATCAAGGGGATTAACAGTGAAAATACGACCGATACATTTAGTTAATCGTTTTCGTGGTTTCCATGAATTTTTGTTCCATACATAATGCTCTGGAATTTCGGAATATAAAAATTGGCGCGCATTTTCATCTTCTCGACATAATTTGAAATATCCTGTTAGCTTTGTATCTTTATCAATAACAGAAAAATTCTCATTTTCAATGGAAAAATATACCAATTGTTCTTCTGGTAAATGAACGGGTAAACGTTCAATCGTATGAGATCGGTTATACAGTGATCGTTCATGTAACCTCCATACAGCCTCCGGAGGGCTTACATAACGACAATTTAAAAAAATTTTAGTTTCATCAATACTCATAAGTTGATCGTTATCAGAAGATGATTGTAGTATTAATGGTGAACAGTCGTACCCTTTATAAACGTATTTGTATAGATATTTATCAGATTTTATAGACGAACAGATTTCTACATTTATGTGAGACTGAAGTAAGGATTATATGGAACCATCCAACGGTTATCAATTATTTTATTACCAATTTTAAAAAAGACACCATTATTTTTTCGGCGATATAATGGATATCCATTTACATTGGAATTGGTTTCTTCAATAAAATCTTTCGGATATTTTTTACTGCAAATTCCATCTTTCATACATGGAGAGTTTAGATTAGTATCACCACATGGGCCATGAACCATGCATTTCTTAACGATATTGTAAAGTTTTGGATTTGTGTTTATGTCAGGTATTTCTGCTGAAACAATTGAATCAATTTCACGAATTTTATTGTCTTCTCGTAAAATAAGCAGCATATGACAATGAGGTAATCCTCTTTTTGAAACTCTATGACATCTACGTATGCATGCACAACACCTAAAACTTCTCCTCGGTGAAGATCTTCAAGCAGCTGTTTTAATTTAAGATAAAAAACTCGTGATAGTAAATCTG
Organism: Druceiella hillmani; assembly: GCA_039881145.1. Classification (NCBI taxonomy): domain Eukaryota; kingdom Metazoa; phylum Arthropoda; class Insecta; order Lepidoptera; family Hepialidae; genus Druceiella; species Druceiella hillmani. The sequence goes on from JAYKKI010000008.1 coordinate 32,122,605, forward strand.
GTCTATTTTCAACACTTTCATACGGCTGAATATTATTAGTTATTTCTTCCCACTTAGGATTAGCGGTAAACGTTAAAAAAATATCTGGTTTTCCAAATCGAGAAACTATAGACATAGCGTCTTGGTATTTTTGTAACATATTTCGAGGGCTGCCAATATGTGAAGATGGAAGAATAACCGGGATTCCAGCTTTAAAGCCCCTTTCTCGAGCATCACTACGCAGAAAATCTATTAATCCTTTATAATTTTCAGCACGTAGTTCTTTTTGATGTGATTTTATATAAGCAATACGTGATCCTTCAACTTTAACGTAGCTATCAACAACAAATTGTTGAAATAATTTTCCTGATGCATGTATTATACTAAATTCATCTCTCATTGCTATACGATAACAATAGTATTGTAACTGTGTCATTACATTTCTTACAGTAGTACTATAGATATTAACATGAGGCAAACCAGGTTTCCATCCAGCATCTCCACACGGAAAAAGAAGTGGATAACACATAGGATCACAATGAGGATTCAAATAATATATTCGATGGAGAATATTTGTACCTTTAGCATAAATAATAAAATCGTATTTTCCCGATGGAGCGCCGTCATTGGATACAAATACAGGCGAAATTTCTTCAGTTGATGGACGGTTATATCTTCTTCTATCAAAAGCATTATCAGTAGTAAATTTAAGACTTAAATTATTCACTGAAATCGCTGATATATATTTCATAGAAGTAAATAATTGAGCGTAAGGGTTTACACTATTTAACATTGCTTGTAACTCTTGCATAATCTCAACAGAACAATTTTTATTTCCTGGATGAGTCATACGAATATCTAAAGCAACATTGGAATCTAATAAAAATAATCCAGCTTAGGATGGTGGGTCATTTAATGGCGTACTCAAACTACCAACCATGTGATAGGTTTGGCCATGGATTTTATAACAATATGGTCCATGTCCAGGGATATTGACCATATCAACAATAACTGACGCGAAAGCCAATGCATTATTAAAATGACGAATGTTATCAAGATAATTTTTAGTCTTAGTATCATTACGTATAATTAAATTCTTCAACAATTCAGGTACTTCAATTGGATCTAATTTTATTTTACCTTGATGACAGTAAATAATTTCGCTCTACAATGTATGCAAAAATTATTTAATTGACCAATATTATTAGAAATAACTTCATGATCATGCTTAAATAATCGTGCTGCCTTATATGTATTGAATGAGATTATACGACTTTGTGATTGTTTTTGACATGGTCTTTTTGGTAAAGATTGTTGGAGTGGTTCTGTTACAGATGAGTTTTCTCTCGAAGTTGACGCTCGACGTTTTCTCATTCGTTCACGGTAATTAGCAAGTCTTATATTTCGTTTCTCAGGTGTTTCACGACTACGGGCTGACTTACTTCGACGTCTTTCTGTTTGATTTTCCAGTGTTCGTCGCCTAGGCATTTTATATTATCGTTCTTGTAATTATCATGTAAATAAATTATTCAACTCAATTTAATAAATCAAAATTGATTGCAGGTATTCAATTCATTTCTAATTTTGCACACTGCTTATTACGTTTTTATTCCATTATGAAGCTCAGATGACAGATCAAACAAATATTTTACTAAAATTGACATATAGAGTCGTAAGTATCAAAAGCATTGAGCTAAAGCACCACTTTATTTATACGTGAGTGGATTTGAAATTAAACAAAAATTTTACCGACCATCAATCATATTGACGTTGAGCCGTTAGATGGCAGCATTGCTGTTTTGTGTATATAATTTTAATAATTAATTAATTTGCAAAAACAATAGCAATAATAAATTTTTTAGTTGTGGATGCCGGTAGAGCAAGCAATTATCTATAAAATTATATATAATTTATGTGGATTAGTTGTGAGGTTTTTTCTAAAAAGGAAGAGTAACATCTTAACCTTAGCGTATTAATATATATGATGATGATGATGATAATTGAAGTAAACATTTGCAATTTAAATTGAAACTAAGAAACACCAAATTTATCTGACTTAGATTTAATTAAAATTTTTATTTATTCAAACCTTTTTTATTGTCTTTGGAACCCATAGTGTCACTGGTGACACCCCCCATTTCGGCATATGTAGGGGGGGCCTTGTTATATTAACCTGAGTTATAAAATTCATTAAAATTTGACAACTTTTTGGGGTCTGGGTCTCAAGAGGATAAATATCTTTAATTCTAGTTATAGTTCTAGGATAAATACTTAATAAAATGATAGATATGGGAATAAATACACCTTTGTTTCAAATATTTAACTCAAAAGGCAGTTTTTGACTGGGTTTTGAGTTAAATATTTGAAACCTCAACAATATATCTTTTATGTGAAAACATCGGAGTTAACGAGTAATATTTTCCTTTAAGGCCATGGATGTTTTCTTTTGTTTCTGGGATCATGAAGGAAAACAAATGATTACTCTGATCTAATTTTATTGATTTCATTAGAAAGATGTACTCAGGTCCTTGTCGAAGGCTGCAGTTTTCTTGCGTTCCAGATATTGATTTTATTGGACAATAGAGGTTTTGCAGATGTCACTCGATTGCTATTGAGGAGCTCTTTTCAACCATATATGATTTTTATATTTCGACTTGACTTTTAGATGAGTATAGACCAACAATAGCTAAAGTGAATAATAACTACTTATTACTCGAAAGTTGGAACTAATCTAGTAAGACAAATGTCACATAAAGTAAGTAAATACTTATGGTGAGGTGAATAACCGTTTACTAATACTGAAAAGGAAACACATACTTCCATCAGTTTTTACTGGATTTTACTTGTAAGTAAATACTTATAATCGACCACAGTTATATACCCAAAAACATTTGAATATGTTACTTTTTTTACTATATCAATTTTTGGTATATTAAAGATACTGACAAGTTTGCGGTTAATTTTGATCTCATTCTGTTATTTTTTTCATGTCCAGTGGTAGAAGAATTACGAGATATTTCATAGTTAGAAAATAGTAAGATAACATTTGTGAATATTTTTAAAAAGAATAAGTTAGTCTTAAATAGATGCATGTTGTCAAAAACTGTAACTCCAAATTAAAAGGCTTGGAAAAATATTCACGCTGAATATGAACAGATTATGGGAAAAAAGCAACAGTTGAAAAACTTAAGAGAAAGACTGGTAAGAAAAGACTGTCAATAAGCCAATAAAGTTGTTGAATTTGGAAAAATATTTTTCAGCCTTACTTGACTTCAATAAAAACCCTCAATTTCAAGAAATATCTGAGGCGATTCAAATTGGAATTGCAAAAAAAAAAGAGAAGCACTTCCAGCAAGTAAAGTAGTAAAACAAGCGAGTCCAGTGCAGAAACGCATAAGTAATTTGTAAAGAAGACTCAAAAGAGGATAACATTAATGAAACAATAGACTTGTCTTCATTTAGTCCAATCATGACTTGTACTGAATAAGTAACTAAAATTAATTAGGCTGCAATTAAAAAAAGAGGAAATAAAATTGAAAAGGGTCAAATTTAAAATGAGAAAAAAGTTGTTATAATTAAAACAATTAGAAACAAATGCTATCTAATTACCAATAGAAATATTAGAAACACACGTAGAACCTATCAAAGGAGGTAATTCGGAAGCTACGCTTAGAAACTATTAGATTATTAATTAATCATTTTCTTTTTTATTAGAAATTTTTTTAATTACTGTAATTATAGAAAAATATTCCTATGATACTTTTTTTTTTCTTGTCCAATTTTCCGAATAAGGGCGGTTATCTTCATTGCCAGTTATCTTCATCTTCGTTCAGATAAGCAACACATTTAAATTTTGATGTAACTTGACAAACAAAACTTCTTCTCCAAATATGACTACAGCGGAATAACAGCCATATTGTGGTAACTAGGCCAAGAAGTATCTACACTCGTAATCAGTTCATCTGCATCACGAGTAACTTGAACATTCTTACTCAGGTAACCCTTACAATTTATATATACATCAACTAACTGTGTTGATATGGTCGATTAACTTCTACATGAGTAAAATCCACTACTCCAATCACACAAGTCAAGTTAAAGGATGAGCTCCATTTCAGCTTAACCTCATTAATCTCAAGTATTTTTTGTGGAAAATGAATCCAGTCCCAGACCTGACCACATATTCTGTTTAAAACTTTCCAGTAACTACACGTAGTTCGGAGAATCACAAAGCCTTTTCCAATGCCTCTTTGAAATCCAGGTTCGGAAATACATTGTAAAAATATTTCAAATTTCGGTTTTGATAACAGGGTATTTCATCGGCTGTGGATTGTCTGGGAATTAAATCACGTCGCACATTGCAATTTATTTTATGTAAAGTCATAAAAACAGTCATAATTGATGAATCAAATTTCACTTACAACTATCACACAAGTGTCGAGATAGCTTTTGAAAAGTTAGAAAATACTAATGTAATTTAAAAAGTATTCTTGTTCTGTTACTAATGTATAAAGATTTGTTAAACCTTTTTAAGACATTAGTGATACAAAAATATGGTTTACCACTTGAAGTAATTAGGACATTTTTCACTTAATTTTTATTAAATTTTAGATCAGTAATTACTTAAATATTTGTCGGTAACTGCTTATCTTTATTATTATTTTTATTTTGTCAATATATCAACTTACTTTATTTTAGATTCAAACCCTATACAACTTTACTATAACAATTCTGCACTAATATTTTATACACACAATCCATAGATCTTAAGACAGTGTGTATTTACAAAATACCGCTGTGCTCGAGAACTGATATTTACTAGTTATAAAATCAAAATACATGGGTAGTGACATCACTTGTGATGTGCAAAACATTATAAATGTTTATGTGCCTATTCATATTATCTTGATTGCTTACATTATAATTAAAATGATAATATGTGTTCAATCATTGGTAACCAGTTTTATTTATTTTGTATTATAAAACTATGTCAATAACAAATATTACTGTTATTACAGTATTCATTACGATTCCATCCATTGACCAGGTTTAGATTGAAGCAACTATAACAAATATTATTATTATTACAGTATTAATTACGATTCTATCCATTGACTAGGCCAGCTAACTAGAATGGCTGTATACAATGATTTTATTTTCCACATGCGGGTTTATCGAGGTAGCAATAACTCACGACTACTAATTAATATCTATTTTTCTTTTGCTTTTTGACATACACTTTGGTTGGGCTAATTGGTTTTAGTCTGTAAATTATAGACTCGGCATAAAAATTTAACCACTAAATGTCACATTTTTGCGTGGATTAGAATTTATATATAAAAAAGTGACTTCTCTAATAATTTCTAAAGCTGCTGAGATGCTTGCTTCTTCCATCCTTTCTAAAATGTCTAGAAGTAAACAACTGATGATCCATTTAATAAAAATAATTGAATTGAGTATCAACGATAAATATGACCATTAAAGGTTCGGTAATTTTAGGGTCAGCTTGTTGCAAACTAACATGTCCCACAATACAACTATGTCCTTTTATTGAATCATGACAGACTATCTCAATAAACCGATCTTTTAGGCGCATATAAATATAACATTTCTTGCTTTCATTTGAGGTCACTGCCTTAAACCTACCTCTCGACTATCTTCAAAATAATACGGCATCACATAACGAATGTTACAAAATATCAATGTACTTTCGTAATTAGCTTTAAATAATAAAACCTATAATAAAATATTCATATACCCTTGTATAACTCCTGTTCTTTGTTCATAACTGCTGTTGGAAGAGTCATAAATTCTTTGAACTTAATGATCTGCAAATAAAGCCAAACAGCTAACAATTAATTTTCTAACTAGCTTCGCCCTCTTAAGAAAATATTATTAAAGTAATACATGTATTGCCACCTATTATAAAAATTATAAGAGTAAACTTTTTTAAGTAAGAATAATTTGTATTGAAACGTCAAATTGCCATATCTTCTTTTTAATTGGTCGATTGTGGTAAAACACGGCCTATATATTAAATCAGAGCCAAGAAAATCCACCGGTAAAAACTTCATCGAATTTGTTTTAGCGACTCTTGCGTGTACAAATAAACAGTCTTGTGGACTCACATTAATTTAGTTTATAAATAAATTATTAACCATATACGAATACCCTTAACTAAGTGAAATGGGGTAGTAATATGTCAGCCATATGTAATATGCATTAAAGTTGATAAATAGATAAATGATGTGCGTTAATTTACGTTGAAAATGATTTATTTTATAAAAAATATGGCATGTGAATCTTGCATGCAATAAAGTAAGGGTCTTAAACAATTAAGAAACATGATATTTAGGACAAGGTAAATCTTGTTTTATAAACAAAAACTTTTTCTGAATTTTTGTGAGTATAAGTTTAAAATAATGTATATTTACAGTTATATGTTTAAAACTAATTCTGGAAAACTAGTTGTTTCATTGAACATAACTTTTTTATTATACACTATATTCACGATACTTTTTATTGAAAGGTGAAAGGATTTAGGATAATTTTTATTACCAACACCTTACATGACCTAAAAAGAAATTAAGTAATCGATCTCCATTGAAAATTAAAATGATGTTTCCTTTTACTTCTTATAATTTGTCATATGTAGAGTAGTTTTAAAAAATTAGTCGATTCATATGCCAAATAATTAAATAAACTGTAATACTATTGGCTGCATTTTATATTATTTAGAGCTATGATTCTACAGAGTGCATTTAAGACCAAAAATATTATGCTTTGGAATTTAGGAAAATGTTAAAATAGTTAAAAAGTTTATCATCATAATTCGTCAATCATTTTAATAATCTAAATATTTTTTTCGTAATTATCTTCAATGTACAGACAGGCCAATTTTACAGTTTTATTACACCAACTAATGAAATGCTAAATTATGTTTATTTCTCTTTCTTTCACGTCGCAATGAAGCAAGAGATTGATATGATATAGGATACCTTTTAATATGAAAAAATTCTTATTTGACTAATTTCTTATTTGAAAATAATTTTTTGAAAGTACACAAAGTGCATAAGGCAGCAACATCGCAACAGGTCGATGCGAGTGTTTGAATCATTGTGTACACAATATAAAATAGCAATAGAATCTTTAGAGTCCTACCTATAATATTATATATACGAAAGTGTGCTTGTTTGTCCTTTTTCACGTTACAGCTGAACAGTGTATCGACGTGATTTTTAACCCAAAGATGGTTAGCGAGCTAGTAAATGACATAAGCTATTTTCATCCCAGATAATCTCATCTTAACTAATACTATAATCCCAACTAATATTCACAATCTGAAAAAGTGTTTATTTGTTCTTCTTTCACGTCACAACGGACCAATGAATTGGAGTGATTTTTTTACAGAGATGTTGTGGGGTCGGGAATGACATATGCTACGTTCCAATCTGATAAATCACATCCGAACTAATATTACAATCCTAACTATTATTATAAATGCAAAAGTGTATTTGTTTGTCCTTCTTTCAAGTCATAATGGAACAACGAATCGACGTGATATTTTGTACATAATTAGTTGGTGGCTCGGGAAATGATACATGCTACTTTTCGTCCCGGGAAATCTCATCCTAACTAATATTATATATGCGAAAATGCCTTTGTTTGTCCTTTTTGCACCGAGCCACAGTAAAGGATCGATGTGTTTTTTTTACGCAGATATAGTCGGGAAATGACTTGGCTATTTTTCATCCCGGGTAATCTCATCCTAATTAATATTATCATCCTAACTAATGTGTAAATGTGTTTCTTTGTTCATCTTTCACATCACAACGGAGTAATAGATCGACCCAGTTTTTCGCACTGAAATAGTTGTTGGGCCAGGAAATGATATAAATTATTTTTTATTTCGTGAAATCTCATTCCTTCGGAAAAATTCTTATTTGAAACAAGAAAAAGAATAATAAAGCAACATCGCAATGAGAGTCACGGATAGATGTGATTTTTTGAAACGCTACACGCACAATATTAGATAGAAACAGAATCATTTCCATTAACCCCTAATTTAAAGGGAAACATTTTTGTTTTCATTGTCATTTGTATTATGAAATAAAGAAAATAAAGGCGCTGCATTCATTTTACTGTAATCATTCTGGCTAGTGTTGCATGTTTCATTTCTTCCTATGAGGTTTTATCTATGAGCATGGGAGCAAATACGTGGGTAAAAGTTAGAATTTATAGATAAAATGGGTTCTTTTAGACATTTTGTATACAAATTCTGGAATGTTCGTTTGAAATATTTATAAATCAAACAGGGCTCGTGACATTTCACTTACTTGCATATATTCGAAATTCAAATCAAAAACTAACAAAGAGTAAGACAAAATAATAACCTGCATAACTAGTCCTTTCAAACAATATCCTATAAGGAAATTAAAAATAATTTGATATAGATAGACCATTTTATAGATATTAAATATTATAAAACATACAGGTTTTAAATCATGCCATATAGAAAGGTGCTAAGTCTTTATCTTGAAAAAATTTCGTCATTGTATTAAAGGGGTTTTTAAAAAAAAAATTGAAAGTATAGATGCTACAGAACCATTATTATTTTCATTGAAGGTGCTTATTTAGAGCTACATTACAAAACTTTTTCTGATTGTTTGAAATTATATTTAAGAATCTGGAACAATTTTTTTTTCCTTTTGAAAAACCTATCCAACCACATTCCGTTTGATGAAGTAGATAATTTTTTTTTCTTTTCATACTTCTCATTGTATGGATGGGTGTGTAAAAAGTATTTTTTTACTTCATGTTTAACTTTGAGTCATTAACTGACATGAGTCAAACATCTTAATAAGTGCATGAGAGAATAATTGAACGTGAGAGAATAATGAAACAGCAGCAGACGAATAGAACGGAACTCTAAAAATAAACTATGAAGTTAATATAGCTACGTTGATGTTTAACATCACATTGTTACTGTTCTCTCAGCATAATAATTAGAATTTATTAAATTAATTTGCGTTCCTATCTCGTTCATTTAATCACCTTGTCTAAATGTTTTGATAAATAATTTGCAAATTTCACCACTCAATATAAAATTAAACAGTAAAAAACGTCCATTCAGTGTAAAACTGAATAGAGTACTTAGTTTTTTAATCTATCAACACTATTTTTAATTTTAAAGTAGTTCTAAAATATACTGTTTACAAAACAGCAATTACGCTTTTTATTTTCATACAGTAACCCAAAGTAATACTTATTTGATTACTGTTTTCAGGATTGTTTATTGTGAGGTTGAGGTATATCATTCATAATTTAGTTCTAACTTAATGAAAATCCAATAGTGCTTAGTAGATTTTTCTTATTTATAATTATTCAACTTATATATAACCACTATGCTCCTACTTTTGTCCTTTTCACTTTTAGCAAATTCAATTATATGTGTACACACAATTATTCGAGTTTCATTTCATCGATTTCACTGAATAACTCAAATTATGCAAATAACAAATTCATTCAAATTGTGTTATAATATTGGAAAAAATATAATGAATAATTATACTTACCACAACAATTACTTTCGCTAATGCTTCAAAATTGTTTCATTGTAATTACGCAATGATTAAAAATCCCACGTAAATAATAAATTTTTTTTAATGCCTAAGATTTCATTATTTAAATTCATCTATGAGATTTTCAAGTTTATTTTTAAAAAAATAAAAAATTATTTATGAAAATTTTAAGACTACTTCTAGTTAAGTAAAATTTGTACCTCAATTTAAAAAGTATGCATTCCTCAAATTATTCTTAGCACATTAATACCCGTTATTTTAAAATAAAAATAACTCCAGTTACTACCAACCTTTTTGCTGCTACAATAAAGAATAAGTGAAGTCAATTGGTATAAGAATAAGATATAAATGTGAGGCAATTATTCTTATCTCTAATTGATGCATGGACTCACAGTGAATCACCGGCGTGGAGATTTTGCATAATTCTCATGGTGAGTCTCTGGTCCTAAATGTGTTAAAGTACGGAAAGCTGGCAATAAGTTGGCTAGTCAACAGGACTACACGACAATTTAAATGAGATGCTCATAGTCTTTCTAGTATTTAAATCTTGAGTTGTATTTAAGTCGCGGCCTGTGGTTATAGATTATTATACCAACAAGAGTGTTGAGTGCTTTGTGACATAAAAATAAAAAATCTGTCAAGTATGAGTAGAACTAGCACTATGAGAGTCACTTACACACTTAGTACCTGTAACGCTTAGTACATGTTACTTTCTATTAAATTATTTACAAATACTAAAATTTAATTTTTCACCATAAAAATATATTGCTTCATATATTTTTCAAATATAGTATCTATAGCTGTGAAATGCCAGTTTCTACAAACCCTGTTTTTTTCATGATTTTGGTTCAGTAGTATTGGAAATAAAAGAAAATGCACTTTTTCAATATTTTGGTTCAGAGGGTGTCAGCATAGCCCTTTAAAATGAAACCCATTAAATACACAAAACTAAAAAAAAATCTGCAAGTAAATATTTTAGAACGTTTATAACTGCTAAATAAGTTAATATGATCTGTTACTATGGCAAATTTCAAGTTTCTACATCAAAAACAGTTTCTGATAAAATTAGCTGTGACAGACAGACAGACATGACTGATCTTATAAGGATTCCATATTTGCTTTTGAAATATAGAACTCCAAAAAGAAATCAGTTGTATTTAGAATAAAATATTAATTCTATAATTTCGCTCAACAGTTCTTTCAGAAGTTATATTGCATATTTCAAAATAAAATGTGATTTTACTTTATTAATTATTTTTAGTATGATTTCAAATACCAAATAGAGTATTCTTTAATGAATTTTTTACTTTCTATACAGTAACTTTTTACAATACATGTACACATATTTATCATTATTTTACTAATCCTGATTACTAAAGATACTTGCAATGTTAATGAGTTATGCATTATCACTTCAAATTCAACTCTTCATACATGTGAACAAAAGGTTATGATTGAGTTTGTGATTGAGGCAAAAATATATGATTGAGATTGATTGCCAGGTCCAATAATTTGAATCTCAAAAACTTCACATTTAAATTACGGGGAACGCCAAATGTGCATCTATACCTACATTTACACATCAGACTTATTGCAGTTGAAAAGTGTCAAGTAGAATGTCAAAATGAAAAACTAAAATATTTTCGTTCAGTGATCAAATTAATATTATAAACGGGTTCGAGGATGGGAAATCGTGAAATGAGATACAGAATTAGTTTCACTTGCTAGAATCTACCTTTCGTAAGATTATAAAATGGAAAAATTCCATAAAGCCACAGCTTCAAAGCCTGTAGAAATTGACGACGATGTGGCTGTTGTCGAAAAACACACAAGACGGGATGTTGAGAATTGTGTGAGCATGTTCATGGACCGGAACGGCAATGAATATGAAGACTATCAGGCAAAAGGGATTTTAGATGCAGAAATAAACCAGTTTCCAAAGAAATACAAAGTTTTTTGAGTTTTTAGCGGATACTGATACGGCAATTTTTGATAAGATTTATGAGCTTGAAAAACATGTACAAAGTACCAAAAATAAGCAAGTAAATAATATTTTGAAGTAAATAATCACTGTCATAACACTTGTAACTTTTTTTTGTAAAGCATGTAAATTTTTTGTATATTACAGACTTTAGGGTGCATTTGGGTCAAGATAAAATACAAATTCTGTCTATATAAATCTATCAATTTTGTGTTTTTTATGTTAACTGAAACTGTTTTTGTGTTTTCTTATACGTCTGTGAATGAAGGAAGCCGCTCACACACCTTTATAAGTGAGAAACTGGCCGATTGAAAAACCTCCACAAGTGACAAAAAATTCCTGACCCTTTGAATCCTCGCTTACCCATATTTGATTATACATGAAAAAAGTAACGAACAAAAATAAATAAGGAATGTATTATTAATAAAAATATTTAAATTTTAACATAAAAATTTCTCTAGAATAAGTCCTTTGACACAGAAAAAATTCTGAATGAAATGAGCTACTTGATTGTAATATTATGTTTATGTACCATGATGTCAGACTACAGTGATCACATTGGCTTGAACGATAATGCATACAACTGTCTTCAAAAAAAATTCAAGTATAGCGATATTCACCTATTAAGTAAGGAATGATAATTCTTCTCAATTTCTTGTCAAAACCTTCTTCTAAGTTCTTTTTTTAGTAACCCAAAAAGAAGTAAATTGATATTATCTATAAATTATACCTATTCTCATTTCAACTCAAGTAATCATATTGCTTAACATACAGTATTAAAAAAAACAAACATTATTACAATACTAATTGTGAATACAAGTGAATTTTGCATTAATTTTATATACCTCATGACATATTAATATTCATTCAATAATAAAGCTAAATATTCAATGATTTAATTGCAGTTATTATATATTTTTATTGCCATATTTTTTCAGAGTGGACCCCAAAAACTTAGCATGCAAAATGACACTGGATAATATTTTTGTTACACTTCTATTTAGTACTAAATCGTAAAATAAACGATACAACTACACTGCACATATTTTGTCGCAAAACAAAAACCTGCATTTTTGCAATATAGCAAAACACTTATTGTTTTTTTTGTTGATTCATAAAGTACTAAACAAAAGTCACTCTCTGCAATACCCTCGAACGAGTTAGAGAACTTAGATCAAGATCAGATTATAAGTTTTAACAAACCACACATAACTAGAAACGTAAAACATTTTAAATCTTTATGACTTTAAAAATGTACCAACGAAAAATGTATAGACCATGAAAGCATAGAAATTTTACTTATTATTATGCTTCAAACACAACATAAATTTAAATACTCAAACACTATTTTGGTTCTTTGCCTCTGACTACAGAGTATATCTGTCTACAAAAAGAGAGAAGAAAAACCTGACTAATGGAAATAAAAAATGTCCAAGCAGTATTCAAAAAATCATGTCTGGTTTATCGTGAAACATTATACAATAAAAATAATGAAATATTATAAATATTAAGTTATGAGACAGATCAAAATCACTCTCCACCACGTAAAGCTAAAACAAGATGAAGCACTGAGCCGCCTTGGACTTTGTAATCTTGGGCAGTCTTTTCATCATTCCTGAGAAGAAAAAAAAACCATAAAATTAATACACAGTCTCGGCCATTGTTTGATAATGCAAAAATTATTTATTTTCATAATTACAATATTAATAATGTAATGATGACAATACAATGAAATCAAAAATTGTCTATCAAAATTTACATTATTTGTAAAAATATTCATTAAAAACAAGCACTCACAAAAAAATGAATAAATTGTGTCAAGTGAAACTTTGTTTTTCATTCTATCTATACTAATATTATCCCTTTTTAATAAACCCTACAATTTAGAGTATAATTGTGATAATATTCCAATAAATTTCTATTAAAATCTATTTGGCATAGTAATAATATCCTTTCTAATGCCTCAATTACACTCGCGGTTCGTCTCGTGTCTCGTGAGACGAGTCTCTGGTGAGACTGGACACGAGATAATCTGCGAACCCGCCGCTGACATATACGTCTCGTGGCTCGTGCACGAGTGTAAATGAGGAGTAAGAGTCTTCAGTTTATTCAGCAATTATTATTCCTGTTGTTGAACAGTCACAATGTATTTTTCATAAGTTATATTCCTGGAAAAATTAAAAAATATCTGGGCAAAACTTCCTGAACAAGTTTGTTGAAAATTTTGTAGCCACTCATAGTTTCACATAAAATTTACGAAATATGAAACTTATCTACAACTTCCTCAACAATGGAATGAGTCTCATATTTCATATATTTAATCAACCATTGTTAAATTATAATCTTTAAATGTCTAGAACATAAAAAGCATTTGTATAATTTATAAATTGCTAATTCCTGCACACTAGCCTGCTAAAAGTCTAGCAATATTTTCAGGTCATTAGTAATAAATATAAAAAGTAGACTATATACAATTATCCCTACTAATATAATAAAAGCGAAATATTGTTTATTTATTTGTTGGTTTGTCTTTCTATACTTATATACGATAATACACGTCCCAGATGAAAAGATAGATTCATATGGCTATATATTAATCTAATCATACAATATAATATATATTAATCTAATCATATAATAAATCTTAAGAAAAAAAAATTCTCTAAAAAAATTCACCAATTGGTTTTAAGCGGGCCTTGAAACACAATAAAAAAAAAATATGATGCTACAGAATCATACAATATTGTGTTTAAGTGATGACAAGCTTCCATCCAAACCATCACTATATACTCTCATGACTCATCACCAAAAACAAAGCTACTGACTATTAAATGAAGACATTGCAACATATTGCAAACTGCATTAAAACTTCACCATAACATTGTTGAAAGCCAAATTAAAAGACGCAAGGGTACAAACAGCCAGAGATTACTAGACTATCAGTTTGACAAAAAAACGCCACTGACTTACAAAACACAATTAATTCAAGCATAAACTGATATTTGACCTAATTTTTGAACTATTTTATAAACTGAATGGTAAATTAGTGGTGAATTAAAACTTAAAAACTTATTGAGTGTTAAATCAAATATTTAATAACAATGAATGAACTGCCTTCACATTATGTTTTAGCTAAATAACTAATATATAGGTATACTACCACTACCTATCACTACCAGTTTCCCCGATATATATATAATATACATTACAACTATAAAAAATCAATTTTCATCCGTGTACAAAATCATTCAATGTTAATGTTAAACTTACATTTGTTTTCCTGAAAATATCAATCTTTGTTGTTGTGGCGGTATCCCTTCTTTTTCTTCTACTCTTTCCTTAATTCTCTCTACTTTATCAGTAGGTTCAATATCTATTTCAATTTCCTTCCCTGTGAGTGTCTGAGAAAAAGAATACGTTCATTATCACGGTAAAAAATTAATAGTTTACGCAAATTTTCATAGCATAACCTCAAATTACAAACCTTAACTTTGATAAGCATTTTTAATAGAAAAAAACTTGGGTACCGACTAAAGAAATATCACAGAAGTTATATTTAATGTTTTAAAAATATATGTAACTGACAAAGAAAGGTGTTTTACTGCTGTGATACGATGTAGAACCAAACGTCAAGTGCGGTGATTAGCAAAGCCGCTTCAACTTGACGGTTGTGAGTTCTAGTTTAGTATATGATCTGTGAGTTCTAGTGGATCGTCAATGGGTTTAAATTAAGGAAAATGAATAATATTTGTTTGCGAATCGAAATATTGTAAAACCAAAGATCAAGTATTAATCTTTATCTAAAACTGCAATAGTCTGCCTGTCTACGATTCACAATGAAAAATTAGCTTTTTATAGAAGTATTACTTATTTAACTACAGTAGCTCTGACTTTTTATGCGGAAAATGTGAAATTGAAATTATAGAGTCCATAAATACATAAATACAACCCACTTCGATATCATAGACAAGCACAAAAAAATTATTTCTATGAGCCGATTGGTGGTTCGTGAATTGACATTGACGTTTTAGTTTTAAATTGATCATAATTGACGTTTCTTATTTGTATTAACATCGTCATTAAATAAATTAACATTACTGAAATAAAGACTACCCTGAAACAAAATGACAGAAAATCTCGAAAGTATTTTTAAGATAATCGACTCTTTCATAAAAATTGGCAAGTTAATGGAATTTTACGAGCGAACGGTTTCAACCCTAGGTTATTTACACTATATTAACTACCGTGTTTTCTACATTTTCAGAGCCCGGTGAAAACCTAGACGAAATACTTATTAATAAATGTAATATTTTACATGAATCTGAACTCGAATTGTTGATTTCAATACAATGTGCAACAACTTCTAACGATCATCCAAGATGGAAATATGTATGCCGTTTACTAGAATTACTACTACGCATTGCCAAATTAATAGAAAATGATAATAAACTTCTACTAAGTGTTAAACACCAGAAAACAGTTAAAATGTGTCTTCAGTTCATTGTATCATTTGGCGTTTTACCGTCACTCATTCCAGGTATAGGGTTACCTCTAGACAAGAGGAGTGAATATGCAAAACTAATAAAATCTCTGCCAATAGATGATTTACAAAAATACAAACAGCTAAAAGCATGCACAAACTTCTTCACAAAACTCTACGAGATACCAATTCTTAAAAGTTTGGTTACTGCAAATCATTTTTCTGACTATATCGCTGCCTTATTGCAAATAGTTTTTGCTCCACTGAAAAAACCGGGAACATATACTAACATCTCAATATCAGAAGAACTTTACGAACAGCTAAAAAGCGACAAAGCAGTATATTTAAAAACATACAACTATATAATGGCTAACTCGTTTCAACCTACTGTTATGCGTGAGTTATTAGTTTTGCAGAGTGTGAATAATCCATCTCCTCCAACTTTTGTTAAAAAAATTATAAGTAAAGAATTAAGCAATAGGCTTTTATGTCCGGGTGGTGTTCTCAGCTTAATACGGTGTCTTATGGACACTGCGGACATTGATTCTGGTTCCCAATGGAAACAAATTGATTTGATAAGTAAAATTGTATCCATAAAACACGGTGATTTAATTGAATCAGATTATTTGAAAAATATTTGCAAGCAATTAAAAGACATAATCATGTCGAGTAACAGTTTATACATTTCTGTAGCAGCTGCGTGTCTAAAGAACCTTCTAGATATGTACCCTGAAAATGAAAATGTGCTTCAACTAACTGAATACTTGACTGAAAGTTTCCGAATTGAATTTTTTCAAGAACTACATCTGCCTGGTACTTTGATTCAAACGACGAGTGATATTGATCAAAAAATTGCAATATTGCATTCATGCTTTTGCACCAGTAAATTTGGATTGCCGTCCCATTTATTAAAACAAAGTATTTATGTTATTTTTTTGATACGGCTTTATTGCAATAATTCAAAATTATTACACAATAATTTGAATGCTATAATTATGAAGTACATTTCAGAAGTACCCGCTGAAAAAATTAAAAACATATTTAAGCTTCTCATTTACGGTACTTTAAGGGATGATTGCATAATAAGTTTGAAGTTGCTTATAGAAGAAACTGATTCAGGTGTTCATATAAAATCTGTGATAGAACCTAATGAACATCCAAGTGAATTGGCTGCCGAAACCATATTGAACATTTTAACAGCGCATCAAAATATAAAAGTGTTGATAGAATTATTTGGATTCAGTCTGGAAATACTCTGCTCTTTGACAAAACAGCGAAAATTTAAAAATAATAAAGATCTTTTATTATTAGAAGACACTGACACCAAGCTAATAGAAACAATAGATGAACATTACATGATTACACTAAAAATGCTGGAAGTTTTGTCATCCAATCCTAATATTCTCAGTTCATTAAAGGAAGTTAATAATAAAATAATAAATTTCATAGAATTTTTTATTGTTAACAAAGACAATTCCGTATCCACTAATTCTAATGATGAGTGTCTTACGATTGCATTGGTATTATTAAACACAATATTATCGGATTCAAAAAAAGACCAAATTACAGAATCAAATAATGAAAGGCTGAAGACGGAATTAGAAAAATTGGTTTTAAAAGATAATGATCCACATTTAAAATTGTTAGCAGAGGAAGCTTTGAGTATTATCAAAACTGGCAGTTCGTTTAAAAAAAATAAACCAGAATCAAAACTGGATGTAATTCTGACGTCCATCTGTGATCCGTCACTTCCTATGCGTGCACACGGACTAATGGAATTAGGGAAATTAATTGAGAGTGGAGACACAGAAGTATTATCAAAGAAACATTATATTTTTTGTTTGTATCAGGTTAGTAAGAATTTAATACATTTAAAATTGCACATATGAACTAACTTGATTCTAAAAGACCTTATTTTCATTTTAAATAATTTTATACTTTATTAACATACAATATATTTATAACGAAGCTAAATGTGTACATTAAATACATTTAGTGGCAATTAATTGTTAGTTTAGATGTTACTTGTCGTCTACAGAAGGTGTAATATCAGTTGTTAGAATTAATATTTGTTTACCTTTTCATCTGCATGTTAAAATTACTATTTTTTTTTTTGCTCAACACAGCAATCTGTCATTGACATTTAGCTGCTCTTTTCTCTGACCAGTGTCTGCTTCTGTCATATTTTTAGTGGGAAAAACCCATTGGCCTTTCCCACTATTCCTTTGGGGATCTGTGTATAAGGCTTGGAACACTATTTCTCCTCAGTCTTGTATGTTGGGTGCTTCCGGATCCCGATAATTTAGAAGCCAGAGCATTCACATGTTTGGCTAGTTTTTGCTGATAGTTTTCACTGCGTATGACAATTTCCTGTTTAACAGTTTTCAGCCTCAGATCTTGCATAATGTAATTATTATGGATGCATTTTGGTATATTGAACATAGATCTGATAGCTTTGGATTGAAACCTTTCTAGGATCTCAATGTTACTATTACTTGCTGTTCCCCACAGTTCAATTCCGTATGTCCAAACCGGCTTTAATACAGTTTTATAGATTACGATTTTACTTTCGTTTGTAAGTTGGGACTTCCCTCCAATCAGCCAGTACATTGCTCTAAGCTTTGAGTCTAGATATTTCCTTTTGCTCCAGATATGTTTCTGCCATGTCAATCTTCTGTCCAGGTGCATGCCCAAGTATTTGGCAGTATCAGCATGTGGGATTTGTTCTCCATTTAATGTAATTGGGGGACAGTTGCCTTTCCTTAGGGTAATGGTAACATGTGCAGATTTGCCTCGATTTTATTTTATTCTCCAGGTCTTCATCCAGTCTTCGATTTCAGTTATGTGCTTCTGTAGATTTAATGATGCAGTATCTGGATTTGCATTTACTGACAATATGGCTGTGTCATCAGCATATGTGGCAATGAAAGTATTGTCATCTGTTGGAATATCAGCTGTGAATATAAGATACAGCACTGGTCCCAGGATGCTACCCTGAGGTACACCCGATCGAATTTCGTGCAAATCTGAAGTTATTTTGTTGACTTTGACTTCGAAACATCTTGTATTCAAATAGATCTTCAAGATGAGGAAGAAGGAATGTTGCAAGTATTTTTTAATCTTGTAAAGCAGTCCATCGTGCCAGACTCGATCGAAGGCTTGGCTTATGTCCAGAAAAACAGCTGAGCAGTATTTCTTGGACTCCAAGGTGTGGTTAATGGTATCTATAAACCGATGTACCTGCTCTATGGTGGAGTGTTTTTGCCTAAAGCCAAATTGATGACCGGGCAGAATGGCATCCAAATGTGGACGCATTCTGTTCAAGATAACCTTTTCGAAAAGTTTTCCCAGCAGAGGGAGATGACTAATCGGTCTATAGGATGAGACTTCCTCTGGTAGTTTACCAGGCTTGGGAATCATGATCACTTGAGCGAGTTTCCATTGGGATGGATAGTGGGAGAGTCTTAAACATGCGTTAAATATTGCTACCAAGAACATCATGCCCTTTTTTGGAAGATTGTTTAGCAGAACAGAGGCCAACAGATCATATCCTAGGGACTTCTTTTTCGGGAGTGCTTTGATCTCTCTTGCTATTTCAATCTGGCTCACAGGTTTCAAAGGAAAGCATAGTTGGATTGGTGACTGACGGTAAGATATTCTTTTCTCATCCTCGTTCCGGTCGTTACTATCCAGAGGTGTGAAAACTGTATATAGGTGTTCAGCAAATGCAGTCGCTTTTTCGGAGTCGGATCTTGCCCAAGTTCTATTCCGTCCTCTCAAAGGTGGTATATGATTCTTAGGTCGCTTGAAGTTTCTGGTGGCGCGCCACAACGAATAGTTTGACTCCTTTTCTGCAGTGAGGTGAGTCAGGTAGTTTTGCAGACAGAGATTCTCGTGTTCTTTGATCATGTCTTTCAGCTGTTCCGTAGCTCTGTTAAGTCTTGCTTTATCTGAAGGATACCTGGTTCTGTGCCACTCTCTTCTCAGTTTACGCCGTTCCCGCACTTTCTCAATTTTTTCTTTTGGGTATTCCTTCTGCTTGACCCTCGGTGTTCTGTTTCTGCATTTGGGCTTGGAAGTAGAAGCAGCTGTGTGTATTAAGCAGTTGAAATTTTCAATATTAATCTCTAGGTCGTCACCCGTCTTCAGTCGAACGTTTAAATCTGTACTATTAGTGATGATCTCACAGTATAAGTCCCAGTTGGTATTTTTGTTATAAACATAATCTGGTGACTCAATTGGAACTTTTTGTTTGTACAAGTTTAGGATCACTGGTGTATGGTCCGACGACAAATCCTCACTTTGTTCAATCTTTAGGTAGTTACGACCTACGTTTCTTGTTATGTAGAAATCAAGCAAATCCGGTATCTTGTTAGGATCGGTGGGCCAGTATGTAGATTCACCATGAGAGATACATTCAAGATTAAGATTTTTTGTGGCGTTATATAGTTGTCTCCCACGTGGATTAATCAGTCTTGATCCCCAAAATGTATGCTTGGAGTTCCAATCGCCTCCACAAATAAATACAGGACTCAGTTGACCAAAGAATTGTTTAAATTCTTCAACTCCCACAGAATGTCGCGGTGGGCAGTAAACCGCAGCGACTACTGTTTCCCCATTCTTATGTAGTAGTTTAATTGATGTTACCTGGATTTTTTCTGTCTTGTAGGGTACTAGCGTGTAATGTTTAATGTTATTCTTTAATATCACTGCGGTCCCACCGTGGGAATTTCCAGAAGGGTGGTCGGTTCTGTAGACTATGTAGTTTTTATGTTAACATGCGAGCGTTGAGTGAGCCTTGTCTCTGATATTAGGGCAATATCTATATTTTCGGCATGCATGAATATCTCCAGTTCCTGTCTTCTAGCAGTTAACCCGTTGGCGTTCCAGATCATGATACGGATGTTTAGTCCCTCTGTGGAACCAGGCGTGTTATTAATTTGATCATCTGTTCGATCATATTGTCCATCATGTCTTTCATGATGGATTGGAATCTGTCAAACATTGTATCTAACAAGTTCTTCATGTTGTCTTGTGAGCTATCCACAGTGGAGTCAGTAGGTTTAGCGTTGTCTCGTTGGCTTTTTAATGCATCGGCGTAAGTGTTCCTTGGATGGGGCGCTAGCTTGGTAATCTTGGTAATATAATTTGTGTTCGGATGTGTGTGTGCTGTTTTGTTTACCTGTAGTTTGGGTTGTTGCGTGGTAGATTTAAGTTGTAATATTTTTTCTTTATACTGCTTATATTTGTCGCAGCCTTTATAGCTGGCAGGGTGTTTGCCTTGGCAGTTTGCACATGTGGCTTCTTCTTCTCGGGGCTTCACGCTGGTTAGATGCAGTTGAATGGTCATTCCCGCATTTGACACAGCGGAAAGGTCTAAAACACTGATTTTTTGAATGTCCAAATCTCTGGCAACGTTTGCATTGTAACACTTCTTTTTTCTTGTAGGGTGCTTCGATGTTTACTTTTACATGACTTATATTCTTTACATCAAACACATCTTTGTTATTACTATTTGGCTCTAGGTCAACAAAATAGATGGGAAGTTTCTCTTTCGTTGTTCGATGTATTACGTTGATAATTTGTCGTACCTCATGGCATTTAGTTTGAAGTTCTGCCTTAATCATTGCCTTATCTTCTGTGGCGTGCAGACCTCTGATGACCACTATGTATGCCCTTTCACTTTTGAGCTTGTAGGTGTAATGGCTTATGTTGTTACTGATTAGATGGTCTCTAATAACTTTATAAGTCTCCACATCAACAGGCATTAGTTTGATTACATGTCCTGATCTTAGAGTAGTCATTGTGAGTTTACTGGGAACTACTACTTTGCTTAGGACGTCTCTGAGAGGTGTCACATTAACCACGCCAGTTACAAAAATTGGTTCGGGTTTTGATGTGTATTCCTTGCTTTTGTTTTCAGCTGCAGGCTTTTTTTACTGAGGTTATCAAATCTATTCTGCACAGGAACTGAGTAGTTTATTCGTTTGTTGGATGACTGTTTGAGTTTTCCATCTGCTGGACTCTCGTTTCTTTTGCGCTTGCTTATAGGAACTTTGTCCCTTTGCCACTCTTGGTAGGATGATTCCCCTATTTGTTTTTCTGGAGATTTGTTTTGCTGTACTAAGGTTGTTGTATCGTCTGAGTCTTCGACTTTTATCGAACTTGTTTGCGAAGTAATTAGATAACTTTCCAGTGTGTTACATTGTTTATCACTGCTTCTGCAGTCGCTAAGTGACAAGGACCTTGGCCTTACTTCGAAAAGGCCTTTGTGAAATAGTTGTTGGTTATAAGTTTTGTTTTGGGATTTATTTTCAGACATCAGGGTTTTTGTTCCCACGAGTAAGGACGAAAGGGGGGTCGCTCATAGGGTGACGCCTTTCCTATGAGAAGGCTATGTACAATGGTGTTCGCCAGGTACAACAAGGTTGGCGCTAGTGACTGAGAAACCCCTCAGCCATTCATCCTCTTGGCACGGTCCCACCGTAGGATTGGGGTGACTTTTTATTGAGGGTTTCTACCTCTTGACAAGGGCGGTTAAGCCAATGTTCCCACTTCAGTGGAGTCCATCATGAAGCGGGTAGTGAGGATCATTTCCTCCTTTCTGTTAGATCTTATCGGGTTTATTGACCGCCGCCCGAGGCTCGGCATAGACCTTTTACAGCTGGTTTGGTCTCCCTCAGCTAACCCTCCTCCTTTCTCATACGGGCTTGGGACTGTTAATGGCGGAGTTATATGAATTACTATCACGTGAGTATATATAAATTACTATCACGTGATTTTTATTTTCTGGTAAATTAAAATAAAAAATGTTGTATATTGTGAAAAATCGGAATTGTGAATTTCCTAATGCCTTTGGCTTTGGATAGTTATAGAGGAGCTCATAAGCCACTGGACTATTTTGTGTTAAAAAAAAATGAGTGTGCTTTAGAACACACGACTGAAGTAAAACTTCAAATTCACAAAATATGAACTTTAAAATGAATTTACAATTTTATTCACTTTAAACGTAGAATATTTAATGTATTGAACAAAATAATAATTTATGAAATTGTTCAAGAACGAAATGAAATTACAAAATAATCAAAAAATCACCGTTCGCGTAACGCTAGCAAACTCACATATATATTTACATATTTCATGCACTGTCTATGAGAGGAAGAGAGAAATAAAATGTGTGCGCGCACTGCTCTCTCTTGCTCCTACAGTGTGATAGAGACAATATGCTTGCACTGTGTCTTAGATATACGAAACAGAAACTGGCTATGAGAGAAAGAGAGAAAGAAAATGTGTGCTCGCACCTCTCTCTCTTGTCCTTACAGTAATATACGAAACATAACTCTCTTTCTGTCTTCACTAACTTATATCTCCCTCTCAACTTCCGTTCGCCTTGCCCGATCACACTTTTCGTAACTCTCTCGTCGTGCACTCACCAGCTTACTCCCCAAGTTAAGCGTGCGTAAAGAAGTTTAACTTCAAAATAAATAATATTATTTATATCTTAGCCAGCGTAAATAACATACAATGGTCATGAAAGAAATAGGGGCAGATTACTGTCTTACAACCAGGTAAATAGTGGCAACAATATTTTATTAGTTTTAAGTCTTGTTGTTTGTGTGTCTATTAAATAATTAGGATTTTATATATATAAACACTTTAATAGCAAATGAACCATGCGCTCGTTGTGCTCCTACTAATAAGACCATGTTTATTTCAGCTATTGCACGTTTATTTCAGCATGTATCAAAACATTATCATGTGAAATCTGTAAAAAAACATGTGATATAGAAGTAGTCAATTTGTCCAAGTGCACATGATTTTACACATAACTTACAAATTCATGTGGTCATGCAGTCATGCTTATCCTAATAATAAAATTAACTTCTATGAATTCCAATTTATGTCTTCCAAATCTCCTTGTATCGACACCACAATTGAAACAGAGACGCAAGCAAACATTGAAATATGCATTCCCTTATAAAAGATTTTTAGCCGATTGGTGAATGATTAAATAAATTAGTTCTCAATAACTTTTAACATAAGGATGTAGCAACACTATGTAAATGAAGTAAGAATCTATTAAGAACTTATTTAATCATAGTTCAAAAAGTTCTGCTCAAAAATGAATGGTTTGAAGATGCTTCTTATATTGCTTTTTATCATCATATTTATTCTTTTTCGCGGTATACATTTTGGCTATATCTCTTTATATCATAATAGGCCATAATACATATAAAGTAGTTTTTGTATTACATATACAGCTCATGTCAAAAAAGTTGCAATTTTAAGTCATACACCTTTTATATCTACTAAGTTCATTGTCATAATGATGATAAAAAAGGCACAAATAATACTTTGTCTTCAATAGTTTACCCTGTCCATACCACAGAAAAGAGATAGTTTTGATTGAGTAAGGATAAAACCTAATATTCCCATCTGCGTAGATTTGATCTGTACTCTTAGTATTGTTTTGAATATTTGTCGCATAATGTTTTCAGGAACATTTAAAAGACGACGACTCCTATATTTATCTAACTGCTATTAATGGTATTGCAAAATTATCTAATGTGTTTACTGAAGAAGTTTTGCAAGTGTTGTGCAAGGAATTTTTACATGACTCGGGAGAAGATAATTCTACAGATGTAAACAATTATAATTCTGAAATGAGGATGAAGATTGGAGATGTTTTAGTAAAAGTAACTAAAAACTTAGGTAAGCATTTATACATATTTTGTAAATATTGATTCACAGCACATATGTTTCTAAATATCTAGCTGAGATGCATCCGTTTATTGTTTCTGAGATGAAGGAGACTGTAATAAATCTTATGCTCTTTAACCGTATTAGTGCCATTGTTTTTTACTAATATATACTTAAAAAGGCCAAAGAAATCTTTTGTTTTTGATATCATTTACCCTTTGTCTCTAAAAAAAACTGTATCTCTTCCAAAAATTATTCAATTTTAATAATTTTTTCGGTGTTTTCTTAATAAAAACTTCTACAAGGATAATAAATTACAAAGAACATTATGGAAATATATATTGTGAGCAAAAATTATAACAAAAACCGAGATCAAGGTCACAACGTCATTTTTGCAGCCCGGTACATCCTTCGTATCGGCAAAATAATTGTTATCGTCACTATTATCACTATCACTCAAAATTTGCATTACGCCAAATTGTGAGCGCACCACAATGTCACTCCCACTATCACTTTCTTCGCAACTTGAAAAACGATCATTTTCACTCGAATTATTTTCGTATTCTGACATAGTGGGTTTAAAATTTTCTTTTCCTGGATCCTTTTTACATTGTAATTACTAATGATTGCGCCAAATAGCAACTGATTTTGCGAGCGCCATTGCGCTCGTGGCAAATTTAGTTAGTATGCGCAAGAGCGCGATGGCACTCGTCGGCTCTCTAATGGTTAATATTACTAAAATTATCATTCCTATTCCAACAGGTGATATGGCTCCCGTACATAAAACAATATTATTAAATACATTTCTCTGTGGGTGTAGAGATTATGATGATCTTATTAGAACATCATCATTATCTAATCTCGCAGAAGTAACAAGGTTGCTGTCTTATAAACTTGGAACAATTGTTCATGAGGTGAGCCAATGTTGATTCATTTGTACGATTAAGAATTAATTACTTACAATACTGTATTTTTCTCCGAAATCTTAAGTGACTCCGAACTTATAAAATAGATCTGCATTTGAAAGACATATATATTTGACTGGTTGTTATTTGTTTGAAGTTTTTTACAAAGGTATATCTGAATATTATAGGGAGACCAATATTAGACCAATATAGACCACATGTCATGTAAAAATAATGTACCAAATGGTTTAACTACCATCCATTCTCTATTTATATTATATAAGCGAATGAACATTTCACTGTGGTATATATCCATTAACATCGCTCATAACATCACTCTTTTTCAACAAATAGTATATTTCCTATGATCATTTGATTTTCCTGAATTTCCATATCTCTATTCTAACTTTTGTTCAGTTACTTCTGCTCCAAGCAAAATCAACAAGGAACATTATTTACAGATTCTCATGTGTATTTGGAGCATTGTGGAAACTGATAAATCTCCGCAGTGCAGACGTGCCGCTGTAATGGTGGTTGCAGATTTACTCAAGGGCTTTGGTCGAGATGCCCTTATAGATTTGAAGGAAGCCCTTCTTCCCATCTACAGAAGTTTGAAGAAAATCTACAGAGACAATAACGAGGACGAAGTAATCAGACTCCATGCACAACTGGGTCTTGAACAGCTCAACGACGCTGCTAAAGAATTTTTATTTCCCAACCTCAAGTTGGAAAAAAATATATTTGTTTTAGACAGACCTGACGATATATATTGAAGCTAATAAAACATTTTTTACACACAAAATATTTTTTTATTTATTGATTATATTTAGAATACATCTATGACACACAGGTGTAACTTAATGATATATTAATTCTTATTCTAATAAGCTTATTAACTTAAAATTTGTAACTTCAGTGGTATCACATTAATATATTACAATAAATTTGTCAAAGGCAATTACAACTTCAAATCTTGTGTAATAATGTTTCAGTAACAGTTTTACATTTGGGGTAGACATTAAATACGTTTTTGTGGCTAAATATTTTCAGAAGCTATTGATTTTTCAAATACATTGTATATTTAAAAAAAAATACATAGCATTGCCTCAAATATTTTTATGCTCGTACCAATTTGTTGTGTTAAATTGTACTTCTAGATTAATGTTTTACCAATAAGAAGAACTGAAACCAACCTATTTGGTCAGTTAAAATATATTCTGACAGTGGTAAGCACCTTAAAAAGTTTTCGTTTAGCATAGCATTTGAACTTTGAAATGACAACATCTCTTAATGAATTTACAATTTTAATTCATTAATACCACAGTATATGAGCTCCGGAGACAACTGCGTAAAACAGTGTTCGTTCATGTATTTTTGGCTATTGGTAAAAATTAACATAATTCAAAAATTAACATTGCATCAAAAATTATATACTTTATTTTTTTCTTTATTCTCATTAAAAATCAAAAGTAAAATAAAAATAATTTTAAGTCAACTAATAAATAATGAAAACTAAAATTGCAATTTTGAACTTACTTACTAGTCTATTTACAAACTTTGTCCAGTCTGAAGGAAACTTTATTTTAGTTCATCGCTATGTAAATTATTGCCAATAATGAAACTACATAAGACGGAGTCGTGTAAAGCGAGATATTACTGTAAAATATGTGTGAATGTTGTGACCTTTCTGTTATAGACCCTATTGGTATATCATTATGATCTTTTGATTAAACTCAATCATGCATGGGAAACTGCATTGACATGTAAATAAATATTTAATAAATTGAACTCGGTTTTGTCATGTAACCATAATATATTATACTTAACCTCTCAGCGTAATGTTTTGGTGAAAAATATCAATAAAAATAAAATAAATAACAATATAAATAATTCTATATCAATATTTTTCCTTAACATAAGTTAAATCACATATAATCAAACATTATAAATAAACTCACAATTTATGAAAATATAAGGTTTCATCCATAATTAAATGAAACTATGTGATATAATATTATTTCTACTTTCTTTAAGTTCTTTACCACGACCTAGAGTTGTGTTACATCATCTTCATCATTGTGTTACATCATCTTCAGGTGAACCTGAAGATGTTGTAACACAACGAAACCTAGGTTGTGGTAAAGAACTTAAAGAAAGTAGAAATAATACTACATCACATAGTTTCATTTAATTGTGAATAATGAATTTCTACAAAGTTAACGCCTAATATATTCAATAAGGTTTCATATTTTTTAAATGAGATAATTTACAAAGTAAGTGCTATTCACTTCAAACGTATTGTTGCCAATAAGATTAAACAAAACGACTCAAACAATTTCAAGCTTCTGATGTATTGTCACAGTCCGTATTGGCTTTTCTGTGCTGGTAATCTGCCCTGTCTGACAATGTTATTGAGTAGATTGACCCCGTATCTGATATTGAATCTTGATATCTTCTGTTAAACCTTCCAAATAATCCTGACACTGTTCCTTTTGAACGTATGGAAATGGTGGAGCTATCATCGCTAGCCTGGGGGATAAGTCTCCAGATTAGCAAAGCAACTGCTGCAAAGCCTGCGAGCACCAAAAACAAGACAAGTACCACGGGTCCTGCCACACCTGCAAAAATTGAATAACAATTACTGTTAATGATAAAGCAAGTAAAAAAATTACCTAATAAATGTATTCTCTGCATTCATATATGGGACAGGTAAGCTTAAAATGTATACCCACAATATACGGTAATTTGTGGTAGCATATCCCATGATGGATCGAATAAAATAGGTCATCTGTTAAAGTTGAAGAAAAAAATGAAAATATGGATTAATATTAGGTAAGGAAGCACTCTTCATCTTAAGCGAGCATGGGTAAAAGATTTTAATTCATTACATTTTAAAAAGAAACAGAAACAATTACATATGTTGGTGTGCGGTGTACAACTTCAAAATATTGTATATACAGATAAGGAGTGGACCACCAAAATTCCTAAATTAATACACATCAAAAACAATAAATTTTATTATCCTAGGCCTAATAGTATTAGAGATATGATTTTTTAAATTTTTGTTACTATGCATGAAAAAAATTTTTTTTGTATTAGGTGTTATTACTATTTCTACTTTTTCATTGTCCAAGATCTTTAAGAGAACATTTGTCTTCCTAATTAAAATGTTATTCATTCGTTGTTATTGGCAACATAAAAATTAAACACTGAAACATATGCGCTTTTTTAATTACAAAACATGAAGTGATTTTCGAACAATGCTAGTGTAAAAAAAATGTATGGCAACCTTGTGGAACTTTATTTCAAAAACATCAACAATTCACACAGATTCTAAAAAGGTTATAATTTTCTGAAACTAAGTCATTTCACAATATGTTTTTGTTCCTAAACCCATACCATTGATAATTTTTTCGGTCATAGTAACATAAAACAAGGGTAATATTTATAATCGTACCTATATATATAATGCATATTTAGAGGGAAATCGATCCTCTAAATATGCATTATATATATATGAAAGAAGACTCCGTGATCGGGATAGCGTTCGCGATTAGGGTAACGCTCACGATACGTATGTGCGGCTTGCAGAGAATTCCTATCGTATAGCCCGTAAATTAAATATATTATTTATTGCATATTCACAGGCAGTGTAGGTCTGAGACATTTTGCAATGCAGTCAGTCAAACAATACTCAAATCACAAGCAGAAACAAGGTCAAATTCAAGCGTAGGTCAACAAATAAAAACAGTGGTAGCGAAAAAACAACAAAAAACGCATTGTTAGCTCTGAGCGATAAACAAGTCACTAAAGTAGCAAAGTTGTTGAGGGAAGGAGTAGAGGAGGTCGCTTGACGACCGAAAACAATAAAAAGGAAATATGAGTGGAAAAGAGGTAGCGAAACAATTCTGATAAGCAGTTGTTTTGATCGCAAGCATTTCTGCGAATGCGGAGTTATTTCAATATAGCAGGCATTTCTCGAATGTTTACAGAATTAATTGTAACAATGTTACCTTTTTGGAGTCTGTGTGAATTGTTGATGTTTTTGAAATAAACTTCCACAAGATTGCCATACATTTTTTTTGTATTGCATAAATCAGTAACTAGCATTGTTCAAAAATCACATTTCATGTTTTGTAATTGAAAAAATGCACATGAAACGCTGAAAGCGTTTAATTTTTATGTTGCCAATAACAATGAACGAATAACATTTTAATTAGGAAGACGAATATTCTCTTAAAGATCTTAGTCAATGAAAAAGCAGAAATAGTAATAATACCTAATAAACAATTTTTTTTATCATGTGCAATAACACAAATTTAAGAAATATTTAAAAAATCATATCTCTAAAACTATTAAGCCTTAGATAATAAAATTTAGAGTTTCATATGTCTAATAATCCCTCGATCTCCGACATTTCGTTGGTGCACTCCTTACGGGACACTTACTTGTATGTATAAACATATAGAAACTTTGAATCTAGACTATTAGCAATGAGATAAATTCAATATCCAATAACACAAAAAAGAAATTATTACTCACTCTCTTCTGCATCATTCATCATACCAGCTTCGAGTCTGGCCGGGTGCACCTCATTGTATTCTATCTCCTGGCTGTCAAAGGGTTCAATTGATCCAGAGAGCGGTCTGTAATATTGCAAGTTGGCTCCACCACTGCTTGGTAAATTGATACCGGCTCGTACAGTCAGTGTTTCTGGTTTATATGTACATAGAACCAGGAACCTAATAACGAAGTATTAATTTTAAATACATTATTATATATACTTGGGCAGTATTAAAATATTAAAAATTTTGCTATTTATTGCACACAATCATGTAAAAATTGAAGAATTTCAAATTGACATAATGAAGTGCCGAATTTTTATATAAAAAAAATGACAATTTTTGTCCTTCGCTAAGACTTCACAAATCTTCATAATTTTTTACAGTGTATCTGATATTATATTATCTATATCTAGAATTGTACATTTTTATTTTTTCGACGTTACCTATATAATTACAAATATTAGCGCTTGAAAATCAGATATTTTCACAAATTTTTCTCATACTAAAATACATGAAAATAAATATTGAACCAACTTGTAAGAAACTCGTGAGGAGTTGTAGACAGCAAAAACTTATGAATGTCGGAATTAAACACAGAACTACCCTTGGAGGGTACCGCTAACAGCGGAGAACCCCACTCTAAACTAAGCAGTTCCAACTGCCAAATTTAGACTGTCCCGCAGAACTTAGAGAGGGATCAAAATGCAAATACTGAAAAAGTATTGTATCAATAAATTTTTAGCAAGGAGATGTTCTTCAGCAGACCAAGATCAACCTCCCTTAGTAGTTTACCGATTGACACAGACAATAGAATAGATGTAAATGAAGACAAGCGAGTAAATCACCGAAACCAGGACCAAGTCTGGATTGAATCAAAAGTAGGAAAAGAACTAGAAATAGCCCAGATACTACCACTAGGCTCAGAAACTAAGTAAACTAAACTACTGGCTTGCTGCACCCACCTCCACATCAATATAGTTTTACAGAGTTCGATAATGATCCAGTTACAATCGAAATACAACTACCAACACCCAATAAACCTCCACCAATATTTGTAGGTAAAGTCAGCAATATCGGCCGCTAACTAAAATGTTAGAAGAAACAATACCAAAAGAATTTGAATTGAAGGTCCTTCAATCAGAGCGGGTTAAAATACAGGTAAAAAATGCAGAATCATGTACAACTGTATACAGGGTATTGATGAATGTAATCAACCATGAGCATTACCTCCGGAATAAAATTACTCACATCCATTTATGCCATGCTTAATCTAATGTACTTTCCACCTCCATGGAAGGCAGCAAAGGTAATAATGATAAAAAAACCTGACAAACAACCAGACAACTCTAAATCATATCATCCCATCAGCCTATTACCTATAACTTCTAAAGTGTATAAGGCATTGCGATTGATAAACACCTTATACCTGATCACCAGTTTGGATTCCAGCACAAACATGTCACTATAGATCAAGTTCACAGACGAAATAGTAAAATGCTTTGACGCTAAAAAGTACTGTGCAGCCACATTTTTGGATATATCTCAAGCTTTGATCGTGTTTGACATGATGGATTATTATACAAGAGTAAAGCAAGTATGCTCCCATTTTTATATATGACCATCAAAGCCTTCCTAACAGATAGACACTTCATGATTCAGTGTGGAAATGAAGTGACAAACCTGTGTCCAATATCAGCGGGTGTCCTGCAGAGAAGTGTACTCGGCCCAATTCTCTACCTACTCTACACCTCAGACTTGCCCACATGCCCAACAATCACCACCGGAACATTCACAGACGATACAGCCATTTTGGCCTCGCACAAAGAGCCAAAAACTGCAGCAAAGACAATCTAGATAGTGTAGCTACTTGGTTAAAGAAGTAGCGGATTAACCTGAATGAAAACAAATCAGCCAACGTCACATTCACGCTCAGACGAGACATTTGTCCACCAGTTAAACTAAACAATGTGGAAATACCCTAAGCAGACTACGTACATTACCTTGGTATACACCTGGACAAAAGACTAACTTAGCAAAAGCACATATTCACCAAACGGAAACAACTTGGACTTCAGCTCAGAAAGCTCTATTGGCTCATCGGGAGTAAGTTCCAACTATCATTGGGAAATAAGCTGCTATTTCATAAAGCTACACTTAAACTAGTTTGGAACTACGACATTCAGCTGTGGGGTACAGCTTCCCACTCCAATATTGAGATAATCCAAAGATACCAGAATAAAATACTACAGATAAATACAAATACCCTATGGTTTGCAATCAACCAACAATTGCATAAAGACCTACAAATACCTATATTAGAGAGGAAATCGATAGACACACAAAGTCATGCAAAGACAGAATCATAAACCACTCAAATAAATTTACACATAAACTAATGAATAATACCCGAACCAAACGTCGATTAAAACTTAGAATTCCCCAAGATATGCTACAATAAACGTAAATATTAAATTTGGGATGCAACATAGGTCGTCCTCCGAAACCTGTCTGAGTAACAACCGACAAACTTACTGCTCATTGTCCCAGTGTGGTGACAGATTGCAGTATAATTAAGACAAAAAAACTAACAAGAAATATTTAAAGGTATGGTAGATTATCCTCTGCCTAAGAAAGAAAGACCACAATCTTGAAAATCGGTGAAGGTTTAGAATGGACGAAACGTTGCCACCTGGAAGGCAATTTCGCAGCTAAATTGAAGGCAAATAGCTCTATAAGCTATTCCAAAACCAGCATCCAAGTTGTCTCAGGGCTCCTACAGAGACCCATAACAACCCGCCTTATGCCACAAAAGTATGCAGAGACTTTCAAAGATCCCCAATAGTGTCCCATATCTACCAATGAAAAGCTTCCATTTAAAAGGATTAATGGCTATATCCCTACTCATTTAAAAGTTTCATCTTTTCTAGAACGCTTTTGTGAACACTCCAACTGACTCAAAGATTAGTCCACCCTCAACTAAGTCATGTTAACTAAACATACTATGTCCTAAGGAATCTTAAAATTTAGTCTAAAACTGTGTCGACATACACTCTCAAACAAAACTCCAGATGCACCATTGGATTCACAGCACTCAAACAACACATGTGACATGTCTTGCCTCTCTAAACCACAAAAACACGCGAGGTTATCTATCACATCAAAACAATGCTGGCTTGCGCAGAAGGCACCATGTCTCGTCAGGAACTGTGAAGAGTGATAATCGCTGTGAAACCAGTTTTTAACTAACCACTTGAAAATATTAGGGAAATACAATGTGATCTCACTTCTGGAAATTGAGGAGGCCCACTTGTAAAAATAATCTCTGGGATATAAGGTCTCTTTCTGGTCAAAAGTATTTCATTTTTACAACTTATAATTTAACAAACCTGCAACAAAACTCACACACTGGACCAAAACAAAATCAACCACGCAGTCCCCTATCAGCCGGCAAAAAACATGCAAAATCGGCAGGCAAGAGACCCACTAAAACTGGCAATGCATGCATTGAATAGTTCTATAAGTTTCTAGAGCTATAAGTGGCGCACACTGTGATCTAAGCACAACCCTCCCAAACTGTTGGATCTCAACACAACATGAAGATAACACCAACGGCACATAGACCCATATACCAATATATATTACTGTATACATCAGCTTGAGGGTCAAGGTTTTTAACCTCCTCCTCCAGCTAGTCACAGCAAGCCGGCCCATGGCATAGAAGGCCACCCTAGCCCTCTCCCCGATGTATCGCGCTTGAGACATGAAGCTTCACTTAGAGTCAACAACTATGCCCAATTATGTAACCTAATCTCCCGCACACTGATCTTGACCATGGCCTTTATTACAGTTGGATCCCTTGCCAGTCTGCCTTTGAAGATAGTCTCGGACTTTATATATCAATAATTGAAGGTCACCAAGGCTATATCGATTAGATACCTAAAATTTTTAATACATGCAACTTTTTATATGAATAATTGGAGGTCATACCAATAATTGTAACTTTTTGTTCTAATTGTTCAATTGTGTTCGTAAAGAAAACCATGTTCAAATAAAAGTCCTAACTATCATAAAAGTCCTGGCAATCATAAAAGTCCTAACTATCTTTCCATGTACTAAGCACTTATTACTAAATTTTAAGTTGTAAAAATTTGTGTGGCTTTACATTAATCTACTTCATGTCCTATACTTTCTATAAATAATACTTAAGAGCAAGTGTATAGAAATAATTAGGGGTTTTTAAATAACTTATTTATAATATTTAATAAATTGTTAAAAAATTAAAGAAATATTTTAAAACTTGTCTCATTAAAACTAAGTAATTCTTCCTTCAATTTATCGCACTCTCGGTCACCCAAAACATGCAAACATTTGTTCTAGAATTTTGCTTTGACTTCACAGAAATATAATGGATTATTAAATCAAATTTAAAGTAGCTATCTATATTCTGGAACAATGATAACACTTGCCACATCTGTATATTTGTCCTGCACTTCTGAAAGTGTATGTTGTGGGATGACCCTTATTTTTTTAGAAAACATCTATAGTTTATTATAATGATATTTATAAATTCTGTGTTCGATATTTACAAATTCTAAAAATGTAAAATGAGATTTAAAAATATTTAAAAATTCCTAAAGTTTTACTGCACATTTTTGCAGTGAAACTTCTTTAGCTGCGTTGAACGTTTTTTGGTAGGGGAAAATATTATGGGTTCACGTCACCGACATACTAATGTTAACAGTACATCTGTAGCCATGAGTATGAAGCCGAGAAAGCATATATATATATATATATATATATATATATATATATATATATATATAACATCTACTGCTGTACCAGCAGACTGGCGCATGCGCAGCGGCCTGTGTACATGTATACACATATATACACAAGGTATATTCCAGACTGTAGAATGTGCGCTTTGACACTTTTTGGATGGGTAAAATCTTGTGAGTTCGCGTCACCAATATGCTGTAATAGGAGTATATCTACAACTGTAAGTGTGACGTGTTGTGCAGCATTAGTGCTGTGTGTATCTATAAAAGTAAAGTTCCATTGACTATATGGAAAGTTCAATGTATGTATACTGTGCATACTAACGCGTACTAACAAAATTTTTTATCTTTCTACATGTTACATAAAGTTCAAATTATAATATTATTAGTAATTACAATATAAAACAGATCCAGGAAAAGAAAATGTTTAATCCATAATGTCGGAATACGAAAACAATTCGGGAGTGAAGAAAGTGATAGTGGGAGTGACATGGTGGTGCGCTCACAATTTGGCGTAATGCAAATTTTTAGTGATAGTGATAATAGTGACGATAACAATTATTTTGCTGATACGGAGGATGTACTGGACTGCGAAAATACGATGTGACCTTGATTTCAGTTTTTGTTATAATTTTTGTTCACAATATATATTTCCATAATTTTTTTTGTATTTTATTATCCTTGTAAAAGTTTTTATTAAGAAAACACCGCAAAAATTATTAAAATTGGATAATTTTTGGAAGAGATACAGTTTTTTTTCGACACAAGGGTAAATGACATCAAAACCAAAAGATTTCTTTGGCATTTTTAAGTATATATGAGTAAAAAACCATGGCACTAAAACGGTTAAATCGTGTTTCAGTTTGATTATTATTTTAATGTTTAATTGTAAGACTTGACAAAATCAACAGATTGACCATGGATTGGAAAATCAAACTCAACGAATAAATCCAAAATCCATTCATATCACATCTACAATGCGACAAACAAACAGCAACCTATACACTTGTCTTAACGGAACTCAAGTTCCGCAAACAGATACAGCAAAATATCTTGGACTCCACCTGGATAGTAGGCTTAATTGGAAACATCACGTTAAAGTAAAAACTGAGTAAATCAGATTGAAACAACAACAAATGTTGTGGTTGGTTGGACATCATCCGAAGCTTAACCTCTACTATAAGCGACTCATTTACCTTTCTATCGTCAAACCGATGTGGATATATGGTATCCAGCTTTGGGGTGTATCAAGCAGTCAAATCGTAATGTAATCCAATGAAGCCAAAACAAGTTCTTCCGTATAATCACCAATGCATATTGCTATAAGCTATAAGAACATTTCACAACGACTTGACATAAAATGGATTAATGAAGAATATGCTATTAAACACGAAAAATGAATCCTCAACCATACCAACATAGAAACTATTTGACTTTTATATATTACCCATGAACTGAGGAGGTTAAAACGTATTAAACTTCATGAATTAACTTCATGAATAAACTTAATTTATCTGGGAGCTGAAATTCGTATAGTAAACACGTACACGACTTACTTGAAAATAAAATCAAGTACATTTCATCAATGATAATAAATTAATTGTATATTAAGATTATATCATGTATATCCAATGAAAGATGTTTTTTAAAAAAAAATATTTTATATAGAAAAATGAATAACAAAAACAAAGCATTTATTTTCAAATATTTCCAATTTGTATTCGAAAATTTGAAATTATTTATTTTTTATTATTTGATCTATCGCAGAGGTCAAGTATTATCTTGTGTAGTTTAGGAGCTATCTTACTAGAGTGGTAGTGAGTCAGGAGTTATCTTATTATTGTAGTAAAATAGAATTTTAGTGGTTAGATAATATTTTTGTCG
Source organism: Druceiella hillmani (assembly GCA_039881145.1). NCBI lineage: Eukaryota > Metazoa > Arthropoda > Insecta > Lepidoptera > Hepialidae > Druceiella > Druceiella hillmani. The sequence goes on from JAYKKI010000008.1 coordinate 32,159,458, forward strand.
CAGATTTTAAAATTGTAATTTCTATAAAATTTTGTAAAACCACTATTATTTCAGTTTTAAGTTTTCACTTCTGTCGGCAGTCCCTACACTTTTGATTTATTTTTATTTCAATTATAATCATGTCTGTACATTAATTCATTGCTAGATCAAAATATTGCTTGATAATTTACATTGCCATCTTATACATATAATAAATAAATATATAAATATAAATATATATATATATATATATATATATATATACATATATATAATTTATATATATATATATATATATATATATATATGTGTGTGTGTGTGTGTGTGTGTGTGTATATACATATATATATATATATATATATATATATATATATTTATATATATAAAATTTTAAATTGAATAATTATGTTTGAATAATGTATCACCTTCGAGTGCTATGTGTCAAAATGGGCAGATTCTCCTGTACAATCACATAAGTGGCCACAGTTGTGTCGTTTACTTCACTGCCGCACTCTTCGTGGTCAATCCGCAGTGTGTATGTGTCTTGTGCACTATTAGGATTACCAGAGATTGCGCAGCGTTCTGTGCGACCATCGACGGCTTCCACTGCTATACGTCCTCCGAAATAAGGCCCAGTCGATACTTGAACTTCACTTGCATGTGGCAGACATTGGGTGGCTCTGGCCGAAACTATAAATTATGATATTATTAGATCAGTTTATTTGGAGAAGACAGTCTGGTATGGGATTATTCAGCTGTGATATTTTTGAATAAACATTAAAAAAAAATTTTAAAAAATGCCCGTGAAGTGCATTATAATAACGGGTATTTGACCTTCTTCTGACAATGATTTAACTCCCAGTCTGGGAAAAACCCACCCCTTCATGTCGTCAGCCAGCAAAGGGATGGTAAAAACCCAGACCCTTGCTTGGCCCAGCGAGTGGCACCGAGTCCACCCGCCCAGCCACAGCCTAGTTAGTCCCGGTCTACGGTCCTGCAACTTGTTTAACATATTTGGCAGCAGTTTTTAATAGGGTATGAGACAAGCATAACTTGAAGAGAATCAACGTGAAGCTAAATCATCTCTTTAATTCACTTATAAACTATATATTTACATAATCATTCATGTGTCTGTACATTTTGCTAGAACTTGGTTGAAGGTAACCAGAATCAGTATTTCAATACTCTCCTTTCTTCTGCCTTAACATTTTTCATCTCTAATATTACTTTCAGCTTTTCATGATTTGGCCACATCTGGTAGTGCAAAATTTCAGTGAATGCAGTTACATACAAACGAGTACTGGAAAATGAATATACATACACAAATATTTATGTATAGACTATATATTTAATAAAACAATTTCATATCAGGAATGTGTATTTTTTATATTAATGAATATATTATTAAAGCCATTTTCCTGACATCTATCGGTTAAATTATATTGGAGTTATACATAAATATCTATACTATCATGCATCCTTCGTTACACTTTTCTTTCTACACTTCAAACTAATATTACAAAACAAGAATTTGGTAAAGTTTAGAGATTCTAAAATAAAATTTAGTAACAGTAGAATCTATATGTAGCATTATCATTATTTTAAGTTTTTGTATTAATGCTACTGACGTAATCCTTTTTCGACTAGGTATATTAAATATAGGTACTTTCACAACGCTCATTACTACTCAGAAAAACTGTTATTATTATTACTTATTACTGTTAAAATGCATTTGTATGTGATGTAAAACGTATTGAGGTGCATGTGTCCAACGGTCTTTAGAAAATCACTGCTCTCATTGTGCTGTTTGTTGTGTTTATTTAAAAACTACATAGCTGGGAGCACGATTTCGTTCGCATGGAATTCAAAATAAGAAATGTTATTAGGCCAATATTACCAATATTTAATTTGCTAACAGTGCCATCTATCGTGAAATGTTATTACTAATGTATGACGGATATTGAAGTCAAGAAAATGTTATGATTATCATTTACAATAATCGTTATATGAAAAAATATTCACAATGAATGAAAGATGGACGGATAAATATCGACACAACATAGATTTAAAAAAAAAATCAACACATTCTATGCGCGTAAAATTTACAAATACCTCTAATAGGTGACATTAGCTGTACATTTATTTTGATAATATTATAAGTCACACAACAAGTTAAAATAATTTTAATATTTAAAAATAACATTAACCATAATCATAAAAATACCAAAATCCATTTAGTAGATTTCGCGTGATTGAAGAACAAATTAACAGACAGAGAGACAAAAACTCTGAAAACAAATTTTCCGGCTTCTATTATCATTTTCCGGCTTCTATTAACTAAATTAATTACACTTTTTATAATATTTTCCATATACAGAATTCATTCAGTTATAATTTTGTTATATGTATAGATAAGCTTCATTTTAAAAAGTAAAGAAAAACATCGGTGGAAAAATACATTTATAAATTTTTTTTTCAGCAAAAAAATTTTAAAGGAAAATGGAGTGAAAATGACTAAAATACAAGAAAGCTAAAATGTGAGAAAATATGCGAGTATATGATGCTGAACTACATTTAACCCGGCATCATGTGGGATGGGCCAAAATTACCCGCCATGTTTTAAATTGTTTGTGGTTTTACAACTACGCGTCCGACGTTGCTGTTCTTCTCAGTACCTGGAACCGTTGACCTTCTCTAAACGTTTTTAATTTGAAATAAGTTGGACGGGATCGTGCTGTGAGTTTCATATGCCGGAAGGTGAAAAAGGTAAATATGACCCATCCCCGTAATCAGTGTAGCTATTTTCCGCCATTTTACCCAAGTGTAATTTTCTTACTTATCTTAGCATTTAATGGTGTTTTTTTAAATATATTTGGTGTATCTGACACTATGTCTAGTTGCCAATGACTATTCCCTTGATATTTATGTGAAAATTTTTACATTTTTGTTCTATCTATTATATGTTTTTTTTGTTGCACTAAAATATATTTATTTTCATTTTATTTATATGTTGTTGCTAGTTCAAATAAAGATGGACCGAGAGGAAAGAGAACACCAGCGTATGTCGCCAATCCTCCAATAATCTGATTCGGATGTCATATTGTCTGATCAGGAGTCAACTGAAGAACACGATAATGTCAGTGAGCGTAGTTAGGCCAGTGACATAGAACAAAATACATCGGATAGTGACGACAATACACCGCTGTCCGTTGTTAGGTGTCAACTACGATCAGGAACGGCTTACTCGCTGCCGCTACAGGAGAATGCTTCATCACAATTAGAATCTGAATCTGAAGATGTTGTAATACAACGAAACCTAGGTCGTGGTAAAGAACTTAAAGAAAGTAAAAATAATACTACATCACGTAGTTTCATTTATTGTGTACTTTAATACTGTTAAAATTTCCTAATGTACTTTATACTGTTATACTATTAAAATAATCACAATTAATAAAACTGTGAAAAATGAAATTATTAATATTTTGCCCATTACTTGAAATGGCGAACTCCAATCTGAGTTGAAAACACTGGTAAAAGCTATTACCATCGTTTTCGAGAGTAATCTTAACGAAAATCAGTCAACATCTTATATAATTCTGAGAGAGTAATGTTCACGTAACTTACCACTCCACCCAGATCGAGCAGATTTAATGGAAAACAATAATTTATTGTTATAGATTTCTTAAAAATTATCCAAACTCACATCCTTTAGTAGGCACGATGATGCTTTTCCCAATAGACTGTGAATCGGCTAGGTCGTCTGGCGCGAGTTGTAGCGGCCGCACCTCGAAGGTGTAAGTGGTGGCCATGCGCAGGCCGCCTATGCGGGCGGTGAAGGCGCCACCGGAACGCCCGCGCCGCGCGCTCCCTGCCTTCGACTTGTCGTCAGTTGGATATTCGATTACCTGCCGTTTGTAAATTAATCCTTATGTACAATCAATCAATGGCAAGTCCGATTTTCACATCAAAACCACAATATTGTCTTTTTGTTCATTTATTTATTACATCTAAAATTTTGCGGTCATTTGGCGAACTAAAATCAACCCAAGAAATGAAAAAAAAATAATTTCGAAGAAGACAGCAATAAATTGTGAATAACTAATATAAAATAAAAATTAACAAGTAATTGCACCAATGATAAATGAATTTAAAGGAGCACAGTAGCAATTGTACGGCAACCTTCAACATAGAACTGCGACCTATTAATAACGTTTATTTAATTAGAAACAGATGGCGTTAATTTCTCTCAAAGTTTTTCCTTTTTGTGATAAGAACATGGTGCAAACAATTTCGGATAGATGGCACTAGTTTGTTACGATTTATGTATTTTATTTTTTTTGCAGTAGAACATAACAAATAAAAAAAATAAATCATTAAACTGTGTAATTCTACAGTATTCATGAAGTAAATAATGGAAGTTTATAATTTATTATAAATTGAACTATACGATTTGTTTCGAGTAAGGTTGGAAAATTGTTCTCACGCCGTTCAGATGAATGTCTATTAATATGTTGAGAAAAATACGTATGTAACATCGTATTCTGATATACATACACATACTGACACCCCTGGGATGAGCGAGCCTCAAGCGTCTATTTATATACATGTGGCCCATTTATAAAACAATATGGCAGTCTTTGATAATTCCTTGCTCAAATTTAAAGAATGGAACTCCAATGAGAGCTAAATGTGAATGCTGTTTGTATCGACGATGCTCTCATTGCTTCACCACATTGCGCGACATATCGGTATACACCCTCAATATTCTACCTTTCTGGATTCTTAACAATCATGTCAGTCATTTTCCCCTAGCAGCGTACGATTATTATCGTTGAAATAGGATTCGTATATCGTCATTTCTTTTCCTATTTTATATATAATGTTACATTTAGTAGTCTATTCGATGTTAAACTTAATAGTCTAAAGTCTTAAATATGTCTTTAATAGTCTAAAGTATTAATTATGTTTTTCGAACGTAAATTCCATTTCGTGTGAGAGGAACCCTGGCTAGATATTTTTTAACCTAGTGTATACATCGAGTGTCTGTGTGTAAACCACTATCTGCGCTTGCGACATTTATTGCGACGCTTGGATTAGTGTCGTGACACCGAAATCGCCTAATGTGTGAACGGCCAAACATTAGTATTAGACAGTTGGGCCACAATTAGTGCCGTAGTCTATACGGGTCTTAGGTACTTTGACAGGCCAGCAGTCTCACCATTTAGCGTTACAATTTGAACTTGCGAAGTACCCTATTGAATAAAAATACTAAAAACTTGATATCGGTGCTTTCCTTTTGAAACACTCAACCTTTTATTTTTATACGGAAAGATCCTTACTAATGTTTAACAAATGTTTGATAAAAACATGATTCCTTCCTTAAAATGGGAAAAACGAAATACATTTTTTTTTACTTTCGTCAACAAATGACGAGACTAAACCATAAATACATTTTAAAATAAATTAAATATCTTCGATCAGACACATAAATCCTCAACTAACATATACAAAAAGTATTTTGATTATAAGTATCATTCGTCAAAAATTAATATAATTTGATAGAATCGAAACGGTATTGTAGCGAATAACATAATAGTTAAATCGTCTGGCGAAAAAACAATCAGAGTATTTCCATGATATTGAAATTTTCCAAAATTAATCTCGATTAGTCACACAAACCGTAGCAGTAATGACAACAATAAAAACCGTATTTTTACGACATGCCCGCAGCTGTATTGTAAAAATACGGCGGTAGACGTAAAAAAATAATTTAAGTACAGATTTTAACAGAACCGATTTTAATTGAATACAATAAATATAATTTATGTATAAAAGTAAAAAGCCCGAAACTTATTCGTTTCGGACCGAAAAAGTTTTTCTTGAATCTTTTTAAAACTCCGCTTCATACTTTAAAGGAGTATTCCTCGATAAATGTACGGTTTTCCGAATCCGGAAATATAGCATTTACTACCGAAACCAAACAGAAACTCACTTCATTTTACAAGCCTTTAATACGCATAGCATACTTACGTACGTATACGTATATACACTCACACCAGTGGCGTAACAATAGGGTGGCAAGGCTGTTCGATATCGCTTCAAAAGACGTATTGTGAGCAATACTGGTTATTCACGTCACAGTTACAAAATATTTGGATTGACGGATATAGAAACTGGAAACATATTGTGGAGGCTTTAAAAAATATGAAACCTCTAAAACCCATTTATACTCACCTTTTACGCTGCGTCTGGTATACGAACAATGGCGGATATATGGTACTCTAGATGAAGAACAAGAGTCCACACCTAAAAGAAAGAAAATCCTTTTTGGCGTCAAGTACTGAAAAGACTCTCTGATGTAATTGTGACCCTGTCAATAAGTAATTTAACTCTCCGTGAACACATAGAAAAATAGACAGTAACGAATCAAGTGGCAATTATCTAAATATTATTGAGTTATTAATGAAATATGATCCTGTTTTACAAATGTTATTAAACACACTAAAAAAGTCCAAAAATACAAAATGAACTTATTGCTCTCTTTCAAAAAAGTGAGGTTTCCTTAGGGTTTGTTTAAATAAAAAAAATCAATTATTTTTGGGCGTGGATTGCTTCATAGTAAACTTAAATAATATTACCATTCAAATATTTAATCTTCAAGCTTGCCGGACTTTACTTTGCATGGAATTTCGTATTCATTTTAAAATTTTATAGAAAAGTGATTAATACTAACACCAGGTAAGTGAATTTTTACTAATAACCACCTAGCATATAATATCTAATAACAATATAATGTTCTTTTCTCATTTAATAAAGAAAGTAAAATTATTTATGCTACATTAAACAAGAAAATGTATTTTACAAATGGAATATTAATTAGAAATATTATCTACTGCCGCTAAGTAATTACGTATGTTGCGTATGTATGTAAATATTAATATGTGTGTTTTCCTTGCAGAAAAATGGCAAAAAGTTCATGAAAGAAATTACAGGGTAGGACAATACAGAAACTATTCTCAAAAGAAAATGCCAGATATTGCCACTGAAATAGTAAATAAAAAATAAATGTCTTCTACCAAAGCTACAAAACACTCTAATATTCTTCGGCGCATGACTGAAAATAAAGTTAAACACTTGGATCTGGAGTGTTTGGACGGTCAGTTGCGACTAACTAATGAAGAGGAAGCACAGACTATTAACGTACTTATTGCTGGTGGCGACAATGGTTCACCTTGAAAATAGTGAGATATTGGGTGTCCGATCTTTGAGTCTGTGAAAAACAAACATCGAAACTACCTTTTAATTATAAAGGAGGGACAAAGGTGAGTTAACAATTTCTGAACGCGCCATAAATCTTCCTTAACTACCCGATCTAAGCAGAATATAAAAATATCACGCGCGTGTTTCGTAAGTGACAATTTAATTATTTTGATAATTTGAAAGAAACTTTAAGAGTTTTCCCAACTTCTAACGTAATAAATTACGACGAAACCAATTCAGGAGGTAATCATGGAGCTTTAAAATGTATATTTAAAAAGAAAATAAGAAATCCGGAAAGAAAATAAGAAAGAAATTACTGTGACAAGTCGGAACATTGTGGAAAATAAGGCGAGAAAATGAACCTAGGTTGCTGTTACAATAACGTTAAAAGTAAATGGTTTGACTCTTGTAATTTTACGACTTTTTTAAAACCATAATAATCCCATAGGCTCAAAACGTGCCTGGCAAAAGAGTAGTCACAGGAGATAATTTATTTAGACACTTTAACTTCAACAAAGTAAAACCATGTCAGGAACATAAGGTTAAATTGATATTTTACCACCTAACTCAACACATATCACGCAACCACTCGATGTTGCATATTTTGCTTATGTGAAAAAGTAGCATAATATTCTGATTAAATATAAAATCCACAGGAGAGTACGATAAACAAATCTCATTTTACGCGTCTACTGAATCAATTAATTGAAACATTAAAAGTGAATCAAAAAGAAATGTTCAAAAATGAATTCAAAACCATCGGTAGCTTTCCTTTCAATTCATATGAAGTTTTTAAAAAGTTACTAGATTAGAAATATGAATTTAAATATCATCTACATTGTTAAAAAAATTGTTTACAGAAAATCGCATGCCTAATCCGATAACTAAGCTCAGAAATGAAAAAAAAATATGCATAGAGTCAGATACATCAGTTTCCATATCAGATCTACAAACATCAAAAATATATCGGGTAAAGAAAAAAATAACACGACCTGTTAAGGAGAAAACAGAAGGCATAAAAAAATAACTGTTCCATCAGATTTAAAAAGTTTAATAACTTACAGTTAAGCAACGTGATCTCCGTTGGCAAATATCTAAATATATTTTTGTCTAAAATTGTCAAAGGTGAAGAACAATTGATGGAATAAAAAACACAGATAACAGTAATATCATAAGACCAACAATATTGCTTCTCAATACGTTATTTTTTTCTACACACAGGTCACAAATAAATATTTAAATACAGAATGTGACTCCGTAAACACTTTATCGGCTATTTGTTTAATAAAAAGACCAAAATTTCTGGCTTTTAATGCCAGAACTGGCAAAAAAATAAAATGCATGTCTTTGAAAGCGATTATAATAGATTCAGGAGATTATTCTCTGAGGGGTTCAACTGAAAGGGAAGATTTTATAAGCATAGATTATTCAAGTATTGAAAGCGAGAAAGAAATAGAAACAGAAAAAAAGGAAAAGTGTCAGTGAAATTGAGGTTTACAAAATTGCAGACTGATATAGGGTCTTATGTTATAGTTACGGTCTTACGTCATAGAAAATTATTTTGAGAATCGAATAATATATCTTTCATCGCGACCTTTCCGAGACCCAAAAGAGATTGTTTCTTTTTTTGGCCTTCTTTCGAAGACTCAAGCTTAATATTAGAAGCATATAATGTACAAGTTTAGTAGTATGTTTATTGTAGTCCACACTAAGAATGTAAAGGATTTTTAAACTTCAAAGGCGTTTTATAATAAATATAAAGTAATGTGATATTAGTTAATTGTCAAAATTCATACAAAATGGTTTCGTTTTATTTCGTAAATTAATAGAAAAACTCACTAAATGTTTCATAATAAAAAATTATACAGATAGAAAAGATAAAAAAAAATGAAAAAGTGATGACTGATTTTTCCTCAATCTTTCACAAATGCTGTTAAATACTGTTAACGTATTATCTACGTTTATCTATTATCATCAATAAATAAGGAGTCGATTAATAATATTTTTTTTGTTTTCCACTTCCATAAAGAAGTTTTCCCTAATCTCTCAACAAATAAATTTTGTTTTAATTATAACTAATGATGACGAGTAAAACTAAATTTGTTATTAATCATGAAAATTGCTTGTAATTTTCAATCAATAATCATTATTAAAGGGTTTAATCATTAGTTTTTAATTATTAGTCAACATCAACAAATGGCCAGCACTGTGCTAAACATTAATTTCCTAGTGCCCGGATTAATATATTACAAAATTCGTATTTGTGTTAATAATATTTGCGCTAAAAAATATCAACATAAGATTATTATTAACATTTAAATATGTATGAAAGTAACTGGTGGTGATGTCTAAGCAATACCGTCTTTACACGGGGCTGTACACGGGGCCAGTGCCCAGGGCCCCCATCCTCAGAGGGCCCCGAAGGACCGACAATTTCTCTCACATTTAATCTCAAAATGTTTTGGTCGGGCGCATTACATTTTTCTCGTTACACGAACGTCGATCATTTTCAGATTTATTCGAATCAATACATTTATATGAATCATTTGAGTGATTCGAACACCATTATAACTTGCCAGACATTTATTTGAGTTTATAATCTAGAGTCTATAATGTATATTTTCAAGTTACTTGATTGTTTATTCAGTTATTCGGTAATTTGAAAGTTTACAAAATGTAATAATATTTCCAAACGCATCCTACCTAATTTACTAAGCACACCATCTAGGGATCATCCATGCAAACCACTCCGATGCCAAAGTCAAGCGGCCATAAATAAATGTCGACTTTGCCTATGTTTGGGGAAATCCCCGGATGATGTATAAACTTTCAGCCGGACAGAAGTAACGTGATTTAATTTCGTTTAATATAATTTCGATAAGATTAATAGAAGTTTTGATTCGTTCATTTAAATATTATTTCATTATGTGGAAAAGAACATATTTAAGTGGTTCAGAAAAGTGAAAAAAGTTATAGCTCAAAAAGAAATCACGGAAAAACTTCCTAAGCTTACTTCTTCGACTTCTCCGAAACTTCTACAAGTTTTCCAGATTCAAGTGGTAAAACAAAAACTAGATACTTGACAAAAAATATTTTTACCCGTAAATTGACGAATGGTGAGTCTTTGGACAGAAAATGGCTCCTTTATTCCCCAGTAAAGAAATCTGTGTACTGGTATTACTGCCGTCTATTTAATACCACTATTGGTACTGGACATAATTTGAGTTCTCCAAATGGATATAAGGATTGGACGCATATAAGTAACTTATTGATGAAGCATGAGAACAATTTGCAACACAGGCAATCTGTGATGAATTATGTTACAAGAATGAAAACTACTGGACGAATTGATAGTGAGTTGTTGTCCCAATATAATAAAGAAATTAGCTATTGGAAAAATTACCTTAGGAGGATTGTTGCAGTAGTGAAATTTTTAGCTTCAAGAGGTCTTGCTTTTCGTGGTGATAATGAGACATTGGGATTGCAAAATATTGGGAATTACTTGGGTTGCTTAGAACTGATTAGTGAATTTGATCCTGAAATTGATGCTGATCACATACAAAACTGCGGAAATCGTGGAAAAGGAAGTATATCATATTTATTTGCAAATATTTGTAATGAATTCTTTAATTTAATGGGACAGCGAGTTTTAAAAACAGTTGTCAAAGAACTTAAATCAGCAAAATACTACACTATTAGCGTAGATTCTACGCCGGGTCTGTCCCACGTTGATCAGCTCACTTTCATCGTTAGATACGTAAAAGACGAACAGCCTATTGAGAGATTTTTGCAATTTTGCCTATGGATGGACATAATACGCAATATATAGCAGATACCATTTTAAACTTTTTTGAAAGCCTTGAGATCCCCATAAAAGATTGCCGCGGGCAGATCTACAACAAAGCTTCAAATATGTCTGGAAAGTACTCTGATGTCTAGTCTAGAATAAAAGACATATGCGAATTAAGGTTCCATGTGCGGCGCATTTGCTAAATTTAGTGGGTGTTCAAGCTGTTGAGTGTATTACTGAAGCAGTAGCATTCTTTCAATTTGTACAAAAATTGTACAATTTTTTCTCAACTTCGACCAAACGATGGAAAATTTTGACAGAGCATTTAGGTGTAAATAGAGTCTTGAAGTCTCTTTCGGAAACCAGATGGTCCACACATGCCAATGCTATTAATGCTTTGCAAAATGGTTATTTAAATATTTCCGAAGCATTGTCCTTCATCGCAAGTGACATCAATCAATCAGGAGACATTAGAAACGAAGCCCAAAGCCTAGCAAAAAAAATGGAAAAGTTTGAGACTGCTCTTCTAACGGAAATATGGAATGATATTTTGGGAATTATGAATAAAACAAGTATGAGTTTACAGAATAGCACTATGACTATGGACGTTGTAACAAAACTTTACGAATCTATGATGAATTATGTCAATAACACACGCAATAATTTTGATCAGTATGAAATGGCTGCTAAAGAAAGAAATCCAGATGCTGATTACAAAGATAAATTTGAAAGAAAAAGAATTAGCAGCTTACGCCTCACTTTTTTAGGATCATTAGAGACTCTCCAGTTGAGATGCAATGGAAAGTTTCGTGTAGATACTTTCATTCCCATAATTGACCAAAGAATACAACGAATTTGCAGAATTTTATCATGAAGACATTAATGCATATGAGCTCAAAACAGAATGTTTTCATTTAAGCCAATATTTAAAAAATATACCAAAGCAATCAGCGGATTTAAATATCTCAGTCTTACATAACTTAATAAAGTCTGATAAATTAGAAGAAACTTTTCCAAATGTTGAAGTTGCTACAAGAATATTCCTTTGCCTAATGGTTACCAATTGTAGTGGGGAGCGTTCATTTTCGCAGCTTAAGAGATTAAAAAATGAATTGCGAACAACAACGTTACAAGAACGACTAAGTAATTTGTCAATTATGAACATAGAAAGTGATATTCTTCAGAAAATTGAGTTTGAGGATTTAATAGGAGATTTTGCTAAACAGAAATCTCGAAAGAAACTATTATCGTAATCATAATAAAAAACACAGCAGCATACTAATAGCATTAATGACATATTGTATTATAATAATATATTTGATTACCCATAATAAAGCAGATTATAGTGAAAAAAAATTTGTATAGTTCGCTTTCTTTACATTCCAAAATGGCCCTAAATTCTTGTGTGCCCAAGGGCCCCAGCATAGTCTAAGACGGCCCTGTGTCTAAGATGATTGTCATTAATCCAAATAATACTGTAATTTGTTGTAACGTAGCAATGACGTTATAGATACTCAACAAACGCGTTATCCCCATAATTTTATATGCTAACAAAAACATGGCCCCAAGTAGCGCCACGTGTAAATTATGATGTAAGTAAAGAAATTAATAGTGAAAAGAAGAAAGTATATATGTAACAAAGATATTTAAGTCTCTAATGACACCTCTGTATAATATAATGTCGTTAGCCGGTAGAAATCTTGATATTGACAGAGGTTCCGTTGCTTAAGGTGAATAAGATACACAATAAAAAGAGAGAACTTCATATTAGTTTAGTCGGCCTATTAGTGAGCTGTCAGATTGACGTTTAGATTAATATTAAGTATTTTAAATATGAAAAACGTTCAGCAGAATGAATAGAAAGAGTTAGTATAAAAAATATAATTAATGATTTTGATTTTATTTTTTTCTTTACACTTCACTACATGGCAAGCGAAATAAGTACTTGCATATTATTTGTGTTTAATCAATTGTTATGATCAGATGGTAAAGCGAAGTCTAAACGGTTTCTCTTCAGTTCAACACTTTAAGGCACCATGTTTTTTAAGTAATTTATTATGAATTTTTAATTAAATCAATATACTATATTTAATATATACAACTACACTAAATCGAAATTACTCGATACGTATCGAATCCGTAAATTCAATTTATTAGAATTCCAAATTAAAAGGCACGTCGATTATATAGGGTATGTTCTTACTGTTTTTTCTACAATTTAAGGTCTAATCTGTTATATCTTCTTTCCTGATAAATTCCTGCTTCCGGAACCAAATTGTACTAAAATCTTACTTTCCCAGCATACACAAATACCTGAACACATTATTAAAATATAATTTTGTTAAAAGGAGTGGAAACGTTGGAATGTGTTGCTCTTGTTCATAATAAATATAATTTAATTTCATCAGTTTATTTATCATTACTGAAATGCTAAAATACAATTGTTGTTTCCATAATTACACAATGTATAAACATAAAATCAACCAGTAAATTATGTCGGCAGAAGTTTGAAGAACACGCAACATTCTAGTGCGCATATCTCCCATAACCTTCTCACATAAATTCCACTAAGCTTAGAATATAATTAAGTATTAATTCGACCGTTAACTAAGTGTTAATTAGTTCATTAGGACTGACCCGTATAGGCAATGATGTAGTTACATTGAGAATTTTAACTTTTATGCGCCCATCCCACTTGATTTACGATTCATTTCAATGGATCCACGCAAGTTTTCGATGTTCAATAACATATTTATAAGTTTTCTTCACATATTTATAATATATGCTATGCTTAACATATTTATAATATATGCTGACAAAAGAGCATTTGCGGAAGTAGATATTTTAAGACTTGTATGTTAATACTTTTGTTTACGTACATTATATCACAGCAGTAATATTAAAGAAATATAAGCAGCTTGAGGACATCTTTAATACATTCAATACACCTAAAGTACAAATGATCATCCGCAATTATTGGTTCTATATAAGGGATGAGCGAGATGAGTTTACGTTGAAAGCTGGAAAAAATTCATACTATTTTCATTTGGGGGCGGCACGTTTCCAGTTCGTTGTAATGTGTCTTTGAAGATGAATTTTATATGAAAAACAAGCGCTTAAAAACGTAGACAATATCAAATATACCGTGCATTTAATACTTATGTGTAACAAGTACAACGTTTAAGATATTATAATATAATCCCAAATAAATAATTTCTTTGGAATAAAAAGGCTATATGAGATAATAGTCCTGTACTATTAGTTTCTCGCCAAATAGCTTCAAAATTAAACTATAAAGGTACAGAAAAAGAATATACTGACGTTTTTAGTATTATGTTTTTTATCTTTTTCAAGAATGAGGCTATATTTACGGCAACTTAATATTTATAGCAACCACATATATGTATAATACAGTATCTCCTTATGATCGCCAACAAATCTGTCTGAACATATAACTGAATGCCATTTTATAGCAAAGCCGTACCTTCGTTCTGCAGCGATGCAGACCCCAGGCTTGTATTTCGCAGTAGTGCACCTGGAAGCCGTAAAGCCTAGGACGCCTCTCATCCGAACCCTTCGGAGGCGCTTGCCGCTCGTACTCCCACCGCAGAGAGACGTCTCTAAAGTCTGGATCGCCAATCAAGTGCAGCACTTCTGCAATGAGACGAGAAAGTATATAATCTTCAAATTTAAATCTACATAGATGTGGTTATTGCTTATTTAGGATATCTTTTATTTTAGGGTACATACGTATTTTAGGGTACATACGTATTTTAGGGTACACTTAAGAATAGAGTTGATATGATAAAATTTCTTTGATCTCTTTCGATCGATTCGATTTTGCAACATCGATGAATCGGCAGCGTTGGAATAATGGTACTTCTTGGTTTTCTAGCTGTATCGTACAGACAAGGCAACATGCAACGTCTGTCACGTACATATAAGGCAACCTGCAACGTTTTAAGCATATATTAACACATACGTGTGGTTCTGCACACTATCCGCTGAGTGCAACTTGATAAAAATAAGCATGTCATTTGACGTGTCATTTATTGTGTCATTAAGTAATTTCACCGTAAAAGATCGAGAGGTTTTACATCAAATGACAATGACAATGCAAGCAGCAAGTATAACATCTTATTACGTATAAATGTCAAATTAAATTCAAACGGATGTGATGATGATTTGATGGATCTTGCTTTGCCTACAAATAGACCAAATATACAAAATACGCTAACAGTAACTGAACCAAAATTGGCTCACATGCATAGATCTATCGTATACTAATCAGTAGTTCAAATCCGAATAATAACTGTTAAGTGCCGACCGTTTTACTAACTATAAAACTGTCCAAGTATAAAAAACGATTTTATGAAGCATAGATATTTTTATACCAAATGAGGTCGAAATAATTCTGGCAGAAATTTTAAGCTTTTGATGGTAGATTTAATGGCTCTAGATTACAAATAGCAGAAAAATAGAACAAAGTTTTTTGGAGATTAAACCAATAAATATCTTTACAACAAGAATATTATAGATTCAGGCTGTAAAGAATTTAAATATATAACTCCTTGTTGTGCTACAACTTTATGGGGAATTTCATAAATACGCTAAAGGATATTGTAATGATATAATTATGTCATATTGACATTTTCAATAGGACCCTAAATTACATGAGGATTATTTGCAACAAAAATACTGCCTGAACTAAAGTATCAATCTTAAAAAAAATTGGGGCTTAGGTTCCACAGGAAAGAACAAGAAATAATTTTACGTTTATTTTATATAAATTACTTGTAATCAACACGTTTATTTTAAACAAATTATAATGTAAAATAAACAATTTGTAAACTAAAATGTCACCTATAGGTATTTTCAGTGGATCATTAAAAAACACATGCTGGGAAAATAACTGATTTCATTTTGGTACATTGTAGAAATAAGGAAACTTTTTTCTTACTTTTACTATATACAACAGTATTGGGGTAAAATACCAAGCACGAAGTTTAAACTTAATAGTAGTGACAATTTTATAGCCCATATAAATGAATCCAGGTATAATTGTATTGCATAAAAAACAATTATATTCGCTGATTTTTCGTTGTTCCTACAATCTGAACTCTGAATCATATAGGAATCACAAAATGCTACAAAACAAAATAAAAAAGTACCGAGCAAAACCGCCGCACTGTAGTGAATTGCCTTTTTCTCACTGATCGTACCTGTATGTATGAGTACCTGTACGTATGAGTACATATGAATACTCGAATATTAATAGGTATACGTTAGGGCCCTGGTGTGTTTTTGGACGCTTTGGGTTTCCTGCACGGGAACCGTGCAGGATAGCATGTGCACCGATAGCATGTCATTTTAGTATTTGAAACTACTTTAATTTACTATTATTTTACACACCTAAGAGTGAATCCAAAAGTTATTAATTTTTTGCAATTTTGCTGTACAAAATTAGGTACTTGGTTTTATCCGATTTAATACATTTTAAAAAGCGTCGTACCAGCATCCAAAAGACATTTTTTCGTTAGATTTGAAAACGATTTGTCCCATATTGTTATCTCTACCGTCGACAGAAATGTATCTCGATAGATGTGCATCTGTGGTGGAGATGTAGTGAAATTTTAGAAAATTTCCGACTTGATAGTGAAATACTTACCTCAAAAGCATCATTTTTTTTCCCTTGAGATTCGTTAACACTTCATACACATTCATCAAACCACAACAGAAATCACTATTCTCAACATATTATTATTTCCTGTCAACGTCATTCCAATCCGTCGCAATTCAGGTTTTCTTAGACAACCATGTCAAGTACATCTCGTCGAACAGCCCGAGTAAAAAACCGATGTTTTACAAAGATAACACTTTACAGATTTACACTTAGACGGGAATTGGTGGCGAAACCGAGATGATGGAAAGCTAAGTTTAGTTCGCATTAACCAAAAAGAGAATGTCTGTTTCGCATATGCTATTATGGGATACTCTTTATTAGGACCCTTATTTATTGGTGCAATAGAAGTGAATTTTTATCGACAACATTAAAAAATAAACGTCTTAAGTACGAATAGAACTTGGACTTAGATGCGTATACATATTTAAACATTAGAGCACTCAAAGTATTTCTATTAATCTACTTATAAATATTCATATTATTTTTAACTATGTAAACACGTTGCTCAGAATACCATAGAAATATCATAAGAATATCATAGAGGTAAGAAAACGAATAACTTTATTTTCTATATCTGTAATTTATTAATGCAAAATGACCGAAATATTGAGTGATTTGTTGCGAGCGGGATAGTTATATGTGACTCAAGCGTAAGTAAAGTAGAATGAATTGAATACCTCCATGATTTTGAACAAAGGTGGGGAAGTGAGTTCCAATGTTATTGGCGATTCAAAATTCATTTGTTGCAAATTGGCGACATGTGTTTTCACACATTTCCGAAAACATGCCGCTTCTATCTAGGTTTCATGTTCTGTGTAAACACATTACCCAGAATACCTTTTATAGGGGTAAGACAAATAACCTGATTTTATATATATATATATATATATATATATATATATATATACATATATATATATATATATATATATATATATATATATACATATATATATATACATATGTATATATATATATATATATATATATATATATATATATATATATATACATATATATCTTTAATTTATTAACACAAGGTGAGCAAAATTTTGGATTTATATACTTATTAATTACTTTTTTAAGATTATTGACACGTGTGGTTAAAAAGTAACAGAGGGCAAACTCATTGCAAAAGGTTATAGAGACTCTAATCTCGCAAAGGAGACACCATATCAAGAAATATTACATGGACATATACGGTTGCATTTTAATTTCGTGTTGTCATAGAGAAAAAAATATCATCCTAAGGCTTTAGTTTATATAATTCAACCAAGTCTTCCTAAGAAATTTCATAATAATCGATCTAAAACTGAAAAAATTATGACGTACCGATGGACAAACATACAGACTGACATGACGAAATTAAAGGGAGCGTGCGAAATACTAATAGTGATATCTTATGATAAATTAATAAACTTTTGGTTTACTGCTCCCATAACTCAGATATTTTAATCAATGAAAACAACATATCATTTACTAAAAATCTAATCTCATAATCACCCAAACATAACCTCTTTACAAATAATGACGCTGACAATTTTCTGTCATTATATTATTCCACTGACATTGGCGACCGTGTAACCAAAAGTTCTTAGTTATATTATGGCGACCTCTATGCTTTTTGTAGGAGTTCCATATTCGCCCACCGACTACGTCTTAAAACAATGTATAATTACTTAATATTTATAACATTTTAAAATCTAACTAACTGCGATTATAAATAACCATCACCATCATTAGGATGGTTAACCAATAAGTTGTAGCATACAAAAAGCTAAATTCCAATTTTGTCTTTAAAAAAACTTCTACGTAGGAATAAGCGTAAAATTCCCACGCCTAAAACTTCTTTATTCTGAACACAATATTATATTACATATATACTAATACTATTATATTATGTCAAACTCACTTTATAAATGTCATTATCAAAACAATGCCCATAACTTATATTTTTTATTCATTGAGGACTTTATGTCTTACACAATTTCATATTTAACATAAATTAAATAAATTTTATGCACGAATTTATAGAATATACAAAATTGATCACTTGAAGTCGAATATTTGATTTTTAAGAATAACTAAGAACATCGACTATATCTTCGACTGGACGTTACTCCGTTATCTAACCCACGAGATTTATTCGGGACGCAGGATTTTATAAGAAGCGATCGCCATTTGACCTTATTGGAAACCAGACTTTTTTTGGGTTAGATTTCTTACAACGATAGTCGTTGGATCAGTCATTTGATCTGGATAGTCTAATGACAAAATTCAGATCAAATGACTGATCGTGCCTTCCAAAGCACAGAAGATCTGATAAGGATATAATTAAGTTGTGGTGATGGATGATCACGCACCCAGTCACCTATCGGCGAGTGCTTTGCTTAACCTCATTGATCGAGTGAAATCAACTAACACAACTTGTCTATGAAAATCTCCATATCATCCATGATACTGACTACATTTATGAACAATTTTAGCAGTTGTTTAGATTAGCATTTATAATAGTAAGTTAGCATCGTTAAAACTAAATAGAATTAGGATAATATAACAAAAAAAACTATATTGAAAATGACTCAATATTTTTACATAATATGGGCAGAGACAGACTTCTAAATATAATTATTCTTAAAGTCCTCTTCTTAAATACACATCTCATTTTTCCCAATTTCGGGGCGGAGCCTAAATTCGATATGCTCGATGTGGGGCGAAGATTTTATTTGTACTTTCCCGCGTGCGGTGGCGCTGATTTGAATTTTATCGTACGTCGCTTAATAAACTTAATATTGAATAAATCTGTTTAAACCACCCGTATGGGCCCGCCCCGTAGGATAATTCTGTATGTAACATCGGTGGTGCAACCCGTTTCGTGAGACATAAATGTAACACTGGTAGTACAAAACCGTACTGAGCTTTAACGCAAATATTTAACTTTAACTCAAAAATGCACTTGGCACACTTTGACTGCCTTTACTTTTATCGTTATCGTCCACTACATAAACACTATAAACTATACGTCTATGTGCCGCGCCATAAAAATAAACAAAGAAACAAACACTCTATACAAATTTAGTATGATATGCTTAATTAACGTATTGAATGGTAAAAAATATCAACAGTATTTCGAGTATGTGAAACTTGCGCGGATAGCGCGCTCTGTACGCCGCTTACTTTTTTATTCAATAAAGCCATTGAACTGGGCCTAAAACACTTTACGCGATCCTGAAAGGTCCTCGACCTTCAGACTAAACGCAAAAGTTCAAGCTCTTGAACTTTTACATTATCTACCGAAGTTCCTAATTTAGCAATGAATATATTTACATTTATAATTGTAACCATATTTTTTCTTACATGATATCCAGTCAATTTATCTTTGCCTAATATGCATTTTGTTTCACTGTAGTATTGTCTATAAGATAGAACTACTCTCAGTGATACCGTTTCCTCGTTTTCTAATTTAAAGCTGCAAAATTTAAGAAATACGATTTGTATTCCATATAAGTGAGAAGTTTATTTGCTTTTGTTAAATATTGCCAGGTAACAGGCTTAAAAAATCAAAGTTTTTTTTCCTGTATGTATTAATTTATATTTGGCCACATGCAGTTGTATACAATTTTGAATAAATACACCGATTTAATAGAATTAACTTCTTGCACGTCTAATATTCTTGGAGAAAGTGAAAAATATTCAAAAACATTTAGATTTTTAAAATATTTTGTTTCTAAATTACTTATATTGACCTTGAATTAAATTTAATACAATCACTAGTCCAATCGAAAGTTTAAAAATTAGGCCAACCGCACATTTTAAGTAGGTTGCAATTTTTTTGCAACATCTATCAGGGTATCAGGGTAGGATGCATTTTTGTGCGATATCATCAGGATCTCAGAGCAGACGATTAGTGTAAAACTAAGCTTTCGGGCGTCGGGTTTCCATATTCAACCGCCATCTTGAGGAGGAGAATATAACCAGTTTATTGGCTATATTTTTGTAACCATATGAAGGTACTTCGAAAACTCGGCTTTTCACTTACACCTAATTTTCTTCGCCCCTCCAAAGATTGAATCACCTTTCAACTGGACTACTGCAACACTATTTATTGAGAATTTGAAAAGATTTGTTATACATTGGAAATATATATATTTTGAAAGATGCTAGCTGTGCATAAAGCAACTGAAATGGATCATTATTTATATTGCCAACAATTGCATAAGCAAGGCAACGTATTGACCAACTGGACAATAGTGTCACAATATACTTCAATAAATACAAACGGAGTTTTGATCATAATGACGTGCCGAATTTTCATACGAGAAGCAGCAAGGATTCTCTCTTCCTAAAACTTCACCAATCTTCATGATATTTTACAGCATATCTGATATTATCTACATAGATATTATCTACTACAGGTTGCAGATCTTTATTTTTTGACGTTACTTACAAAATTACAAAGGTCAACATTTCAAAATCAGACTTTTTTCCAAAAATTTTCGTCGTACCAAAATGCTTGCAACTAAATATTTAATCATCTAACAAGACAATTTTAAACGTTTATTTTTAACTCATCTTTGCCTAATAAAAAGAGATTATAATCACTAAACTCAGCGAAGGTTTAGAAGGGAAGAAACGTTGTCATCAGGAAGACGATTTTACAGAAAAATTGTAGGCAGATAGCCCTAGACAGACTTTTAATTTCACGAGCTGTGCGAGAGAACGAGCTTCAACTCTCTCTCGCAAAGCCTGTGAAAGCATAAGTGGAGCGAGATAGCGAGCATTTATTCAAAATACCTATTTCTCATCAACTGTCACACTTCATTTCCCTGACTGGGGTTATAATGTAACATACGAAATATTCTCCCACGCGGTTTTCAATAAATTTTCTTTTCAAAAATTGTATCAATGATATCCCATTTATTACCACAATGCCCTTTTACGTTCAATATTAATTCTATACAGATTGTCCCGTAAGTCATAGACCAATCGAAAAAGTGAGATAGGCCAATTTATGGCTAGGTTACTGACAAAATTTTACCTTAATAAAAATTTCTTAATTTTCGAAAAACAGACACTTTTTTAAAATTTGTAAAAATCATTACTTTCGATCTTTTGGGTGCCACGTGTATGAATTAAGCCTGATTGTTAATTTTTTAATAATTAAGTATATCTGAGTAATTTATCTAAATATCTTTTTTTTATAAATAAAAGCGATAAAATTTTTATTATATTTTTTTTCACCACAAACAGTTAAATTTGGGTTATGAAAATTACAAAATCCTAAAACGTACGTTTTTGAATTTTTTTTTACAGGAAAATATTTTAATTTAGTCAAAAGGCTTATTATTCAGCTATACTTAACTACAAAAACATTAACAATCAGTCTTAATTTGTAGACGTGGCATCCAAAAGATCGACACAGAGTAATAATTTTAAGAAATTTTAAAAAAGTGTCTATATCTTGAAAACTAAGAAAATTTTATTAAGGTCAAATTTTGTCAGTAACCTAGTTATACCTTGGCTTATCTCCCTTTTTTCGGTTGGTCCATGACTTACGAGACAACCTGTATAATGTCTCACGCGGTCTCAATGAAATAAATGATATGCATAAAAACGAAGTGCAGCGATCGTAGATGGCGCAATGGAGCGCTTAGCCTCGTCCCAATAACCCAATATCCCGTGTCTACTTCGTTTCGCTTCATTTCAGCTCTCTCCCTACGTCTTCGTAAACAATACGCAACTCCATCTAACGTTTCTCACTTTACATTTTAATTATGAATTATATATCGAATTTCATACATTTTAAAGTACTGCAAGTAAAGCGGATTCGTGTTCATTCATTAATAAAATGTTATATTTCAAAACAAGTAAAAGTATTTCGGAAGTGAATGAATCAGTTATTTATATAGGTATAATTAGTTATTTATAATATATTTATATTGTCATTATAGGGTATTTGACCGATGTTGATATTTTTTATAAGAATATTTGAAAACTGCTGAGTAAGTTTAAAAAAAACTTTGTGATGAAAAAACAACGCATATAACAAACAATTAATTGAAACTTCTAAACAGGAAAAAGTGAAAATTTTTTTGTTCATTAAATTGAAAAAATATTATGAATTTAATTTACACACAAAAAAATGAGAAAATTATAATATGCAATGTATAACTTAAACGCAATATTTAACGAGTTACTAAACATTTTTAATAAACGCCCTTGTAATGAACGCTAAATAACTGGCCAGTGACGTCATAGGCCAGTTGTGTTTTGTATGAGGCGTTTTTGCGCGAACCGTTGTTCATCAGTTTTTAAGTCGTTATAACTTTGTAATAAAAGTTCTAGGATGATATATTTATTTTAACCGTTTTTAATGTTATTATTTATTCTATTTTAGTAATAAAAAATATAGTCAAATACTCTATTGTGCGCGAGATACGGAAGAAATAGAAACTTTTTTATTTATCTGTCACACCTTTGCGCCGTACTGCGTACTGTCACTGCACCATCTCATAAAATCTGATTTCATGGAGTGCGGCGACATGGAAAGCGACCTATTTCTCCGTAGCCATTCTCCATATAATTTGAATCAGTGCGAGCTGTGTTCGCACCTTCGTTTGCGTGGATCTTTGGAAAGTAGTTTTAATTGTTAGGTTGAAAGTTAAAATATACATACGTAACGCCGTCTGTGATAATTATTTACAAAAGTTAATTTTTGTATAAAAGTTAATTTCATAATTTTTTTTGGCAATGAAATAAAGCACATATTTTTTCCCCAGATCCTAAAGTCGTCGCAGTAGTATGTCGTAGCCATGAGGTGTTGGGTTGACCACAAGCGATACGGCCTTTGACAGCGTGGCGCACCGCGGAGACTCGGCGGTACGTCGAGCGGAACTGGACTGATGTGTTGTAGTTGGCTGTAAGACATTGCTCTCGTAGCAATACTTCGGCCATATTTATCAATTAGATACGTTAAAGTATATAAAAATAATAAAGAATCTACTAGTAAAATATCCTTGACTTTTTCAATAATTCTTGAGTCATGCACTAACAAATAAAAAGAATCTCAGGCAAACGGACGAAAATTTCAAAGTCAATATTTCTGTATTCTATTACTTTTATTATATCTCCGTATATGGTTTAAATATCTTCAACTAGCTATCAGCCCCGGTTTCGCACGGGTAGGCAAAAATATTTCACGCATCATTGCGTCCCGTGTCAATGCGTAAAAGCCATATAGTTTTGGTTACTTAAGAAAATGGTCATAACTTATAAACTATTCGTTACAAAACTACGGTGCAAAAGGGAAATTTCAGTTAAATAAGTTAGCAGTGGTAAGTGAGCAAAATCGTTAAATAATCTAATTCGATAAGGACTAACACAGTTTTGCACAATAATATAGAAAACTGAGTTGAAAAACTATGTTTTTTAAAATTTTAAATGTTTATTGCGAATTTTATGTGATGTATACACATTTGCTGGAGCGGATTTACTGTAGAACTTTTGAAGGGCATAATGTTACCATATAATTTTTCCATGTATCTCCAAACAGTATGTAAACATATAAGCAGCGCACGCCGAGATACATCCCCGACGAATACTGTTTTGCGAGCCATCGACATCCACAAACCTTCCATGTTAATCAATGTATCCAGTAATAAAATATGGAAACAAGTCCGTTCAGTATTTATTGAGAAATTAATGTACGTACATACAGGCAGACAGGGTGAAAGACTTTTTTTATGATATGTATTGATGCCAAGTCCACAGTTTTATTATATGTATAGATTATTATTATATATACATATTACCATAAACATAATAGGGTCTCTTGTATAAATTCTAAAATAAACAGATATCTATTTGACCTATCGGCGCGCGACTGCAGTAACACCTACGGCTGCCACCTTATATCCTATAAACAACATCCTTCTAACCCAGTAGCCCGCTGACACGGATCGGCGACGGCGAGCGGGCGTGCAGCCTCCGTCGTGCAGATCGTCCGCGAGCGAGCAATTAGATCGCGCCGCGTTCCATTCTGATAGCCGACGCCGTGAAACGCGCTCGGCCACCGCGGCTCGTCTTACGCCCGCGCCCCGCCGCAACTAGATCATCGCACCACGCACCGCTGTCATTATGCAAAGAAACAGTGCGAAAACTATTGCGCCTATCGGCGATTACGAGTCACCGGTTGCTATGCTGCCGTCGAACCATGTTGGAGTCGTATTGTAACTTCGCTGGTTATTCAAAATTTTCTGCATCATTTTGGGCTAAACATGGATTTTGGAGACAAGGTTTCATTGAACAAGTACTACATCCACATCCACATCCATACTACATAAAAGAAAAAAAAACAAGTTTATAAGATCACTATCGTACCTATCTGCCTACTTATTTCTGCCACTTTGCTGAGAATGCAAAATCTTAAAACTGGTGAAAGAATCTGGCGTAAAAACTTGAAATTAAGTATAATTACAAAGCTTATGTCTTAACAGGTAACACTCGAAAATATTTAGATGAAAATTCCAAAGGGGGCAAATGAAGTGTTTGAATTTTTTTTAATTATACCTGTGGTGTATTATTTCAAAATATTAAGTTAAGTAGAACAATATTGTTAAAATAAAATCGGCAAAAAAACATGTAAAAATGTACCCCTTTCCCTCAGCACCGAAACTGCTAAAGTCATAATTAGGAAAACGCAGCGTTACTAGAAGTTTATCTAAAGTTTCACTTACGAAAACTATAGGAATGATTATATATAAATCTCACAGTTCTCGATAAATTAACGATATCTTTACACATGTGAAAGATATACGAGTACTAGATAATATATCTATATGGCGAAAAATCTAAATTAGGAAAACACAGTTTTACTAGAAGTTTAACTAAAATTTCGCCACGAAAACTATAGCGATAATTTTAAATCTCACAGTTCTTGAGATATTAACGATATCTTTACGCATGTGAAAGATATACGAGTACTAGATAATATATGTATATGGCGAAAAATCTAAATTAGGAAAACACAGTTTTACTAGAAGTTTAACTAAAATTTCGCCACGAAAACTATAGCGATGATTTTAAATCTCACAGTTTTTGAAAAATTAACGATATCTCTACACATGTCAAAGATATGCGAGTACTAGATAATATATCTACATGGCGAAAAATAATATTAATATGAGTTAATAATTGGACAGAAAGTCCATGAACGTACCCTTAAATGTTCATATCTGCCCAAATATGTTCGGAACGGAATATTCATAGTCTTAATTTAACACGTAGTCAATACATTTTTCAATAAATACTACACGCGCGGTCCTTATAATGTCCTTCATCATTTCAAAAATTTGAACGTAAAATTAGTTTAACGTAAATTAAATAAAAGAGTTATAATTACTTCTGCTGTGGAAAGTCAAGAAAATCTCACTTTAAACGTTTATTAACCAATATCTTCGCCGAATATTCAATGTCAGATGGCCGGCGGCAATTATCAACGATGAGCCATGGGATCTTGCAAAAAGAAGTAGAAGTAGAAGAAAAAGAAATAGATAAAAGTGCATTGGAATAGAAGCCTCAGGATCGAAACGATAGAGATAGGCCCCGAGAAATCTGTAGGAGTTCTGTGTCCCGGGAGGCGGCGGTAATCGGTCTTATATAGGGATAACTCCGGAAGGTGGCCTAAAATCGGATCCGTAGGCGAAAGTTCACGGAAGCTCTTTGCTCTCATAGGTGACATAATATCTGACAAAGACCGATCTAAGTAAAAGCGGAAAAGATTGTCACCTTCCCATTGAGGTGGCGGGTTCTGTTTCAGTGCTACAATACTGCCACGTGATCTTAGACGGTGTGAAGGTAGGTAATATAAGGTAGGTAAATAAATATTTACTCTATCAACTTTAGAAAAAGAGTCTAACTGATTAATTTTGTCTGTTATAGGATCAAAAGTTTTGATATAGAATCACTTGAATAAGATAGCAAATGTGAACAAAAGGAGAAAAAATGCAGGTACTCGTATAAACGGTGTTCTAATCGTACCACAAGCAGATTTTGTACCGATAGCACCCAATGAGGATATTCCAAGAATATAGTGACGAATTCAATATTTTGGCACAGATATTGATGAATATACTGACTTAATTCTTTTTTTTATTTAGTTAAAAATTCTTTATTTTAAGAGAAAGTTATAATCAAAGGTTAGCGCCTAGAATTATTTCAAATTATTAATGTGTTGTGTTAACGAGAAGGGCTGAACATAATGGACAGCACTTTGAATCTAAATATTTTAGACAACGTACTTAAAAATTAAAAACATTAAATTTCATTTTGAAATTTCGTCCCCAATTAACATGTATCGGGGAATACAGTACGTTTTTATTTAATTTACAGTACATATTAATTGAAATCTTCATCTGAAGCATTGACTTGCAAAATCTTTGCATATATATATATATATATATATATATATATATATATATATATATATATATATACGTCTAAAACCATTATTACTAGGATACTGTGACAGACAGGAAGACGGTCAGCGGCGATGCAGTGGTTGGAGGGTTTTTTCTCTTGCTACATAAAGTAAACAAGGTAAAAAAGAAAAATGTGTATCTCGTGTAACCCTTTCCGATGCAGAGTTATTTTTAAGAGAAAAGAGTTTCAGAAAAACAAAAAATGTGTACAAATAGAATGTACTAACAGCAATTGATTAATGTAAATTATATGCAAACACAACTTTATAACACGAGCAGCGTATTCTAGTAGTAAATATATCAACTCCAAAATACTTTTAATTATTAGCAGAAAAAGCTAAAACTTTACAACAGAGACAGAAACAATTAAGCATATACAGGAAATTGCATGATGAAACATACGGCAATTTATAAAAATATTTATTATTAAATTGGAATAGAAAGCTGCCTTCTGTGGATTCCTGAGTACAAAATAAGACGATTACAATGTTTTTTTTCATATCTTGTTCTCGCGATACACTATTTTACAGTTAACACAAAGGGTTAAGCGTCTTGTAATTCAGGTACACCAGGCGCCGCACGAGTCGATCAAAACGCACGACGAACTCTTTATACCTCTTTGAATATTGAGCGATACAAGTTTTATGTTAGGTCATTAAGATAGATTCATTATTGGTACTGATAGTTCAATAATTTTTTTTTCCTAGAGATTCTCTTTATTATAATGAAACTTTTAAAAGGAATTGGGATTAAGAAAAATAAAACAATATGTTTGAAAAAAACGTCTAAATTGAAAAGTACTATTATTTTAATCTTATAATTTCAAGATAAATCCAAAAAACTTCTTGCTATGCGGATTAACTAACACATGTACAGATAGATATCTGCAATGCCTTAGTATACAACCAAACATTAATCTGCAACGTTTGTAGCTAAAATAAAAATAATAAAAAAAATAAGTCTGGGTCGTGATTAATTATTATGAAAAATTGATTGAATAAAAAAATACTCTCATTAATATCTCCATCTTTTGTACGGCAATTTTTTTTACTATTTTCAATTTAAATTTGTAATTAGATAATATCTATGTATTTGAATGGTGATAATGAGATAAAAAGTTAAATAAGAGAATAGTAAAAACTTACAAAATTTAAAAAAAAATGACGTCCATCTCGTATATATAATAAAACATCAGTTCCACCAATATTAAAAATTTAATATTAAGTCTTTAGTTTATGATTTTTTTAATTATAAACTAATAATTGGGAACAAATGCACATTAGCAAGAATGAAAATGTCACTGTTTATCAGCTCGAAGAACGAGAAGTTTAAAGTGAGTAAAGAGGACCCATGAAAACATAATTATATAAAATTATAAAATTAATAAAAAATTAAATAATTTATATATCATAAATTAATGTTTAAACGTCATAATAATTTACCATTATAATACTTTATAAATTTTTATTATTGACATTTCTGTTTAACTGTTTGTAAAGTATGTAGAATATAATTATAAATTTAAAGTGAAAAATACATCAGTAATAACAGAATAAAGATATTTATTGTGAGTAAATTGTTTGGAAATCAATTTTTATAATAAAGTAATCACGACTGAGTCCCATTTTTTTAAATACGTCAATTTTCATAAATCCTTTAACTTAATAAATAATCACTAATATTAGTATTTTTGCTGAACTAAACTCATACCTCACCTTTTATGCATTAAAAGCAAATTTTCGATATGCAGCCGGTAATTGTTGTGTAGTATATTGTAAAAATACTTCAAGAAACAACAAATTCTAATTTTACAGATTTTTATAAAACGAAGTACGTCTAGCGTCATCTGTTGATGCCAATCAGAAGTGGTATTAAAGCATTGGTTAAAATTATTTTGACATATTTTCAGCCTGCTTAGTAACAAAAAAATAAGAAAACAATCAAAACGTTAAAAGGACAACTTTGTAAAAGCAATTATATTTTTTGTGTGGACTTATATTATTTCTTTTATTTTTCAATTTATCGACATCGTATTAAGATGATAAAGTGGGTTATTTTGTTTCTAGGACTAAACTATATAACGTGCAAAAATCTATTATAATCCGCACAGTGCCTTTTGTATGATCTGTACACAAACAAAAAAATAAATAAACAAAAAACAGGCAGACTTCATGTCGTGATAATATATCGCTTATTTCTGTCCTATACAACATACATACACCTTCACTTCACATACTACCTATACTTCATTTTGTTCACTACACAAATGAATAGACAAACAGTAATAATTAAAGAATGATAATTTTCTCTCTCTATAGTTTATTTTGTCTCACGAAAAGGTTTATTTGAAAAATATCTTTAATATGTCGATTTTTTACTTTTATTGTTTTATTATGCGTATAGATTAAGGCTGTGACTAACTGCTACAGTATGTTCACTGTGAAATAATATTTACCAGTATCGTGGAATCAAATATCTGAAACATGAGTATGTAAGTAAAGGTTTAAAGGTGTAAAGGTTTACGCGAAAATATTTATATATTTGCACAAGCATTGTTTTTTAAATTAATACTGAATGTTAAAAAAAAGGCTTTGTCTGACTAAAAGGGACCATGACTGTATTTTTTTTTCAAAACAATATTTACCGTTAATTTAATAACGGTATTCCTAACGACTTAGTTACTTATTCTCCGCGTCATTACCATGGAAAACGGAGGATTTGCCTTACAGCAATGCTATCCCATTCGCACCTATGTTGAACACACTTACCTAAAATATAGACGTAAGAATCTTTATAATTTTTAAATATCTATTTTCTATGCGTTCTGTTTGATACAACGCCTCTTTCTTCTGTCCGTGTTTTTGAATGTGTATGTAAAATTTCATAGTATTTATATAGTCACTATCTGAAACCATATCTCTCCTTTTTGTAAGGATATAATGGGTCTATTTTAATATAATGTCATCCATCTAGACACTATAATCTAACCAATGATGAAATTCTTTCATGTCAATCTATTAAGCCGTTTTTTGTGCCAAAACATAAGAAAAAAATTAGTGTAAATTATATTAATATGTTTTGGTTTTACGTAAGCACCCGTTAATATATGTTTTGTTTTTACGTAAGCACATGTAATTTGTGTGCGAAATAGATACGTACTCTGTATTAGCTGAATGTCGTAACTTTAAACATTTCAAATAAAATTATCTATCTATACAGTGATTACAGCGCTCCTCTATAAATCTATTACATTGTATTACATTCTTTACTAAATAAAAATTAAAATATATTAATAACAAAGAGATCGTTCACTACTCAAACCGCATTCAACATAAAACGTTAACGAACGGAGGAGCCGGGTCGGCGTGTGATTATTATATGTATATAATGCTTCGTCACCACTACCTCTGTGGGAGACTGTACAAACAATAGATAGATATATTAAATAAATTTA
Source organism: Druceiella hillmani (assembly GCA_039881145.1). NCBI lineage: Eukaryota > Metazoa > Arthropoda > Insecta > Lepidoptera > Hepialidae > Druceiella > Druceiella hillmani. The sequence continues at coordinate 32,190,102 of JAYKKI010000008.1, forward strand.
AATCAATAACACGATATCCAGTCATGTTTAATAGATTCTGTACTGTCAATTAACAATGTTGATTGATTTAATTACGCTAACGGAGTATCGATAAGAAGGCTAGATTTATTTTAAATTTTACTTTCACATGAAATGGAGATACATACATATAACAAAGTAGATATTAATTTTTGACAGCACACCATTATACTTAATGAGAACAAAAATATATTAATGAGAACGTGAATGATTTGTTGTCGACCGCACGATGATAAACAATAGTTTGGCATAATCCATCAAGAGAATAAAAAAATAATAATAGAAAAAGCTATTTGTATTTTAATGCAACCTCAATAATAATGATTATAGATTAGATGGTTGGTTAAGACTTAATATTAAGAACTTTTACTCGTCATGTTTATTGACATGTCATTTTAGAGTGATTAACATTTTTTGTGACTAAATTTCACCGCACTATTAAACACACGCCACAAATTAAATAATCGTTTACATCCAATAAATATTCATACTGGCCACCTTGAATCTGCAAATTGAATAGAAAGCAACGTACAAAAATAAGGAGCAAATCTATGAAAGCAATGCACATTCGAAATTTAAAAATATTGCGCTAGTTTCAAGTTAACACGCTTAAATGGTACTTAGTTCTTCGATCTTTTATATATTTACATTAAATGTCTTATACAGTTTTAGAATGTATTCACTTTGATCGAATAGAAATAGAAACTTTAATACTTATATATTTTTCGTCCCTATTCAGCAGCACACAGACTGCATTTATATTCCCAATGTATTTTTTATGATTGCCAGTGTGCTTAATTGCCAGTGTGATAATGAAAATAAATTAGAACACTTTATTCAGCATCATGTCGATAAAAATATAGAATAAATTCGAATATTTTACTAATAATTTTTCTTCTCTATCTATTTGACATTTTCACGTTAGATATAGGCAACACATATTAATGAAGATTGTATGTATTAATTAATTGTATATAACAATTTATTTATTTTAAAGCTATAACAAATATCTAAGTCAGTAGAAGTTATTACACCAACTTGAAAGCTAAATAACGCGAAACATTACAAAGAAAAGCATGTTTAATAACACGGTAAAGCGGAGAGTGCCAGAATGAGATAGGAATAAAAAGGAATACATTTTATCAGGTAGGAATTTAATATAGGAATATTTTTTTAAATTCGCTGGAAAATTGAATACACTAACATTTCTTTTATCGATTTGTTAAGAAATTCTTAATGCGTAACGCTTTTAATTAACTTGTTAACTAAATCTGACAAAATAGAAATTGTGAATCGATGTAAAATAACACATCTGTGTAATTGCAATTATAACTATTATGTAATGAAACTACGTGATGTAGTATTATTTTTACTTTCTTTAATTTCTTTACCACGACCTAGATTTCGTTAATAATGAATTTCTACAAAATTAACACCAAATATATTCAATAATTATTTTTATTAAATATCGAGCGAATTAATAACCTTGAAGTTAGTCATTAACAACCTTTATTATTCATTTCCCAGACTATTAATACTAAACCATAGTTTATTTGAGTACGAATTTTAATTCGGATAGTTTATAATATTTCGAAGCGTGTTGGAAGCCACATTTCTTGTTCGATGGAGATATATCTTGGTACAAAATAGTTTAGATGTTGTAATGTTAATTTGAACTAAACTGGTTCAAAAGTGTCATGTAATCTATCAGTAAGTTCTGAATATATTTGGTGTTAATTTTGTAGAGATTCATTATCCACAACTAAATGAAACTACGTGATGTATTATTTCTACTTTCTTTAAGTTCTTTACCACGACCCAGATTTCGTTTTATTATAACATTAAGTTGAGAGAAATTCAGTGAGTGCAGAATATTACTAATTTGTGTATTTCCTGGACATTGAAACAATTAATTAAAGAAAAAACGAATAAGAAGGTATACCAAACTCATACGTACGTTTTGGTTTACAGGGTTTCGCAGTCAAACCGGATTCCTTGTAATTTCGTCATGGCCATGTGTGTGTCCCTTGTCTGTCACAACTTGTAGTTTCTTCAGTTTTAGACTTACTCCATGAAATTTTGCAAGTATATGCTTCAGATCTTAGTGTGAAGCAATTTTCTTTCCTCTTTTTAATGAAACGACCCTTATTAAGAAATGGGGTGAGAAAAAAATTGTATTATACCCTATTTTATTATGTGGCATATCGTCAAGAAGGTATTGAAAATGAGCTTATGTTCCATTTACTCATTTTTCATTTTTAACCCAGTTTACTAAATATTGAGTTTCAAACGTATCTAAGCCTCTCCCATTTCCGAAAAAATTAGGTTTCGATGAGGACTTTCGAATGAAGTTAATTCGAGTAATCCAACTTCATCAGTTTTAGACCTATAAAAAAGTCTTAAGTATGCGAAAACAATGCGTATGAAATTTACTGGACGACTGAGCTGTATATATACATATATATATATATATATATATATATATATATATATATATATATATATATATATATGTATATATATATATATGTATATATATATGTGTGTATATATATATATATATATGTATATACATATATATATATATATATATATATATATATATATATATATACACACATATAGACATGCATCGAGAAATACAAAATGAACTATTTCTCGATATCTCATCCTTGTTTTACGGCTGAATAAAAAACTTTCTACCTATATACCAGATTATCAACACACGACAAGCAAAAGTGAGTCACTTATAATAAAATAAAATATATAACAGATAAAGCAGTTTGTTTTCACAGCTACATAAATGAAAACTTTCCACCTATTTTTAGAATAACAATCTACACAAGCAAAAGCGAGTCACTTATAATAAAATAAAATATGTATAATAGATAAAACAGTTTTCTTTCCATAGCTTAATGAAAAACTTTCTACCTATATTTCAAAATGTCAGTCCGCGAAAAGCAAAGGTGACTCGCTAATGATAAAGTTATATATAACAGATAAAGCAGTTTCCTTCCTGCAATCCAAGACAAGCAACAATTCACTTATAACAAAATAAAATATAGTGCATGTAACAGATAAAGCAGTTTATTTTTACGGCTAAACGAATACTATATTTTCTATATTCCTAGTTACGTTCTTCTTGCCGTGTAACAAACTCTGCTTCTGTCAAGAGTTAAAGCAAGAAAAGGTGAAAGAGTTCAAACAATCTGGTAAGAAAATATTTGACGTTAGAGACGCATTGTACTGTAGTAAACAATTCCAATGGCAGATGCATTTCAGAAAAGCGAAAAGTAGTGTTTAATATGGATTAATACTATTTCAGATAATGGGGTTTTATTTATTTATCCACTTTAATGTGTCTAATTGGTACATATGAAAGACTTATTGCTGCGAGTGCGATCTCTTACAGTTGTCGTTAGTAGAATCGAACTCGGGTCCCAGCGATATTTCTCGCCGTCAAAGGCCTTGTAATCAACCCGATAAACGAAAGATGACGAGAATTTTTACGTGTTTTTTCTTTTTTCGAAAAAGTTATGGCAAGAAACTTTTTCCGCAACAGCTGTAATGTTATAAAATTTGACGTTTTCAATCTGAATCATCGTTATTATGACACTTTTGAACCAGTTTAGTTCATCGAATTTAAACTAAACTAACATTTAAACTATTTTGTGCCAAGATTTATCGCCATCGAATAAGAATAAAACAAGTTTAATTATATCCTACATTCAAATTATAAATATATAAAATAAAATATAAACTAATTAGGTTTACTTCCATTGAAAGTAACTATAAATATTTTAATTTAATATAAAATAAATATTTTAATTCTACGTAGAAATTCTACACAGAAAACGAGAATGCAATAAATATTCGTTAGATAGCGAACACCATGCCACATTAAGCACGCAATACGGTCTTACTATGCGACCCTTACTGAACCCTCTCGAGGAGATTAAATTTGATCACATACGCTGGCTAGAGTATAATGCAATGTTCATTCCAACTGTATAAAGCGTAATGGTTATTATTGGCGAGTTATTTGGCAAATGGCAAATATTCAGCTTATGCGGCAATTCGAAGAGCGGCGGTGTGTAGACTATTTAGGTATGTGACAGAAGCATTACTAGAGTGGTAAGCTATAGCCTAAGTTCAATAACTTGATAGCTTTTTATGTCGGTGGCGTCGCTCGCGTGAAATTCTCTCGCTTTTTCAGTCTTTAGCGACTGTATTAAATTATTAACCACGTCCTGGTAATCACTATTTCGATATTTTTATAATTATTTTTCGATATTTTAAAATAAAATAATTGAAACATGCCCCTTTTAAATTAACTTAGTAATTTTCATATTGATGTAGAAAGACATAATGACAGTTTAATAAATATTGTTTGTCAGCTTTTCAAAATCATAGTAATATTTTACTTTTTTATTTCTTTTATTTTTGGATATATACATGTTACTTCCAGGACCATTAACTATACAATACTAAAAACTTTATTAAAATCTGATCAGTAGTTTTGCGTGATACGTCTCCAAAAAGACAGACAAAATGAAAGTAATTAAAAAAACGATCGATTTTAGAGCCTGTATAGAAAATATTTTTTTATATTTATATTATATTTTTTTATTTCATGTTCTGAAAAAAAATGTTGTCTGTCCTGATTATACTGTATATGTGCTCCTAATGTCTCAACTGGTTGACAATCAGTGAATGGAAATTAACGCCTTTATCAATCTTTACAGCAGAATTATGAGATTTCTAAGTTTTGGAGACCTAAAAAATTTGCATTACACTTACGTTAACGTTAAATAATATCTCTCCAGAATGCGATGAGGTACAAGAAAATGTTATTTATTGTTATCGTTTTATCTTGTGCTCAGGAATCCATGGAAACCGGATTGCTGTACCGATTTAACAACCTTTAAAATTTAAGCTCGGGCATATAGACAAAACTTATAAGGTGACTTCGCTATTCGAATTTTCCTTTTTGACAGACATACACAAATAATCTTAATTTATTAAACCACTTCTACCAATAATGACCGACGCGCCAATAATTTCTCATTAGAGGTATATTTTCATCACCTAGGTATAAGGTCTATTTATATAATTTTTATAAAAAATAATTTCGAAAATGGAAACTTATGACCCGATGTTCCATTTAATAAAAAATAAATAATTTTTTAATACACACACTTACATTATTTTGTTGTGGATTTACAAGCAAGGATACATAACGCCATATCAATAGCCAAATAAAATTCGGCTTTTCGCGGAAATGCTCCCAGATTTGAATTCAAGGTAAGAGAACCACTACCTTAGAAATGCATTGTGATGACTTTAAAATGAATCAAAAAACTTAAATTTTTTTTATAAAAACATCTTCGCACTTAAACACGTGGCAATTTAGACAGTCGTAACTAATCGAATTAATGAGTCCGGATAGCGAAGTTCAATCCTAATCCTCCGTATCCATTCTCACAATTGAGCCAGTATCATTTCACTGAACTCAACCGGTCAAATATGGGCATGACGAACACACGAGCCGACTGTCTGATAGCCTTCCCACGCTCTATATTGAGAAGATGCACTGAGCATTTAAGCTGTTTTTATTCATGAACCCACAATATTACCGTGAATTCATAGCGCAGGGAGCTCGTAAGATCATTTCAAAGATATCAACTTGAATAATGACGTTTGAAACAAAACGCGAGTAATTTTACCATCCATTCATGATAAGGTAAACAGCCATTGCTCTCGTGTATCTTGCTGCAGAGTGCTTTCTATAGCAGGCCGTGTAAGAAAATATTGTTTCACTTTGGCAAGATGTTATCTACGTTGATTCATTTGTAAATCTTTCGATGAGATTTATGCTTTAAAATTACATACATTCATAATAGAATAGAGTATCTGAGATGAGATTCGAAACATTTGAATAGGGAGTAGCTTTTATATTTATAAACTGTGTGCGCTGTATTTTTATATAATCGAGTATTTGGTTACACACCAAACTATAGTAACTCTGTAAACTATCGGTGTACTAGTAAACAGTGTGCGCGGGATTTTTAAATAATCGAGTATTTGGCTACACACCAAACCATAGTAACTCTGTAAACTATCGGTGTACTAGTAACTGTGTGTGCGAGATTTTTAAACAATCGAGTATTTGGCTACACACCAAACTATAGTAACTCTGTAAACTATCGGTGTACTAGTAAACAGTGTGCGCGGGATTTTTAAATAATCGAGTATTTGGCTACACACCAAACCATAGTAACTCTGTAAACTATCGGTGTACTAGTAACTGTGTGTGCGAGATTTTTAAACAATCGAGTATTTGGCTACACACCAAACCATAGGAACTCTGTAAACTATCGGTGTTCTAGTAACTGTGTGTGCGGGATTTTTAAATAATCTAGTATTTGGCTACACACCAAACCATAGTAACTCTGTAAACTATCGGTGTACTAGTAAACTGTGTGCGCGGGATTTTTAAATAACCGAGTATTTGGTTGCACACCATACCATAGTAACTCTGTAAACTATCGGTGTACTAGTAAACTTCTCATTTTCTAGGCTCCCAATAACTAATATTAAGCGTCTAGCTGTCATCAGCTTTCTCACAGAAGTGGACTCCGGTCCTTATTTGATGACATTTTTTATGCCTCAAATACAGAATGTTTTTTTCTAACTGTGAACATTATAGAAGATGACATAGTAATCATCTATGTATTATTTAATTTTATTTTGTGCCCTGAAAACGTGTAAACTAGCATTGAATTCTGAAACGTATAAACTAGAAAGGAATCCTAGTACAAAGTGCCATTATCTACTGCCTATCAGTAATAATATTCACGATTTTAAGTCAGCTAACAATAACTTAGAAGTGGTGAAGGATACAACAGTTTTGAGGAAATGTACATTTTATGATGATGACAAAACGAACTAGTAATATTCGAAGTGTCAAAACGAACTAGTAATATTCGAAGTGTCAAAACGAACTAGTAATATTCGAAGTGTCAAAACGAACTAGTAATATTCGAAGTGTCAAAACGAGCTAGTAATATTCGAAGTGTCAAAACAAACTAGTAATATTCGAAGGGTCAAAACGAACTAGTAATATTCGAAGTGTCAAAACGAACTAGTAATATTCGAAGTGTCAAAACGAACTAGTAATATTCGAAGTGTCAAAACGAACTAGTAATATTCGAAGGGTCAAAACGAACTAGTAATATTCGAAGTGTCAAAACGAACTAGTAATATTCAAAGTGTTAAAACGAACTAGCAATATTCGAAGTGTCAAAACGAACTAGCAATATTCGTGTGTTTTAACACACTTTATTAAATAAAAAGAAAGAAAATTTTAACATTTTTAAAACCACAGAAGTCTTGAAAGAGCTGACTATACACACTGTGAAGCGAGACGAGGTGAGCTGATGAGCGAAGTTTCAGTTTCAAAAATAAAAATGTGAAAATAAAAAAAATTGGTCCTTTTCATTTGCTGTAAACATTTTCGCACAAAGTGAATTAAAATATAAAAATTGTACAATGAGTTATGACTGTTCAAACATTTTTTTTCCGAAAAGTAAATACGATTTATTGTGAAAATTGCTATATTACTACTTTAGTTCACTTTATACAAACTTTTTTTATGTATATTTTAAAATGATCGATTTTTTTATTTCAAGCCATTTTTTTTAACTTTAGAATTCTACCACTGCTCACTCTAGATAGTTTAGTCAACTTCCCAACCAATCTATGGTTTTAAAAATATGTCATTAAATTTCATCCTTATACCATTTTTAAAACCCTTTTAAAAAAATTCTAAAATTTGACTATTTTTTTACAAGAAAAGATTTTTATTATAAAGTGATATTGGCTCAATCTGCACCTTAATCCGTATTCCACCGTCTCGGTAAGTCGGTACATATCATACATATGTACAAATAGATATATTACGATTACTGCAGAACGAACCGACTCTATAGCTTGTCAGCCCTAACTGTATCATTACATAAAGCGTTCCGCTAGCGCCGCCCTATATTTAGACATGGTCATAGCTTGCAAGATCTATCCGGTTAGATGAAGACATTCGCGTCGCGAACAGCTGATTATTTCAAGATAACGCCGTTAGTAGCATAAACTGTACTTTATGGCGGAGAGCAGATGAATTTTATGATCACATTTTTGTCGCTAACTAAACATGTCGATTAACGTATAGGTTTTGTTTGTGTTGATTATTGCATAGTTATAATAAGTAGCTCTGAGGGTTAAAACGATAAAATTTCCTTGTAAAGTAAAACAATTTTTTTACCGCAGTAGAGCAAGGTGGGACTTCTTGAACATAGGACCAAATTGGGCAAATGAAATTTGTCATACGATCGTAGGATGATGATGGGAAAAGAAAGTACGTTGGAAGAAAAACTTTTCACACCGTAGCTAGTTAATCCGCGGTGATTGGGTAAATAAAATGGACTTTTGGAGGATTTTGTTTGTCAGATCATTTGTTTCTTTGAAAGTAAAAAAAAAATATTTCGCAAATTGTTTTTCTCCAAACATTATGCCAAAGTATAAACCGACAGTCAGGTAAGTGTTGATAGTTAATAAATCGATTTTAAATACTTGTTTAAATCCAAGATTACGTTTTTTCATAGCTTAAATTTTATTTGGAAAACACGGACAAAGTTAGCTGAACACACGTTGAATAACATAGCGCGCGATACACTTTCTTATTACATATCGAATTTTTAATTTGTTTTTCATTTAAGAATGCGAAAATATTAAAAAATAACGGCGAGGTGTTCTGCTTCTAATTAATCTTCTGATATATTTATTGCAAATGTCACGTTTATTAACATACGATTTTTAGCTTTGTACTGCAATTAGGGTTGATGTATAAATAATGTATATATATATATATATATATATATATATATATATATATATATATATATATATTTACAAATGAACATCGTTAGTAGATTTCCTCTTTACCTTTCCCAACTTATCCGCTCACGAGACCGCGCTGCACGAACGCTGTGTCACGTAGAAAGCAGCTCTACCGTGTCTTCCTATTTTAAGAGATGCATTAGCTTTATTGTAATTTTTTTAAATTTTCATGATTTCATCAAAAACAGACACTCTGTTAGGAAATATAATTAATAAAAAAGATTTAAAAATATTTGTTTCAAAATTTTAGAAGGAGCGTGTTTTGTATAAAAATAGTTTTGATACCACACCACATCTTCAGATATAAAACTATCTAACCTTCATATCAAAATTGAAATAATAAAAAAAATAGAGATTTTATCTGTAATTTACCTGAAAATTTTAATCATGAATATAGATTATAGAGAGATATTTCAGTTTTCAAAAAAATTACGATAATTTTACTCCGATGAAAAATACATTAGGCAATAAATTTATATGCCAAAAACAATGTAATTATTTGTAAATAATTAACCCTTAAAAGTTCAAATTTTACGTGTGCCTAAATGTGTACGTAACCCTAATAGTCCGAACCTAACCATTTTTTTGTGTAACACATAATGTCGTCGCTGTGGTTTGTTGGCTTGATCACAAGGCATACGGTCTTTGGCAGCGCAGCACACCGCCGGGACCTGAGTTCGATTCCAGGCCGCTCGCCGAGCGGGGCTGGACCAGTGTTCTGGTTGACTGTAAGAGATTGTTCTCGTAACAATAGGTCATATGTATCAATTGGATATCATATGTATCAATTGGATACACTAAAGTAGACAAATAAATAAAAAATGAATAAAAATACTCAACTAGCTACGATATTAAACACCGATTGACTTATAAAGAACAAGTATGCAAAGTGTAAAATTGTAACTTTTCCGCTAACACCGACTCAGCGGGATGAATTGTTTGATATATCTGTAACCGGTAAACACAGATTTTATTTACACGCACACACACACACACGCACACACACGCACACACACGCACGCACGCACGCACACATATATATAAAGATAATAAAAAGTGCAAAGTCCAAAACATATGTCTACTGAAGCTTGTCTTGTCAGTTATTTTCGAAGACAATGATTTGTTAACAGTCAGATATTAAATTTAGAAGTATCAGCTGCAAATAAAACCTATATTATATTAATATATTATTACGTGCGCCTCTAATTTTCATCAAAATTAAAACTCGAACTACCATAATCTAAGACTCCCTTTATCAAACTATTCTTAAACCTGTGCCGCCCAGACTGCAGGCTGAAAAAGGAACTTTGATGCAGAATGAGTCAATTACAAATTTGGTAAAGAAATACCAAAGGGAAATCGTCGCTCCAATAAATCATAATTGAATTTGAAGATTTACGAAGAACAAAGAAATTATGGTAAGGTAAAAATATCTTAACGTTATCGTAACAATTAGCACTAAAATAATTAGGGCCACAACCAACGATTGAAAGATAATCGAGGCACTAAAAAATCTTTATATTCGAATGAAAAGAGCATAGATGCCTTCCAAGATAAAAAAGTCAGTGATTGGACAATATTTAAAAATATATAATGGTATTAAGGGTAACTGGAAAAATAAGACCTAGAACCGTTAGAAATGGGAGGGGGGTAATCACGAAGAAATTTCAAGCTTTCAATAAGCTAAATGGTCAACACCCAGGTATCGCTTAGTTTTGGCTTTTAAACACCAATCGATACTTAGGAAATAGGACAAAAAATTACTATAATTTTTACAACTGAAACGAACGGTATTTTATTTATATAGCCCGTCTTTCATTCCGAATCTTTAAGGCGTTGCCTTTAAGTTCTTGTAGTATACAATTTATTTTCCTCAAATTGAAATGAACAAACAAAATATATTTCAGTTATCACACGATCGTAGACCAAATCTTACAAGTAGAAAATCAAACATAATTCGTAGCACTTTCCAATGTTGTTTAGTCATTACGGGTACTTAGAAGTACTCAACAATATTCCGATAATGGGTTGAATACAATGGAACGGCTCTAACAGGCACACAAAAGTGAAACGCGCCACTCGTTGAATATAAAAGCTCGTGACAAATCGTGACCATATTGTCGATTGTGAACCGCAATAATATCAACATAATCTTCATAACGCCGGCGCCGATAAAAGACACAAAACGTTATAATTTCTTTCAATCACGTTCGTGACTGTCCAGCACGATGGTCGACGTTGCTGCTGGAATCGAACAATTACTCGACCTACTAAACTTTAGATTTCCCCCAGTTTAAGGTCAAACATATTAATAGATAATATTAATTATAAAAGTTCTTCTATTTATTTCTTAATTTGCAAGCTCACTAATTATGTTTAGTGCAAATCGAATTACGGTCTCAAGTCAAATAAATATATATATAAATTACACATTTGCATATGTGAATATCGTAAATTTCACATATGTGAATATCGTGAAATTTAACGACCTTATAAAATCAATTTATCCAAGCTTATCAATGGAGTTCACACATTTGGTCTTTTAAGAACGACGATGAAATTAATTGGTTGATTAGCATCTTAAACGTTAATAACTTAATTGATATTAAAATTGTGCTGTAGCTTTAAACATTTTTGAATATTCAGCGTATTTCAAACACTCGTCGTTATAATATGGAATTGCCTCTTGGATTGTTTACCGCATTGCGTGGCCTCTTTTTACATATTTATGCATATTAGTTGCTTTAGATGGAAAGAGTTTGCCTTCGTAACGTTTTATGTTTTCTTACATTCTTTAGTGTTATGTCCGGTAAAGATCTCCCATGCAGAGGGACTATAAACTATATATATTTTAATTTTATTTCTGTCTACTTTCATTCCATTATGTCACGATGTAAATATATGAATTGCTTAATTATTGAAAAAAAAAAACAAAAAAGTGTATATATATAATATATATATATATATATATATATATATATATATATATATATATATATATATATATATAATCCTTGTTGAGAAAAGCAAGGATTTCTTATTTTACTTATATTATTTTTTTCACTTGAAAACGTCTTTAAAATTCATGCCGGGTACGGAATGACAGCCGCGTCCTAATAAGCGACAGTTTCTATCGAAGTTATTTCAAACTTTAATAACTTGGCTAAAATAGATTTATTCTTTAAACTTGTAGTATGAAAATTAAACTACGTGATGTAGTATTATTTCTTTAAGTTCTTTACCACGACCTAGATTTTTAACTTAATTTCGGTATACTACACACAATTGACATCTTCACGAAAATAATTGATGCAATTTCTTTTTCTTTGTTAAATATCTATGTCACGCGTTTAATACTGTACATGATTTAATTAAAAACAATTGGTTGTGGGCATTTTGAAAACGGATAACTCAGCAGTGTATATATCTTGAGATCTGATTAACTGAAATAATTTTAATTAATCATAATGCTAGTATCTAGCATTTTTCATATATCAAATCTGTGGCTGAAAAATTTTGGGGTTGTAAAATGAGGGTTGAGGAAAACAATGATGGTTGAGAAATATTGAGTTTTAAGTTGATATGCCATGTGTCCCATTGCAAATCATTTTAAGGCTTAATATTTAGCAAACAGGCTTAGAAATGAAAATTGTAAATTAAATATCAGTTTAATTCTAAAAGCCCTCTCTAATAATTTATGTCTATCTAATAATGTATAATAGGATGGACAAAATATTTTCTTAGCCATGCTCCACACGCTTTAGCTTATTTTTTTTTACAATAATCACGCCAAACTTAAGTAAATCCTCATTTGAAACAACTATTCGAAATTCATGCCCATAGGTAAAAATTTATAAAAAACAGAACGACAAACCTACGGGACGAAATTAAAAGGATTCCTTGTTTTATTATGGAACCACAATCTACCAAACCAAACGGGTATTAGGGAAATCAGAAAAAATATTTCTATAGCTATTTCTATAGCCTGCTTGTAGTTACTCGATTTCGTATAGCTATTTAAATATTATTTAATTACAAATTATTATTTTAATTAATGTCTGATAATTATAATGTGCTAACCTTTAAAAAGCACGGAAACGTAAGGTTTATATTATTATATTTTAGAATAGTTTAATGATTGTCAGTTAAAATTCCATTATGAGTTATTTAATTTTACTACTATGTTTGCGATCTCTAGATTACCCCAGAAAAGCTATTAGTGATCAACAAGACGCCACAGTGATCTCGAAATATATTGACAGACCAGTATCGATATTCTTCAATATCTTTTGAAATTCAATTAACAACGAGACGTCAATATTTTTCATGTAATTTGGAAAAATCATGGAAAGCAGGAGTTTCTAAATTATTGTCATCTAAACCGCTTAGACTTATGACAATTATATATATAATCGATAAAAAGGAAAAACGCGGTAAATAAATATGAAACCTTAACACAACTTCATTATTAATGAAAAAGGTAGCCTATGCTGTAAAAGAAATCACTTTAAAAGTCACGACATTATTCCATTTAACAAGAGTATCCCTATATCTACGTAATTCTCTATCAATACAGAATAAAAAAAAACATACTGAACATAAATACATAAAAAACAGAATGGGGATGTAAATAAGCTTTGTTACTTCGGTATCCCTTCATAATGCCGTCATAACGTCAAGGTGCACCGGAAATAAATAAGAAGCACTGAAGCAAAACCTTTCTTGTTTACAGCAATTACTTTTCTTTCGTATTTTTTGAACCAAATTACAATATATTTTAAGTAACTCTTGCTCACAAATTTATTTGTAAAAAAGGCTGACTTTGAGAATATAATTTCGTTGTAAAATTACTGCATAATGATATAACACAAGTTCACAATATTTCTATTTACGATCAATTTTTTTATAAGATGATATAATGTAATACTTCATTCCATTCTAAAAGAGAATGTTTTTAAACAAAGTAAAATGACAGTTCAGGTAATGTAAACCTTTTTTCACGTTAGTAATATAATAAGGATCTATGTGATTAAAGTATACAATTTTTTTTATTATAAACATTTACACTGTATAAATAACGTTAAACTTATATTATTGAAAATTATTGCTATACACATTTATGTTGTATAATATAATTCAAAATACATAATGCTGGAAATAGTCATTAAAGTTTTTACAATTTTTTTAAGTAACTTTATCTAACTTTAAAAAGAATAATAGAAAATATACAATCAAAAAGGAGCAAAAGTTATTATAAAAAAACGCTGCCGTTTACTATATACAAAACATATATTCTACATTGCAAAATAATGCTAATACTAATTTGAAAACAAAATGTTTTTTTTTTTCATTACCTTTATTTACTCTGTATATTTACTCTATATACGTATAAGTAAATTTTTATATAAAACCGATGTTATGCCTTATTTACTTCGTACTGAAGCAGACTGCAGCCGAATACTATACAGCCGATTTATTGCAAATATTTCACTTCAACGCATAAAATATTTAAAATATTTCGAACGATGTCTGTTTCCATATATGGAAATAGACATCGTTCGTATCGAAATACAGAATATTTTTCCAAAATGTTTTATACCTCTGAGTTTTGAATGATTGACGGCCAGGGATGACCATTTTTCTCCTCTAAATTTTCCAATTCACATTATTAAAATATCCGTTTAATATTTATACTTATAAAATAATTTAACAGGACAGTTTATTAAATTATTATAGTAATTGTGGTGTGTAGTTTCATAATATAATGGGTGAAATACGACGAGTTTTGTGACTATTCGTCCACTGATTGAATATATATTTGTGCCAACCATAGTTTCAATGTAAAATTGGTTTATTTACAAAAATATTTTTTGGAATGGATTCAAGTATAGATGACGAGTATAGATGAGTAGTACCTTTTGTCATTGTCTTCAAACTTTATAATAAATATCACATAAACTCAATATATATAACCTAAATAACAAGTTACTTATTATTGCAATATTATACATATTGAACCGTGTTCAATAAAATTGAGTTCCAAAAAAAAATATATATATACATACACACACACACACACACACACACATATATATATATATATATATATATATATATATATATATATATATATATATATATATATATACATACGCGACGAATAAACTTAATTTTCTTTCAAATATTTTTTTAATATTAGAAAATAATCTACTTTAATAATCTAAACTTATTCTAAGTTTATTTATATTAACAGAACAATAAATAATATTTTTATAAAACACCATCGACAAAGACAAAAAAAGAAAGAAAATAAGAAAAACACACAAGATCGACAAAAACAGATCATCTCGAAATTAAGTAATTTATTAGGTCGTTTAATATTAGTAATTGCCTAAAGCTTAATCCTAAAATGGCCTCGTTTCACAAAGTTTCTCATGACTAATTGTCAGACCATACTGAAAAGTGTGAAGAGGCGCACCTAATTTTACCGCACATTTCCTGAAAGAAGAAATAGATATTTCCGTTCAGTGTGAAATATGCAATATTCCCAAATACTTTCAGAGAGAGACTGAATAGTCCTAAGAATCAACGTGCAACTTGCGAGTAATGTATGCGCGGACACATCACATATGTCTGATTAAATAAACAGAATCCGTTACCGGTGCCGTTTGCTGTTAAATAAACAGCTTGCAGTTGGTTAATTAAAAACTCATTTCAATGAACAGTTACAACTTACATTCCGCCTAAAGAGTAACCCACGCACGAGACAGATGTCGGCAGACGTCATGCCTGCTTGTAGTTACTCTTATCACCCGTGGACGTCCATTGTCGTTTAATTAATTCGTCGCATTCGTTTGGCGCACGAGCAATTCACGGCAACGGTCAAACAAACTATGATTCTCGTCGCACGCGGTCGGGGCGAAACACAGTACGGCTAATTAAATATACACAGCATCATTCTGTAAACAAATGCTCATTAGTAATACAATTGCTTAATATTACTGAGTAATTAATTGAAATGTGTTTTTTTTTTAATTTTAGCATAAATAACAAAAGGAAACTTTAATCTTAATGTTGTCACTAAATCATTCTGCCGTTTTCTGCTCACATAGTTTCCTACTATTTCATATATATTCGCCAATTTGTAAGGTTCTTTACGTTACGCAATTTTGTTCAATTTTAGATTTCATTAATCCCTTGATATATATATATATATATATATATATATATATATATATATATATATATATTTTGGAGCAAATACAATCATTTACTAATTATAATGTAAATGATTGTATTTATATGTGGTATTTGTCCCCTACTAATTATGTAATGCATCTATTCGTAACAGATACATTAGATATTGATACAAATAATGCGTCATCCAGCAGGAATTAAAATGAAAGTAAGTGATTTTCCAAATTCCAATCTAAATTTGAGAGTTTATATTTGAGTGGAACAAAGAAATATAAAAAAATATTAATTCATCACATATTAGAAACGCGGTAAATATTTTCTTCTAATTTATCTTTGGGATCCAAGCCCACACGTATTAATAAATACTTAATCGATTACTAATGATAAAACGATTACTAATGTCTAAACATGACATTAATTTATTTAGTGTACAATTACAAAAACGTTAAACTAACAAGGTGACAGTTATTACAATAATCCTTTTCAACGTACATAGTTATGTTCGCTCGTAAATGGTCAAACTCATTATACAGTGATTAGACGGTTAAACAGTAAAATTCTATGGAAAATCAGGAACGAAAAACATTTATATGGATTGCCAAGTACGAAAATAGAGAGTCGTTTCCTTGATATGGAGCATACAACTAAAAGAGTGCAAATTTAGAACATGTTAACAAAAAAGGGAATGCTATGTCGCCTCATCCACAGATATCGGAACGTATTTTACTCACGGTCGAGCGTTTTACTATATTTGGTCTCCCATATATTCTACATGATGAAACCGGACTCTAACACGTCTCGCACTAATGAGGTGTACGTCAAGCAAACCGACAATCCGCGATGTATTTGGATAGCTAGAATATTTCAGTTTTTCTTATATTATGCTCTTATGTTCCTATCGTATTAGATTTGTTCAGTCATTATTAAGTTTTTTATTGTTAGACATTGACAGTTGTAGTTGATCGGTAAAAAAATAAATAAAGCTCCAACCGTATAAATTTGTACATCCTGATTGTACCCAATAAAAATGTAATATCATCATACGCACATCACAGCGAACGAGTTTATGAAGGCCCCGCGCAGGAAGTTGGCCTGATAGCTCCGCACAATAATAATGCCTTGAAAAGCGAAATGACTGGACCGGAACCGTCCGCAGCAGCGCATTAGTCCATTGTTAGAGCCAAGGACAGTGGACATGAAAATCTGTTTGGTCATGTTTTTATAGTTACAAATAAAAATATTTACCTGTAATGAAATAAGTTAGACTGACGTGGCTTAAGGGGTCGTGACTACATAATCAGTATAGTCACCACAATTCTGAAGTCGTCGACCACACTGACGAAAGGTACCGTATAGACGCAACGGTTTACAGCGATTATATTCTTTAAAATATAACATTAACAGTTAACGTGTAAGGACATTCTAAACGTTTTACAGTTACGTTTTTTGTACATAAATATAAACTTTAAATTAATACTCTAGTTCTAATTTCACCGACTAACATAAGCAAGGTAGGTAAACCATTTAATGCTTACTCGCATTGTGTCATAAATTAGAAGAATTTACAGTTTCACGTTCATTTAAAGGAATATAGAATTAATAATATAATTTGGAAAATACACATCACAGAAGCCGCTTTCTTGTTTCATTGGGATGTTAATGTTAATGAGGATCACCTATAAAGTTAACGATTTTCTTACTGGCCGATTATTAAGGAGGTGACAGTATTAAAACATTATAGACGTTCTGGGTATATTTGAGTGTGAATTTGTAGCTAATTTTCTTTCTTGATTATGAAACCTGTTAGTGGAAATTATATTTATATCTCCCTGTTATTGTCTACTGCCATTATTAAATGAAAAACAAAAATGTGATCATTACTCAAAACTACCATAAGTGTGTTAGAATATTTTTCTTTTGACGTGTCGATAAAATAACGTTAGGAATTCCGTTTTTAAAATCAGTGTTTCACTACTTTTTTTTCTTATTTACGTTTTACTTTGTCACATTTGTTATTATGGAAATTTGAAATTCGCATTAATTTTGATACGAGTTTCACTGTGTAAATAACACAAGAACGAACGAGAACGAAGAGAGACGAACAATCGATGCGTTATTACTTTAATCGTCACCGCTCTAAAAATTTATATATCAAAAGTCCCGTGGTCGCCAGATATCACGATCGGTAATGAGGAAGTGAAGGCCATAGTGGAATTAGATCTCTGTTAAACTACAGCTAAGCTAATAGCAGAGTTTTATGCTAACGTTGAAATGATATTAAATCAATTACGTTAAGTTAGCAAAATAAAGAACGGACACCATGCACACAAACGATTCGAAGTATGGAAACTCTTTGTTAAACAGAAATAAAAATAAAAAGGGATCCGATCCAATTGTTACCAGTGGCAAAAAAATTAAACCTTACGAGAACCGCATATGTTAGTAACAAGGTTTTGATCTAGTTGTGCAGGCAAAGTGGTATCCAAAACGAAAGATAAACCAGAAGAAGCTCATTACTACAGCCCGGTCCTTCTATGCTGGTGTCCCCTACTACAGTTTCGTTTCACATTACACGACAATTAAGACAGTCGTATGCTGTCAATATCGCAAACGACAACTATTTCATGACAATAGATAATCACGTAAAATACTGTAATTAGCTCATCATAAAATGACAAGATTTATAATCAGAAATACTTCGTTACTTGAAGTGTTTACCGATACTTGCGTCAACTAATTTATACTTCTTCAGAAATTTACTTGTTACAAATT
Organism: Druceiella hillmani; assembly: GCA_039881145.1. Lineage (NCBI taxonomy): Eukaryota > Metazoa > Arthropoda > Insecta > Lepidoptera > Hepialidae > Druceiella > Druceiella hillmani. The sequence goes on from JAYKKI010000008.1 coordinate 32,209,041, forward strand.
CCGACATACAAAACATCTAACAAATCTACCCGATCTAACAAATTTCCGAGAAGCAATAAAAGTGCCTTCAAAGAATTCCTGAGTGTTCATTCAATATGAACTTTTAACAGCAGTGTATGAACTTTTAACTTAATATGAACTTTTAACACTTTAAATTGCAATGTACTGACAACTTGAACCTATAATCTGATTAAATAAAACTTTTCAGAGAAATTTTTTGTTTTAAATTCTTCTACATAAAATGACACCTCCATATGTTAAAATTTAATATATTGATATTTTCTCCTTGTCTGTATGCAATATTTACTATATTACTATAACTATAAAAATTCTCTACTGTTGTTGATATATAACACTTCCATCAAAACAAATTTCTATACAATATTGTTCTATCTATGCCAGAACCATGAAGGTTCAAATTTTCGTATTTTAAATTTATTAAGTGATCGGATTTTATATTGTATCGATTTGCTTTGTTGTAGAATTTATTGATAAAAAAAATTAAATTAAGTTAAAAAAAATAAAATAAAATTATCTATTAACGTATTATTTGTTTTAGTTAATATTTTTATATTATCTTGTACCTAGTTTCAAGGGATAACATTAAAGTGTATACGAAAATCCATTGCATCTTTAGTGCATTCCATTCTAAAAGACAATAAATATCAAAACTATGGTATTGATGTCAGAAAAAAATATGATATTGTTCTATTCAGATGCCGCATACTGACAAACTCGCCGGATGAAATGTCATATAAGGGTATATAAGGGAATGTCTTAAGGAGGGACTTCATTGGAATACGACGGAATACTTATACAAAAACAATTGAAACGATTATTTTTTGTTTTGGAACGAAGAGATAAGAGCTTTTGTATATATATATATATATATATATATATATATATATATAGAAATATATATGTATGTATGTATATGTGTATATATATATATATAAATATATATATATATATATATATATATATATATATATATATATATATATATATATATATATATTATATATACATATATATAAGCGAAAACATCTGAAATCTGTTCTTATACAAATGCGATAAAGCCTTTCTCAAATAAAACATTCAGTTCGACCCAATAAAACATTGGCTGGAACTTAAAAACATTTAAATGTCTTAAAATACATATTGCCAAAATTTATTGGTGACGTCAAACCGCAAAAACTTATAAGAGTATCCACTTCTCCTGGGCAGACCCCGCTCCATAACTGCACGATTCTTCAATTCTTTTTCTTTTTTGATACGAATATTAACATTCAAAAATACGTACACTAAATAATAGTACTAAGATAAATATATTAATCAAATCTAGTTTTAAATAACAAATATAATTATGTCTATTTTAATCGGTTCGCTTTTAAATATTGACAGAAACCTCTCACTTTTGTTTTATAGAATTTGATAAGTACATAGAAAGCGCAAGTAGGTCAGTCGTTTCTGACGATAAAAAGCTATAATTCAAATAACAATTTCGCGTACTTTTTTACTTTTTCTCACCTAAATATTACACATCATAAAAGAGAAAGAACAAATTGCTGATTTTATCCATCTCGCACCGCTAAAAAGTTGTTGAAACGCTTAGAAATCTGACAAGCGATAGTTATTATTAAATCTGGCAATATCGAACCGACAATTAAACCTCATGAATCATTCATAGTGCCGTACATTATTTAGACCGCAACAACACAATGGGCGAGCTAGTTGGCAGGCTTGGAACGGCCGACAGCCAGCGTCAACTTCCTGCGCGATGACATCCTCTGCGGAAGTGAAAAACGCGATAGAAATACGTTACATTAAATAATTAGGGGGCGGCGCGTATGAAGGTAGCTGTCGACTAATGCTTTGTATTGAAGTATATTTTCCAGTGGCGTGTCGTTAGCTCGGTGTGTAACAAAAGTATACGTTCTTAAACTATTGCATCATTGTCTAAAATAAAATCAATGAAAATGAGAAACACGTGATCAAAAGTATTAAAGTATATAAGTAGTTGAAATTAATTTAGCTTCTTATATTATACACAAGCAATTACATTGAGATTTTTACGGATTCAGACTGTAAATGATAATTTCCCTTTTCGTATATTACCGCTTCATTTTATTATCATGGCTTACAATCTTATCTTTCTCACTCACATATGATGCATTCGCTAGTTCCATTATGCTTACATTACTGCTGACAGTACGGTTTCTATGTAAAGCGGTGCACCGTCACAAATCCCACAATTTTTTTGGATTATATGGCTACAGAATTGGATTGAGGTCGGCAAGTAGATGTAATTGCAAGATCTCAGTTTAATTATGGATAACCGTTTCACATTTCACAGTTTTATCATCAAACTCTACAATAAACTAGGATTATATATCCCGTTTGATAAATCCTTGATTTTCCACCGTTTATATAACCTCGAATGTATCGTGGCTTTATTCCACTTTTTAGTCCATAGTATTCTTGAAGCGATTGCAGTCATCTGGTCTCTGTATGAAGCGAGTTATATCCTCATGTAGGAGAAAATATTTAAAAAATTCATCGGTTTTAGTATTACAAAACAGTCGGATATAATTCCCTTAAACTCCGACGAGAATTACTTTTGATCATGATTGTTTAAATTATTAAATAACTACGTTGATAATGCGGTTAGGAGCGCTTTATTCTCCGTATTGTTACTTAGTTTATTTTGCCTGCCTACAGCCCGCGCGAACATCCTGCAGCGTTCACTTGTCTTTCATACATTCACATTGTTCAATAGAGTATTATGAGATGAGATGTTATATTTCAGCTTCATTGACTGCTTTAGAAATGGAGTTACGGAGATGCTTGGTGGCTCATGACTGATCATTAGTTAGAGCGTTGGTTATTCGAGTTGCTGTGTGTTACCCTATGGTTCGTTATTGTTTCTATTATAATATATAACCTTTGTTCTTAGAATATTTCCACATCTCCAATGCTTTGGGTAAATCTGAAAGTGTCTACGCCAGTATTCTCTGACTCCCAGTCTTACATGATTAAATAAAATTGTTCTTATTAATACAGCTAAAAACATAATTTTTGTTGACAAATAGAAATAGGACACTGATGTCCCGTCGGCATGACAAAAGTCTACCTGGGATACCAGTGTTCCACTGGCAGTAGACGTGTTAAATTTACATGTCATGACAAACCTCTAAAAAACCAAAAGAACTTATTTCTTACATAATGACGATTATACGCTGTTCCACGAATCTTGGCCATAAAGAGTTACCAAGGTTTCATTCGACTAACAGTTCGCCTTGCAGTCATTTAAAAAAATATACAAAACATTCCTTCGAAGCAAGTGAGCTAGTAATTATTAGACGAGTCGCCACAGCTTTTAATTAAACATATTATGATAAAACCATCCAAATTTGTGGTGGAATATGCATATAACAGGGTTCCATAATTGTACGTATATTTTGAAATTTTTGACGCAATTAACCTAATAATCTAATTTCTGATATCTAAATTTTTTTCGGATTTTTCAAATCGAAATTGAAAAAGGCGAGCGCACTGCACCCCGCTTTAAAGTTTACTACTTTAAAAAGGGTACTAAAAAATGAAAAATGCTAGATGAAAAACCATTTTCACTTTGGAAGATCTTTGAAACCATATACCACTATATGAACTGCCGAAAAATAATACTCAACCACTTTACATGTATGGAGAGATACATTCATTTTTTTTTATATATTACTACATTCGTTTTTTTATATTTTAGAAATATTAATCGTGATTCTCACAGGAACTATCAAAGTGCCAAATTTGTGTATATAGGTGTAAAATTCTGGAAACTGTGAAGGTGTAACAGACAAACGGACGGACGTTATAAAATTACAAGGATTGCTCGTGATCTTATTAGGGAACCACCTAAAACCTACTCTCGAAAAGGGGACATTTCTTTCTGTGAGATCAAATATGCTAGAGTTTACGAAGATTTGCTTCACCAAAGTTTCAAAACCAAGTTTAAACTTGGTAACGAATTTATAGTCTTATCGTTTATTTGATGTTGTCTATGAACCGTATCTTGACGAATTTAGCTAATTTTTATTATTTTTTTCTTAGGTCTTTACAACAGAAACCTGTTAACGCCGTCATTGGTTCGGCCTTGACTTTTATTGGCATCGCATTAGTTCTAGCAGGCACCAAAACGCAAAATCAGCGTTGCTGGTTTGATGATACTTATTTTAAGAGTAATTGATTAGTATCAATGTAATAATTAGTGCCATAATTATAGGATTATAATTAATATTAATTATAGACAAGAATATAATGCAAACTGTACTCGTAAATTCTTATTATTGACACATATTTATTACGGACAATTTTGTAACAAAACATTGTTATTTTAAGATTAAAATTTTTCGAAATTTTTAAGAGCAATATAAAAAAAAATTAAAATAACTTATGTTTACACATTTGAATTTGGTCGGTACATTTGAACGGTAACCCACAGCAATTCGAATGAACAATATAAGAATTATACAAATATCTTATGTTTATATACTTGAATTTATTTTTTAATTTTGTTGCACAGTTACATTGAACAGTTTTATATTTTGCTAACATTTTCCTTGAAGGACGCCACTGGAATATTTTAAAACACAACACACGACATGACATGTACATTCACGAACATCCTTCTAATCGCGAACCGTCTATACTTTAAAAAGAGGCAATGTTAAACGCAGATTGAAAATGGAAATAAATAATAATTACTGTGGATTATATGATTAGTTACGTAACTGGGTAAACGGGTGAGATGCGGCCGGCGGCTGGTTAACGGTTAGTGGCGTAACGCCGCCCGCATTATTTCTGTCGCATAACAGTAAAGCCGCTTCGCATTCATTGCATAAAAAGGAATGGCGACGCCTGCGGTTGATGCGTTCAATTTCGATGCGCTTGCGATCCGAATGAGGAATCTGGACCACAAATCATGACGCGAGATCATGAATACTGAGTTAAGTTGATAGAGAATCACGAGTAGGTAAACTTTATTTGTTAAAAAACTTTTTAAATTTAACTAAAATTCTAAAAAAATTAATACCCAAAGGGTTCTGTAATGATTCTTCAAAATAAAATGTTAGTTTCATTTAATTAGGAAAACATTTTCAAGATTCTAACAAGATAATCATCCAGTCGTGCATTCGGTTATTGGTAGTTTATAACTAAAAATGTGTTCGATAAACATTTGAAACTTAAATACTAAAGAGATATTGAATATATTTGGTGTTAATTTTGTAGAAATGCATTATTCACAATTAAATGCAACTACGTGATGCAGTATTATTTATATTTTATTTAAATTCTTTACCACGACAACTCTTCAGGTGGGCTATTAGCAACCACCTGAAGATGTTGTCATATAACGAAACCTAGGTTGTGGTAAAGAATTTAAATAAAGTAGTTTCATTTAATTATGTACTAAAGAAATAAAAATAAAAAGTTTCCTACACTTAACCTATAAGCTATGCGCGTTTCCCCACATTTTACAATTTTCAGTTTTATTTGGAACATAATTTTCAAAATAAACGTGAAAATGAAGTTTTTTACGCAATTTTCCACTTTTCCATGCAATTTTGTGATCAGCTTTAATTTAATAGTAATATCGTAACCATTTGATGTTCAATTTACACACAACCCTTTTTTTCGTCTTACGTCCTGAAACCAAAAACTTTATAACTTTTATCAATTTCGTAACACTTATCGGATAAACAAAATTCATCTCCACATTAATTTATAAATAAATTTGTGATAAATTTACAATCGACAATTCAAAAGTTACGACTCTATGACAGACAAATTGACTAACACATAGTTAAGTTTAGTCAAATTTAAAAAAATTGTGTACGTCTGTTCTCCCCACAAAAGAAATAAATCGTAATCCCATATTGTTCGCATTATTACAATAAAGAAAAATATTCTTAAGGAACTAACTCCATCTCTTCTTAATTTGACAAACTTTATCACAATAGATGCAGTAGCGGTATATTTCTACTTTGATAGTTGCAGCACTATTTCTTCTATACTCCTTTCAATATTTTTAATATTTTGACCTTTGAGTTCTTAAAAAAATCGACTCAAACATGTAACATTATACACTCCCTTATAATGGATATCAGTGTTACGAGTACTACCACTTATGTAAAAGCCATTGTTGCACATTAATTTCAAGTAAAACTAAAAATCTTCAAGTGCACATTGAACTACTTGAACATTCCTATCGAAGACAGAAAATTAGCCTTATAAAAAAATAAAAGATGAAAAGAAATGTAAGCGATAAGTAAGCTTATCTAACCTGTCATTATCATTTCTTAGAAAGTTTAAATAATTAAACATCTCTGTTACCTCTGTTTGGTAGTCCGACTCAGTCGGCCGTTGAGATAATAATGTTATTTTTTATCTGTGATAAGGTTTTAAGGATCTATTTAAATATCAATATTATGAGTCTACACAAGATGGCTCAAAGTTATGAGACGGAAAAATAGATAGCAATGAAATTTCACCATGAAGGCTTTACGTTTTAATATAAAATAACCTATAAAGTATTATTTTGAAATGGTTTCAATGAATTGGTGTGTAACAATGTTTCTAAAATGTCAGTAATATTCCTAATAACACTATCTATTATTCAAATTGCCGTGTTTTTGTATATAATTCTTAGCCTCATTTTATTGTGTCCAACTCTTTCTGGATGATACATCAAGATTATAAGCAATAAAACAACTCTTGAATTTTTTAAGACAATTTCTATAAACGAACCACGAAAATCCATTCACTAGTGTTTGCTCCAAATGATAACAAAAAGATAACAAGAAGAGAAAGATATAGGAAGACATGGTGACTGCCGACAGATGTAAAAACTTAAAACTATGAAATAACAGTTTGTTAAACTATGAAATTTGCAAATTGTATTTTATTTTCGACAATTTAAACCAATAAACAACAAGTTCATAAGATTACATTTTAAAATTAAATTTTGCAATAAAAGAAAATATTTTCTGAAATGAAAATTGGAGCCTTTTCGCAACTTTTTCCAACCAAAAAATTCAATAATATGAGATAATAAACCATAATTTTGCATTGATATATACAATATTTTCAAAATTCAACACATAAATCTAAAATTATTATAAAATTTTAAAGAATGTTTAATTTTAAAATCTGCCACAAAAATATTATGTAACAACTGTTTTTTTCGCGCTAATAAAATAACTCCCAAGTTACTGTGAAATACTCATTGCGTGATGTATTGCAGAGGTCAAATGTTAAAAAAATACATAATATTCAATTTTTAAACGCAAATATTGATAATAAATGCTTTGTTTTGTTATTTATTTTTCTAATATTAATATTTGCTTAATATCTGCACTTGTGGTTCCTATAGGGAAGACGTCGTCAAATGGAAAAAGAATGCGAAATTAGCACTGAAATGCGATCTGCTATCATCGTTTTATATAACGAAGGCAAATCCGAACATGCAATTGCCGTACAATTTAAAATATCGTAGATTTTGTTCATCGCACAATTACTCAACACAAAGAAACTGGCAGTGATCCAGATCGTCCACGTTCAGAACGACCGAGAATGACAACTTCTATTGAGGACAATTTCATCGTCGTTACCAGCAAGCGGAACATATACCTAACAGCGTCAGAAATTCGTGCCAAAGGTAACAATCTCGATCGACCTGTATCATGACTACGATAAAATGACGATTGTAGGATGCTAATTTATTTGGTTGTGTTACTGTCGGAAAACATCTGTTATGCTGCAAAACAAAGAAAAATAGATGCAGTGGGTTCTTGCCCATCGAGATTAGACAAAGGAAGATTTTAAATAGTCCTTTGGGTCGATGAATCGAAGTTTGAAATATTTGATTCAAAAAGGTGAATTTATGTTCGACGCAGCGCCGAAGAAAAGATAATGCCAAATTTTGCAGTGCCATCCGCCGAACAAAGCGGTGGTTCTGTTGTGGTCTGGGGTTATTTCTCGGACCATGGGACTGGCGATTTGGTCCAAATCGAAGGAATAATGAAAAAAAGAACAATGTAAAGTAATTCTACAAAAAAATGCTGTTTCTTCCGGGATAAGATTAACTAGAAAGGAGTTAATTTTCCAACAAGACAAGGAACTAAAATATAATTCCAAATTATGTAGAGGTTATTTAGAATGAAAAGAAATGGAAGTGGTGTTAAACAACCTGGTATGGCCACCTCAGAGTCCTGATCTCAAGCCGAACGAACTTTTATGAGAAGAGCTTGATAGAAGTGTTCGAGATGTAAGAACACATCTGGAAGACTCTACACGTAAGCTGCAACAATATTTCCCAAGAAACAATTGACAAATTAATTGTTCGTATGCCAAGATTCGTGAAGAATGTAATTAAAAACAAGGGAGGATTTTTTTATAAAAAGGCTGTTTAGATTATTATGGCCATTTTTTTATATCAGTGATTGATATTTTATGAATATTTTTAAGTATTTCATTCGTCAATGAATAATAAATCAGATAATTAAACTCTTTCTTCGTACACTCTCATTTGTTTAAATTTTAACTAATTTTCCAAGTTTACTTAGGGTGGTCTCAAGGTTATGACCTGCAGTATATATATATATATATATATATATATATATATATATATATATATATATATATTTGGAATTATATTTTAGTATATATATATATATATATATATATATATCAATATGCTTTCACTGTTACCCAAACGCAACACGTCAAACTCAGCTAAAAATAGCTAGATATGCTGTTAACATTAGCGGTGACGCGAATCCATAACATTTTCCCTATCAAATTCGCTCAACGTACCTAAAGAAGTTTTCACTTCAAAAATAAATAATTTTAAAAATAATAGCGCTTCCTTTTCTTCGCAGTCAGACAAAAAAAAATATATTTTGAAATATTGCATTAAAAGCACACATTCATATGGCAAAAATAAAATGACCTAATATACATAAAAATATAATAAATAGCTGTTAAATGTTTAAACAATATTGGAGTGCTTGAAAGGCACAATAATACAATATTATATAGTTTTAGAAAACATTTATTTCCTTCTTATCTATTTCAGTGAGATTACTGTAATCTATACTAATATAAAAAGTGGACAATTTTGTTTATTTGGTTGTTCACCGCTAATCTCAGAAAGCAATTGTTTGATCTCAAAAAATAGTTTATATTAGAAAGCCTATACTTGGAGGAATATTATAAGATTGTATATCATTATACTATGATTCATGATGGCAGATTAGTAATAAAAAATATAACAGAAGTCGGGGAACATGGGGCAATATAAAGAAATATAAGCTTCTTTATTGATTTATCATACCTTTCCAGCTATACTCCCGACCCCGACGACAGATATACCATATTCAGATATATTTCGACCATATTACTATTTGAATAAGTATATACACAACCGTACATTTATTGACAACGTGAATTCAATTCACTAAAACAGCCCGGTCCTCATTCAATGATAAATTCCCTTTGAAAATCCTGGTATTATCCTTACCCGAAACATAAACAAAAACTGCATAAAATATATCCACATTATATATGTAATTTTTTATAATAACAAAGTTTTTACTGAACTCTCTTTTTATAAAATTATAACCATTTCACGTTTTGTTATGTGTGATAATGTCACAGTTATTATGGTATTATACATTGTTAATTTAATAATAAAATACCAGTTATTTGATATTTTGAACACGGACTTAAATACGAATAAACTGGGCAATTTATATACATACGGCTGCTGTATAAAACTCGTAATCACCTCATAAACATCACAGTACCGAGCGTATAATCTTGCGGTGGGATCGTGAACTTATAACCCTGTAGTATAAAGTAACGAGCAGGCAATGGACTAACCGGTGTCATTACGCATTCAGCTGTTATATTGGTGGGAACTTATATGCCAGTAAAAAGGTATATTCCCAGAATTCCTGATCATATATTAGACAAATAACAAGCAAGCTTTGAAATATGAAAAACGAGAATATGAAGCAATAAATTTAAATAAATCTTATAATCATTTTTAAAATTAATATTCTTGCTATACCTCCCTATAGAACCGAATTATATCGGAACTCTCCAGTTCCCGCGGTATGAAATTCAACCGCTCAACCACCAGATGGCGGTCGCATCAGAAATTGGCTTAGAATGGATGAATGAAAATAAATTTATCGAAATGTGTGATCGTTATATTTTGTAATTGTTGTGTACTTTTATATTCATGTTTAACCTAAAATTTAAAACTTTGTTAAATCATTAATTTTTTTATCAGTACGAATAGGTCACCTGTAATTTATGAATAAATTTATCTATGTAAATACATAAATGTAGTGATATGGAAATACACTAAGATTTATTTGAAAACTGTATCGTTCACTTGACATAAACAACTCTCAAACACGTATATCAGTATAACTTCGAAAATATCGAATATAAATAACAAATCAAATTTCTAAATAAGACAATCGGTGATAGCGTGTCTAACTATTGATAACAATGAAAGTTCAAATAGAAGCGAATCTAATGAGCAATTCATCACATCTTAAACGTGCAAGCAAAACATGATATAATTTGATCTTTGATTCTTATATCATAGACTGTTAAATATGTAGTCCTAACTAATATTATAAATACGAATTTGTGTTCGTTTGCGGGTCTGTGCGTTATCTAAAAACTTAGCGACTACTTGGCCAACCGTAATCAAATTTTGAAAACATATAAACCATATTAGTCTATTCTTAATTTCTTATTCTACGTAAATAAAGCTACGAGCAACGGTTAAAGAAATATATAGATATACAAGTTCGAAAAGATTGCAAGGCAACTATTGATCGTGGACAGGTTTGTAAAGTTTATCAACATACAGTTAAAAGTAAAGTGTAGTTAAGTATAGTTAAAAAGGTAAAAAATAAGATGTATTTAAAATCATTTTCTTTTTGACAATTTTAGAGGTGTTACGAAATCACCTTGTGATATAAAAAATAAAAGGAATAAACCTATTAGGCGTAATACCTAATAGGTGAAATAAGGTTTTATCCGGATGAATTTCAGAATATTACAGAAGCGATGTTTAGCATTCATTATCATTATCCAAAGGCAGAAAAACATGATAACACGCCCAAGAATATACTCAAGTAAAGGACCAAAACCTAGTTTACACCTGACTTGCAAAGATAATTTGTACCTCTATTCTGTGATTCAAAATCTTAAAGAAATTTTCAAATCTAATAAAGAAATTTAAAATAAAATTTAATTGTTAAACGACTTATGAATGAAAAAAAGGGTAGTTGGCTGACAAAGATACCAGAATTATTGTTTTTCTCAGTATATAATATAAACAGATAGAAATTACAATTTCTATTATATCATTGAAATTAAATTAGTATTATACCTGATTCGAGGAAATTTCTCTTTAAAACTGATATTCGCTCTCCGCAAGAATTTTTTAACAGCTAGAACGTTTGAAAAATGATCTTTTGGCGCAATGTTCAAATGAAACATTATATTTGTTAAGATCTCACAAAATAGTTAAGTTCGAATGTGGCAGATGCAACATTGTTACAAGTAAAACATGTTAATTGCAAACCTAATTATGAAAGCCAATTGTAAATCTAATTGCGTAATTATGAAGCTAACTCCCTTTACTCGAGAGAGGAGTTCAATATACTCTAGAAAAGATATCAGCGTTTACACCTATGACATCACTAGTCATCGCTTCATCAATTCGATATGCACGATATTTAGCCAATTTCTATTAAATGGGATCTGGATTCGTAATAGGTTATCAATAATCTATCACTAGCGTCAGCAATCTTCAACTACTTTAGAAAGTCTAGAGCATCACAATTCAAATAGTCTTTTGCTTTTCATTATATCAAATATGGAAAAGTGGCGCCTTTGGAGTAGATTATCGAAATCTGAAAGAATAACTATACTTGAAATGATACAACAACTATACTTGAGATTCAACCTTCATCATAGAACAACTAATACAGTAAACTGAAAATGAATTATACACGCAGGACACGTCTGATCGACTGCAAAGAAATGACTTCGCGACTGCGAAGAAATGACTTCGCGACTGCGAAGCATTACGTAGAGAATAGTAACCTACACGCCGTGTTATTACCAAATTTGAAATAAATATCAAGTAACCTACACGCCGTGTTATTACCAAATTTGAAATAAATAATGGTAATAAATCTGTATGAGCAAGCGACTTTACCAACGGGTATATGCTTAAAAGGTTATTCTAGTGTGACTCATATATGCCCGTTATGATCAAAACGTTATGTTCTCTTTCGAATTTTGCGAATTTAAGAAGAACGTGGGCGTGTTTTATTATCGAAATGGCTACACTTAAAATGGTAACGGTGTAAACAGGATAAATTTTAAAAATAACTGGATAGTTTCAATTTTTATTTTGTCATATAATAATAAAATCAATGATTTATATCTAAAGCGGCAAATAACCTTACGAAAGTAAAGAAGTTCTTTGACCTGTAACTTCCATGTGCATGAGGTTAAAAAATAATTAAGACACAATATTATACATCATATGACACATTAGGTTTTGTTACAATATATAAAGAATCCGCCGTGTAAATAATCCGTTATCATCAACACTGCTTTCTCTCTTTCTTTTTTCAGAAGTGAACCTGGCTAATTTGCCTCAGGCAGTACCAAAGAGTACAACAATCCTATATATGTAATTTGTTGAAGATCTGGACTTACTAATCGTCGAAAACCTTAATTGACCACCTTAAGTAAATGATATTAATCCTTGGTTTTTTTAGCAGGACACACCCTCAAGGGTCTTTAAAATTTCTCCCGAGTTCTAAACTACATTCGTTAAACGTTCCTATCACCACTAATTGATTATTGAGATGTGTGTTATCCTGAGTTTGATGAGGAATGTTTAAGTAAGTTAGAACGCCTCCAAAATTATTTGTGCCATACATCTTCAGCCTTAGAAAATATGATTATATTGCTGAAAACAAGTCACGCCTCAAATGATCAGCCTCATTTATTCATTATTGATAGTTACGCCTATCTTCGGATAGGCAATCGACGTCAGCTTCGTATACCTACTTACTCTTCTCTTTAATTAATATATTAAAATCCTCAGAGTCGAAATTATCTCGTTGGCACATTCTGTCGAATAATTGAAGTTAGACGTTTAACAATATTTTAAATGCCATAAACGTCAATTTGAATATATATATATATATATATATATATATATATATATATATATATATATATATATATATATATATATATATCCTTATCTCCATTTTGCAGGATGGCGGTCCTGTTGAAAATCAAAAAGCGTAAAAGTTTGGGGATAAAGTCTAGTTGCCTTAAAATATCTTGCTTTAATTCAAATTCGCACTCTTTTTCAATCCACGCTATTTTCTTCTCCAATTCTTTAATAACACATATAGGTACGTAATGCAGTTTTTGTACAGCATATCAAATCACATAAATGTATATGATATAAATTTTATAAAAAATATCGATTTCTTTGTAAAAATTTTAGGGTCATATATCAGGATAGACATTAAACTTTTACCACCTATAGTTTACCGCGTTTAGCGGGCTCAATGAAAGTAATTCATATCGATAATATAACATTTACAAAAAATTCCCAGACGTACTTGTATATGGCTAATTATTATGTGTTGTTTATTTTAAGTATTTTTATCTTACAAGATTGGGCCGCATACCTCAGTATCCGACTAAATAACAGCGTAAATAACTAAGCAGTTGACAATACCGTTAATAAATTTACCGTAAAAAACGATTAAAACGTAATACAGTTAATGTCCTTTTTTGTCCGAGCAAAGTCTTAAAGCGCGGCAGCTAGTATGAATTAATATTAAAAGTGAAGAAATACGTTTTGATCAACTCGATGTTTCTTTGTTCTTCTGTAAAATTCATATTGTTAAACTTAAACTTTTATGTAACAGGAAATGAATATAAACTTAGGTTAACATTTATTTATTGTCACGTAACAACATTTTTATGGATAATGTAATAATTAGCCGACCGACCAAATGACCATAACATTCTTATTCATGCGCCTTACGAACGCCCAGTATTTACACGCAGAACTGGTTGGGCATTGCATTAACTTGTCCATAAAAAATATCGTTTACGATATAAACAAATGGCAAGGTCATTATTTTAAGGCGGTTGAAATGTTTTCATGTGAAAGAATTGTTAATTCGCTTGAATTTCTTTTTAAGAGATGGTTTATTTGAGTGTAAAAACTTTATTCAAATAAATGAATAAAAAGCTAACAAAATGGATCCTGATTTATTACAACTGATTACACAAGATTAAATCAATGTAACGCCCGCCAATTAATGATTTTCGCACCTCATTTAACTTACTTTTTTATACATATAATACAAAATACTGTACTAATTTAAACTTTGAATACGTCACACGCAAGGATAAATCTTGACAAATGACATAATAATACTAACGGTTCTTATTATAAGAATGTTATGAACATTTACAACAATTTTTAATTATTATTTCTTTAATTACAACTAAATATATAATATTATATAAAATTATTATTTAAGTTCCTATTTCTATAATGTCACAGATATATCCGACAGCATTTACGGTTATGCAACATAATACACTCTCAACAATGGCATACTTCTACGACTTTCCTTACCGACATAAAATGTTTAAATTTAACTTATTCTTCTTCGTCATCACATCTTCGTTACTGAAGTCTGTGCCCGCCTTGAAGTACCATGGTACAGGAACTGATCAGCTACCTCCATGCTATCCTGTGATGAACTTAACCTGATCAGATCAGCGGCTCAAATAACGTCCGCGAGGTTTTTTGTTCTCTACTTTCCCTACGACTAGTTTATTTAGGTTAACGGATTATCTACTACTTATATGATTAAAATAACCGGTAACTCGTGGGTAATAGATGGTTGATAATATAATCTTCATTTGGAGTTGGTAAAATTTACATTGTTTTCTTAATTTTGACCTACCATGTACACTATTATAATCTTCACAGTAATTTTTGTAAACAACTTTGACTAAACGATGTAAGTACCGGAACGTATACCAAATGTTCTCCTTCAATTTTTTCTATTGTTAATATTAAGACTATCGCGGAAAGAAACATCAGAATTTGCTTCCGGTGGGCTTATTAACTATCCTTACAAACATGAACAGGATTTCCCATTTCTCTCCCTACCAGGTAATGTATTTCAAATTCATTTTCTGTGACATTCTTCAAGAAAAATATTAAGTATCAATCTCTAGATACTACAGTAGTATAAAATGTGTAGATGGAAATATAACATTTTAGGTATCTTAATCACTTATCCTATTAAACATTTCGACATCCATTTCTCAAAAATTTCTATTGCATTCACTTTGCTATAAGCATTGTTCTGCATCATATACGTAAGAAACGTTTTGCTCAGCGAAGATGAATATACAGTATTCTTGTCGCGCCGACCCGACTTTCACTTAAAATTTAATTAAACGTCGACATTCTAACAGCCAAACGTTTACTGTACCAACACTATTTCGAATTCGGCCATCGCGTGGAATTAAATAAATCTATAACCGCTCGCGCATTTAGGCAACAGGTTTTTCGAACGCTCTTAAAATTTGCCGCAAAGGAGAGATAGCAGCCTCGTTTTTATCGAAATGGTCGTCGTCTCGCGAGGCGATGTTCATAAATCTATCGTTATAGCTTTGCGCGATAATGATATGTCGAGTATGTGAGAAAGTACTGCCTCGACTTTCTTCGAATTTGTGAGTAGGCGGTGGAGTGGCTGGTTCGGTCGGTGTTCATATTTTGTGACACACATCGCGTCTCGCAGAGCAGCATCAGAGAATTATCACCTCGCGGATCATTCTTATTCTAAGAATATCTAGCTTAATAATAGCTTAATCTTTTAAGTATAATTATAGAAAATAAGATTTTAGTTAAATTATTTAGATCCAAATGTCAATAAAAGAATTACGGATATACAGACGAGAAAATATCCTTATATATGGTATATGTTTATCATTTGTCAAAATTCTTTATTCTTTATAAAAAACAATTTTAAGCTAAATGTTTAATCGTAAACGTAACACGTACATAGAATTTACTTGAATCGAAAAGAACAATCAATTGTTTCGTATATTTGGCGTAATTTTGCAGAAATTCATTATAATTAACTTTTTCTTACCTAAATGAAACTACAATCAATTTTTAGGAACAAATACTGAAATAGTCTTTCTGTTTCCTTTTATTTATTTTAAATGCCATGTAATTTATATTGTAGTTTAGAGTTTAATTTATATTGTACTTTAGTAGAGAGTGTATTGTTTAGAGTTCCGCAGTGACTTATAATTTTATTACGTCCGTCCGTCCGTTCATCTGTCACAGCCTTACAGTTTTAGACTTATATGCATGAATTTTGCAAGTAGACACTTAATGTAGATATATACCTCAGTTAGAATGTAGGAAAATATTGAAAAAACTTTTCAACCCCGGTGGAAACGAAATATTTTTTCATCGAATTACATATCATTGGACAAATCTCAAAAAAAGAAATCCAGGTTCTATTTACCATTTTTTTTTTGTAAGCACTATTTGCGAAATGTTACGCTTCAAACTGATGTGCAATGAGCGTGTATGTATCCCTCTAATTTTATGGGAAGGGTGGAAAAAATCTGAGAAAATTCTGATTTTAATTAGAACTTTGAATTAAAATTATTTCAGAAAGCAAACATCAATAATTTCAAGAGATAGTTGACTTCAGAATCCTATTTTATAGGTGGTCCACGTGCACCACGATCTCGGCCATTTCTTTCTCCTTATCGTCTTAAAATACAATATCTTTTATTCTATATAAGCATAGAATAGGAGTCACACTTCAATTTAAAACGGGTAAAACTTAATTTTGTGACAAATAGAGCATACTTAAGACCAGATAAAACATAACATTTAATTCTGAAATTGATTTTAATTGAATTCTCTTCTAGTGCCCAAAAATACAACCCAGCTTCTATTAAATTCAATATAAAATAAGCAACATAATCGAGTAGAAGTCACAAACGATGATATTTTTTTTTAACTAGTCACCGTAGATGTAATTATTGTTACATGTTTTTTAATGTAACATCGAAATTATGAGTTTACTTGTACAAAACTACAGTTAGTACGGATGTAGGATGAGGGAGATATTTAATGTAATATGTATATTTCCGCGCCTGAGCCCGCGTGGGATGATTGGGCGCTGCTTACCGCACTCTATGAAAGACGACATGAAATCTTTATATAGACATAATATACTAGACTTTTTTAATCTTAATTTTTCACCAGTAATAATAATAACACCTCTCCCTATAACTCTAGAAGTAAAAAACGAAAAATTAAAAAATGACGGCACAAATAATATGAAACTCATCCCATTGATTCTTTTTGATTATATATATATATATATATATATATATGTATATATATATATATATATATACACACACACATATATATATATATATACACACACACACATATATATATATATATATATATATATATATATATATATATATATATATATATATGTAGAATTAACGTCTGTCTGTCTATCTTTAAATCAGTTGGTTTAACTTTATAACTTGAGTTGTACTTAATTTTTATTAAGGCTCTTTTCGCCATTTTGCACATTGTTTATTCTGACAGATTCATGTCCATAGTGGAAGGATTCCGGTAGATCTGGCAAACCTCATTTCTTCGATTCTACCTCAATCAGTTTCCTTCCATCGTTTTTGAGCACAACGTGTATGACAAAGAATTTTCAATATTCTTATTTTTGTATGTGAGTGACCCAGAATGTTTTCAAAACTATTGTTTTTTTTTACAATATTCAACGACTTTCATTGATGATCTATCTATTTTATCCAATATAATTATATGTCCTTTAAAGAGGTAGGTGCATTATTTAAATAACATGATAACTAAAAAAGTTGTTTATCCTTGGTCCTTTAGAAGTAAATATCGAATATATTTGGCGTTAATTTTTTTTTGAAATTCATTGTTCACAATTAAATGAAACTACGTGATGTAGTATTATTTTTACTTTCTTTAATTTCTTTACCACGACCTAGATTTCTTTGTATTACAACATCTTCAGGTGGGCTATTAGCAAAGATA
This sequence comes from Druceiella hillmani, assembly GCA_039881145.1. NCBI lineage: Eukaryota > Metazoa > Arthropoda > Insecta > Lepidoptera > Hepialidae > Druceiella > Druceiella hillmani. The sequence goes on from JAYKKI010000008.1 coordinate 32,227,324, forward strand.
TCTTTGCTAATTACTAAATGCTCTTACGGTATAATTTAGCAAAGATATCTTTGCTAATTGTCCACCTGAAGATGTTGTAATACATCAAAACCTAGGTCGTCGTAAAGAATTTATATAAAGTAGAAATAATACCACATCACGTAGTTTCATTTAATTGTAAAGTAAATATCTATTTTCCTTACCTATTATTTAATTTTTTTTCTCTTTTTCATGTAAATGTATGTGTCTAAAGGAAAATTTCCTATATAAAAGTCGTGACACTACTTACATATTTCCTAAAATTCACGACAATAATGTTTCCCTCTTCGCGTGCCAGAAACTACACGCAAGATCGAACCGAATTTCTAAAACGGTATCACAAACAACTCATAAACAAGCATACATAACAAATTTAATTAGAGACCTTTATTGACCACACAACACTGTAGTCACTGATAACTACAATTTCCAACTGGTGGCAGAGAAAAAACTCGAACAAATCTCTCCGTGGTTAATTGCATAATTGCATTTCTCGACTGAGATGCTCTTACGGTATAAAACGTAACAGCCACCAAATGAGACCGAACGGCGCTACGGAAGCATCGCCGGTAGCGCTCTAATGAATTGCTCTTTTCACGTACAGAAGCTGAACCGCGAGTATGTTAACTAGCAATCACTGTCAGACCGCGCCGTTTATTTATTTGACGTGGAAAGAATTTCGTCGGCATTTTGAATGTCGTTTATTTCTATATCTTGCGTCCGCGCACACGTTTTGTTTTTGGGCAAAAACCAAATAACAAATAGAACAATTCGAAAAACAAAATATAATGATATATATATATATATATATATATATATATTTATATATATAAAATATATTTATATATACACCCTGTCTGGGAATAAGTGTTGGATAAAGAAAGACGTTAATCGTTGATTTAACAATAGCCGTCAAAATAAAATTTAAAACATGACTTTTCCAGAAAATTGAAAATAATATTCATAATTATTTGTCATTTTTCTGTACACATGTTACTTGCGCACATTATTCGGTACTGCTCAGGGGAATAACCCGCGAATGGCTACGAGACATACAGCTGCCCGGAAAACACCGCGCTCCAAGAAGTATTGATTGTGTTAAAAAGAGTTATGTGTAATATTTTCTTGTACTCGATCAGAAAAAGGGCGTGTTTTACGTTTTATTTTAACGACAATTGATTCCTTTAGCTTTTAGCCAACGAATAACGTCTTTCTTTGTCCGACATCTACTCACGGACACCGTGTATATACATATATATATATATATATATATATATATATATATATATATATATATATATATATACGGACTATGGAATTATCCTTTTAATTATTTCATCAATTCCACTGTTTAAAATAGCTGCTTGTGCGGTTTATTTTTTTCTCTTTGATCTTGCATCATAAATGCGCCTACGCTACCATAGTTTAAAAAGACATTTTAAATAAAATAATTGCAATAGTAAAACGTATTACAATTGTAAATCTTGCTAAATATTCGCTTAATAAAAAAATGGAAGAAATTTATCTCTTGTCCCTTAAGATAATTTGGCAAGAAATGGACGATATCACTTCGCCTCTAGGAAACTGTATTGACACATAAATACATAATTATAGTCGCAACATTTTTTAAATAAAGGACCCGTTTCATTCATGTGTCTACAATTTTATGATATAAACTCAATAAAATACTAAAAATTAATGTACCCATATATACATAATTATGTCATAAAGGAACATAAATAAATGCCATTTTAAGTATCCAAAAACTTAAGAAATGTTATTTTGCGAAATAATTGCGGTATCGAATAAACAAATTTAGAAAATACTTATTATTATGCCTTAATTTTTTTGACATATTTCGTAAAACATATCTGGTGTCGCGAAGTAACAAAGTTCACAAACTATAAAAATAAAAATTATTGCAAATTCACAAATCATAAGTTTAAAAATATAGAGCAGTACATACAATACTGCCGTATACAATACTGCTGTATACTTTTAAAGTAATAAAATAATTTAATATGTACACGCGAGGTCAATCCTAGACAAGACTCAAGTTTAAGTGCGATTATCTACTTACACAAAAAATATTATTATGATTGATTGAGCATGATTCATATTAATCAACAAAGTAAGCAACAAGGCTAAGAGGTCAACCTCCTTCCTTCATCTATTTCTGGTGCAACGGTTTAAAATTAAGCCTGTAGCTCCGCTGTCACTGCACAAAACGTCGCGGCGGTGTGTTCCAAAACACTGAATGACCGATTAAATACTCACGTATTTTAATGACACATGTCTCGCGGAGCGCTAGTCGATAAAAAAACCATATCACTTTATGATTCAATTAAACATTTGTATGTCGCCGTAGGAAACGAGAGTCACGGACTCGCCTACTCGTCTTTGTAGCAGTAATTTGCTGTAAGAAGTCCGTGTCACGCACGGCGGCCCGCCTAATAATCTCTTATAAAATCTTTATGGGACCGGCCCATTGATAAACGGCAAACAGCTGGCGGTGACGGAGAGTAGACTCGTTACTTTTTTCAACACTTTCGCAGTCGAAAGTGGGCCAATTATCAATCACTGCAGTGACCATTGTTCCTTAGCTTGCATGAGCTAATAGCTTTTTCTTAATAACTGTACTTTATGACTGTTTGTTTCTACTGATTAAGTAATATTTATTGCATTTATGACATCGTTTTTATGGATAAAGATAATGGCTACTTTTGGACGTGATAATCTAAAAACGTTTTGTAAGTTAATGGCTCTCCTCTTTTGACTAATAATCCTATACAATGTTGAAATAAGCACCTGTTGCTACTGCTTAGAAGCGCAGAGATCACATAACAAACATTAACCCACACCGAATCACACGCCAAATCGGGTTTGCTACACAGAAATTTCCTGGGTCGAGAATGTGCATAAATTCTATGGAGCAAACCCGCTTCGGTGTATGTTTCATTTTTGCCATCTATTCTTAACACAATTCGAAGGCTACTTCTATTTTAACAAAACTCATCTAAAACGAAGCTTCAAACAACTATTCCTAAACATCCTTTCGTAAAATAAATTCAGGAATCACAAAATCCACAAAATCCACAGAATCCACAAAAAGTCATTGTTTGGTTTGCTTTATAGATTGGTGGAATCATTGACCCGTATTTATTCAAAGATGATGCCGGCAAGAACGTTACAGTCAATGGAGATCACCTTATATCCATTACTGACTTTTTTGTTACCCAATTGAATGACATTAAAGTTGAAGAGCTTTGCTTTCAACAAGACGGTGCAACATGGAGCACGCGACACAATTAATTTACCGCAAGAAACAATTTTAATTCAAGTCAAAATTGAAATTAATAAAACTCAATTAATAAATTTAATAAAAACACGTGTTTCCAAAGAAATTCGACGTGAAAGTATTCAGTAGCATATTTATTATTCAGCCTGACGAGCATGTCTATAGCTCTGGTTCGGCAATCAAAGTAGTCTAGGAAATGAACAACGCAAACCACTACAATGCAATGTACCCTTACGGTTGATCGACCTCAAAGATCAGCAAATATTTGACCCAGAAACTGCAGGCCCGTAATTGGATTATTAAAGTTTCGCGCTATAAATACGTCACTTTTGAATAATTGTACAATATTTCTTACAATAAAGCTTATGAATACAATTGGAAACCTAGCTAAATAATTTTTTTTCAGTGCATCTCAGTGCTATGCAATTCAGTGCATCTGCACCTTACTTGTGGTGTAGGTGTACTAAACAAAACTTATTTATATTAGTCGTCTTACTGTGTAATGATTGGTTAAAACAAAAAATTATTGACAAATTTAGCAATACTTTAAATAAAGACTGAAAATATATAAAAAAGTTGCGTTTTTCAAACACTTACCTATGTAATCGATTAATACTCTAAAAGGAATGAGTGATGTCCAATTTATCAACGATGAACAAAGACTCTCATTTCGTGACAAAAAAATTAGAGCCAAGAGTTAAATATGGACACTCTCTACGCTTGGCCTTTACCTAGACTTCGTTTATAACAAAGCACGCTCCACCAGTCACCTTATTTGAGTTTGATTAGTTAATAGTAAATTATTTATAACTTAAACATTTATTAAATGAACAATATTCTCTGCTTTGAAATGTTACAATACCATTTAACTATTAAAACAAGTTACCATTGTAAAATTACGTTTAACGGAAATATGAAAGCATTAAAAAAAATCTTCTTTTAAAAATTTACGTAATCTCAATAGATATAGATTGAAAAACTAGCCAACTTTATGGATATAAAAAAATGTTGTCTAGAAGCTTTTTTCGCTCTTTTTGATACTAGTTTAAAATTCAAAGGACCTCTTAGAATTAAAAATAAAATTCTTTGTCAGTCGGCGAACCAATATAATAATAGTATATAATATAAGTACCGGTATAATAACAAGCATTTAACTATAATAATTACTAAATTAAAGAAGCAATAATAATTAAAATTATTACACAATTGTTTCAACGGTCCTTTCATTACATTCATAATCACACTTTCCTTGGCCATATTAATTAACTTATTTATCAATTCTTATTGTATGTAGTTTAGAGTTCGTAATATATCTCAATTAACAGTTAAACATCTTTCGTACGTGCACATATATTTTTATACGATAACTACCATTGGTAGGAAACTCTATTTTTGTCAGATTCACATGACCTTCTTGAAGACAGAAATATCTATTAATCACGTCTAATTCAAATCTACATTCAGACCTACGTCTAATTCAAATTGACCAGACGAAATTATTGTACTTTGTCTTTCACTTGTAGAAAATGACGCTAAAGTACTTCAAAAGTGCACATACCCGTTAAGGTTTTCTTGGCACTATACATCACCAAATGCTTCAGAGCTATTCTTACTCATTAATAATCATCTTAAAATATTATCCCTGTTAGGAGGTGTGCTTTATATAGTTCAACTACCTTACTTTTATATGGTTTATACTTATATTAAAACATTATATGTATATATATTATATATATATATATATATATATATATATATATATATATATATATATATATATATATACATTTTACAAAAACTATATTAAAATTATTCACATGCTTAATCATATAGGCGCTTTAAATATAACATAACGTAACAATGAATCAAATGACTGAACCGAAAATTCGCTAATAAGAATCAAGAAGTTACTATGAAACTGTAGGCCTCCGATCCCGGAACTAGATCATCTATAAATTCCATATATAGCCTTTTCTTTTAGTTTCGACAAGCTTAATAGGCGTGGTAAATTTCAATTTGACAAACTTAAATATACACGGATCAGAAAAAAAACCGCAATGTAAAGTTTCTTTCTATTATAGATGAATAAAAGCGTAAAAATCTAAAACTGAAAAACAACAATGTGACAATTGGTAAAGTTTCGTCAAAATTAATTTTTTCGGCATCAATTTTAAAAGTATATTCATTATCAAGTTTCATAATAATAAACGTTAAATTGACTAGTTAATAACACTCTTCCCATTAACACACTATAAAGATTCTTATTATTAAGTATTTCAATTATTATTTGAGAATGAAACGTATTTCAATTTAATTTCATATATTCAGGTTTTTATTTCAATCATTTGAATTACCTACACTGTACCTAAAAAAACGTTGGTTTTTATGATTTCTTTATAAATAGACTGCCTCATAAAATTAATCATTTACGATCTTTTGACGAAATTAAACCAATAAAAACTGCACGATTTTATTATTCCTGTGAATTTCTTTTATATTTACCGATGCATTATAATATAGGGAAGCTTTAGAAATAATTTAATAATTAAATCTAATAACAAGAGGTTATTAAATATATTTGGCGTTAATTTTGTAGAAATTCATTGTCACATCTTCAGGTGGGTTATTAACAAAGATTTTTGCTAATAGAACAATCTTTGCTAATAGTCCACCTGAAGATGTTGTAATACAACGAAACCTAGTTTGTGGTAAACAACTTAAATAAAGTAGAAATAATACTACATCACGTAGTTTCATTTAATTGTAAACAAAAAGTTAATAAAATAATACTTGGATACATTCTCATTTATTAAATAACTACACATACTTTCGTGAGGAGACAAATTATATAATACATACCGTAGTGCAGAATGATGCTCTGATACAAACCAGTTCGATGTAGCGAACAATTTATGTTTACGAATTCTCATACATTTAACAGGAATAAAACCGTTCAACAATTTTAAAGTGAAAATATGCCAAGTTAAATCCATTTAAAAGTCGAGGAAATAGAAATTAACCACATCAAAAATAAAAGAAATAGGAAAAACCTAACCATATTGTGATCTGTATTAATAACTTAAAAATGTTTTTGCATTCTTTCGACTATAAGACAATCCTCAGCTTTTTGAGAACCGGGAATAATAAGGACCTACTCAATATTATCACGAACTAATGTGTCTAAACAATAAACGGTAGATAGTAACATTATAACATCTGGCGCATTACACGAATCAAATTCAAGATTGCCGTCTAGGATGCGTGTGCAACATTGTCTCTGTTCTGTATCTGCAACGTGATTATGACAGGTTAGCTGTGCATTGACGTTATGGGAGACAAGAATAGAAAGTGCAACTCCAGTGCCCGTAAATAGCAACGTATTGAATACAATACATAAAATATATAAGGATACTACAAATGATTCACATGCCTGTACAAAATATTATGGTTAAACAAATAATAAATAACCCTAAACTAACGATATTTTAATCACATCTGACAAATATAATGTCGAAAAGTTTTAAAGTAACAATGTCAACGTCCTGAATAAAATATTAAGCCGCTGTTAAAATATATTTGTTTTTATTATACACCTTTTTATCTGTGTAATCACACCCTTCTAGATATCCCTCTAGGGTATATCTAGAAGGGTGTGATGGTCTTAGGGTACTGTAGTTATTAATAAAAATTATTAATTAAATTTAATGATTATTAAAAATTGTTATTCAAAGTGTAATAAATACCCCACCAAAATGTGATTACAAAACTACGTGGATGATAGCTGTTTATAACAGAAATAGATGTTGCCTGTAATTATATTATCTATTTGTTTATGAAGATTATTGTTTTTCTACTCAACATCCATGAGGATTAATGTAATCATTTCTGTTGCAGATGTTGACTAAACCTCTGAAGTACAAAACTGTAAAGTTTCTCTAAAATCCGTTCAGTGGTACCTGCATGATCCGCACACGTCTGCGTGTGTTATCCGCACACGTCTGCGTGTGTATCTGCACACGTCTGTGTGTGTTATCCGCACACGTCTGCGCGTGTTATCCGCACACGTTTGGGTGCGTACGTTACCATTTAATTATATATGTATATGATATACCCATATATTCATATATTCATATTCAAATAAAACATCTCTTTCCAATTACGATCTAATTTTAAAAAACAATTTTAATCCTTTTCGCTAAAATATCATACATCTAGCACATATTATTATGAAAAATCTATTAGTGCAAAATTTTAAACGAACGCACTCAATAAACACACAAGTTTCAAGATATTTTTGACATCAGTTCAAAAATTACAGGGGTGTAATATATATATATATATATATATATGTATATATATACGTATATATATATATACATATATATATATATATAATAATTGGTCAGTAAACGTAGACTCAATCTCAAAGGTCCTTTTCAATGATACTCCACTGATAAGTTGCATGACAAAGTCTTTCGCCAAATTCCACACGGTACTTTAGTTTATGTCTGTATAAAAATTAAGTTAAAAGCACGGTCAGAGACAATTCATTAGCAAAACATAAATAAATATTTATGGGTTCGGTTACATGCTGTTGTTTGCAGTGAGCTTTCATATGACGGAGTAAAGAACTGAACTAAATTAAAGCACATTTTCGCTGAATTCTTTTTCTATAACCTGGGTTATTGTCAATTACAAACTATTGCAACTATTGTAGAAATATACAGGTTAAAAGTACTTCCCATTATAAATTAATAATGAAAAAGTAATACTAAAATTACAAATAAACCCATTGCAAGAGTGCGGTTGCTATCGAAGCCTATGACCCCATACCTACCTATGACCCCATATGAGATATATTTTATGTAAATTATATGTCCTAGAGATAGCGGAGAGGCTGGTCACCTCTATGCCGTGCTATACGTAAAGTTATCATGCGTGTCCGATAACGGTTTGTTATATTGACAAGTAAGTACAATACTCTACCTTAGTGGGGGTTAACTTAACATACGGATATCCATAGATAATATCGTGAACAGATATAAATTAATTTCTACTTAATATATAATCCATAAAACTGATAAAGTTTCATGGATTATATAGACGATCATAAAAAAATAAATTCCCGACGACGTCTACCCACATTTAAACTCATTTAATGCGATCTACCCACATTCCTTTCCGCCATATCGGAACTCGACTTAATCAGCATAAACCACGCACTCCGCCACGGCGTCGAACTCAGCCTGTCCAAAATTGAAATGACATTGTCTTGCGGGTTGAATGAACATGCCTACGCACTCGCACTAGAATACCGCAAATGGTAACAAAGTAAACTTGTCATAATAGTCTCGTACAGCACGGAAAGGCCTAACGGTTCAACCGTGGCAAATGCTGGCATCATATTGCACAAACAATGCCTGCCTCGGAGTTATATGGCGCACGCTGCCCTAGCCGGTTCGATCGCCGACTGCTCGGGATGGATTGCCGACAGTAAATCGCCATGCCTAGATGGCCTCTGTTGTACCATAACGGGTGCTCTACCCGGGATGGATCAAGTTAACATCAGGGTACAACGGCCAAGAATAAATTGCAATACAGCCGTAAATGTCGAAGTGGTTTGCATCGCTGGCCTCATAAACTATGAATGTAAAAGTGTCTACGTTTCATAAAAGAAAAACATGAAATTTACGGACAAGAGAACATTTAAAAAAATTTGACATGGTGGTAAAATAGTGGACTTCCGATACTATCGACTGTCTAACACGATATCAGAAAGTTTTGCTTACCAACAGCAAAAATATAGCAAATTCATAAGCAATTGCAAATGTAGATGACACCATAGGGTATAAACCAATTGGTATTTCACGTTTTTTTAATACAGCTGCAGAAATTGATATGTCCTAATATACCTTATAAAGTGTAATTCTTTCATTACCATAATATTTAAGAGTACCTTTATCAATGGTGCAACCTATCTAGATTGAAAATTAATGCTACACATATGATATTCTGGCAGAGTTAATTTTTACTTAAGTGTAAACGTCTTGTTTTTTTGTTTTTTTTTTATATTACTTTCAACGAAGCTTAATCAAAATCTACTCTAGTGCAATAAAGAAGTAAAGTTTACAACTTTGTTAATTCGAAATAATTTCGAAAACTTCCAAATCAATTTCCAAATTTTTTTCATTGGTTAATAGGTAATTACTTGCGTTAGGCTATATTTTACCAGATCTTATATAATGATGTTACTAAAAAAGGAATATAAATTGTCACAGTCGGAGAAAAACGCCTATAATTCAATAAAAGACTCCTGCACTATGCGGCTTAATAAGGTGGAGTTTGCAGTGATTTTTTGGGATAATTTAAACGAAAAGATAACACATGTAATTATATTTTAAATCATGGATAGTTCAAAAGGAAACGCCAAGTAAATCAAGAAGAGCTTTTTGCGATATAATTTGATACATAGGCTGTCCCAAAAAAAGTTTCTTGTGGTATAAACTAAAACTGGTTACGTCATATAAAAATTTACTCCCACCCGCCTTCCTCGCCTTTCCGTATCTCTATCCGTACACTTGATCCACTTGCAACCTGGGAGTCTCGCGCCACCTGCCACCACTATTATTAACCGCGATCAGAACAAGTAAAGGATTTCTATAAAAATATCTTCGTTAGAACAAGTAAATCGACATTATAATAAGCAAACAGTTTCAACAGAAATATATTTATTAGAACGTATCAATTTTCTTTAGAACAAGTAAATAGCTTTAACAGAAATATTTTAAACTATAATAAGTTCATTGTATATAACTTACAAGTCTTCCTTTTGGATACAACCCTCAAATTGTAAGTTTATACTGTCTAATAGGAATATGCAACTAGAAAAGTCAGTTTTCCTTTATAATACTTAAAACTTAAAAACTGCAAGTGTTCTATCTTTGGATCTTTGCCTATTCGCTAGCGGTTTTTGTACTAACGCATGTAGATATAAATATGGCAAGTGGAATTTTTTTGTTTCCAGAATTACTCGAATGAATCTTGCTTTCTAAAGTGAACATTTTTTGATTTCCACAATAAGGATGTTGAAAAGTTTTCTTTTAGACATGTCCTTTTTAGTCTTCATCCTTTTTAGTTTTAGTTCAATCATCTTATATCCTTTTTAGTCAAGTATTCCTTGCCACTGTCATATGGTAAGTTTCTGTTACTAACTGCTCATTTATTAAATTTTTTTGTTGTAAATATTTAGCATAAAAATCGCAAAGCAAAAATATGTCCTATTAAAAATACAAACACTTCAACGAATTTATTATTTCAATTTGTTTATGTTTTCCCATTTTTAACGAAATGCTTTTCAAAAGAAATCTTTTAATTTAACTTCGAAGAGCTTCATGAAAAGTTCGGACCTCTAAATACGGGTCTGAATGTAGCCATTGTAGGAAACATTTTGTCATATATCTCAATATGACAAAACTTTCCCATATTACGTCATCACATCGACTAAAATTCTTCTTAGGTTACAACTATTCAGCACTGCTACGTGTGTGCTCTCGGAATGGGGAAATTGATAAATTTCACGTTCAAGTTCTAAAATGTTTTCTAAATAAAACGTATTTCATTATTTGTCATATCGTACGTTACATAGTAACTTCATGGTTTCTTTCTTCTTTTCTCAAGTGTATTACTTTTTCCTTATGTTACTCAACATTTTACCTCTAATATTTCCTAACCGAACTTGTTTTCAGTGAATTCGATTTGCATTAACCTTGCTTCAGTAGCATCCCAGTAAAATCATATTTCTTACATATTTCCGTTATAGCAATAATACCAAATTTCTTTTAGTACACTAGAAGTTATTCTGACATCACAGCATTTAGCACAGTCACAAATATATCCGATACAGTAGAAAAGTATACGTCATTGCGACTAACTTACCAAGGTGTCGAAAAGAAATAGGCACTAATTTTATAATAGGCAATAATTTTGTGCACTTTCGAAAATAACATCTAAGGGCCTCAGAAAGTGTACAAAGTTTGGTGACCACTCCATGGGAGCATTGAACCTGAGTCCACTGCAAACGGAAGTGTCCTGTGCTGCGACGACATTAAATAGTAATGAAATTGAGGTTAATCATTACGAAGGATGTTATAATATGAGAATGCCGTTATAACATATTTTTCGCAATTGCGCAAAAGGAAACGTGACGTCATTCTAATATATTAAATATATGAATGCAATGAATCACTAGTCAGACTTAGCTAAAATTTACATTTTGTTTATTTTAACTTGCATTTTGCAATTAAAATGTTAATAAAAAAATCGTACAGAAGTAGTTTTTAAATGTATCGTAAATAAAGGTCAGGTTAACGTGAAACGACGATTTAAAACCAGAATTTGGTCATATCCAGCCATTAATTTACATACATATGCAATACGGGTTCCTGTTTTATCATATTATCTCACTCCTTGGCAATTTACCTCTGCAGAACATTCACAACGAAGTCTTGATATTAACTTATATATAAATATAACCAGATCTTGTCGCCAACTTTTCTCACAATAATAACTTAAAATATACAGTTGCGTATATGCAATTCGTTTGAATCCTTTGCTAAGTTTGATGAAGTAACTTGATACCATATTGATTTATACGCTTTCCATGTTAAATCATCAAGTCGTGTTTCAGTACTCTAAACCTGAATGCATAAAACCTACTTGATTACGTAATATACTGTTTCCTTGAATATTCATTTAATTTTCTTATTTTCAAGCACACTCTATAGATAACGTGAAATGCCATCAAGTTTTTCTGGTCATAGATAAACGAACATTTGGTTACAGCAGTGTAATTTTTTCATATAAAGTTCCCATGGAGCACATATTACATAAATATATAATGGGGTGTTTTATAAATGCATTTTATTAATTGATAAAAACAACCGAGTGTTTAGTTCTTTTTTTTAATGTCATATTCCTTCATAATATAACCTCATTTCATAATTATTTTCTGTCAAATACCTACAAATTACATATTCCAACCAAAAAAAATTATAATTATTTTCTGTCAAATACCTACAAATTACATATTCCAACGAAATTTCATAATCTATAATGACTTTGTTTTGACATAATTAATTCAACAATATATTTATTCGTAACATTAGCGACTATGATTGGAAATTTCAATTCCTATTTGTGAATTAAATTCATCACATTAATGGTGACCACCTTTAATTAGTTTCTTCATTTCATTTGTACTTATTGATATTTAGCTGATAAATGGCTGAAAACTGTATTTTATTAATTTATTAAGAACCAAAATACTGCACTAGCGTTTAAAACCATATAACAAAAGTTCTTCTTTCTATCGCTTATGTGCCGTTTTAAGCAACCTCTGGGTTTCATACACAATCTCTATTACGATTTATAAATATTTCATTAAAACTCACTTAGTGATTTCACGTGATTACAAAGAGATAACAATCTGATAGCATAAAACAGTCGTATGTATCCTATGTATTACTCTGAATGCCTATCAAAAAACATTTGTTTTCCGCTGTGTAGTGTTTTTATGATGAGGTTATAATCACATGAACAGATAGATTATTTTTCTTTACTTCCAAAATTTTCAATAATATTTCACTTTGTAAATACAGTACATTAAAATTGTATTAAATAGCTCTGTAAGACTTTAATATCGTTATGATCAAAAAGTCCAAAGCCAGCCCAGTTTAATAAATATTATTATTTATAAGTCATCTAAGTACCTATAAGCAGATGATAACTTCTGCTTTTGGTAACTATAATTAATCCAAATGAAGATGATTATTTTTGTGATTTTTAAAAAGTGCTTTTAGTTATGATAAAGTACTTAACATCTGATCGTGAAATGGAAAATTGTCGAGCAACTTATATTGCTTTAATTGCATTACTGGTATACATTATGACCTTGCGTCTTGACAATGATATACATTACATAAAAATCTCCTTCTCCTTGAATTACTTTAAAATAAGGTATGGTCTATTGCACTAGCGTATTAATAATAGATCAAACTATCACACAATAACAAATGAACGCAGTATAATAACAATTTCCATTTACATTTATTCACAACTTCCAGGGTTCGGAGATAAATGCACTACAATTGTCGAGTGATCCACTTCACAATTGCACTATAATATACCGATTACACTCCACTCCATAATTGCACTATAATATACCCGTTACACTATAATTATAAATTTATGCCTATAAATATTCTTGAAAATATAAAAGAATTTCAGTTTGCGAATGAAATCAAGTATTATCAGGAATACAACAAAGTATATAACAAGCAATTTTTTTTTGTATTTTTAAGAATATTTATAAAGATGTATACATTGGAAAATTTCCAAACTAAAATCGAGTTTATGAAATTCAAAATTCTTCTCATTGCCATACTTTTTTTAAAAAAAATCCAAATAATAAGGTGGTTTTCGAATACGTAGAAACAATGTTGGACACTTCATTTGTTGGACACAAACTTCATTTTTGGATACGTGCTCTTATAATTACTTACCTAATTACAGTAAAAATGCAAAATTAAGATGTTTATTACTTTTTTTAAATATGTTATTTTTCCTTGGCTTCGATCGCATTAATTTTGGACAGTGAAATTTAGGGATGAGGAGAAAGAATATAAAAAACCAATTAAATACCACTAGAACTCAAACTACTATAGTTCCGTACAGACTTCCTACAGGGTGATGAATATATCATCATAAGTATTACACTGGAACCCAAACAAACAACCAATGAATTTTGCATTTAAATTTCTTGTTTAGTTTCCTTGCGATGAATTCGTAAATAAACAAATAGTCAAGTATTTTTAAAATATTTTTTTAGCTTTTAATTCTTCTAGCCAAAACCCCGAAAATAACGCTCTAAACTTTCCTATAATAACAATATATAAACAATCCACTTTACTCTTTGAATATACATATGTATGAATAGGAATTACGCGGTAACTTATGACGCACTGACATCACAATTCTTTATTGCTCCTTCGATGTTTCAATAACAAAAAAAAATTTTATTAAGTCATATTTATTTACATGTATATAGCCATTTCTTAATGTATATGGATTATAAATTAAAACATCTTAAACGAAAATATGAAGGATATCCTTTTTCTTAATTAAAATGATAAGCACCAAGCAATGGTAGACTTAGAATTTATAGACATATTTAATCTCTTTAAAATGGGCTAAGATTTCAGTTAAAATTTCTCTTTCTCTATAAAGATATGTACTTACAGTACTTATTACCTTTAACTGTACCAAGACAGGGAGACTAAGTGACATAGTATGCTGTATCATTACGGTACTCCATTATTTCCATCACCTATGGGATACTTACAATTTTCCTCATACATATTTATGTAATATTGCGCTAATAACTGGAATGGATACACTCGAGAGATAAAACAATTGCCTACAAATACGTCAATATATATTGTATGCTCTTCAATGAGTTTGTACACTATACTGTTAAGTATCCACGTCTTACACAGATGAAATATGCAGCTACTTTAATAAAATTCTAAAATTTATTCTTGGCTACGCTCCATTTAAAAAAAGGTGTCGCATCGCACCACAAGTCTATTAAATCGGTGAAGGTAACTTTTCTAGCCACACTCTGCGGCCATTGCACGAGCCACATCCCATTTTAACGCCATAATAAATAAGACAGAGCATCTGTAGGTACAGTTAGTCAATATCGGTAATAGACAATAAGACGAGCAGACGAGTTACGCTGCAACGAGAAAGATGTCAGCAACCAATCGACTGCGGCATTGTTTCTGGCGCGCACTGATTGTGAGTGCGAATTGTTTCTGCGGCACGTTACGTAAACATTTGTGGCAGTTTTACTATCTACGACGGTCGCTGACGGCTACTCGTTCATTTTCGATCAGCCTTATGCAAACGGTTGTTCAGTATTCCTGCCCTTCCCGTTATTACATAGTTGTTCGTTGTTTATTGAAATGCGTGAATATCTGTGGATTAATCGTATAATTGTAGGTGGTGTTACAATGTTGGTGTGAACTTGCCTATCTGATTTTAAGAACTTGATTGAGTCAATTATTATAATTATTAAATATATTTGGCGTTAATTTTGTAGAAATCCATTATTCACAATTAAATGAAGCTACGTGATGTAGTATTATTTCTACTATCTTTGAGTTCTTTACCACGACCTATTATCAAAGATTCCATACTAGCTTTGCTAATATCCCACCTGAAGATGTTGTAATACAACGAAACCTAGGTCGTGGTAAAGAACTTAGTTTCATTTAATTGTGTATTATAATTATATTATGAGCCCATTAACATCTATTCCCATTAGCAATGAACACGGCGCTAATGCGTTCATATGTAAAATAATAAACAAAATGAGTAATTAACAGAAAAAATTATAACCCATGCACATACTACGATTACAAAACACAACTAGAAATTGTGGGTGGTCTGTGTACATAAATATAAAACATGCTTAAAAAAGCACTTCCGCCAACATCAAGTTGAGCAAAATCAGAATGCAAACTATAGGAAATTGCAATTAACTTAGCTCGCTTGTTAATTCCAATGAATAATAAAAAAAACAATCATTTTGAAGAATAAACAATTTGACTATAATTTTTTATTACTGGAATAGAATAAGTAATAACATTAAAAACGATTAAAATAAATATATCGAACTTGTCATTTTAAAGTTATAATGACTTAAAAACTGACGAATTACAATTCGCGCGAAAACGCCCCATATAAAATACAACTGGCTTATGACGTCACTGGTTAGTTATTTAACATTAATTATAAGGGAGTTAATTAAATATTTTTAGTATCTCGTTAAATATTGCGTTTAATTTAAATATTGTATGTTATAATTTTCTAATTTTTGTGTGGAAACTAAGTTCATAATGACTTTTTCAATTTAAGGAACAAAAAAAATTACACTTTTACCTTTTTATAAGTTTCAAATAATTGTTTATTATATGCGTTATTTTATTTCATCACAAGGTTTTCTTAAACCTAATCTGCAGTTTTAAAACATTTTTCCAAAAAAATATCGACATCAACCAAATAACCTGTTAAATGGTAATGTTGCGTTATTCCATTTCGGTAAAAATCAATAAAATTAAAAATTACTTACAAAATTCACAGAAAAACACAAATTGACGCATGTAGAGACATGTGTACCATGAGCATGTTATTTTATGTATTTATTTCGTCTTTATTGCAACAAAAACGTACGTACGACCGACTTATTGCTAATAAAGATTGAATGTGGATGTACGATCACAAGTTTCTTCAAAAACTTGTGATCGTACATCAACAACTATTATCGTTAAATTCTTGTAAATATTGAAATTTCTCTAGCTCAAAAATGTACAAATTGAAAAGTTAATTTCATCCTAAATTAGCAATCCTAATCTCTTATCTTATAAAACATTTGATTAAAAGACATTTTTGGATTACACAACAAAGAAAATTTGGGGAACTTTTCTAATTTTAAATATGTGAGAAAATCTTTTGTAATTAAAATAGTTTTTTATATTACACTCATCAGATCACAAAAAAATTACACTTGACAGAAAAAGACCCGACTACAACACATATAATTTTTTCAACCTGCTTAATACAAATATTTTTAAATTTGTTTTTTAAAACTATATATATTGATACATTTCGTGTAAACCTAAATGTACATTATTTATTTACATTTCAACGTATGTATTTTTAGTGGTTGTTGAAAGCTCTTTCATTCGTACATGTGGACATTGGTGTAATAAAAAAAATCTTCCTGACTTTCTCTGAGTTAATTACGGCTAATTGACAATATAAAGTTATTATTAACATTACCGAACATTTCTGCTATTTCGAACATTACCGAATAACCCAAAACCAAATTCTAAGCTATGGCGAGCTTTTATGTATTTTTTTATTAAATATCATGTTAATTTATGGAATATATATATAGTTTATTTATATCTACTCGCCACAATCAATAATTTGATACCTTTATTTTGATGACTTTTTGAATTTTTATTTTCTCACGTCTGACCAAATGACGCGGCCAATAGCCATCATATGCATAGATCGTAATGTTACCAAAACCAAAGGACATCCGAAAGATCAATACGGTTCTGATGACACTTCATTTGTTGAAATCTGATTTTCCGTTCTGGCTCTAAAAAGTAACAATTGGATATACCCACAAACAACTTGTCCAACGTAACCCACCTGGCGTGCCGCAATCGGGTAAAAAGGCCTAAAAAAACTTTAAGCACGAGTGGAACTCGCACTTCGAGGGTTCTGTACACATTTAGGCATTTATAAACATTTAAAAGCAAAATAATATTGCTATTAAACTATTTATAAAATTTTTAATTTGCAGAACGGAAATATATTGCCTACTATTTCTTTGTATTTTTTATGTGATATCACTACAAATTAACAATTTTCGGATTTTTTTCTTTACTTGTGCTGTGAGAACATGTTTTTCGCCAGATTTCCTGATTCTAGGTCAACTGAAAGTACCCTATAGGTTTTGATTTATTTGCGGGTATCAAAATATACGGCATAAATGGCTGTATGTTTAGAATTCTTCCTAGAAGCTTCATTTTTTACAGCTCCAAGGAACTATAGAACTAAGTATTTGATATTGAATATATTTGGCGTTAATTTTGTAGAAATTCATTATTCATGAAGATGTTGTAATACAACGAAACCTAGGTCGTGGTAAAGAAATTAAAGAAAGTAGAAATAATACTACATCACGTAGTTTCATTTAATTGTAAGTATTTGATATTAATTTCAACGCGTTCCTGATAAAAATGGGTCTTGACAGGTCTACAGACGGACAACGAAGTGATCCTATAATGGTTCCTTTTTTTCCTTTTGAGGTACGAAACCCTAATTAACATATTCGAAAATACCGAACTAGAAGGTAATGAAAAAGTGTGGGAAAACAAAATTTTTTAGCTGTCGAGGTTTAACACCAAGTAGAAGGGGACATAAATAAGCTTGAAGCATTAGCGCAGACCTGCTTATATTAAAACAGTAAGACTGAACTTATTATTATTTTGTTTGTTTTTAACAGACACAATTTTTAATGAATCTGAACATTAAGGAAACAGGAAATAGCTTTATCGGTTTCAAAAAAATGTCAGTGATCTTTTACTTAGCGCTTCATTTTATACACTAAACCAATCATTAGGCTAAATCAACACTGAGTCAAGAGAAAGCATTTAAGCTACAGGCAAAAGTCAATTAATAATATTACAAAGAGTTTCAATATCTCTTTTATATTACAATTAACTTTCTATTAATCTCGCCGCTATGTAAATATACACGCGATCGGTGACCCGCGAGCTCTGACTAGTCGCGCGTGTCACTTGTTTGTTCTAGCTCCCCGTACCCTGCCAAAGGTATCTAAATTATCTAATTGCCCAAAAATCACGTAGCAATATTCATAATGACTAGACACTGCGATTAATAATGAAATTTAAATAATTATTAATCGCATAACCCCATGTGACTTGTCTTTATTTATGCTAACCGGACATTATAAATAATGCCCTCATTAATCACTTTGTCTATAGCATATACATTTCACATTACATTTCTCCTTTGGCTTCGAATGCCAGACAAACGACACTTGCCTTGATTTGACAAATATCATTATGCTTCTTATTAATTGTATTAAAAGGAAAGTTTTTTGGTTTTTTGGAGTTTGCCACAACTTTGCACGACAATGAAATCTAAAAAAAATGCAGGATCAAAATGATTAATTATTATAGTTTGCTTGTTATATTTCTTTTTATACCACAACAATGTAACGTATAGATCTAACCTCGACTAAAGCGGTTAATAAATACCGTAATAATAACGTAAATTATTCTTATATGCAAAAACGATTAGAACCAGATATGATGATCCCTTTTTGGTCTGACATAGCTAGGACGTGAAGCTAGTTTAAATCATATACGAGTGTCTCTAACTTGCATGGCGTGGCTTTTTATATACATGCTGCTTTATAGCAACCCACTTCTATAAATATATCTACACATATGTCGCTTTGTAATTTATTACATACATCATATTTACCTATTTTAAAGTGGTAGTTTTAAAACCCTTTCATTTGTGTCTAAGGGCATTGGTGAATTAAAAAGAAAATCGTCTCCATTTTACATAATTTATCGAAGTTAACCTAACTTTACTTTTTTTTTATCTATACCATTATTATCTATACCGGTTTTTTATCTATACGTTACGTTAGAGTTCTTTTTAGTGTATGAGCAATAGTGGATGACCACTCTTTATTGCTGTGATATGGATAAAATTTTCTGTTCTATTTATATTTCAACCATAATATTCAAGTTATTCGGATACATGTGAAGACAATAAGTTAATGATTTTTGTTAGTTTTTTCTTTTGTTTCTTTATTCAGTTTTGATCATTTAATTTTTACCCAATCCCGGCGAAGTCCAAAGGAGGGTAATGTTTTTGGCTGCTGGCTATATACATATATATATATATATATATATATATATATATATATATATATATATATATACGTCCGTTATATTATAGTCCGTTCATAGAAATTAAACTGCTGGACCGATGTTAATCAATGTGGTATCATTGGATTCATATTGGAATAAGAAAAGTTAAAATGGCACATTTTACGTCACATTCTTAGATCGAAAAAATTAAAATTTTCTTTCCAATGTGATATCGAACTAAATAGATACTTATTTAAGCATATTAAAGGAAGAAACAAAATAAAAGAAATAATTATACGATAGGTAACACTGAAAGTTTTCAGAATATCAAAAACGGAATTAACTAACAAGTTTGTCATTTATTTATTTTTTTTTTAAAACGCCAAGTGATAAATTCAAGCAAAATACTTCAACGTATTACCAAATAGTTCGATTTTCGAAATATTAATTTATTTGGTTATGTATTGCCATTATTACAAATGGCCAATTCTTACAACATTCAATGTTCTCGTACTGAAAAGAAAACCGTGACATTTTATTTCTGTTATAACAAATACCAAAATCAAATTAATTAAAATAATTATCATAAGTAAGATTATTAATTTAGATCCTTTTTATTTTTTTTTAAATCCCTGTTAGATTCCTTTTAATCCCTTTTAATACGCTCTACCAAAATGGGCAACACGAAGTACCCCTCGCACTGGCAACTTTTTCGAAGCAACTATTTAGTTGCTTTGAAGAAGTTCGCATTAGCTGCGGCAACTAAAAAGTCCCCCGCTCGCGAAGTCGCATTCAATACTGTGTGTTTCATTCGAACTTCTTGGCAACTTTTTCAAAGGAACTATTTAGTTGCTTTGAAAAAGTTGCCAGTGCGCGGGTCCTAAAATATACAAATCTCAGTAATAAGATACACACTCTTATGGTTCTGACATATGTAGGTACGATTATTCTACGCTTTTGATTTGATTATTACTTCGCAACGAGGACAACATTCGACAATTTGCAAATTAATATTCTTTGAAATGTGATCCGACAGTTTTATGAATTAGGTTATATTATTTTTTCAACGGTTAGCCTTTAGCGTAAGTGTGTTAGGACTACAACATTTGAAAATATAAAAATCTCAAGATGTTTTCTTTGAAGTACAATGGTTTACTTAATGAGTTCCAGTGACAACAAATGAAATAATGTAGATGTGGTGATAATTATTCCTACCACTTAATTATAAAGTGAGTGGTTTTGATTTTGAGCTAATGCCGGGTCCGGAATATAAATGAGTTTACAAACTTTGTTTGTTGGCATCCACACGTGTGGCGCGCTAATAATCTTTCGGGGCTCAGACCAGATAGGACTAATTCAACATTTTATTGCGTGCAAGAGGCAAATGCAAGCACAATTAAATTAAACGTCTATTATGAAATGAATAATTGTTTATTACTATTACGGTAATATTTTTTCTAATACGAAGAGTTTAAAGATTTTCTTTGTTTTCATCTTTTCAGTTAATAAAAGATTAGCAATCAGATTTTTCGTACATGTATAGCCTATATAATATATTGTAAATTAATTCTAACAGACAAAGGAAAATCTAGCAAGACAAAGGTCTTTATTAAACTTCCGTTTTAAGTCCCGTATTTAATCTATAAACAATTAATTAAAATATCTTAAAATGGAAATTTATCCCAGTTATAAAGTTTCTCTCAATATACTTAGTACCTTAAATGTTAAAATACTCATATATTAGAAGCCCAAAAGTGAGTTAGTTATTTATTCTCTTGTTGCTTTGTCAGGCGGAAAAAGTAGACAGTTAACTAGTGTAGAACTGTGGTAAATTTAATATATACAGTGTAGTAAATGTACTATACAAATCTACTGACAATACGGAACGTGTTCATATTTTAAAATAAGTTTATTTTTGCCGTTTACTATTAATTTGTATATGTATATATATATATATATATATATATATAAATAATAGTAAACGGTATTTTTATATATGTAAAATATTAAAATAATTTCAACATTACCACAAAAATCGATAAGTTGAATTGATTCGTGATTACATTCTAAACCACGAATTCAATAGGACAACAAGCTTATCGACACAAAAGCATCAGCTCTTTAAGAGCTAACCAAAGCAATCATATAGCATATCATATAAAAATCGTATGTGAACCATTTACACCGTATAAGGTAAAGGAAAACACCGTATAAGGTATAAGAAGGGTGATTACGGTATAAGTTAAAAGATAATTGCCAATTAAACCATTTTAAAATTAACCAAAATATATCAAATACAATTTCCTCCCAAAAGCAGTGGTACCCGTTTAAGGAGAGCTCTGTATACACTTAGGCATAAATAAATATTTAAGCATTTCTAGTAAACTGCTTGAAAAGATTAATACTATTTTTCCCCACGTGAATATATTGCCTAGTATATATTTCACCGGCGTAAAAAATATCGTACAACGCTCAAAAACTACAAAAATTAAAATCGTCCCTATAATATCCCGGTAAACTTTAAATAAAATAACAACGCTGTTTTTTTATAATATAGTTTTCAGCCGCTTGCTCTAGATCTATGGTACACAAAATTTAAAAAAAAAAAAATTTTGTAAAGCTAATACTTTTGCTCTTGTTAAGTGAGAGATGAAAAAAAAATTTAATAACTACTTTATTTGATCCCTCAAAAATATTTATATAAATATTATTAATCATTAACTGTTGTGACATGTTTTATCATTATGCTAAACAAGTTTTTGCGTATTACGGTTTTCGAAAAAAAAAATTGTGAATAATTTTAGGAAATTCATTCGAACTATCCTAAAATAAATAGTTTAATTCTAACTCTATGGTTTAATCCTCTTTATATGTCGTTCTTTCAAGTACTTTATTTCTTTCATTCTAAAATGTCCGTAGGAATACCTTGAACATTAAAATGTATACAGGTTAGTAGGCTTTATCGCTATGCCAAATTTCAAGTTTCTACTTTAACGGTTTCTGAAAAAAAAACGTCTGTGACATAGACGGACGAACACGGAGTATATTAAAGGCATCCGGTTTTTACTTTTGAGATAAGGAACTCAAAAAAAACGAACACACATATTAACGTTTCGTAGTTGCCTATATCTCTTGAAATTGTTGACGAATTTCAACCGAAATAATTTTAATTGAAAATTGTAATCAAATGAATTTTATCGAATTTTTCAGGTTCATACTTGACTGATTAGAAGGGACGGGGGACACATTACAGATCGCTTTAGAGCTTAATATTTCGCAAACAACAAGATATAATGTGAAAAATGATGAATGAAAGTCTGCCTAAAGGTATCTCACTCGACGAGGTGTGCGAAAAGAAATCGGCGCCCTCACAATACACGTAATTTATGTGTATATTTAAATTGATTTTTAATGCTTTGCTAAGTTACTTTGTTTAAGACAATCATCTAGAGAATTTAATAGGAAAATTTCATTCACATAGGTCTGAAACTGTTGACGGCTGGCGAACATACCAAAATTATAATGGTCTTCTCATGTTTTTTTTTAAATAATTTCACTTGCTTATGTTAAAAAATTAGCACTTTATGATTGCACTTGGACATTCCGTGTTTAGTAAGAAAAATGTTACGTCAGAAAATCGTATTAAGTGATCTATTGCAAAAAACAATTATATGGAAAAAGTGTTGTAAAAAATCTTGGACAAGTTTATTTTTTCAATAAAATTAACCAGTAAGAATGTCACTATGGGTAGATTTCATTTGCCAAAATGTAAAACCGTGCGAAAGTTCCCAAAAAGGGAATTATTAAGTAATGACCGTTTCTCAACTTTACCGCAATTATGTTGTTATATTAATTTTTCTATCAAGTTTCAAACCTGTAAATGTACCAAAATCGTGAGAAAAATTGTAAATATCCCACTGTAAAATTGTAAAAATATCTAAAATTATTCACTCTTGAATCAAAAAAGATAATAGGAGTAAGCCCATTTAAATTTCCATTTTTTTATTTCGAAAATGGTTAGCGTACACATTATTTTAATAATTATAATCGACATTTAGTTAAATTTTATATAATATACATAAAATATCCGAAAAAATAACAGTAAATAAATTTTAAAATATGCATATATTTGACTATAGTTATAAAATTAGTGATAGATGCTCACAGTTTACGATTTAAATAACTGTTTTTCTTTCGTTGAAATTTCTTACTTGATAACTAAATATCCAAGTGTTTGAAAATATACAGATATAATATTATTTATAACTTAATTTTGTTTTTTATTTATAAGTTAATTACACTTGATATACATACAACTATAAAAATCTACGAAGAAAACCGGAAAGCGCGTTACTATAAATTAGAATTTACTTGTATATTAGAATATTCAAATATGTAAGAAAATAATTAAAGATTCAAACGCAATAAAATTGAAATTTAATTTGCAAAATACTATTTATATTAAAATTTAAAAAATGAAACTACCTTGGTTTTAATATATCAATATAAAGAATTTTAAACAAACTAAAAGAGTTTAAAATGTGAATAAACTCACCATCATTATTGTCAATTTCATTATCAGCATCCACAAAAATTATTCCCATAAATAAGAGTCCGACACACCATTTTAAACACACCACCATTTTTAACGAACAGACACCTCAATTTAGCATCCAAATTTTTTAAAGTTTACAATTAAACGATTATGCTTTCGAAAAACTTAACTAAACAGCTAAATATTTATATTTGTATTTTGTTAATAGCAAATGAATAAACAAGTACGTAATATTTATATACAATAAATAAAAAGTGACTGTTTTGTTATTTATACCGCAAATGTCAAAACAAAGCGCGCCTTTATTTAAGTCCGTTGTGCGTTCGTGAAAGCGTAGTGCTGTACAGTGTAGCAGTGTACAGCTGAGAGCGTCGCTGAACATTGAATGACGAACGGTGATATAGTTTGTACCGCGTCAATGCGTCCCGCCACAATTATGCCAGACCGAAATAAATTATATATTATTAATTAAAATTGAATATCTTTCACACATTTTTTAAAAAATCTAATTATCATTCTATAATGCAATTTGATTGTAAAAAATTATGTTACATATACTAAATAAAGACTTTCTTATTTTTTGGAGACTTTCTAATATTTTACAATAATGTTACTATATAGTTATGTAGTCATGATTTACTTCGTATTAATTTTAAGAATATTTAAAAATCGTGTTAATTTAGTGCGTTCCAAACCTTCATTCATTTATAGTTACCGAGAAACTGTATATAATAATTAAAACCAATGCTAATAACGTTATACTCTACAGACGTAGTTATTACGGACACGCCATTAGCGCTCTAAAAGTGATCCTCAAAGAATAGAATAACTATCGTAAAACTTAGCTTATAAGTAAATACGAGACTTAGCTGTCATTAGTATGAATTATTACTCATGGATGTTCGTTGTCACTGCCTTATTTATTAAAAATATACATCAAAATGCCTTCCGGCTATCGCCAAAGTCCGGTAACTCTTTCGAATTATACTGAAGGGAAAAGTTTACTGACACAGTGCAAGTGGGACAAGACCACACTGAATTCTAACGTTTTATGACTATCCCTCCATTCAATGGGGAATGGGCTAGTTCCATTGGCCTTACCGATTTACTATCCCATTCACACATATATCTTACTTGCTCGCTTCATAATTAATTTTTTGGCTCGTCTGTTTATATCTTTATATCTACTTTCTTGGCTTGACGCTTCATTCTAATTTTTGCGTTATTTAATATTAGAATTTATATGTAAAATTTCGTGGTATTTGTGTACTCACTAGCTTGGAACCATATTTTTCGTTTATTCAAAGGTATAACTATAAACTTAATATAAAGTCATTGACAAAATCATATATCGATTTTAACGCTATCATATTGTTAGATGTTATTTGTAAATAAACTTGTAGAGTAAAATTTAAAAGAATAGATTAAGAATACAAATAAATTTACATATTAAATTCTTCATTTTCAAAAACCAATTATTTTAAAATTAATTTCTGAATTGACGAAATGATGGAAAATATATCAGAGATTTTTGAAGTTATACTTCTTTAGGCGCGTTATGAAAAAATGATGAGAGAGAAATTTTAAGATTCGCACACAAAAGTTACAGTATGAAGTTGCAGCGGTTGCAGTCTCGAAACAAAAGCTACCAACAAAATAGAAATAGAACCTCTATTAGTCGCGCAAGTTGGCACCATCGTCGCCTCTGTTCACTGTTTTCATATTCATAGTATTTATTTTCCACATGTTTCTAGTGTCTACATTCACACACGTGTTTTAGTTTCATATAAGTGCGATTTATATATGTGCTGATAAATTATATTCAGTAGTGATTTAAATTCAATATTTTGATTAATATATATACTATTCGTAAATATTAGTGAAAAAATTGTGTTTATAGACTTTTTCAAGTGCTCCAATATAATTGAGGTTATCTATCCGTATGTATTATTTATTGATATAAATTAAAATATTATTATTTAACATAATTAATAATAAATATTATTAAATTATTAATGTTAAATATTTATTATTGGTTATTCAATATTTTAAAAGTAAATAAATAAATTTAATAATAAATTAAATTTGAATTCATTGAATTTAAGTTTATTCATTTTTTAAATATTGTTATAATTTTCTTACTCTAATATTCACTCAAAATTGTTTTGATGGTAATTTACATTACTCCAAATCAAAAAATGGACGACATCATTCATTTCTTGAAAATATTATTATGACCATATACAACAGCTGGAGGAGAATATCTTGGTAGAGGAGAAGACAAGTTACCGATAATTTTAAGTGGGAACTTCAACGTCAATTTTTCCCGTAAAGATGCTCGTCCACTTATTGATTTCCTCCAAAATGACTTGAATCTAGCCATGAATAATAATCCTCTGGTTTCGACAACACGACATGTCACTACTATAGACGCTGTATTTGTACGATATCTCAACGCTGTTAATACAAGACTTTTTGTATCATATTTTAGTTATCATAAGCCACTGATAACTGAAGTTCCGATTAAGTCATTACCGGAAGATGCTATGGCAGTGGACATAATTTAAAAATAACATTCGGATAATAAAAGAATTTATGTTACCATTAATGTAAGAAAATAAATATTTATTTATTTAATTTTTGTATTGACTATCCTTTTTTTCTGTGTTGACTATCCTTTTCCAGTCCTTATATTATTTTATTGTAATTTATTATTTGCATACAATTAAACACTATTTTTAATGATGCTAAAGAAGTATAACTTCTCACGCGCGTACATAAGTACACGCACCCTTTTTTTTAAATTCCAACGATTTATCATAAATTACGAATAAAGTATTTATTTATATATTACGAATAAAGTATAAATTATTACGAATAAAGTGATTTACGAAAATATTGGATACTGCTGAGGCGATAATATATTTTTTAAAGTTATTTTATACCTATTGTAAAAAGTCCTCAAATGGAAATTGTGCTCACGCACCTATTGTTTCGTATCAATATTAAATGTATGTTAACTAAAACTACACTATAGCCAAAATTAAATTTAGAATTTAATTATTGAAATAATTACTTAAGAAATTAAGATTTAGTATTTACTTTATTTTAAAAAGTTCAATATACATAAAATATGTTATCGTATATACTCACGGACTTATTGCTGCAAAACCAGTATTTTCCAAATAGGCGTAACAATATTGAAAAAATTCAAAGACTTGATTTGATAATTTAAAATTAAATAAAAAGTCAAAACATAAATAAATCATTTAAATAACTGCAAAACATTTCAAATGGGAATAAAATAATAAAGAATGTCGTAAAATCTACTAGATGGATTTTGATGAAATTTGGTATAGTAATAGTATATACCCAGGAGTAACAAACAAAAATTATTCATAATTAATTAATTTCATAGTCGTAGACACAGCTAATATTAGTATATTCCCCTTTTCTCCATTAAAAGTTTTAATAATAAAATTCTGATAATAGGACGAATACATTGTGAAATTATATGAAATGTAACAAAAGTAATTATATTAATATATTGTGCATATAGTCTATTATAAAATTACATTTTGCCTTTGTAGATATATTGAATGAAAAAACAATACAAATAAATAAACTAAATAAACAAATTTCCTTCGTATTCTTCATATTTGTAAGTATGAACGCCATTTGTACTAGCAAGCGAAATTCAGTCCGCGTCGTTTTATTTCGCGCTTCAAATATTTTATTTTATGTTTATCGTCGTATTCGCACAGTGAGCATTGCGAGTGAAAAGGACTTTCATTGCGATTATTAAATATTTACGATTTTTCATTTTTTTTATTTATTATCATAAATATTTATTAATTTACCTTGTATTGTATCTATCTGTGGTATAACGCTTTGTCTATGACCTGGCTTTGAACCTACTGTTGGCAAACTACTTTGTACAGTATTATGAAAATATGTTATACTATGATGATTTCAATATTTTGCTAGAATTAAGATCACCTCACGATGGCCACAAATAAATTATATCAATTTAGGTTTTATTTTCTTTTCATCAGTGCGAATTACTTTTTAAAGTTCCGAACTACAAACCGAAAAATGGAATCCTTGTAAGACATCACGTGTCTGTTTGTTTGTCCATCTATCACAGCTGATTATCTCAGAAACCATGCGGTTGGGTGCGTGACATCAGCGCTGCCTAGTGTCAACAGCTTTATAGGCGCTTCAACGTTATTAATACGCATACGTCAAATTAACGGCTTTGGTTAATGTTTACGTGAATAATATAAACATAACGAAAAATATCTAAATAAATGCTTTTATTAACGAATAAAAACAAGATTTTTGTTGTCCGTGCCCAGAAAATATAATATCCATTTATTTTCAGCTCAATAAAATGAGTAAAATAATAAACGTATTACCCATATTATAACATTTTAACCACAATGTCAAACGGAATGCATTCTATACCAGCTATCCATTTAATTTTTTATCCCATTTCCAATTCTGTATTGGAAATCTGTAAAATTAAAATTTGTTATTCTTGAAGTTTTTTTGATGATTTTCTGAAATTACGTATTTAAAAAATACGATTCAGTATTGCATAAAAAGTATTTTAAATTTTTTTTCAATTAAATGTTCACGGAGGATCCATGAAAATTTAATTTAAAAAAATGTTACTTACTTTTATATTTCTTGTTACTTTACTTTTAAATTTCTTGTTTTTTTGGGACTATTTGTTTCTAAAATGCATTTGTTCCCCGTTATTAATTTGTGAATAAAAAAAACATAAACTAAATATTTAATAATATTTTTTTAAGATTGATAGAATTGAATGTTTTTGTTAATATTAAGTAAAATAGACATCATCTTTTTAAAATTTTGTAATTTTTTATTTTTATTAATTTTATATAATTATAAATTTAAAGTGAAAATAGTCAGAAAAATTTGCAGTATAAGAAATGGAGGTATTATTGTAATTTTTATCTAATCAATTTTTCATTATAAAATAATAACAACCGAAAATTTTGAAGTGAAACCTCTTTAGATTGTGATTTGAAACTCGATGAAATGAAAATACGTCACGACAAAAAAACAAGTGAAGCTTCTTTAGAATCATTGTAATTTGAAACTCTATGAAATGAAAATACGTCACGACAAAGAAACTAATAAAGCTTCTTTAGAATCATTGTGATTTGAAACTCTATGATATGAAAATGCGTCACGACAAAGAAACAAGTGAAGCTTCTTTAGAAACGTTGTGATTTGAAATTTAGGTCTCCTCTTTGTGCCATGCTTCTATCTATGTGTGTGCCTGTATATTGCCGAGCTAAACCGAGAGAGCAAGCGTCGGTGTGTATCTATATTGCACACTGCCGAATACTTGCTCTGGTCCGAGCGTTCTACGTGTGTATGTTAGTATGTGTGTTAATACATGTGTATGCGCCTGCTTATTACAAAGCTTTAGTAAAAAGCCAGTGCGGTGTATAATTTATTAATATGAATATTGAAGTTTCACTTCTACCGTGTATGAATTGTACACACACACAATTTAATTTTGTTTTAAATACGTCGTTTTTTATGTATATTCTTTCATTAAGACATCAGTTTAACTCGCCTTTTTTCAAAACTGCACTAGTTCCAGAATTAAACATGACAATATACGTATATAAACTATATTATGTATGACAATATTGAACAGGCGCCTTTAGACATTTCCATTTCTGATACAGCGAGCGCTGCGGTCGATTCCGTTACCGCCACTCTGTGGTTCGCACCCGGCCAATAGGAACTTGAAATTTAGCATGGTAATACATTTCGTTAACTTACATATTTTGCGCTGGCTAACTATTTTTAAGATATTCATATAAAAATTAAAGAGGGGCAAATAAAGCACCCAACATTTCTTTTTAATGTTATGTACCATGTGGGGTATTTTTTCAAAGGACTTATTATGGAAAACTGTAGGAAAACTAACGATTACCCTAGATCTCATAACATAGGAAATACGAACTATGTTTTTAAGCCTTTGTAGTAGAGAATGTATTTGTGCCTCTCAAAATATTAATATTTGTTTAAATTCTAATAGAAATAATATATTTATACCCTTAAACATTTGTGTCTAAACATGTTCGGAACACTCGTGGTACGAGTTCTACTCGTACCTGACATTTCTACTCGATTTTTTGTATAAATGCCGAAGGTACACGGATTGATAAAGAAAGATAACATACTATATTTTAATCAATGACTTATGCAACTTTTTTACTCATTTTGCTTCCGGTCAAATTAACAACTGAAATTTAATGTCAGTAAATTTTGGCGCAGTGCATGGCTTTTTTGGTTATGAAATATGCGAATTTTGATATTGTGTACATTACTAAATTTTTCTTTTAGGCAGTTTGTGGATGAAATCAATTTCAAAAACAGAAAACTTGCAGTTGACAAAGACATACAATTCAAAGATAACATTCCAAATCTTGCTTCAAATAATACTGACAAATAACAACAACTTGTATTATTTTGAACACGTTTGTTCCTTCATGTGCCATACTCAAATATTGGAACAAACATTATACGTTCTTTAATCGGTGTTCTATAAATAAATTGTAATGAAGTAATAAGCTTGTATGTGTGTCACATATTAGAACAATAATTGGTCCATTGGGCGTTCTTTAATCGGTGTTCTCTAAACACATTGTATTGAGGTAATAAGTTTGTATGCGTGTCACATATTAGAACAATAATTGGTCCATTGGGCGTTATTTAATCGATGTTCTATAAACACATTGTATTGAAGTAAGAAGCTTGTATACGTGTCACATATTAGAAAAAATGATTGGTCCATTGGGCGTTCTTTAATCGGTGTTCTATAAACACATTGTATTGAAGTAATAAGCTTGTATGTGTGTCACATATTAGAACAATAATTGTTCCATTGGGCGTTCTTTAATCGGTGTTCTACAAACACATTGTATTGAAGTAATAAGCTTGTATGCGTGTCACATAAAGTCAGCTTATGTCTTCATGTAAATTGAACATATTGATTTAGCTGCAGAAAGATTATATTCTTCTGACTACGTCAATCTGACGGTTTCTTTTTAGTTCACTTTAATTGTTTCTTCTTATATTTGTAGACTACTGAACAGCTCAGTTTGAAAATGGTTGAACGTAGGCAGAAATACGACAAACAATTTGATTGCTCCTTTTTTGGCAACGTGTGTATACAGCCACCTACGATCACTTGTGTATCCCATTAGAATCTCATTAGTCAATCATACTGAAGGAATCCGCAATATATCCAGGTAATAGAAATAAGGAATCCGCAATATATCCAGGTAATAGAAATAAGGAATCCGCAATATATCCAGGTAATAGAAATAAGGAATCCGCAATATATCCAGGTAATAGAAATAAGAAATCCGCAATATATCCAGGTAATAGAAATAAGGAATCCGCAATATATCCAGGTAATAGAAATAAGAAATCCGCAATATATCCAGGTAATAGAAATAAGGAATCCGCAATATATCCAGTTAATAGAAGTAAGAAATCCACAATATATCCAGGTAATAGAAATAAGGAATCCGCAATATATCCAGGTAATAGAAATAAGAAATCCGCAATATATCCAGGTAATAGAAATAAGGAATCCGCAATATATCCAGTTAATAGAAGTAAGAAATCCACAATATATCCAGGTAATAGAAATAAGGAATCCGCAATATATCCAGGTAATCGAAATAAGAAATCCGCAATATATCCAGGTAATAGAAATAAGAAATCCCCAATATATCCAGGTAATAGAAATAAGAAATCCCCAATATATCCAGGTAATAGAAATAAGAAATCCCCAATATATCCAGGTAATAGAAATAAGAAATCCCCAATATATCCAGGTAATAGAAATAAGAAATCCCCAATATATCCAGGTAATAGAAATAAGGAATCCGCAATATATCCAGTTAATAGAAGTAAGAAATCCGCAATATATCCAGGTAATAGAAATAAGAAATCCGCAATATATCCAGGTAATAGATATAAGAAATCCGCAATATATCCAGGTAATAGAAATAAGAAATCCGCAATATATCCAGGTAATAGAAATAAGGAATCCGCAATATATCCAGGTAATCGAAATAAGGAATCCGCAATATATCCTGAATTCTATGACAAGTAAAAATGAAAGTGCGATTAAAAATATGATATTAAAGAGGATCGCCTTATCATTTAAAACCATTTTTTATACTTCTTAAGCACAATTAACTAAAAATAAATTGAATGTATACACAAAAACCTTGCAGTATTTTTTCTATGGGATCTGTAAAAAAATTACTAACAATTTCTTTCTCAAGATCTCAAGTATTTCAGAATAGATTAGGTTAAATTAATTTAAATTAACTGTCGCAAAAACTGGCACATAAGTTTCGTTTTTAACGTAATTGCCTCGAGAATAGTCACAAAATTACCTCGAATATATTCGACTTCGTAAAAAGGAAAATCACCATTTTTTCTAAATTTTCTGTATCAAAGATTGATTTTAATAATAAATTCGCTGCTTGCTGAGTTATATCAAGGATACTAAGTACTAAGTATTCGGTAGTTTTTTTGTGTTATAAACTGGCGTCCGAAGTGGCCAATATTATTTTTTGAAGAAAATGTGTTTAGAGCACTCTTTAAAAAACTAAACATTTAAATAGAATTATTACTTTTCAAATTATGTTTTCAGGTTTCGAAATGATATACTATGACATTGACATTTACTAGTACTATGACAATCTTCTAGATACTATGACAATCTTCTAAATATTTTAGCTTTCATCTTCAGTAAACGGTGAGCTAAATATAGTACCGTATTATACCTCTGTTATTCTGATATACATAATATTTCGAAATATAATTTAAAAAATGTATAATTTAAAAAAATATTAAATGCTGTCATTTAAAAGAATATACGCAAATATTGAAGATGTGTATAAAATTATTTATAAGGAAAACAAATGATATTTTTGTCTCTAACGTTTGAAAATGTAATTTTTTACAACAAAAGCGAAACTTACTGAAATACTGACGAAACAAATAACTTACATTAAATTATAACTTTAAATATTGTGAATTGTCTCAAATTAACTTTAACTTTTGTCTCTCTCAAAAATAATCTCTTTGAGAAATTACGTTTAAGTACTTTTGGCCGGAAACCAGAATGTTGATATTTATTTAATTCACTTTCACGCGTCAAATATTTTATTTGCGAGATATATTTTCTACTCTAGTTTTTTTTATTTTGATCAAAACTGAATAAAATTCAAACACGTTTTCGACTAAACAACTTCGGTTACTCTCTATTCGTACCATTTTTCGACTTTTTACAGCTTTGTCATTACTATTTCCGTTAACGTCCACTTACCAACATTTCAGTAATAACACGTTACTGTCCCACGTTCGAATATAGTTGACATGGTTACGACGGAGTCAGCGTGTCTAAAGGAGCAATACATGTTACGGTCTCACCTTATTTCACTCCGCTTATGTACTCGTGCTATATGTAAACTGTATGTTATACACTTATTATTCACATGCCGTCGCCACATAAAATTTGAAAAAAGTGTATCTCGAATCAATAATTTATGCGCATTATTTAGAATTAATGGGTGATTTCACTTTCTAATCTTACTTTTTCGTCAAACGGGTTATGGAGATAGACGCGATGTTTCGGATTCATTACTGTCGGATGTTTTGATCATTATAAGCCATCATAAATTATTAAAAACAGTAATAGCCGGTAACACTGTTATTAACTTTAAACTCTGTAATAAAAATAATGCGTCATCGGGGATCTATCGCGTGAAATCACCAGTATGAAAGTATTCTAGTTTTAGTGTTTTATAGGTATACTGCTTTATATTGATTGTTTCTATACAAATACTATTTACAGTTGTTATTAATATAATAATTTATAGATTTATAGAAATTCTAAATTTAATCTTCACTCGGCACGATATAGATTCGAAAAAATCTATAGACTTCCATTTATAGGCGATATAAAAACAATATGAATATGTCCATAATATCGTACAAATAATCTATTTAATATTGTTGGTTAAGAATCTAATATGCATAACCGTTCGTAGTTTAATTTGATTGCCAGTTGACCTCAAAATAAAATTAAAATAAATCTGTCAAATACGAAAAGACCTCGTCCTCCGGGGATTTCCAACACACTTATTATTTCTAGTAACTTCTTGTGCAGGCATAAAACCAACTACTTTGTTGCATACATCTTTTGAATTCAGTAATGGAAGTTAGCCAAACTTAATTTGCATTTAAATACTTAATAAATGCCTCTATTTCAATATTCCGAAGTTTGAGAGGCACATATTAAATAGTTATGGTAGGAGGAGATAATGGGAGATTACACACATTGTAAAACCATTTAGAGACTCGTAACTCACTAAAAGGAGCTGTATCCTTTCCCTGCCCTGCCTGCAACGTGACTCGTTTAGTTTAAGGTTAATTATGAAGAATTAACCTTAAACATTATTTCATAAGGCACCAAAACCTATTAATGTTGTGTATAAATATTTTCCTGATTATCTTTATAGCTATTACTTGATGGATAACATGTTTATTAAATTAGCTCCATGAAACAATTTGTAACACCTTATGCACAATATACACTATCACAAGATACACTATCTTCTTATCTTAAGTATTAAACAGATTTTGAGGAAACTTAGCGCAAATATGATTCATGATTCGAATTAATATATAAGCATAATTTTAATTCAACAAATGACAATAAATTGTTGGTGTTTTGTCGGTGTTTAAATACCCATTCTACTCATTTGAGTAAATATCGAATAAATTGGATATTTACCCGTAATTACCCAAATTGACTTAAGAAGTAGAATAAAATATTTTTAAAAAATAGTATTAAATGTTCACTCTCATCAGTTAAAATCTTTTATGGTCTTATATAACTGTACTGTGTAAAACTGGAGAGCTGCAGTCATTTCTAAAATCAAAAGATATGTTTTCTTTGTGACTTTTAGTTAGTACGTCTGAAATATATGATGTTGATGACGTTGACGCTACTTCATTCGTTTTTGTATTTTGCCAGCATTATTTTTACATTTCAAACATTTATATAAATGTTTTCCCATTTTATTCACATCAGCAATCTTGAAGGTTAGTTTTATCACAATGGAAGCATATAACTGATTTAAAACCAGAAGCACGATAACACCTCCAATTTTTTATATTTTGGATTTTGCAATAATGTTTGAGATCTTCAGAAAATGATACCTACCTTTGTTTATTATAAATGTATAGCTATATAATAACTTGGACGGAGCTTTTACTTCTCCGGTTAAAAAACTGAAACTAAAAAATAAACGTGGGTTATTCAAGTTTATTGCCATTAAATAATTGGGTATATAGTAGCTTCATGGGTATACAGTAGTCCATTAATAAATATTGTACAGGATTCATTATGTCGTGTGTAATGTGATAAACATGACACACAACATATTGATATTCACTACGTATTGATATGGAATAAATATAGAAAAACTTGAGTAAAACCTCTAAATATATGTGACAATTCATGAAAAATACAAAGGTTTGAAGTCAAGTATTTTGATAATTTCAAGAACAGGCAGTCCCCGAATTACGTCGTTTCGAGTTACATCAAACAATATTTTGAGACCGTCTCGACTTACGGCACGCTGTAGTCGTCTCAAGTTCGTGCAATATATACTCCTTTAGTTCGGGAGTTGGATCTAGACCTGCAGGGCGAAGTAGCCCTGGTATAAAAGAGGACCATCATCAAGCTCATAAACCCAGCCTAGCCAAGCTTAGCTCCGTTTTGTCGCCCCAGTGTATTGTACAATTAAAATTAAATTTAATTAGATATCAAATTGTAAATTAAATTAATAAATTGAATAGTAAAGTGAATAAATTAATTACTCAACTTTAATATTGTGAAATCCATATTGAAATATTTTAAAAGTAGTTAAAGCTATTTACTAAAGTGATTGATGGTAACAAATAAATTTGTTACGCCCCATTGTAATCGTTTTTAAAAACCCAACCGCTCACATGACCGCCGTAATTCGCGTGCCGTGTCATTGTAGTATGCGATCAATCATATTATAGTTTTCTTTATTTCTTTGAGACTTTCCGTTTGTCATTTTTTTTTTAATTTGTTTGTAATTATTGAAATTAAATTAGAAAGACAATAACAATGGAGATTAAATCTAAGAATTTAAAACTCATAGATCATTTATCCACTTCATTAATTGGACATGAACTTAGTTTATCGGATACAACTATAAATACAATATTGATAAAGATAAACTTCTTACAGCTTTACCTTTCGTTTCTCCCAAATAACAATATAAACTTGATTCTGACTTCCAACAAGTTTGATATATCAAAAGAGAAGGTTTGTGTCAAGTTTACCGTGGCAATTTCACACACTTGCAGCAAGTTTAAATCACATCTGGATGCTTCGTTCTACTTGCGATAGATGGTGACTATAGCGAGCATGAGGTTGAAGCAATATTGTCACAAACTTGAAATATGATTTTTAACTTAATAATATTGCAGCAATATTGTTACAAACTTCAACTTTAAAATTTGACTCAACAATTTAGAATAAAAGAAAATCAAGTTTGCCTAAAGTTTATATGCTATCTGGGCTCTAAATACTCTATCAAAAGACAAAGAAACGATTCTGAGATGGAAAATTTTGTTTAATTTTTGAGATGGAAAATGTTAACAACACAATTAGTGATGCCGGTAAGTATTATCAAGACCTTTATGATAACATTAAAAAGAAGCAAAGCAAATTTGAATTAATATGTTTTTCAAGCCAAAGCTCTAATTTATTGTACTTCTTAATTATATATTTTCAAATTATGATAAAATCACTCAATCAAAGCATTAATTTGACATTATGTGCCAAAAATATTTATTATTTTTATAAATATACACTATACCTACTTACTTTCAGTACCTAATATAGCATTTTTCTTTGATATTAAATGTAAATTTATTTTTTATAAAAAACCTTTTAGCGCCTATCTCCTGGATATACGTCGATTTGATGGAGGTCGCATATTTATGGAACCCAAGATTCTGTAAGTACGAATACTGCATGTACATCGCTAGACGCCTTCCACTTTAGTTACCCGCGATCACGATGCCTATAAATGTGTCGAAAAGTTGGAGAAAAGACAAACTAATTAAATGCTTGACTCTATGACGTAGTAGAGTCAAGCATTTTATTCAAACAATTAATCTAAATAAAAACTCTATGCTTACTTGACAAATTGATAAAATCAAGAATATTAAAATCGCTAGGTAACTTATATTTACATCAAAGCCAATAGTTACCACGATGACTCATAAATTCTAAACTATAGTGCAAATAGTAACCTCTTACTTGGATCTTATTGATTGAAACGTCAATTCTCTGTATATAAATTATATCATTATATATAATGCATTTCCGCTCCAAATTTTCTTCTCAAATCCCTCTACATATTCACGTTCTTTCAATTCACGAGCATGCGTCAGCCTTAGATATAGTATTTATTGAGTGTCTATATTCATATACAAAATAGAACGGAAAATATATGACAAATGCGGATCTGCAAGCGAGAGAACCTATACACAACAAATAAAAGTCATGCGCGCTCATAATATGAAAGAACTTTCGTCAATAGCCCGAAAGAGCTGATAACATTGCAAAACAATTTTTATGTGTTATAAAATCTATAAACATGGTACCATAAATCTATTGTATTTGTAGTAAGGCATTCTGAATTATAATATCCAACGTCGTAAAAACGCAATAAGCATACTTGATTAATAAATATACTGCATTTTACGTTTTAATCTAAGTTGTTTTTTTGCTATAATGTAAAATAGCTATTGAACAAATATTAATTTCAAATACCCAATTTTTTGAGTGAGGAAAGTTATTTATTTGACGTGTACCGTTTATTTACCCATTGCTGAATTCCGCTTACTATATCCGGTACCCATTTATGCAATTACAAATATTTAAAGGTACATAGTATTTTTATTAAACAATTTACGAATATTACTTTTTTACATTGTAAATACATTCGTAACATACTATTTACAAACGCGAAAACGTGGAACATACTTAAAAAAATATAAAATCTAATATAATCGATGTAATTTTTTTGCTATCTTCAGTTTATATTTAATTAACTCTGTTTTAAATGCTATGCTGGTAGAGTGGAACCCTTATAATTTCGTCCTTTCCGTCTGCCCGTCAGTCTGTGTGTCCATATGTATGTCACAGCCATTTTACTCGGAGACTATTAGCACTATATAGATGAAATCTGAATGATAGTCGTCTTCTATAAACGGCTATACAATGAAATAGTGAAATTATGAAAAGAAATAACTGTCGTACACTTCATACATGTCACTGAAAGATGAAAAAAATCCAGTGCACAAAGG
Source organism: Druceiella hillmani (assembly GCA_039881145.1). Taxonomy (NCBI): domain Eukaryota; kingdom Metazoa; phylum Arthropoda; class Insecta; order Lepidoptera; family Hepialidae; genus Druceiella; species Druceiella hillmani. The sequence continues at coordinate 32,266,238 of JAYKKI010000008.1, forward strand.
CGTGTGAGGTATTGTTATATTGATAGGTCTTGAAAAATTATATAGAGGTTCTGAAATAACTTTTTCCTATAAATCAATAGTTGATGAGATATGCGCTTCTAAAATCTTAAAATGTGTGTCAACATCCCCCCCCCTCCCCTCTATCTTTCTAACCAACATGTGTAAAATTCTGAAAAATTAAGGTAATAGAACTTAAAGTCAACTTTCAACGAAAATTGGTTTGAATAAGATATTAGGAATAGTTTTTGAGATATGAGATATTTTCGGTACCGACCGCAGCAATGTACTTTGTTTTTCACAGTGTCTTTGAGAAATACAAACTTATAAGTTTAATATGGTTTAACGCTACGAATATTTGAAAAAAGTTACCTGGTGGAAAATATTTGGGTTAATAACATGTATTACTACACCAAGTTTCAACATTTTATTAAAGCAATTTTCTACATCGCATGGCTTCTGAGTAAATCGGTTGTGACAGATGGACAGACAGACACGTGCGTGATCTTGTAAAGATACAAGGGTTTCCTCTTTCGTTTTGAAGTACAGTGCCCTAAAATGTGTTCCAATAGTCCCGATGATTCAGAATAAAAATCCTCAGCCTTATTAAAAAAATCATGCTGTTAAAGCCGTGGTGGTAAGCACGCAGTTAAAACCAGTATTGCTGTAAAGAAATTTTATTTTGCAACATTTTTCCACTTATACAATAAAAACGGACGAGCATTACCCAATCAACCACCATAGTAATAAAAGGAATGCATAAGAATTCATCCAAAAATCATGGAATGAAAAGTTTATCAATACTTGTCAATACCTCCTCTAACTTTACTTTCTATATTCCATTTCCTTTCATAACCCTATCCCTTAACCCTTCTCCTTTCTTTTCCTACCCCTCAAACCTGGTTCAAAGCCCTTCTCGACATATAAAAAGTAGATTATTTTTGTTCTTTTTTGCTCAAAAAATTATTTATAATACACTATAATTTTGTTTGCCTGTTGATGATAATTTTGTTTGCCTAGATGTTTATATTTATCAAAGTAAATGAATAAACAAATAACTAAACAAATACGGCGCTGCTCGACTATTCTATAACACCCTATTGTTTGTCATGTTTGCTTATTGTGATAATAATACCCAAAACATTTTAAACCAATTTCAAATTTCATGATTATCAGCTCGTTCAGGTCCAATATCCTTCCTCTCAAATCTATCCGCTACTCTAGTATCTGCCAGTCATTGCCTGAATCCAATTTACCCATGTGGTCTTCGGCCTCTCGGGATTAGAAGTTTTCCTTCTGCCAGCCTCCGATTCCATCGCGTATTTCCCAAATATTCAGTCCACTGCCACTTCAACCTGGCAACTCTGCCTCTGATGTAAGTAACATCCGTTTTTTCATTATCACTTCGAATCTGATAAGATCTCTGAGAGATTTACGCAGAACTTATATTCCTCTCCATTGCTCCATATACGGCTTTCAGCTTCGACATGACTGGACAGAAAGTTTTGTGATGTTGTGGCACATTGATTTTGAAAAATGTCTGGCAATACCACAAAAAAAACTTACTGTAGGCCAAAAGAAGAGATGCTAATTCAAAGGGAAGCTGTCAGTTTATTTATCTAATCATGTGTCTACGCCGGTGTTTAAGCCATCAGAAAAATGATAAGCGCAAAAACAATAGGTGCGATTGTATTAGTGATAGTTGCGACCTTGTCTAAGACTGTTTTCGAAAGTTGAGGCTATAACCGCCAATTGAAGAAATTAAATAGACTAATTTAAGAAAGTGTTGAAGAAAGTTATTTACGAAAGTCATTTTTGGAGAGAGCAAGAAAATCCAATTTTTTTAAAGGAGTAACTTCAAGTAAAGGGAATTTTTTAAACTGTAAATTTGTATACTTCATAACCTCCACGCGAAAACTTATTTAGAAAAGTAAGTGAGATAGTTACGTGGAATGTTTTATCCCTAATCCTGATACGCCGAACGTTATAACTGTATCTTTACATTAGAACCTAATTCTCTGTGAATGAATGAGAGTTGTCTAGGTATATATTAATACTCATACAATTTCGAAAAATGCGGAAATTCACGATACAACTCATAAATAAATGATCATACTCTATTTTTACAAAGTTTTAACAAGTAATTTCAAAAATATTAATTGTAATATGAAATATTTTAAGAAAAGTTGTAGATAATTCGATTTTCTATTAAAACGGTGAACTTACAATTTTTTGTTGTAAATAAAATATGATACAATTTTCATTTTTCATAAAGGCGGATTTAGCAAACGCTGGGAGATTTCTGTACCCCAAATAATAATCAAAGAAAAGTGTGCACTATGTACGTGCTACCTGATGCCTGGACTAAGTTATTTTGCAAAAAAAATAAGTAAATATTGTTATGTTTTGTTTAATGTCGTATTTAGCAGTTTTAAAAAAAAATGTTGGTATAACAGGATACATTTCAATTAATCTATATTCTAATTGATCGTGTGTGTGCCTATCTTCCACTATGGAGCCCAAACTACATATCGCAGATGAATGACCTCTGAGTGTGGTAGCACCCTCAACCCTCCCATCGTGCAATATGGTGGTTGCGCGTACTATAAGGGTGTGAAAGATATGAGGGTTGAAAATAGTCGACCTCGAAAATGAAAATAGAATATTTGTTCAATTCTCACACATGTTCACTGTCCTTACTCTTTTTCATTACTCCCGTAACCCACCCCTTCTCATTTCTTTTAACATTAATAATACAATACAGTGTTAATATACATATATTAGTTTAATATATATATATATATATATATATATATATATGTATATATATATATATATGTGTGTGTGTGTGTGTGTGTTTGTGTGTGTGTATATATATGTATACTTAGTTTGTAAGATATTTGTGTCGAAAATATAAAAAAGTAATAAAAAAGAGAAGTTTTTAACACAATTTTTATACAAAAAAAATATATGCATATGAATGGATGTACGACCAAAAAAAGCCAACGAAGCGGATATTTGCTGCTAGTATTATAAATAAAGATTAAACTTACGATACTGGTGACTCAGAGATGATCGTCGACTAGGTAACGCGATTTTGAACACTATAATAAGGAAACCGAAATTTATATGAATACTTGCTAATCGTAATCTCTTGAAATTGATGCCACACAAGGCTATGTTTTTGCAAAGTACAATATCAATATAATGAGAAGTATTTTAATTCGGCACAATCTATACATCGAAATAAGAGTTAAAATTTATGGCTGTATAACACAGAAAATATTTTTCCCGATTTTTCCAATCGCGATATCTCCAAAATTTGTGTAGTTATTTGAATTTAATTTTGCTCGTATGAACGCCGATTCAATAACTTATTTCATTAAACTTGAAAAAATATCGAAAGATGTAATAAACATCGGTAATTACCTTGTATTTTCTCATTTATTTTTAGAAATTGGCAATTAAAAATTTTGCGTGTGATACGCATAATGTTAAGATGAATTTACCACTAGAAAATTTTCATGTGATAATTTTTTACGACTTTCTTTATGGTCTCAATCAACAACAAAGTTACGATCCATTCGATTAACATTTTAAGATGAAACTCCATCCCGCGCTACTGTTTGCAACTGGTTTAACAAGTATAAGTGGTCGTATCAATCTCAATGACGATCTGCGCGATCAACGTACCTAACAGCTACAGCTGAAGAGAATATTAATACTGTGCAGCTCATGATAAAAGCTGCAAAGATAACAACCTATCAGCGGATTCGAGCAAGTTTGTATGAGTCAAGTGTAGAAAATGTACATGAATATTTATATGTTATGAAACTTTGCACTTAATTATTTGACTGAAGCTCAAAAACTTAAACACTTTGATTGGCGTGGCGAAATGTTAGAAAAATTCGATAGAAATCGCTCAAATTCTGTATTCGACGTCATAGGAACCTGAAATTAAAAGGCAGTCTGCGCAGCGGATGTTTCCTTCTAAAGTTGCCTACAAGGTTGTAAAAAAGACGAAGTGCTGGAAAATTATAAAACGACTTCCTTCAAAAATGAAATTGGAAAACGTTCGAGAGTAACGCCCTCGCAATAGAATCCTATCGCGACAACTCCTCTGCCTAGTCGGGTATGGAAATTATGGGTCATCCACTATATAGCCCAGTCTACTATACAATTTCTACTTATTCCCAATAATAAAATACTGCGGGAAATACGATTCCTGGACGCCGAAGAAGCGATCACTGCATTCGAAAAGGTCGTGAAAGAGACGTCAAAGAAAGAGTGGCTCGACCGCTTCACTCAGTGGTTCCAACGAATAAAACGATGCATAGAGCGTCACGGAGGTATTTTAAAGAAAAAAATGATGCAAAATTTTGGTACCCACTTCCAATACCTATAAGTGATACGTCGTGAGCTGAACAGGAGTTACTATGGCGCCTAGTTCCAAATCTGAGTTCATTCAGATTTATACTGTACTATATATGTCCGTTTTAGCAATAATGAAATGACGTGTTTTTTTATATTTCATAATTCACTGCCCTTGTTTGTGCACCAATACGAGTTGACGTCACACGCTACTTACTAACCAGTTATGAACTCAATCCTTCCCCACCCATTCCTCCGTTATCGGCCAGACGCGTAATAAATTAAAAAAGGAGGGGGATTTTTCCATTCATTTGACATTTACTTACATGCTAATAACTGTTAACCTGCCAAAGAAAGTGTCGATCTTGTGGAACTTCTTGATGGAGAAGATGTTGATCTTGTAATCCTTTTAATGGCTCCACCAGCAAAGGAAATATTCTTTGTCGAGACGGGAAGAGGGAATTGGAAACCAGTATAATTTCTTCCCAAGAACTTCAAAAACATTCATTATGTTGTTCAATTATTTTTCTTCATAGTTTCAATGGTTGTGGTACAACCTTAGCCATTTACAGGCATCATTTGTCAAGCTTTTTTAACAAAATCCATTAATAAAGGATATAGCAACTGCTTTTATAACCCGACATCAACCCCGAACGCCATAGCAGAAGCGGAAGAGAAGACGTTTCTTGCAGTATATCGTGCGCCCTCTACTCAGTCTGAACTTAAGAGACATCGACACACAGTTTTTTCAAAATCCTTTTTTTAAAAAAAACCTGATCTTTCTACTCTCCTCCCTACCAAAGGGTCAGCGAAATATCACACCTGTAGTGTATTCCATCAAGTACAGGAGTGGCGTGGGGACTAACTGTTCCCTGAAATATTATGGGGTTGGAAGCAAGGAGTCCATGAAAACTTAGAGCCAATCACGATCTTGGGTCCTCCTGCTCCTGACACATTGTCGACTTCAATTTTCTGCCGATGCAAAAGTGGTTGTTTTTGCATATGCAGGTGCCGAAAAACGGGCATTAACTGCAGTCTTATCTGTAACAGCTGCCTAGAAGCATGTACCAATCGACGTTAATGACAAAGATGACGATGATGAAAGACAATTTGATAAGTTGGCATACCTGTGTAACATTTTCTTTTGTTATTTTTCTTAATTAAAATTTGTATAACTAATTTTATTTTTTATTTTTATCAACTAAGATACCCTTTATCTCCTAAAGTATAAATCCTATAGTAAAAATGTGTTTAACGTAATTTATAGAAAATTTCATGTAGACGGTTAATGTAGAAGTAATTGTAAAAATAGTAATAATATTTTTCAAGATACAAGAAAAAAACTGTATAAACGGACGTTGCCCCCCCCCCCTCCTACCGCCGACTCACCCCTCACTCTCGGGGACTTTTAGTATGTTCATCTGTACCAATTTTCAAAACTACACTAAATAGCTGTACCAATTTTCAAAACTGCACTAATTATTTGGCCTGATCGACTATTTTTAGTCAATTTTCTATAAAAATTTACTAAAAATAAAAGTCAAGTTAATTTTCTTAGACTAACACCAGTTCAAAAAATATAGGTAGCATTTGCTATTTTATTCCAAAATACCTTTCTCTATTCGATGGAGTCCATGAAAAAACATTTTTCATTCAAAAAATTAACAAGAGGTGTCGTGGAACACCCAGTTAGAACGAAGTTCCTTTCGCTATATATTATGTATTAAATTTATATTATGTACAGGAATAAAAACATATCGGCATAATAAAACATTCGCTATATCATTTACTGAATATTAAAAATTTATAAATTACAAAAAAATTTCGGCAAATTCATTTATTTTCATTATTATTTTAATATTTAAATAAAGTTTAATTATTCAATGAATGTAAATGAATATGCTGACAATTTATTGTACTTTATTATTTTTAAATATATAATAAATGATAAAGTAATAATGAAAATAAATAAATTTGCCGAAAAATTATTGTAATTTATAAATTTTAATTATTCAATAATAGATAAAGTAATAATTTATAATGGAAATAAATACATACCGAATTGGAAACGGTCTGGCAGATGATTGGCTTACAATAGAAAACCAGTAGGAAAAAATACATTGACAAGAGACAAATCTCATTGCAAGGTGATTTTTATTCGGCATTTTCACTGTTGTAAATATCAGTATAAATAAAGTAGAAATTAAACTGTACGTGAATACATTTAGATAGACCATGAAAGATATAATAAAACAAAAACATTAAAAAATACAGTCGCAACTGATATTCGCGCGAACACACACGCATACAACCGTATACAATAGAAAGAGACAGAGAGAAAGAGAGGAAAAGGTCGCCTGGAGGGGGCATAACGCTTTTTCCTTACGTGATGATCTGCCAGTTCGCTCTACTGTAAGCCGCGTAGAAAAACTTTGTTCCAAAAACCAATATTACAATTTCTTAGAATAATATACCTATCCTGTAAAATTTCATACAATCCGAAAAAGATAGAGAAACAGGCAGACAACATTTATGAAGGTTCTATTTTACGCCATTTAGTTACGGAACCCTGAAAGCATTTTGAAAAATATGATATTAATAAAAAACGGTGAAAGGAAGAACAAGCTTTGCGGCATAAGCGTTAACGGTATACGACACTGCTGCGAAATATTTTATCATCTTAAAAACATATATATTTTATTTCGCAAATTCCCATAAGGGAGATATAAAAAACTTATTTTACTTTGAACGAAGGAAATTGATATCTTACCAGACGCGACGTAAATAACCTATCTATTCAATACAAAAACATTTATGGCAAACAACTGTTGCGCGCATGCGTGTCTGTCGTATTTGTGACATCCCCCAGGTACATCGCGAATTTTCATCCCCTATAATTTGACCATTTTATCGCCGATTTTCAACGTCAATTGTTCATTCATTTATTTTCTTCGATTTACGAGAATTTACTAGATTTATCACAGTAAAAACATTTATCTATTTCTCATCTGCACTCGCTTATTTTTACGTCATTTATCGAAATAGTACCTAATTTGCGCGTCTTTTTTTCAGATTTACATAATTAAGCATTATAATTCTCAAGCCATAGAAAGCAACATGGGTAACCAATTTAAAAATGTTGCAACTATGGCTTGTATGAAGACCTTGCTGATGATATTTAATATCGTATTTTGGGTAAGTTTTTGTTTAAATTTTTTTTTAAACTTTTTAATTAGCTTGTTTAATATATTGTTTCTTAATCTTCTAGTGCTCAGGGCTCGTGATGGCGGCGCTCGGTCTTTGGGCCGAAGTGAAATTATATAAATATATGGAATTATCCCCAGAATTTTCTGGAACAGCGCCATATGTTATGATTGGTATCGGAGTTCTAATAGTGTTCGTCAGTGCTATGGCATGCACATGCACACTTAAAGGACAACCGGTTTTGCTATATGTCGTAAGTACAATGTGACTTTAATTTAAAATTATATTTTTCACACAATCTAAGATTACCAAAAATTGAGAAAAAACATTTCACATATTTGCACATCAAGAAATTATTATACGTATTTTAAAAATTAAAAGCGGCAACAAAAATTACGAAAAATTTGTGACTGATAAATTTGTGACTAAAAATTTGTTCCAAAAATTTTTCTTTAAATCATTTTTTTTTATAATTAAACAATCTATTTCTAGAATACATGATTCAACTTTTTTTTTATAGTCTATGCCTATTTGCTAATTAACCACTCCCTGATATCTGATAATAATAAATAAACAAATACATTAAATAATTCTATTCAGGAAATTACATAACATTTCATTCTTAGGAGATTCTGAAAAAAACAGCGTAATGGACAGACTGACACAAGGGTGGTTTTGCGAAGGTTCCATTTATTCTTTTGAGGTACGGAACCCTAAAAAAAACCAATAGTAATAGTATTGTAATGGAGTAGATTTCCCAGTGCTCTTAAAGAATTTGTTCAAAACACGAAAGAGTTTAAAACACATTACATCAGCACTCTGATTTTGCATCAACAAAAACACACTTTTACAAATTTGCATTTTTTAAATTTGAAGATGCTTTGGGGAAGACAAAATAACTTTTAAAAGAAATAAATCTCCCATAAATACATGTCCTCTCAAACATTAATAACACGAGTAATGAACTTGAGGAAATAATGGTGAAGAGATGACAATGAAAGTGTTATTGTAAGGATAAAAAATATAATAGTATTTTGCTGATTTGCATTGGAATTAAAAGTAAAATGCCAAACAATTTTTAATACAGTGTTTCAGTACTTGCTACTTATCTACTAGTTTACTGAATAAATAGTAAAAGTTACCATATAACACATTAGATTGTATCAATTTTAAAAATTTGGAAGAGAAAGAGATTTCAAAAAGATTCATCTGCATGTGAAATGTATACAGTTGATCTATCTGCTAAAGGGATATGCCCTTACATACACATATATACATAATATTTCTTTGCACATATATATATATATACACGGTGTCCGGGAATAAGTGTCGAACAACAAAAGATGCCATTTGTTGGCTATAAAGGAATAAATTGTTGTTGAAATAAAACATAAAACACACCCTTTTTCTGAGTGCAAAAAAAAAATATTACACATAACTCTTTTTAACACACCCAAAACTTGCCTGGAGCGTGGTGCTTACCCGGGCAACTAAATATTTTCGCAATATGTTTGCGGGTTATTCCCCTGCGCGGTACTAGATAATACGTGCAAGTATCATGTGTACGAAAAAGATGACAAATAATTATCAATTTTCCGAAAAAAAGTCATCTTTTAAATTTTATCTAACTATTTTTCAATCAACGAATAATGTCTTTCTTTGTCTGACAGTTATTCCCAAATCCCGTGTACATATATATATATAGACATACATACACACACATATATACATAAATACCCACAATTAAACAGCAACCTTTGAAATTACCTATGACGATGTCATGATAAACTTTTGCTTTTTAATATCAGTTGTACTAATTAAATTTGTGCATATAATAAAACTGTAGAATTGGTGTATTTGTATGTTGAAGATTTTGAAGAAAAATGATTTTGGGAAACATAATTAAAGTAATAGATAATGAAAATATTGTGTTTGGAAGTGTTATCTGAGAGTCTATTAAGAATATCAAGACAATTTATCATGAAATAAAATAAAAGAAATATATGGTTTTTTTAATAATTTATTGTTTATTTTTTTATCATGTAATGTAGTTTTTAGAAAAGGTGTCAACTTGAAGTAACATTTAGTTTTATTTAATCACATTCTGTTCATCCAATTGGACAATATGGGCATTTAATGTTTTCGAAAATGAATTTACATTGCATTAGCACAATAACAACAAGGAAAAGCATAGCTTGAAGCCTAGTAGTTAAATAAATGTGTACTAATCCTATGTACATATATAAAAGTCACTACATATATTTTAAATTACACAACGCAGTTCTACACACATATATAGATGAAATAGGTATGACCTGTGATGAATTTGATTATACATATAATAAAATTTTAGAATTGGTCTATCTGCACATTGAGGTATTTAGAAAAAATAATTCAGGGTAATATAAGAAAAGTAACAGGACAGAAAAATATTGTTTTTAGAATGTTCATCCGTTTGTCTTTGAGTCTCCTTATTCGTTTGCGCATAACGCAAGAAAAACCAAAGTGATTTCAATGAAGTTTTCACAAGTAGATTTTATTAGGACTGGAGTAACCTATAGGATATGTTTCACCACAATCGTCCAAATAAACAGAAGATATGGTAACTTGACATTTCAATGAAGAGCACATTTATATAAAAAAAATTACTTTTTTAATTATTATAATAGATGCCGTTATATACATAAATATTAGAGTAAACTTAATAATATTTTCTAAAGGTCCACACTCAAAGAAAGTCACAAATATAATTATACATATTTTCAGTATGGTGGGTTTTTGGCCTGTATACTTATGATGGAAATTGGAGTTGGCGTTTCAATAGCGTGTTACAAGGATACTTTCGCAAAGGGATTATTAAAGGGACTTTCAAACAATGTCAACAATTATAACAGCAGCGATATGGCAAAGAGTACAGATTTTATGTTTGCACAATCTACCGTATGTTCCTTTCATTATATAAAATAATATATAAGTGTTGATAATTAAATATTAAGTAAGAACGATGATTATCCATCTTGCTATTTGTCCAATTAGTTACTGATGAAACCCACTTCTCTTTTTTATTAATATTGGAACAGAACAACAATTAAAAATAATCCTGCATACAATTTCAGCTGCATTGTTGCGGTGTTCATAATTACACAGACTGGCTAAATACTCCACAAAAAGCTATTCCTTTATCATGTTGTAAGGATGAGACAGCTTGCGTGACTACTTCACCTGATCAGATTTACAATAAAGTAAGTTTTTTTGTTATCAGCATTTAATGACAATCAAAGTTCAGATTTAAATTCTCTTTTAAGTGTAAATAAAATACATATGGGTTTATTAATAAGAGAAAATTAATATGTCAAAAAACTGCATTTTCAGGGCTGCTACGAAGTTATTGTTGAATACCTTCAACAAAATATCAATTTAATAGCTGGTATAGCAATTGGCATATCTCTTCTTCCTATACCTGGCATTATTTTATCCTGCTGCCTCGCTAGTTACGTAAAGAAATTCAAATATGACGTCATGAATTAATTTTATCGCCCGTGCTGAAACACTACGATGGACATGGCAAATGACTGATGATTTTCAATATTAATGTTATAAATATAAACATTTATTAAGAAATGTACAAAAAAATTATATATTCACTAAATACAGATACAACCATTGCATGTAAGTATATTTCTTATGAATTAAGAATATTAAAATTGTATGAAACAATCAAAGCCTAATCACAAAATAAGCTTAGATTTCTTCAATGTAATTTATAATTTTGTAAAAAGTAACTGTGTTCATAAAATACTGGAGATCTATGATGATGTAGATGTTTATGTTGCGTAACCAACATGAATATCTAAATTTGTATACTTTTCTGAAAGCTTCATAATTTAAAATGACCGTAAGAATAATGTATTCTACAGAGATGTAATTTACAGAGAAGACTGAAATAGGCCTTAAGCCCAGTTACCTTGTTTGGTGATAAGGTCAAATTAGCTAAAAATAATAATAATTGGAAGTTGGTGACATACCATTGTTAACACCAATTGTAATGTTAAGTCACAGTTGCTTCACTTATACAGGGAAATCTAATATAAATATTGACACGGAGATAATACTGCAGATGATACATGTTTTGCACATTTGTTATTTCATCCTTCATTCGCAATTCATAAAATCTTTCTCTCGATAACGTAAATACCTACCATAGCTGTGTTCGTAAAGCATTCGTTAAGAACATAAATAGATAATTGCTCACTTAATAAGAAAGTGGGAGTATCTGTATTTAATTTTTAAAAATTATTTATACTTTACATTATTGTCTATGTTATCTCAATTAATATTTTAAATTAATTGTATTTTACATGTTATTATACATTATTTATTATAAATGTTAGTGTAATATATACTCACGATCAAATGTATTAAACAATTTCTAGTTCTATTGATGTTTGATCTTGTTTTTATAATAGATGTTGTCTTTACATATCATAATAACAGTATTTATTCACATTTCAAAATACAATTACTTTCTTCAATTTTTAACATATAGTATATTAGAACCGGTACAGCATTAAATAGAAACTCTCATGCATCCTTAAACTGATAAGATCAGATCCATAACAAATTATAAACAAAATATATTATATGAACAATATTTTGTTTAATAATACACAATTTGTTTAAAAGACACCATTATGCATAATGTATTATTTTATACATTAATGCCTACATCAAATACTACAAGTCCGTCCTGTGGAGTTACTAAACTAATATGGTCTCTTGGGAAAGTTAGACACACATCTTTTGAAAAGAAATTAATATACTTACTGTTCTTAATCTTTGTATAATGTCTAAAGTACGATTTATATATTCCATCTGTTATATAATGTCAATGTCTCGTTTTCTATAAATTGTACTACGCTTTCCAAATAAAGGAGTTATTAAAAATAAATGTTTTTTAACATAGCCTCCAATTATGAAGTATAATTTTATTAATTTTCCTTCGTGATAAGCTGGCGAGGAATGAAAAAGCTTTTTGACCAAGTTATAGAGGTTATACTTAACGTTTAGGTGAGTATGGCAATACTGAATTCAGAGAAATGAGACAGGGAGATGATTCTATTACTAACAATTAAATTTAGAAGCTCGTAACTCGATTATCATGACTCACTTTAACTCCATTTTATTGATTTTTCATTATCAACTTTTGATTAACCTATATTTTTATGATATTTAAGAACAACACCAAATTTTGCTATAGCTACACCATTGTGAAGTAGTTAGATTTACCAAAGAGACAGGTTATAGGTCATTCTGGAATTCACATATACTGTGTAACTCGAAAATAATAGGTTTTCCGTTCTGAAGTTTCTGTACTAAGTACAGAAAAAAAAGTGATTTAAATAAGTTGTGATTATTTTATTAAGGTTAACGTTTTTAAATTTTCAATAAGCTTTGATGTTCATTCTTTCATAATCTATAACATTTACAATCTTAAAGTGACATGTTGAAAGGTTTCCACTGATCACAAGCCAGGTCATTGATTACTACCCATGTATCAACCCAAAATAATTTGACATATTAAACCTTTTATTGAATGTCATATTAAATACTGCACATTGATATAGTTTCAAATTCAAAACTTTGTTGGATCATTGCAATGAATGCCCTACTAAAGTATTGCTAAACAACCCGAAGAAGCAACTGTCTAAAATGAGAAGAGGCATGCGCTAGTTAATTTGAATGGTCGAAACTCTTAGTTTAAAGAATGAAAGAAGCTCTTTAAAAAGTTAAGACAATTATTACTCGGGTTCCTTATATGAACTCAGTGATAGGTGAGTAATTGGTAAAAAATCAAGAACACGTCTCAAAGCAACAGCGTGTTATGCGTGAGATGAATTTAGGATTACTTGATATAGATTCACATGGATAATTTTGTGATTTTCATGAAATTTTGCATTACTAAGCTATTAGAAGAAAGGTGCACCGAACTCGGTTCCTGCCACATATCGAATGATAGAAAATAAAATTAGAAATAGTAAATAAAAGCTAATATAAAGTTAGAAGTTAGAATCTGGATGTAAACAGCGTGGGAGAATGATAAATAAATTGTGGCATACATAATTTACTAGCGAAAAGTCATGACAAGTATGTATATAATTCTCAGTATGTTAAAGTAAATAATAAAAAGATTATTTAACATGAACGTGTCAACTAGGGTAGCCAACTAAGGTCGCTACACTAGTTGGCACATTAAAATAAAGTGTTCTTTATTTTTATAGAAACAGCTTTATACTTCATATTATCTCATTTTCAATCATCCTCCAAAATTGGTTGTTCTTTTTAGAGATATGGAAAACATCGGGAATTAATGTGAAATTTAATTGACACTATAAGAGAGTGAAAGTAGACTACCTCAATTACATTCTCTTTTTGTTGATATGTAATGTGTAACTAATTTTCTTTTTTTTTAGTACCTACTTATTATCTCGAACTTTTTCCTTACCTTAAAGTCCATTTCTATTTTAATTTAAAAAAAGTCGTAACTCTAGTGCCAAAAGTGGATGTGCAAACATAAGCAAAGCAGTTACATTTATAAGAGAAGATTTATATAACGTTAGGTTTAAGGAAATATCAAGTGTCTTTGAGCTTTAGCGAATCTTTTTAAAACATAACTTTGTGGTTTTTTTTCCAAGGACTATTGCTATACCCACAAAGCTTACATAGACCATTTAATTTGTTTTCAATCATGACAGATCTCAACTATGAACCATCACAACATAAGAAAAGACATTTCAATGATGCTCATGGTATATAGCTATAGCAAAGCTGTAGAAACTGCCGGATGAAGGCGGAAAAAATGTTTTAGATTTAATTTTTTATTAACAAGTAAATGACTGTTTGAAAACACAAACCAACTTAATTAGCATTCATTTTACATATTTTTTAAAATTATATGTAAACTATTCTGCTGTCCTAACCCAAAAGGGCGTAAGTCTGAAGTTTTATAATATTAAATTTTCCTTTTTATTCTATTTTTAATTTAGCTTCCTAAAAGCCTTTATGACCAAAAACCATTACGAAATTAAGCTTTACATCCAAAAAAGACGTGAAGCTTAATTTCAAACTATATCCTGAGAAAATTACTCGTATGTTTAAAATATTAGAGAAAAAGAATGTATTGAATATATTTGGCGTTAAGTTAGTAGAAATTCATTATTCACAATTAAATGAAACAAAGATAAATCTTTGCTAATAGCCCACCTGAATATGTTGTAATACAACGAAACCTACGTCGTAGTAAAGAACTTAAAGAAAGTAGAAATAATACTACATCACGTAGTTTCATTTAACTGTGAAAAAGAATGTATATACTCTTACATATAAAGAACTTATCACTGTAAGGGTAGGTATCACTTAGTTGTCACTTTATCAATGTAACACATATTAATCGGACACTTTGAACCTGGTCATTTCACCATAGAATTGAGGAGTAAGTGAAGAAATGTGGAACAATTTGACTGATTTGTTCAAAGAACATCAAAATATATTCAGGTTGTGCTACCTGAAGACTTATTAGATTATTTGAGACTGATCAATGTTTACTTTGGCTAGATTATTCTTCACAACTTAATAAAATTACCAGGACTATATTTAAATGACATGATTGAACCATCCCTGACGTTGGGTAGTTATTATGTAATCTACTCATATAGCAAAGAATTTGAAGGGGAAATAAACACAATAAATTTTCTTAGTGCAAAAATTCAAAAATCAAAGAAATTAGCCGAGTTCAGAAAAGAGCCAAGAATATTTCAAAGTAATGTCAAAGAAAAAGTAGATACTATTATTAAATATTTTTTATGGCATAAAACCAAGGAATGGGATACAATTTTGAGAAAATGTACCAGAACAAATGACGTAATGTTGATGAGTAAAGTTGTGTTCACAGTTTAATTTAGAAAATTAACTCCGAATAAAACACAAAAAATTTATTTAATGAAAATTAATTATTTAATTTGTAACAATTTTTTTTAACATTTTTCTATTGTACTCTCATTTGATGAAATTCATATCATAAATTACGGTCTAAATTTATAACTTGTAGTACCCTTAGGTAATGAAGTCTTTGCAGTAGTAAATTATCTAATCACTATCGGAGCTCTCTGCCTTAACATCATCTTTTACTTCCGCGGCTTCTTCTTGTTTGTAATGCCGATATTCTGGTTTCAGTTCCCACATGTTTTTGTGAGGATTCTTCAAGTTATAATTACAAACTTCTTTCAAAATTTCCTTCAAATATACTATGGGTTGCCTTGTTATCTGGAAAAAAAAATGTTTAAATGGATGCTTAAATATACTAAATTAAAAAATATGTGGGTTCTGAAGTAGCTAAATCATACATTTCGGAACAATACTGATATAGAATTAAAGGTATGAGGGGATGAAACAGATATGTAACAAAATCATGAGTTTAAGAAAAATGCATCGAAAGTATTGTTAATTGTAAAAGCTACTATGAAAAAAATATTATATTAGTTATTGCATTTAGTGAAAATTATACGTAGATATAAAAAAAATATTTTTAATGTGTTAAATATGTTATTTAGAACTAAAAGTATTGTTAATGCCAAAAAATCTAAAATTTAAAAAAAATGCAACTTAAATCTTTCTTCCACTCCACCTCTGCACTGTTACATATAAATTGCAACAACATTTTTGAGATATGTGTGGCAATATTTAAAATTTCATTCATGAAAAATTTATGGTAAAATCCTGTTTATAAAGCAATTTGTTCATGTCAAAAATGTTAATATTTATTTGCAATTTGCAAAGTATCTCTCATAACTTTGAGAAGAGACTATAGTAGAGGCTAGAAAAATACGGAAACTGTAGAAATATTTGTTTTTGACATTGTTTTTTAATTTACTGAAGAGGCATATCTCAATAAACTAATCTAACAGTATAAACTACAATGGAAGCATAAATATATCAGAATATCAAAATTCAGGTAGATTAGTGATTCGTAACTAAAAATAAAAGTAGAATCTATAAATTCTCATAATAATTGTCATTAAGTATTCTGGATGCAATATAGTCGATATAGAGAATTTAATATTGTTAAAGTCGGCCATATATACAACTAATCTTGGTGGAAAAGAGGGATAGAATAAAAATTATTTTTTTCTGGCAACTTTCCATAACGTAAATTATTGTTTGGATGCTGGAATCAATTTTATTTCAAAGTTTAGCAGTATACATATTGAAGAAATACTCATGAGAGTTATATGTTCACTGACTATGTCCATAAACAATTAAGCTTTGAATCTAGAATTAAAATGATGTGGACTGGAGGAGTTTTAAAAGAAAATACAAAATATGGTCATGATAAAGGCCATTTATTTCCATCTTGTTGATACGTGACCTAACCACAAAAATATGGTCACATTTTTTTAATCCTAAATATATATACAATTCATCTATTTGCCAATAGATACATTTTTTCGGCGTTCTAATTTGTTCAAATCATCTTTAGTGAGATCAATATAGCTTACCTCTCCACGCTCAAGCAAGAGTAGTAAAAGTGTTTCATAAAGATGCGTTTTAACTTTGATTGGAATTAATTGTTTAAGCTTTGGAGGTAATTTTCAGTGAAGAAAATTCAATAAATAACATTATTTACTTGAGACAAGATTATGATTAATAAGCAAATGTAAGTCTTTTACTTTGAAGAAAAAGGAATGACAGGACCATTTGTTGTTAGTTCCGGTAAGGGTAGTAAGCATATTTTATATTAATCTCGGAATCCCAACCATTATAGCTTGAGATTTACTTCAATCAATGAATAGAACCATTTTTAAGCCCATTGACTAATCAGGCAGGAGATTGGCATTAATATCGCAGGTGACGATTAAGATAGTAGAGGTCTGGATGGATGGTTGGATAAAAACTTGTAAATCTACATAGAAATTATTAAACACTGGACATTTTTATCTACGGTGTTTATAAATATTGGATAAAATATTTACTTCTCCTTTTTCTTTATGAAAATAAAGTAATTGATATTATGAAAATAATGTAATTGGTCATAATATTTTTGTTAATACTTATCTGTACTCTTGATCTATTATCTATTCAAATACAGTTTCAATTAATTTTTATGCCAAATAATTTTCCAAAAAAACATCAATTCTCCATAACAGCTCATAAACAATTACCTTTTGTAAATCCTTAATATTATAATATTGATGCTTTTCAAATGCGGCAAAAAGCATGTTGAGCACAGCCTCCTTGTCATCACGAGCCTTTTTGCCCTCAGCCTTTTTTCTCTCCTGGTATTCTATCTGCAATTACAAAATAAGAAGTGTTAGATAGCGTGTATTTAATTTTCAATGTGCTTTTAACTACTTTCATCAAAAATAACATAACACAATATTGTTATGATTTTAAAAATGAAATTTTAGATGCGCTAAAGACATTATGCATCAATAGCATTTTTGTATTATAACAAATGATCTTCAAAGAGCAAGGCTATTAGAGTTCTAAAGTATTTGATACTTTTGAATACCTGATACAATCAATACTAACACAAATTAATACTTAATACAAATTATCAATAATCATACAAGTCATAGCAACACCAGTGAAAACTGCAATATCAGCTGATAAGACAAGTATAATTGCACAGTACTACAGTTTGCATCACTATATGGATGGGTTGGGGGCTAAGTGTCAATAAAGAAACTTTTGAATACAAGCAACAGCCATATTTTTAACGAGAATTTAACAGTAGAAATAATGTTCTATGCAGGGAGTGGAAAAACTGATGTTCAAATTCATGACAGCATTTCAAATACAAGATTGTAGTAAACATAAATATTTACAGCGACCTCTAATAGTTACATGACAAAAAATAAAAACTTATAAAATTACTATAAAGTAATTAAAGCCCATCTTGCCAACAATACTATCGTTTTAGATATTAACGTTTCATCATTTCTTACTGTTTGTTTATTTGCATGTCTTATTACACATCATTGTTCACAAAAACTGCGCTCAACTGCAAATGAATATAGACAGTCCCGTATAATTAAAAATACCTCCAGAGCAAATGCACAATGCTTCACCCAATAATGACACATGCATATAATGAACAGAATCATTTTTCTTGATTGTGCCAACTTCTACAACCTCCCCAGAAAAAATGCTGGTTACACCAATGTATTTATATAATATTTTTCACAAATCCTTATAACTTAGGAAGAAGTGGTTCTTCCTTTCATTTTTCAAGAAATCACATTTATTATTGGCCAAGTATGGGGTTTGAAAAAAGTTACTTATATATTTTCAAAGTATGTTCCTACACATATATATGTCTTGTAATATAATAATTTGGATTTTACTGCAACTTATCTATACGTAAAAATTATTTTTGGAACAGCCTACAAAGCAAAATAAAAAAAATAAAATTGTACAATAACTTAGAATTCCAAAGTAATGAATAATCTAATCCTAACTTATTGCATTTTTTATTTGTTAGTAATTATCATAAATAGAAAAAAAAATTTAAAACTTAAAAGCTCAATCCTTCCAATTCTGGTTATTATTTATTTACTTTATTCTGTTTACAAAACATGATAATACTAATCAGATAATTAATGTAACGCTACGAAGCTTAAAAGAGATAATCTCAAAATAGAAAAAAGTACTGAAAAAAACAAAGCAAATAACTATTTCGACATGGAATGGTCAGGTCGAATGACCCCGCATCGGTTCTTGTGACACTGGGTGACTAGTCACATTTCACTAAAAAATGTATGTGGCGATGATAATATCGAGAACATAAAAAAAAACTATTAACATGATGCACAGTACATTCAACGACACTATACTTTATATAGAGTCTGCACATATTTTAAAACTTTAAAAGCTATACATCCCAATTTTTAGTCCCAACAGAATTTTTACAGAAATACATTCAAATTTTAGAAGCTTTTCTACATGTATCAGTATTTCAAACAAACCAGTATAACTTTGCTATCAAGTGTCAACGTATTATACGAAATAACATACATAATTAAGATATTCTACATATATTATAAGAAACTAAGAGCCTCTTGAAAACTTATGAATGTTGAGATACGCCATATTGCTTTTGGAGCGACAAAATGCTTACCAGACACTAAAGAATTTTATAATTGAAAAATAATACTTACGTTATGTCTGTGGTCAGAGACAGGTTTGAAATTTTGTACAATTCTCTCCAATTGTTGCACTTGCCTTTGGGGAACAGAAGCCTTTCGAATAGATTCTAATTTTAATTTATAGTACATCGAATCCGCATACGGCCGACACTCGAGTTTTTGAACTATACGTCCCTCCATATAAAGTTTTTCTGTTTCTGGTATGACAGAGTCCGTATTTGATGCTGAAATAAATAGCCTTTTTTAAATAAAGATATACACTCACTGTTTTTGACCATGCAGTTGCTTTCTTGTTTGCTATTAAATTTTAATAATGCCTAGATATTGGTGACAGAAATAGAGGAAATTTGAGTATTTTCTCAATTATTTATATTTTAAATATAACATTACGCATTCTATAACTTTTACGATAATAGAAAACATGTTTTCAATTATGCATTTTTTTAAATAAACAAGCATTGTTTCAATAAATATAACATTACGCATTCTATAACTTATACGATAATAGAAAACATGTTTTCAATTATGCATTTTTTTAAATAAACAAGCATTGTTTCAAATATTACCATTCACTCAAACAAAAAATAGACTGAAATCAATCAACTGAGACTTAATAGGTTTACTTTATTCAATGAGTGTGGAATGACATGACTAAAAAATAAAAATGATCATAACTTATATGTTTGATACACATTTTATTTATCATTGTATAATTCCATATTAGGGAATAAATCACATTAATGATGTTTAAGTAGGAATACTTACGCACAACATGTGAGAATACACCTAACGATTGTCTTGTAACAGTAGACACATCAAGTCGATGATCTTTAGGTATATTTTGTTCACCAGGCTCCTTTAAACATAATACAGCTTCCGAAAGAGAAAGGGCGACTTGTGCTTTTTGTCCAGGAACTTTAGATATTTTCAATTTGCCGACTTCAATGTTACCAGGTGCTTTCTCCCATTTATTAGCGATATATTTGGGTACCTTAACTAACCAAACACCGCGACCAGCATTTGAGAGATCAAGCTCTCGGTCGATATGGGTATTAGGAACCGACATAATGTAGAAAATTATTATCAAAAATGTTGAGTTCAAATAAACAGCATCCACACACGTTGCAGTTACAAAAGAAGAAAACAAATTAGAACAAGTGATATAATTATGAAATTCGTTTTATTACTCTCATAATACTGAAAAATCTAATTAACAAAATATTTGCAGCAGATTTTCTTGATTCATCACTGTTTGACAATAAATTAGTCTCCACAGGTGTTGAAACATGAACGTGAATGAATAACGGTGACAACTTTTTGACAACTGTCTATGTTGACAATTTGATCGTCCCCGCAGAGCTACGTTTTTAAGATTTTGAGGACATCTTAAATAAAAACACTTACGGAATGAAAATTTTAATAATAAATTGCGAAGAAAAACCTCAATAGAAGTAATAATTTTTTAGGTAAAATTAATTTACATCGAATTAACTTAAATGGAATTATTAATAATCGATTTAAGTTAATTCTATGTAAAAAATTAAGATATATATCTTTAAGATAATCATAAATTATTTAATTCAAAACTTTGAACTGATATCTTAGATTTTTTAAAATGCTTACACATAGTAATGTTTTTAGTTTAGAAAATTATAATATTTTTTTTGTATTTTAGTTAAATATAATTGTCTACCAATAATGTAATCCCAAAATTAATTGGAACTTGCACTTATTGAATTTAGGTTACCAATTTTTTAAAATATAATATAACTATGTATTCAATTGTTCTGCGTATATTTTTAAATAAAAATTATACATTAATTTGATTCGATTTCACGGTATGAAAACATGGGTCTTCATTGCGCTTCCCTTGCTATCGATAGACATTAGAGGGCAACTATGAATAAAACAAAGCGACCGAAGGAATATTAGGATCTGGCTCCTTATCATATGTGTCTAGTGCCGGAATAGCTCAGCACTATTGAAAAAGCCAAACAAGTGTTATTCTGATTCTACTAACAATTTATTTTTTAATGGCCATTTTATCTATACCTAACAGATAAAATGACCAATAGCAAAGTTTAGTATTTAATTTATAATTCAAAAATAATTATTTAAATACTTATACAAGTTCCTCCTTTTTAAAATTAATCTCTGTCTAAAATAGCTTTATAAAAAGCCTTTATTATATTATTGAATTCTTTTAAAATACACATGGAACAACTCTAAAACTGGTAACAATTTCTGTGTTGGTAACATTGTACAGATGTCAATTTTGTTAAAATGTCAAACGACTAACTAAACGACAACGAGAAGCAAAGAAGTCACAATAAGAATAATATGCGATGTTTATTACTTGAACTTAATTTTATTCCAATGCTGAAAAAAATTGCGTCTGAACAGAATATTACAACATTTCATAATACTCTTGTTCGCGTTCAAGTTGTCCTTGTTCTGCATTCTACGTGGCGTATTTCATTTCATTTATAAAGAATAGGCTGATTTCATCAATATTTAGTCTGATGAACGTTATACAAAATGTTTGGTTACAGTAGAGAAGCCGTTCGAGTGAAAGTCAAGGTAATTAGTAACATATTTAAAAAAAATGTTTATCTTAGTTTTTTAAATTTTAAACTAAATTCAATTTATAAACTAACTAAATTATTTTGTGAAAGTTAACTATGTGTTTGTAAACTGACTTATGATTATTTTAAAGCTGATTAAGTAACCCATCATTTTTTGGTGATATACAAATTAAGATTTATAATAAACGATAACGTTTAAGAAAAAAATTATCGAATTCATTTTATTACAGAAATGTGAAGGAAAATTGCAACCCGAATTGCGTAAATTTTCAGTGGATCCACAGATAACATCATTGGAAGTACTGCAGAGCATTTTAACAAAAGCATTTGATATCAAGTCTGATTTCACCATATCTTACAAAACTGTTGATGATTTTGGCAATGAAATTCATCTACCTTTGTTATCGGACTGGGATTTGGATGCGGCATTTTTAAAGTTGGTCCATTTATAGATTTCTACATTGTATCAATAGAATGCTTATGTCAAATTTAGAAAACATATCCATTGTAAAACTGTAGTTTTTACTTGCTTTGTTTAAAAAAACATTAATCTCTTCTGAAGTTGAAATGATATGATAATAATGACAAGAGCTTTAAACACATAATGTAAGCAGTTACAACACTAAAGTATGGTTTTACTTCAAATGTATTATTTATGCTGATTCCTTGAAGTCAACCTTGATTGAAATTTGATACTCAACATGTTCAATGTTCAACAACATTGTGCTTATCAAGTTCTTCTGTATTCTGTTATGTATTTTTAAACTTTTTATTGATTAGTAGTAAACTTATTTTTAAACCTAAGTTTTTTGATCTGTATCATTTTTGTGAAATATTTTATTTGTCTTTTAATATATAGCAACAAATATTTTGTATGCGAACCTTTCCAGTTCTCCTCGTGTGTAATACATTTTAGATTAGAATTCATTAATTTCTATAACATAGAGTTTTACAAACAAACACAAAAACATTCACTGAAAGTGAAACGATAATATGATAAAGTACTAAATAAAATTAGAACTGAATTAAAAAATATAAGTCATTTAAAAATTACCTTTAAATATTGTCATTATACACTGCATTATTTTACTGCTTATATTATATGAGGAAAATGAAAATCGATCTATATTTTTTAAATTGAATAATATCAGATTAGTTAATCTAACCCCGCTTTAATTTACAATATGGAAGCATAATTTATTATCAGATATATTTTTTGATCTTAACATGATAAGAATGTTTTCTTACTTTACCTTATCAAAAGTGATGATGAAACACCGTAGAAACGACAAAAGTCCTAATTAAACATTAACATAACATGTTTCTATTTCCAAAACACTTTTTTTAGTTAGATTGAGTCATATATCACTACACTTTTCTGCCTCTTATGTCATAAACTGTGTTTCAGGGCCCACAATATCTCAATAAGTCAACGATGTGAACCATGCGTCCAGTTGAAAGTGGATATGAAGCCATTTGCAGAGGCTTCTGAAGACTGGGAACCATCCAATATAATAACAAATGCAAATATCAATCAAAATGAATCTATTTATTCGTCCAATTCCGGTCAAACGGAAATGAAGCAGCCTCAAACTGGATTTCAAGGTTTATTTATGACTCAGGTAATTGATAGACGATTGTTTATAAATAATGAAAATGTTTTGATGGATTTTGAGTCAAAATACAACAAAGAAAAAAAGTAAATGTAGGAGCATAAAGTGTAATATAAAATTTCGTTTAATTTACTTTGCTTGAGCAATTTTTCAATGGCAATGAAAATTAATTACCTTAACAATATAGATTACAATGGCCTCAAGAAATAGTCCAACACTTTAATCTATGTATATTAACATGATGCATTTTACGTTAATGAATATATATTTAGCATAACATCCTGTACGACCTAGCTGAATAAAATATTGTTACTAGTCTGTAATTAAATATACCTAAAAAATGTTGTAACTGTGTTAATAGTCTACTTTAGTTTAACCATGGATATGACTTTGTTTAGACGACACTTAAAACATAATGTTCACCTGCTTTGCTATACATGAACTCATAATGTTTTTCAATGTTAAGGTTGAAAAGACATTGAGTATGGTAACGAGAGCTTTAAATTTGTACGATGACCCAACATTACCTCCGAGGGTGCCCCTCAATGATGCTGAATTTCGTACATATCTAGATCCTGTAGGTCACATTGTGCAAAGTTCTAAGCTCAGAGAGGTTATTTATTGCGGCGGCATTGAACCAAGTTTAAGGTTAGTGCATTATTGATTCTTAATAAACAGCAAATTATAAACCATTTTTAAAATTTAAATAAAACTTTTTTGGATAAAACATGGTCTAATTTTATTCGCTAGGTAAATCTCTGTCATCTATAAGTTACAAAAATGTACTGACAATAAATTAGAAATATGTTCATTATTTACCACCATATTGTATTAAAGCGTGGTTTCTTGCTTGTAAAGAAAAACGATACTAGTTATGTAAAGTGGTTTATAATGCAGAAATAATGTTAATTAATTATAAAGGAAAATATTTCAAATACATATTTGCTAAGTTTTATTTTAATTTTACATTATTTCTACATTGTGAACCAGTATGTACAGCTTAACATTTCTTTCTATCATAGTATTTATTTCCGCACATAAGAATACTATACTTTCAGCTATCTAAACTATCTATATAAATTTTATTTTTAATTATTGAAATATGAAACTACCAATCTTTGCCTGCGGCATTTGTGCAAACATAAATTTTATATAAAGGCAATATGTTTTAGTTTTCACAATATTAGTTATGTAAAGTGGTTTATAAGGCAGAATGCTCAACGCTTAAAGACAATCAAAATGCATTTACTATTACAATAGCTTCCTAAAACAGCACGTGTTTTTAAATTTTTTGAATGCAGTTTTTTATTAAACAAGCTCACATTCTAGGCAAAAATTGTATTTTTATACAATCTTTTTTTGCTTTTTAATATCTAAATAATTGTTGTTACATAGTAAATGTCAACAAAACTATGGTAATTAAAAATTAATTGCTATTTCAAAGAAATGATTGAGTTGTTCGGAAAGTAATTTCGTTTTTTCCCAACAGAAAACTTAATTGTATTATTTCACAGCCAACTTTATATTTAAGCCGCATGATCATTGATATTATGACAGCTGATATAGCAAGGTTTACTTGTGTAAAAGTTTGATTGATTCTAGGCAGAATTTTTTGGTTGGTGTCCTATCAAATATGGAAAAGTAACATGTTTTATTTTTTTATTACCAAAAAGGTGAAAATGTTGTTCAAGCAAGATCAATTTCTGATGTGTATGGAGAAGATGTATTGACAGAACGCCAGTGCCAAAACTGGTTTGTCAAATTTTGATCTGGCGATTTTGATATTGAAGATGCACCATATTCTAGCAGGCCAGTTGAAGCTGATGAAGACAAAATGGGGAATAACCTGTGAGATCGCTGAGTGATTTGACTTATGGGTTCCTCATATTCTTATGGAAAAAAATTTGTGCAGTCGCATTGACATCTATGATTTACTTCTCAAACGTCAAGAAAATAGTTCATTTTTGAAGTACATCATCACTGGGGATGACAAATGGGTTGTCTACAATAATTTTAAATGCAAGAGATCATGGAATAAAAAAGTGGAACCGGCTCAAAGCATTACGAAAGCCGATTTTCATCAAAAAAGGTGATGCTGTCTGTTTGGCAGGTTTTCAAGGGAATCCCTTGTTTTTGAGCTTCTACCGGACAACACAACAATCAATTCTGAAGTATACTGTCATCAACTACATGATTACAACCACATCACAAATTACATGATTCATTTAAACAGAAAGGGCGAGAATTAATCAAAAGAAAAGGTGTAGTGTTCCACCAAGATAATGAGAGACCTCATACAAGTTTGGTCATACAACTCGCCAAAAACTTTTACAGCTTGAACGGGATGTACTGCCATACTTACAATATTCTCCAGATTTGGCACCTTCTGATTATTACTTGTTCCGGTCTCTACAAAATTGTTTAGATAGTAAAACCATTACTTTAAATAATGAGGTCTGGACCACAATGGCCAATATATAATGCAATAAAATATTTATTCACTATAAGAAAATCGTCTTTAATTTTCATAAAAAAAAATGAAATGTCTTTCTGAACAACCCAATATAATTTTGCTTTTTGTCTTAATTATACTGCAATCTGTCACCACACTGAGACAATGAGCAGTAATTTTGTCAGTTAGTGTTGTTGCTTGGACAGGTTTAGGAAGATGACCTATGTCGAATTCCAAATTTAGTATTTATATGCCTTTATTGTAGAACATCTTGGGGAATTCTACGTTTTAATCGGCGTTTGGTTCGGGTATTATTAATCAGTTTTTGCCCAAGTTTATTTGAGTGGTTTATGATTCTGTCTTTGTATGACTTTGTGTGTCTATCGATTTCCTCTCTAATGTAGGTAATTGTAAGTCCTTATGCAATTGTTGGTTGGTTACAAACCATGGGGCATTCATAATTACCCGCAGCATTTTATTCTGTTATCTTTTTTGATATTTCACGCAACTTGGCTGATAGGGGAAGAATTCAATGTTTTTTTTCATCATTTCCCTGTATAAAGTTTCATATGATTCTGCATTTTTTGCCTGTATTTTGACGCGCTCTGATTGGAGGATCTTAATTTCAAATTCTCCTGGTATTGTTTCTTCTAACATTTTAGTTAGTGGCCGAATATTGCTGGCTTTATCTACAAATATTGGTGAAGGTTTAGCGGGCTTTGGTAATGTATGTCGGTTGTAACTGGATATATATATATATATATATATATATATATATATATATATATATATATATATATATATATATATATATATATATATATATATATATATATATATATATATATATATATATATATATATATATATATATATTCCATATGAGGCTTATTGGTCTGTAGTTGCCAATATTATCTTTATTTCCTTTCTTGTGTATGGAAATAATGTGAGATTCACCCCAATGATTTGGAATAGTGCCTATATTGAGTATTTCATTGAATATACTTGTTAGAATTGGACATAATTATTCTATTGTGCCTCTTAGCAGCTCATTAGGTATATTATTGGGTCCTGTGATTCTTTCTAGTTTTTGGGAATTTATGGCTTTTAGTACTTCTGCTTTAAATATTGGTGGCACATTAGTTTTATAATTGATTAATTTTTATCTGGATCCATTTCTTGGTCTGTTTCTTTAATTGAGTAGAGAATGCTGTAATAATTTGTAGCTAATCTCTGAATTTCTTTCCATTCTGTGATTTTGTTGTGTCGATTGTTTTTTAGGCTGGTGATCCATTTTTTAATAATTTCTCTTAGTTCTTTAAAATCTTTTTTTGTACCTCTGTTTTTTGGACTGTCCTTTTAACTTTCCTATCTCTTCATAAGCTTTCTCGTATCTGTTTACTAAGGGAAGATATTTAGTTTCTAAAAGTAGTGATTTTCTTTCTTAAGATAAATTTTAATTAGTGAGAAAACATTAGCAACTCTAATGTTTTCTCACTAATTAAATTTTTATCTTTGTCGGCCTTGGTTTTGTTCATTTGTGATAGGTGCTTTTCTATATAGTCATATTTTTCTAATGTAGTTAATTTGGAGTTGACTGTTTCGTGTAATGGCTTGGTAGATAAGGTGTTTGTTATAATTTTCCTCGATCTTTTTGTTTGATGGGTATTTAAGCTGTATACCATGCGGTTTTTTATCAATTAGCAGCATTTATTATTGTTGGTAAATAAATTTAAAAATTTTCAGTCATTTCTAAGTTTTTTTTTAACAAATCAGTCAAACACAAAACCTTACATTTCTTGCATAAACACTCTATTTGTGAAAAATTGTTTCAAATCTTCATATTTATTCTCGTGTATTTGCAAATTGTAAAGGATTTGAATGTTATTTTCTAGATTAAAATTTTTAATACAATTATTACATTATTGGTTTCAGAAAAGTAGTATGGAAACATATTCTTAACGTATATCCAGATGGCATGACAGGAAAAGAACGAATGGATTACATGAAAAGAAAGGCAACTGAGTATTACGCTCTACGTAACTCTTGGAAAGATTCAATCCAGAAGGGGCAGGTAAAATGCATGTTTCAGGAAGAACAGAATTCTTCTACTTAGAGTCTTTATTATTTTTCTATCTTGTTTAATATTATTTATAGCAAATGAAAATTTTAATTTTTTATACGAGTATGGGTTGAACGTTTCAAATTATAATTAAAATTTTTAGGTGAACAGTAATCTCGCATATGTTACAAGTATGGTGAGAAAAGATGTACTCCGTACAGACCGGCACCATAAATTCTATGCAGGTAGCGATGACAATCAAAATATTGCTTCATTGTTCAATATTTTAACTACGTGAGTATTAACCATATTATGATGAACTATAATAGTTTTCTTTTTTCATTTCGTAATGCTAATGTGACTACTATAAATTATTTTTAATGAAATAAATTTGGTTTAATAAATATTTAATTAAAATTTAACAAATTACATAGACTGTACAATGTTACAATGCTGCCACTATGTAAACGGTAACTGTTATTACTTTATAAAAAGAGTAGTTTTGAAAAAATAAAAACATATTCCTATTTAAGTACTGAAAAGTAGTATATTATTTGTACCGACGAATTAGATAACGTCATCCCAAAATAGTGACACAATTACTTCATATAATAATAATATCAAAGCAAGCTAATAAATTATCTTAAATCTGATATTGTTATCAAATTACCATAATATTGAAAGAATCCTATTGAAGAAGCTTAATATACATGTCAATATTTGTTATGCATATTAACAGTATAGGCTGATCACCCTTTTGGCTATTTCCGACCTGAGTAAGCAGTATTCTCGAAATAATTAGATGTTATATCGGCATGTATGTATAATATAGTTCTATGTCATCACTATCTTCACTCTTGAATGAGAGTATAAAATAATAAAAAGGAAAAACTAATTGAAGATAACCACAATTGCAATTTTGTTTATATTATTATCTTATCTTTCATTGTCAAGTATATTTGTTGGATTGGAATGAGATAAGAAAACGTTTGCCGATTTTATAATATATTTATTGCTTTCTTGCAAATCTTGCACATTTTGAGTTGCAAACTTCATTTTCGTCTTATATTTACCCCTTGCAGGAACAAATTATTTATTCCCGTTTTTTGGATGCTTCAGAGGTATGTCGAAAGATTTGTATGGTATTCGGTAAATACGTACTAAAGAAACAAACTTCTTAAAACTGGTCCCAAAAAGGGGATGAAAATCTTGAGAAAGAGTGCTTATATAAAAGACATATGTACGAAATGATGTAGATTTGAGGACTGCATTCGAGGCCAGTTCGCAGTTAACCTGTCGAGAATATTCCATTAATTTTAATTGAAGTGAGGAAACCATGAATAAGGTCACATTTACTTCAGCTGGGAAAGGGGTGGAAATTAAGTAAATGGGTGCCTCATAATTTGTTTCCTGAAAAGAAATTAATGACTTACCATGTCCTTTGCTCACGTCACCCGATTCATAAAAGATCTTTTTTATCACATTTTAACCCGTGTTGAAAAATAGATCATGTACTGTGACATAAATGTTCTCATCATTGGTAGACTGCAAATAACTGTTTACCACAAACTTGGAAAACGCTACTGACTCCAAGAAAAATTTAATTATGTGTACCAAACTTTGATTGATTGATAACTTCTCTTCTAAATTCTTAAAACTGAGAGAAACTATCGCCCCTAACATCTACCGTAATTAACTAGAATGCAGAAACTGCTGCAAAAGCAACTTCCATACTTCTAAATTTATATTCAAGAACAGCAAAAACTTTTGAGAGTTCTTAATATATTACTACATCGTAAAAGGTCTATTATTATACTACATCATAAAAGCTCTGCTCAATGCATGTTATAGACTTAATGACAGTGTCTGATTTTGATTTGAAAAGTACCTTTTCTGTATGTATAAAATAAGTTTTGGTAAAAGCAAAGAGCATTGAGCAAATTTTTTTGATGTCTAGATTTTTAATCCAATAAATCTAATGCCATTTCTTACTTAGCCATGGGTAAAAAGGGATAATGAAAAAGCTTACATTCCTATTACTGATTTCATACATTTTTTTTATCACTTTTCATTTCTCTGTGTCTTAACCCAACCCCTCACACCTTTCTACATTTCTTAAGTTTTTCTTTAGCACTAGAGAGAGAGAGAATCTCTCTCTCTCTATATATATATATATATATATATATATATATATATATATATGTATATATATATATGTATATATATGTATATATATATATATATATATATATATATATATATATATATATATATATATATGTAATATACACACACACACACACACACGGTGTCCGGGAATGAGTGTCGGACAAAGAAAAATGTTATCCCTTGGCTGAAGAATAGATTGTCGTTAAAATAAAACTTAAAAAATTAGATTTTTTTTTGAGAAAATTTAAAATAATATTCACCATTATTTGTCATCTTTTTCGTACACACGATACTTGCGCCTATTGTTCATCGCTGTTCGGGGTATTAACCCGTGAACAACTGCGAATACATTGCCACTGCGGGTAAACACCACACTCCGGGCAAATATTGGGTGTGTTGAAAAGAGTTGTGTAATATTTTTTTTGTACTAACATTTCTAGCCAATAAATAGCGTCTTTCTTTGTCCTATATTTGTTCCCGGATACCATCTGTGTATATATATATATATATTCATATATATATATATATACATATATATATATATATATATATATATACAACTTTTATTTTGTTAACTCTTCACATTCTTTTCCAATGGAGATTATCACGAAATATATTAATCATAATAAATATAAAGACCAGATAAATAATAAATATATAAATATTTCCTCAGGTATGCTTTAAATCATCCACTAGTGAGCTACTGCCAAGGTATGTCAGATTTGGCATCCCCGTTGATGGTGACAATGGGTGACGAAGCTCATGCATACATATGTCTTTGTGCCTTGATGTGTCGTCTTCATCCCAACTTCCTTCTCAATGGAGAAGCAATGACGCTGAAATTTACACATCTAGCGGAATCATTACAAGCATATGACCCTGACTTTTACGCTTATTTGAAATCGCAACAGGTAACAATATTTTATATATTAAAACGAGTCACATCTCTTTGTTATAGTATAAATCACTAAGCTCATCAAGAGATAAAAAGAAAAAAGGCAAAATGCATGTCAACAAGCCAGACTCACATGATAAGTAATCTGTACCATAAGGAGCCCGATGAACAGCCATAGTTAATCAGGCCCACTTGTATATATCAATGGACAACAATGTAAATTCCTATTTTAAGACTGTATCGAGGACAAGCCCCACCGCCACCAATCAAAACATTGCAATTTAAATAAATCGTAAATGATTCTGACCAATCACAAACGTGATTGGTCACAAATCTCATTTTTCATATTGATGCAACAAGCCATTGGTCAGGCGATGATGGTGCATTCGTATATTGATATCTGTCATGGACAGAAGAATCTTTACATTTTTACGAGTTATTTTATAATACTTGACAAATAACATAACAATAATCTTACATTCGTTACTCTTTAAGATTAAAAGATTATTAGAAGCTTTGTCGGCCAACCCTTACAAACTGACATTCATATAAAAATTAGAAAGAGACAGCTATTTTTAAGAAGAAAAAGATTATGATACACCAACTGAAAGAAAGACACTGAGTTGATTTTATAGATATTTTTCTTTTGCATTTATGGTACAATAAATATTTCTTATTTTTCTACATTTTCTTTAATTTAGTCTATAATCTACATAATCTATTAATCTTAGAATAGCATATTTGGAACTGAGAATTACTTATTTTATTAAAAGCTTAATGAATTTTTTTAAAAAGACTGCAGTCAGATTCCGAGTGTGCTGTTTTGTTTCTTCTTCCCTGTCCGTAAGTTACTACATCAAAATGGTGAGGTTACTTTTAGAATATGGAATTTTATTTTGAAATGACATCACTTTCTAAGCATGATTTTATATTTTAGGCTGATGACTTACTTTTCTGTTATCGCTGGCTTCTATTAGAAATGAAGAGAGAATTTGCTTTCGAAGATTCATTGCGAATGTTGGAAGTTCTTTGGTCTTCATTGCCACCTAAACCTCCAGACAATGAATTGGCCTTAAAAGAAAAAGAGTTTGACCCTAGTATGACAGCAGAGGATGGTGAGCCGCCTCCAATGAGTCCTTTGAACAAAACACCAAGAGAAAATGCTTATACAAAAGTTTGCTCAATACGGCGACAGAGTTCCACATTTAGTTTAGTGAATATTACTTCCAACAAAATGTCCTCATATAAACACATGAATCACAGTTTAGATGAGAATGCCAGTAGGAAAGGACTGAATAATGTTTCATTGAAAAATGCAAAAGGCTTCCAAAGTCTAGACGATGCTGCATTACAACTCTCAAAACAAAACCCCGCTAAGTTTGATAGTTTAAAGAAGAACATTCGAGATCTCAATCAAGGCTGTAATAATAAACATTTACATAAGACTCTATCTATAAACCGTAATAACAGTTTAAAGAAAAAAGTTGAAGATCGGAACACCATAATGGAAAATCATAATGGACAACACCTTAAAGCAGATGAAATGAAACACTTTTCTTCTAGCACTGGAAGTTTACCAAATGGTAAAATTAATACAGACGGTTCCCAGAATACTTCCCCTCTTGGCAACCAAATTAGGGATCTAAGACAAAAAATCACTCAGAGTAACAAGTTTTTTTCTTCTTTGGATAAATTAGATTACAATGTCAACTCCGCTGAAGACTATGAGAATAGTAATAAGCCAAAAACAAAGATGATTAAAAACTTGAACGAATTTTTAAATTTCACTGGTGGCAATAAAACGGGCTTGAAATCAAAACAGGACAAGCTGCTGCGAACGCAATCAGTAGTGGAGAATTCAAATGTCTGTGAACACCCATCTATCACAGTAACAAAAACTTCTTTTGATGAAAACGATTTGCAGTCTTGTCGGAAAGGTTCTAGGGAATGTAAAAATCAAATAAACCCCGGAGAAAAAATATTTGAGACCGAATATAATGATGGCAGTAGCCCTGATGATTCCCAAGAGTATTATCCAATGACTACATCAATGACGAGAGAATTAAGATTAGAATTGGAACATTTAGATAGGCAAGTCTTTGGTGCAGACTACACCAATAGAAATAATTTTCCACTACCGAGTGACTCGGCTTCTGATTCTGTCAGCATAGAAGAAAAACCCACAACTACAGAATGTGATTGCGTCGTATCGAAGAAAGAATTGGAAATAACCGATTATTCTGATACACAAATTGAAATTGCAGAAATTGTTAGCACACCTAAACTACGACAGGTCAAAGATGCCAGCAACAAAATGACTGTCAAAAGCACAGATGATATCTATCTTTGGGAAAACCCCTTGCATAAAAACTGTTTGAATGTGAAAGGACCTGCGAGCTACCCACAAACACCAGATGAACAAGCAGAGTTAGAGTACGATGGTGACACTGGTGAAATATTTGAAGAAACATCTGGCAAAAAATCTATAACACCCATACGACTTCTTAGGAAACCCCAACCAGTTCATGTGAAAGACCATGAGCATGTTAATAAAAATTCTAGTGAATCAGATATATCGGATATCATAGTAAATGCAGAAGAAGAGCAGCCGCAAATAGAATGTGAGAGTGGAACCGCAAGGCCTCACAGCTTTTTCTCGAGCATGTCTCAAGAATTAGAAAATGCGAGAAAGAACTGTGAAACCATTTTAGTAACAAAACAGTCTCCAAATCTACAGTCCATAGCTACTACGATTACCAATTTTCAAAAGAAATATGATGCCTTGAAACCTCAAATGAAAAGCCACTTATCGTCCAGTAACAATGTCATTGGCACTATAGCATGCGAGGAAGTGGCAGAGGTATCAAATAAATGGACTGTCAACAGCTTACCGCCACCTAATATTTTTGGTGGTGGTAATCCGTTTTTAATGTTTTTGTGCCTCACAGTATTACTACAACACAGGGATTTCATAATGCGTAACCACATGGATTATAATGAATTGGCTATGCATTTTGACAAAATGGTAAGAAAACATAATGTCAACAGGGTCTTAAACCAAGCTCGTCAAATGTATGCTATGTATTTGAAGCAACAGGCTGCTAACTCCAATGATATAAACACGTAATCCAACCAGTATTTACTATTAAATAACATT
The DNA here is from genome assembly GCA_039881145.1 of Druceiella hillmani. Lineage (NCBI taxonomy): Eukaryota > Metazoa > Arthropoda > Insecta > Lepidoptera > Hepialidae > Druceiella > Druceiella hillmani. The sequence continues at coordinate 32,300,943 of JAYKKI010000008.1, forward strand.
TGACATTCATTATCCTTAAAAACCATGCACAATTATGTTACAACATGACCTAGTATTTTTAGTGTGTGTCTAGCTTCTAACTGAACAGATTTGCGTTATATCTGCACAAAATTCTATTCCTAACTCTTAATATAAAGCTCTAGTCAATATTACAACTGTATAATTATTATTTTTTATTAACCAAAAATATTCATTTGGTTTTATTTAAATGAATGGATATTATTGCAATGATTACTGATTGTATTTAACTATATTTACTATTAAATTTAATTCTAGGCTTAAAAAGTTGTAGGGAGAAAATTTGTCATTCCCATATAAATTATATATTCTACTTTTAATAATACTTCCGGAAGAATATAAAATCTATTTATATTTAAATAGCAGCAGTGTTTAAGGAAAGTTGTTTTCATGTCAATTTGTTACTATCACCAGTTTAATTAATTTTCTATTACAATCGTTCAGTTTGTATATTTTCATAATTAAACAATACTTTTATATATTGAATATATTTGGCCTCAATTTTGTAGAAATTCATTATTCACAATTAAATGAAACTACATGATGTAGTATTATTTCTACTTTCTTTAAGTTCTTTACCATGACCTAGGTTTCGTTGTATTACAACATCTTCAGGTGGGAATCTTAGCTGATAGCCAACCTGAAGATGTTGTAATACAACGAAACCTAGGTCGTGGTAAAGAACTTAAAGTCAGTAGAAATAATACTACATCACGTAGTTTCATTTAATTGTGAATACTTTTACATTTCATATTATATGTTCTGTTGTCATGTATTGACTTAAATGTACTATTCAACTTTTTTCATAAAGAAGAATGTCTATATTATCTAAAAGCAAAGCATTATGAGAATTGGGGAATGCAATTTAAAAATTATATATTAAATCTATAATAATAAGACAAAGAAAAAGTGATCCACTTCGGATACTTACATATCATTAAACTGAGTTTCTATTCAATTTGAAAGAAAGTCTTCAAAAAAATTCAATGTTAATAATGTGGATTATCTTGAGAAAATTGACTGAACCTCAAAGTAATCTTTAAAATTCAATTATCAATATACATTAATATATTTAAATATTGTGTTGTAGTCAGTATATAAAATATCGGAAGTCACTAAGGGTAATACAAATTTTAAGAAACTGGAGAATATCTACCAAAAAGCATACCGGTAAATACTGACGACAAGCTAAAAAGTAGAACAACTAGGTGTACTATGAACGTAGGTATGAAGGCGGGTCGGTACATTGAAAAATCTGTAAGTTCCACGATTTTCCCAATGATTTTAAAATGTAAAATGTAAAAAATATTATAACATGAGTTTCTTTCGCTAGTTGCAAACCCATATTATGGAGTAAATCGTAATTTATTATAAGCTATTTACAACTAGAAATTGGTTTGAATAATGCTAAAAGAATTATAGTACATAACTTGCCTGTTGTATAACTAAAATATAATGTAAATTCAAGGAACAGTTTCCGTCATTTTTTAAAAAAATTAATTAAAGCAAAAGGAAATGCTTTTCGATTCTGACTCATTTGTGTAACTTTTACGCAGGTAAATTTTTCAAATTTTTTTTTATTTTGTTTATCAAGAATTGTTAGTTATTTTTCTAGTTACACTTTAAATATAGTTTAGTACACTCGTTTAACATTATGCATACCAATCTGCCTATGAAGGTGCCGATACTTATAAACAGAGAATGAAGCCTGAAACATTCTGTTGTATAAAATATACATACACATATATATTTGGAACAAAATCTGATTTCGTCAATAAATATGAGAGTTGGAAGAAAGCAAAAAACACTATAGCTTTTAAGCAGGAAAAGAAAAACTTACCTTAGATATTCTGAATGATATCGATCCACTTCACTCCAAAATTTGCCGTTAATTCGACCCTGCACTGCCAACAGGAAGTGTTTTCAGTGAATGTTTACTGTTTATTGTATTTACGAGCTTAAGAGCCTAATGTCCTCAGTGTACTATTCAAAAAGACTGTGCGAAGGAGACTATTAGAGTATTAATATGAAAATCTTATTACCTATTAATATATCAAGTGACTTATAATGAAGAGATAAATGTATTTAAATGCATTACACAATTTGGACATTATTTTGAAATACTTTTATATATTCAACATACATCACAGAATACATTGTATTGTTCAGCAAAGTAATTAGATCGAACTTTGTCAGAAAAAGGATACATTTCTGCATCTTTTCATCATGAACCTACAATGAGTGATGAGGGAGGGAAACGGCAACATTAGCAAAGGGGTAAAGTTGACAAAATTCCATAAAAAATTATGGTATATTTTTAGCAGTAAGTCATAATAGCAAGGCTCATTCCTACGACACTTATAAACATGTGGCAATCAGAATTTAATATCAAAAAAGGGCATAAAATGTGGGAAAATTATATCTAAACAATACTCACACTGTAAAGGACACTTGATTAGTGACTTAAGAATAAAAATATATTGATAGACGTTGAACCATGCAAATAATGCAATTTCTGATTTTACAGATGTTGCTTTATATTGAGCGTAACAAAAATTAATGTTTCAGAATATTTAATTCACTACCATTCTCCAAAACATGTGAAAATTCAAAGCAATTATATTAGCAAAAACAATACTTACCAAACCCACCAATTTTGACAACTCTCAAAAGGCATTTTCAAATGAAATACCTTATAAAGTTCCTTCTGATGTAAATAAGAATGAAAGACTCAAAAAAGGGATAATTTTTATTTTATTATTAGCAATTATAATAGTATTATTCAGCTTTAATGAGAGAATCCTAATTGGTTGTAAAATTGTTCTGTAAAAATCAATTAATTTTAAAAAATCTCATTGATGACTCCAATTGCGAATAAGTTATTATAGTATTAGTCATAGTGAAATGTTAGGTTAAAAAGACTGGTAGTGAAAAACATTTCGTTGTTTTTTCATTAGGGTTAGTGGCAAGTGGGTTTCTGATACGTTTTATCGAATTGAATAAGCTTAAATAAATGAGATGCATTTAATTTCTTGGCTATTTATATTTATTGTTAAACAACATATGATTGTTTTTATAATAGTTCATGATGATTGATTTTGCTCATGTTTTAAAGTAATAAAATTTGACATTCCGTATTGGCATTTATGTGTATATATTTTCAATAAATAAAAAAATGTATATAATTTACTGAAAATGAGTTTATTTTATTTCCATATTACAATTATTTTAAGTAAAAATAAATCATAAAAATAAAAAAAATTTCAGTTGGACAATCAGTCATTCGGTGTTGGTAACACAGATCGACATTATGAGCAGAGAGATGATGCAGTGCCATATGCTGAAGACTATTAAAACTAACATCTTGCAACTTCCTTCCTTAGGAGAGAACTTGAAAATTTTTAAACAAGCAATATGAAATTTTAAAATCCAACTAAATTAAAGACATCTCTAATTTTAAATGTTATTTACAGCCATTTGTATCTGTGGATGAGGTTAATAGAGTATTTGACTGATATCGATATTTTTTGTAAAAATTTTTTCTCTTTTCTTTAAAAAAACCTTGTGATGGACAAATTGTATAGTTCGTTAAATTGAAAAAGTTATGAAGTCATATATACACATATATATATATATATATATTATACATATATATAATCCCAACAATGTGTCGCAAAACCTATATTCAAAAAAATTATAAGGAGATAGGGAAGGGATTTTACTTCAAGGTAAAATTTTATTTCACATTAAAATTAGTGCATAATATAAAACATTAAAAGAAATTATTCTGTATAATTATTTTTATTTCAAATGTAACATAATGGATCTAATAATTTTACAATTTATACACATTCACATATTTTTTTAAATAACAGTCTCACTAAATTAACTGGAAAACAACTTGTTCCGATTAATGTTATCCAGGATAGGCAAAATAATACCATATTTTTGAGTACACTCATATTACTAAACTACTTCTTTCTGGTACCGCCGCCTCCTGCCAATATTGACGCAATCCGGATGAAGATATTTAAGACATCCAGGTAGACAGAAATTGCCCTAAAAATACAGTATAACTTTAAAAAACAAATGAATTTTACACACAAGAAGCTACTAAATCTTGAAAGTCTATTATAAAAAATGTAAATATTATAACGTAAGGAATATTAACAAGTCATCAGAAATAATTAAACTAAAAAATAAACCTACGAATTGATTGGATCATATGCTCTGTAGCCGTGTGGTGGATGCATCTCGGCCCTTTTAATGAGTACTTGTGTGTCATAAAGTAAGAACCCACCAAACAGGATCAGTCCTCCGTAAAGTGAAAGCGAATAAATACCTGTAAATGTAAATAAAGTTTATAATCTGGAGAAACCATTAATTTTGTTAAAATTTAGGCTCGCCTATATTTTGAGTACTCATACATTATTATTTTATCAATAAACTTGTAAAAATATTGCCTGCAAAATTCATCAGTATTGCTTTAGATTTAGAAATAGATTGTGTGCGAGTCATATTAATTTATTCGTTTGTAATAAACTGTATTAGCTCAGATTTTTTACAGTTTAATGTTGTTCTATAGTCGCTGTTTAAAACAGGACCATTATCACAATGATTTTGTAGTGAAAACACAGTTTATCGAATAGGTACTTAAAGTGACCTTCATAAAATATATTTTTGAACAACATTTAGAATAAAATAATATCTATTTCTCTAAATGAAAGATTATTCATAAATAACAATATAATTAATAAAAATATTCCAGAAAAGTCGGTCTGAAAAGTACTTTTCCTATGAACAAAGAGCTCATGAACAAAGAGTCAAACATAAAATTTATAACTGCTTTTATGCAATCATTCTCACTTATTTAAATTTTCATATGGTTTTTTTATGCAAGTCCATATTTGTATTTGTTTATTCAGTGTGTAGTGTCACTAAGAATGACAATTAAGTCGAAAATATTTTAAAAAGCAGTTTATTGCAAAAAATGCTATTTGTATGGAAAACATAATTATATAAAATTTTACACAACTATTACCTAATTTTATAAAATTTTTATTATCAAGTGACATACATTAAAAATGATTATATAATTTTTAATGTATATTTTGCCATTTAGTAATCAACAAACAGTGAAATTACATCAGGATATTTTGAGAAATAGTTGATAGCATATTAAAGCAAAACGTGGATTTAGTTATCTTCAATGGAGCAGTTTGGTTCACAATTTGTGTTAATATATATAATTGTAAATGATGAATTAATGAAAAACTGGAGCAAGAAGCATAAAATTTACAAGAATTAGGTCAGTAAGAACTTTGAAAAGAAGACTTTCAGTAACAATAAAATAGAAATATATTTCACGTGATATACATACATATGTATATGAAATGTATATTTTTTTATATTGTTTCCCTTAGTAGCTTACTCTACCCAAAATGCACCGCATCCCACTGAGGTATACATAAACTAATCAAAATATTTTTATTTTGTTGTATACTTATTATCATTTTATTTCATTGTTATCATTGAAGTATTTACATATAATACTGATCAAAGTATATAATTATATTATATAAAATTTCAGTCACAAATTATTATCTGAACTCACCAGCCCCAAGTGCCGTTGTCGGTGGAAGGAACATGCTGGCAAGGGAGGAGGCGAATACTACTCCCAGTCCCATCGCAAGCGGTGCTCTCATATTGAGAAATTCCCCAGATGGGGCACAAACTGCTACAGTGGATAAACCACCAACTACACCAGCAGTATACCTAAAATGACGGGTATAAACTTCATAGAATAGCTATCTAAATGAAAAAAGAAGACAATAAATTCATCCACATCATTGCGTATCACTCATGGACATATTTAGAGGAACGCATAAAAAGTAGAATAACATACAATTTCTTCTCATTACACCAGTATAAGCCAGCTACACCAGTATAAGTAATTTTGCAATAATCACGTTATTTTCATTGTTTTTCCCACAAATTTGTTATCATTACATTAAGAGATATTCCCTCTTATTTAATAAATTTAAGTGATAATGCCAATTCTCAGCATTGTTCAAGTGTTGAAAGCTGTAACTTTAATTGAAAATGGTTACACTTACAATGAAGTGGCTCAAACATTATGAGTTTTTCACAATTTTAAACAATACTGGCAGACTGGAGAGTATACAAGACGTATAAAGGCAAGGTCGCAAAAGAGTAATAACAAAGAGGGGCGACAGATTTATTGTAAGCAGTGTCTTAAAAAATCACACTTCGATTTCTTCTGAGGTAAGAACCAAGTTTCAGAAAGTTAGACAAGTGACTATTAGCACCAAAACCATTAAAAGAAAACGTAAGGCAACTGGAATTTGGGTATACTTGCTCGTCAGAGGACCTTTATTCAATGCAGGTCATCAAGTAGCTTGGATCCAACTTTGCTCGTTCACACTGAAAGTGGGATGATAATGCACTCTTTACTGATGAGTCCAGATTCTGTCTTAAATCAGATAATGGAAGGATTAAAGTATGGACACAACCCGGAGAAAGATATGCTCAGTGTAACATTGTTGGAAGAGAGCCTTATGGAGGAGGGTCAGTAATGGTATGGAGCAGTATTCCCTTAGGAACATGTACGAAGCTATGTATCGCAGAAAATAGGCCCCTGACTGCGGTAAGATACGTAATGGACATTTTAGAGCAGATTGTGATGTCTTTTGCTACATACATTGAAGATAATTTTCTTTTAATGCAGGTTAATGCTCAACCTCCCACTGCAGTGGTCATTTGGAGTATCATACTGAGGTCGGAATTTAAGTTTTGGGGTGGCCAGCATGTTTATCAGACTTTATCCGATAGAACATGTTTGGGATAAGTTGTGAAAACAAATTAAGCAAAGAAATCCAGTACCAGCTAATTTAAGGGATCTCAAAAGTGGATTGATGAAAGAGTGGAAACCTAATGTCACAAAGTTTCATTGACGATGCAGGCTGTTTTTACAAGAGGAGGTAACACTAAAAAAATTAGTGTTTAGAACAATGTTCAATTTTCACTGTGATAGATCAAAACTCCTTACAACTAAGGTACTCAGATTACAGCCTCTAATTTTTTTGCTTTCGTTAAATCTACGTTTTTTATGTTCAAAAATGTCAATTTAATTAATTGATTCAATTCTATAATTATTATAAGCTCATTTAACAAGAATAAATGTGTTTTTATGTATCTTTGCCACCCTTTTTTTTGTGTTCCTCTAAATTCCATGAGTTTAGCTTATACAATTACAATATTATAAAAATAATCCAAAATATTTTTCTTAAATCAAAAATATACTGCACAACATTTTTGCTTAACAAATAAGACTATTTGAGAAATGGTGTGATGCTAATTAATTTCAATAGTGCAGGAACTCACCAAGCTGCCCTAGTGAGGATAGGTCCTCCGAGAAAGCACATAGGAGCAATGACGGCTCCCATAATGCCAGTGTGTACCAACCAGGCCACTTGTTTACCGCCAAACCCTGGCTTGTATTCCATTCCACGTACGACCATTCCAGAACCAATCATCAAAGCCATCGTTGCTAAAATTGACTGGAAATAAATTGTATTAATTATATTAATCTCACAATACATATTATGCAAACGTACAAAAATTTTAATATTAACAAAGGTTGTTTTTCCTTCCGACTAATGAAGAAAAACTTGAAATCCTTATTAACCATATATCAATATTTGACTTTTGTAATTTTACTATTTAAAATAATACCATTGCAGTTTAAATATCAAACTTCATTATGTAAACAAAAATAGATTGGTTAACTTAGAATTTAAAAATCAGTCTTACCATCCATCCATTACGTGCTACTAAATTTAACATTGTCGGTGAACGAAAAACTGCCATCGCACTCGCCGCTGTCATAACTATAGATCCACCAAGGTAGGCATACGTAGTTTTAATGCGGTCTTTGACGTATTGCGGCCATAAGCTGAGGGATATTCAGAAAAATTTTGTTGTATACCAGAACATGGGAAAATTCCTACTTCCTCTCTACATGTCTTATATGGTTTTTTATAAATACTTTGTGCACAGTCATAAATTGCAATAAACTAAATCTCTTGTCAAATTGCTCCACAATTTTGACATGGGTACGACAGTGTTGAATGTCTAAAACACTAAGACATTATTAAAAAATAAAAGTTACACAATATTAAAATGGTGGTTTGTTATTTTTTAAAATTTACCCATTTTAAAATTTACCAACTTTATTAGAAATTAACAATAAGATTAAATAAGCAGCAATAGTAAAATGCGTAGTGGCCGTAGGATATTTATCCTAGGAATTTATAGATGAAATAGTGACATTATTCTTCTAAAAATGTTTTACTCTTGGAACGTTTCTCATTCAATCTCATACAAATTTATCTTTATTATTCATTGTACTAAACTCTACAAATAAGGGAGTGGATTGTATCAAAGAATTAATACAAATATTTTAAGCCTATCTGTATAAGTGAGTTATAAGATATTTCTTTATAGGTACTTACTGTGACTCTTGCAAAGTGCCAGGTTTAGCAGATAGTCCTGTACCATAATAACATAAAGCACCAATGCCTACAGCAGATGCACCAGCTAAGGCTCCTTTTCCAATTCCATAAGCTAAAAAATTATATTGTTCATCATAGTTTGAAATTAATGTTTAAAAATTTAATTTTTTTTAAATACATTGAATTGAAAAAAAAAAGATATTTTGAATTTTAGTAGGAATAGAAATCTTGGCAATCTCAGTAGTTAACAATTTTGAAAATTATTCTATTTCTTCTTTTAGGGTTCCGTAGTTCAGTTATAAACCAATGTGTATAAAATTTTGAAGTAAAAGCTTCGGATGGAGATCTCACTCTGTATATTCAGAAATATAAAAAAAAAATTTTCAATGGTGGATTTAGTTAATCTGAAAAAATTCTAGTTTCTATACTATTTTTCCGGGCTATACAAGAAATTAATTTAATATAAATGATTATTAGAATTTTCTCTTCTGATTAGAATTTTCATTTAAAACTTTGGTCAACTTGTATCAACTATTTCAAATGATTTAGACAACTACAGATCACTACTTTATGAATTTTAAGACACGCAATTGATTGGCAATTGATTTTAAGACACGCAATCAACAGTTTAATAAAATATAGATAAAAAGAATAAAACTTTCTAGTACAGACCTCTGTATTAGAAGTGTGCCATATGTATCTTTATTGTGATTATCATTTGAATCCGGATCATTGGAATATTCCAGAAGAGTAATATTTTCATTTGTAACATAGAATTTAACTCTTAGGGTTCCGATTGGAATAGACACGAAACAAATGTTTGTATATTGTTATAAATTATCTAGGACATTGTTTGCAGTAGGTCTAATATATCTTTGTTGTGATTTGAACATTGAAATATTTTATTTGAAATTTGACATTCCGGACAGAAAGTGATAGAAATTAATAATTTTATATTACTATTTTAATGTTGGATGTATCAGTGTTCGTTTTGGACGAATTTTGAAATGTATACAGCCAGTTATGAATTTTGTTTTATTTCGATACACAATCTTTCAATGTTTTTTTTTCAACTAAGTGGTATTGGTAAACTAATTTTAAATATTTAAACACTTTAAGCCTTAATATAATGTAATTGACAATATATTATATATTCAATTGCATAATTTAAATGTCTGAAAGGCAACTGTTTTCGTACGCTGATGGTACAAACGGACTAACTAAATAGTTAATAATGTATCTCAATATGAATAAACATTCATATTTCTATCACACTCATCAAAAGGAATCAGCGGAACAGTATTCATTTCGTTTGTTTTCATTCCTTCGGAACTCGAGACACAATGTTTCAGATGATTGACATTTAATATAACAAAAATGTTTCAGATTATTTGAAACACAACAATGTTCCAGAATACTGAGTCGTTTCTGTAAAGAGTTGCACATGCCTATTTTATATAATTTGCAAATTTAGATTAATAAACGGGTTTAATGTTTAACATATAAAGAAGGTTACCATTCGGGCCTACTGGTGCCATTGCACGTTCCCATAATGTCGGATTTGCTTTGTTTTGAATGCGTGTTCGTGTTTCTCTAGTGTAGGTTCGTAGTGCATAATTCTTTGGTACAAAATTCCGTGGACTGACACTTTTTAAAGTTGCTACAGAATTCAATACAGAATTGTTTACACACAACCGAGACAACATGTTGCTTGTTACTGTAAGAGATGAAACATAAACTTTATTTTAAAATAGTATAAAAATAACTCAAAGCTATTAATATTCAAATAAAAGTAAAGCTAATGTACCTATAACCATAAATAAAGCTATTACAATAGACTTTTGGTTCTCTAAAGATAGGGTAGATTGTAGGCTTACTTTTCTAGAGCTAATGTTATGCAATCACTATTTCCAACATAACATATACATTTATTTACAATTTGTTTATGAATGAACTAATATAAATGTGAAATGGAAAATTAAATAATAACCTCATTTATCCATTGAACAACTATTTGAAAAATACATTAAGGATCTAAGTCATATCACTATTATTTAGATAATTTTGAAATTTTGGCTATAGCACTAAATATTTGGTCAAAATTATGATAATTTAAAACTTCGCAACAAATTTATGCAAATTTCAAAAATAATTGCGCTTCAATTTATAAAGGGAAATATCGATATAAGTCGAACCCAAATAAAATTTTGTATATTTACGCGGAATCAAAACTCATCGTGAAAATTTTGTTACGTTACTATGAAAAAAGTTGAACAATTAGTGCGTAGATATTTATTGACATTGCACAATATTTCATATATAACAAAATTTCGATAACTGGATTATAACGATCAGACACTTGTAATAAGCTTTGTAACAAATAATAATAAAATCGTGTGTCCAAGTCAATAAATACCTATGTAAAATTATCGGTCAAAATTTGTTTATAAGATGATTAAGCAAACAAAAATCCTCTAAACAACCATCCAAACAGCTCTTTATAATAAAAGAAGTAATTACTTACTTTGCTTATTTATATTATGTTATATTGGGTAAAATGGAAGAAATAACCGTGATAATAAAGGGATGACAGATATTTCGAAACTAGAATTTTCGGTGCACAATATTGACTTCGAATAATCGCATTGACGTTTTAGTTATGACATAAACATTTCTTTTTTCTTTTAAATGATGAGTCCAATATAGTAGAATAACGCCTATCGTTCATCTCACGAACGCATCATCTTAAATGTTTTTTTTGATTGCATAAAATATAACAAAAATAATTTTGTGGCAGTGAATATTCATTACTTTAACTGAATTCATCGACTGAATATAAAAGCAATTATTAGTCAAATAAAACATTATCTTAGGAACTCAATAAATAATGAAGTGATAATTCCAATTATATATATTCCAGAAAAAACAATTTCATTGAAATATTTGAATTTATATTCATTGTCTTTTACACACATACGACTTTATTTTGTATACAACTGTCATTTTCATTTTAAAAGTGATCTTGAATAATCGAAATATTTTGTCCTCATTTTAATACCGATCATTTCTTTTGTAGAATAGATGATTTCGTGAACTTTATCTCTCTATAAGTAAGAAACATCAGTTTTTAATTATTAGAATTTATAAGTAAGCTCATTATTGCGTATGCAATTGTAATAGTGTGTCAGAATTAATCGTTTTCCTAAAAATATTGTATTATCTGGTAGATTAAAGCATAACTAAATACATCGAAACGATTGGAAGTTAATTTCTACAGCTAGATTAAAAGCCATTTAAAATTTCCCTTACGTTCGTCTTCTAATTCTTTGCATATAATTTTTATATAAATAATAAAAACGTTTTTTTGCGGGGTTTTTTACTTAGTTTTTTAAATTTAATTTTTTCTAAATATTGTTTGTATAAGTTTTAGCTATCAATATCTTTAAAAAAATGTGTCCCGTATAATGACATGTGTTATTGTTTAGGTTATTAGTTAGAGGTTATTTTGAATGTGAGATATATTAATAAATTCAATTAAACAAATTGGCTAATACTCATCTAGTATTGAGAGTTTGTTCATATTAAATCAATTAAAATGGCTAAGCTAAGTGTGAAAAAACATCTACCAGCCTCGTCTAACCAACAGCGGAAACCTAAAAAAATGATATCAGTGGCGAAGAAAATTAAATCTAAAGTAAAGATGGAAAAAGCTAATAAAAATATAAAAAAACCGGAATCATCTACTGACGATTCAGATGGAGACTTGGATTTTACTAATAATTCAGACGGTTCGATTTCGCCCGTTGACGAGTTAGATAATGATATTGATGAAAATATTACGGGTATGTTTAGTTAAGTCTTACGAATTATCTAATTGAAGCGAATTTAAAAAAAAATGGATCACGCAAAACTTTGGTATAAGTTCAGTTTAGCAAAAATGTAAATTTCCATTTTTTTTTGTTTTAAATGAAAGAATATATATAAAACACGACGTCTTTAAAGAAATAAGGAATCGAACACGATTATTTTATTATAAAAAATTTATTTCCATTCTTTTTTTTTATGAAGAAACAGTTGTCAATTCACGGTCAAACATAAATTTCATAACCTCATTTTATGCGATATTAATTTCCGGTATCTGTGCTATATAAGTACAGATACAGAAAAGTATTTCTATATTTATACAGTACATCGACAGTAAAAATTTTTTACCCTAATAAATATCTTTATTTGGTAATCTTTGCTGAATAACATAACTCAGTTTTACTTTTACGTTTCAGAGCATAGTGGAAGTGAAGAAAGTGATGGTTCAGAACATGATGATGCTGGTAAGCAATACTGTAAAGCAAATTTTTTAAATTTTTTATAAATATTTTTTTTTGCATATAGAGATAAACCCATATTGTAGACGCACATTTGCTTTTTTAATAGTGGATAATATATTTTTGCCTTGTAAAAAAATTATGTAATTCTATAAGTCAGCTGGCACAAAGTCCGGCGAGTAACTGGTAACAGAGGGTTTCCAGCTGTAGCTCCTAAAAATTTTAAATTGACCGTTGTAATAGGTCATACATGTGTAGCAGGAAATTGATCAGTACATACATAAACCTTGTTGATATTGTATGCCGTCTTCACTATGATAAGTGCCTGATTGATAATAACTGTGGCAAACTTGCCTTGACTTGACCCTTGCCTTGCATAGTGGTTTTTTGGTCCTAGCCAAAGGACATTGAAATTTATGTGGTATCCATATTGTGTTTAATGTACTTATAATTATACAAATCTTTACAATAGAATATAAAAAGAAACATATATTAAAAGAAAAAACATATATTACATTATATGTTCTTTCATCGATGTCATCAATAGAATATGAATGCCGCATCAATTTCAAACTCTTTCATATTGGCTAACCGTGATTACGGGCGGTTGTGGCCATATTCGTACCTCTGACTGTTGTTGAGTGTTCACCAAGACATTCGGGCAAATTTTTTATAGCAGTAACATATGTAGTAGTAGCAGTAGTCGAAAATGAGCAACTTCATTGTTATAGAACTATTGTATCCGAGTTTTGCATCTAATTCAAGTGTAATTTTTTGCCACATGTTGTCAGTATTATATATTCTCCTATATTCTATTCATATTGATTCCCTTATTCGCACTTTTTAAATAATATACTGCTGATAATTATAGCTACTACAATAATATTTATGACCAAATATGCACTAACAGTTGTAAAACTTTATATTTCATGTAAAACTTGATGTCATATGTTTTAAAAGACTTATTTCAGATAAATATCATAAACTAAATCATTAAGTAAATTTTTTATCTCACTTTTGTGTAAAAAGTAGTTTAATAAATTAGTTTAATGTAAGTTTTACATTGTTCATGTGTTTAGGTTCAGATGCTGAAATGGATCCAGAAAAACATAAAAAGTCGTTGGAAAAACTAAAGAACACTGATCCAGATTTTTACAATTTTTTGGCTCAAAATGACAAGAACTTATTAAACTTTGACTTGGATTCATCCGACGAGGAGGATGTTGGTGATAAAGAAGACAGTGAAATAGAGTCTGTACACAAGCCAGGACCTATGCAAGGAGATAGTGATGAAAGTGATTTCGAGGTATGTGTAGTTTTGAGGAAATATCTATAGTTATTTTATATACGTGTTATACGTAAATTAAAAATGATACAAAACAAGATTTTGTATATCATAACTCTATTAGAAATGTGAAAATGTGTGTATTTTTTTGTTACTAATAACTTGGTGACAAGAAAATAAAGCAGTTCCAATTAATCAATTATTTCGGAAGGTAAGCAAAACTCATTTTTTCCTGATGAGTATCTCTGCTATGTATCAATATACTTAATATTTGTATTGTCCAGTCTATTTCAAATGTCCGACAAAGGATTGTGAAGGCTTTCCTGCAATCAATATCTCCAAAAAATCTAATTTCAAAATCTCTCGAGAACTTTAAAACTATAGAAACATATGGACCAAATAAATATTTTTTCTGATTTGTCCTAAAAATTTGGTCCGTTCTTAATTTCAAATTTTATATAAGTGAAGCTGAAGGGTAAAAGGTAGTCTTACACAGTTAACAATTTTTATTTATGGTAAATATAAATATAAGTGATTCCATCCAGTTTTTAAATTTCACAGGGAAAAATTAGAAGTTGTTTGTTTTATTTGTAAATGTGGTAGTGTTATATAGTCTTTTATTGTATACAAAGAGTGTAAGAGTTGTTTTTGAAATGAAATTAAGACTTCTTTTCAGTTTAACTAACACAAAATATTATGGTGTCCGATGTTTTTTTCTATTATATTGACATACAATTCGTTTATATGTGCAACTAGATTTTCTACAGGCATTTTATGGTTTATCATGCTGAATTTTAGCTTACACCGATTATTAGGTTATCAAACAAGCGTAATATTATAAAATGAAAAAGAAAATCACCAAGGAGTGATTATGTAAATTAAAAATAATTAAAATTGAACCTAGAATTTTTTAGATTTTATCTATAAATTGGTCAATTAGATTTGTAATAGACTTTTCTCACCATATGGTAGATGTAAAGAAAATGGTTTACAAGGAGTAATTTGTATGGCACCAAACTTTTATAAATACCCGTAGATAGTACTATGTACGGTATGACAGAGGGTTACACAATTAGGTTCTGCAGACAAGATCTTATCTTTTTTATGTTGTTGCACATTGTAAAAAATATAAGAGCTCAAATGTGGGGTATTGGGTGTGAAGTATTGTTTCCTTATTACCTCTGATCAGAATGACACTTGTAGCTATGGTTATATATTTTATAAGGGAGGTAAATCTATCCCAATGGCAGGATTACACCAAAAAGGTCAGACCTTATGGTATACTCGTATTGAGTACCTAAGAATTATTCAATTTCAAATCAAGTTTATCATCTGGGGTTCATAAATAAGTACTAAATAAATTCAAAGTATGGTCAATGAAATCTGTAAATTAAATTACCTATTTTCAAGTCTTATGAAATTTATTGGATGAATTATATGCCTAAAATTATTGAACAAACTGTTCTTACATAATAACAGTTGCTTATGTTTATGTAGCAACCATTTTTGCAATGCCACTGTTTAGAAAATATCCACAATGAATTGTATTAAAGTTAAATTCATTGATGATAAATAAAAATAAATTTATTTAAATGTGATTGTTAGTGTTAGATGATAATTGTGTCAAATAAAAAAAATGTTCCTTATAATAGTTCATACGATTCCAAAAAGTATTATAACATGTAATTTCTTTTAAAAGTTTAATTATATAATGTTGTAACAAATGGTCATGGCAAATATGTATATACTTATTACAAAACATTTTTTTATAGCCAGAAGATGGTTCAGCTGCTGTATCAGGGAATAGAATAACACTAAAACTAATATCTCAATGGCAAGAAGAATTAAAATCAACAAAGATTAAAATTGGGACAATAACTTCAGTTATTCAAGCTTTTAATGCAGCAATGCTGAGAGTGACCGATAGCAAGGATCGAGAAGAGGGAATTTATAAAGTCGAAGGTATAAACTTTATGTTTTAAAGAACAATGTTTAAAAATAGTCATTTTGAACTTTCAATTTTTATTTCCACGAAACTTTGACCACGAGTTGAAGATGAAATGTTAATGGTTATAAAAGTATTGAATTATCCTTGTCAAGGAAACAAAAGACGAATGTGATGTTTTTGTGATTTTCAATTTTTGCTTGCTTATTATTCTACATAAAAACGTAGAATAATAAGCAACTAAGAATAAAATGATGAATATTAATAGTTTTTCTTAAATAAAATCAACGTCTTCATTAAAATTTATTGTTCTAAATTTTTAGTAGTATTCACTTATTCCTTAATAGGGATGGTATTTTGTTTAAATATAATTTTATATCTTGAAACTTTTTAATCGTAAATACAACGCAGTAAAATAAAACGGGAAACAGATTACTTCTGCGCAAATTAAACAAAAATAAAATAGTGCATATAAAAGATATATGTTTTGTTTTATATTGTGTGATCATTTAAGATGTAAACACCAACAATTAGATATTCAATGAAGAAAAAAGAATTTTGTTGATTTTAAACTTACGATGTTCTAGCCATCTATGTATTAAAAATCAGAAATGTTACCATTCTCGGGAAAAATGTACAGTATGGAAATTAGTGGGTTTCTTATGATCAGACATCATTAAATTTGTTGTTACACATGGCTGTTATTTTATTATAACTTATTTTAACTTATTTAGTTACTGCATTGTATTTTTTATTCCAAATATATTGAGAATTTCTATCTGTATTTCAATCCCAAATATTCTTATTACAGGTTCTTCAGTTTTTAATGCCGTGGTACAAATGTGTGTTTTATATCTACAGCCAGCACTGAAGCAATATCTTGGAATGGAAACTTCAGGGAAAGATCCTCAAAAATGCAAACATTTTGTTAAAGTAAATAAGTTGTTAATATCATATTTGGGTGATTTAGTGAAATTATTAAGTGGAGTTACTTCACCTAACATCTTAACAGTCTTACTGAAGCATCTTCACCAAATGTCTGTATTTGTAGCATGTTTCTCTAGAATATCAAAGCAACTGTTGAAGAAACTTATAATTTTGTGGAGTACGGCAGAAGAGACTGTCAGAGTACTAGCATTTCTTTGTATACTGAGGACTACTAGAAACCAACAACCTGCACTTTTGGACAGTGTTTTGAAAACAATGTATATGACATATGTGAAAAATTGTAAATTTGTCAGTCCGTCCACATGGCCGGGTATACATTTCATGCGAAGATCTCTAGTGGAAATGTATTCTTTGGATTTGAATGTTTCATATCAACATGTATTTTTGTATATAAGACAACTTGCTATACATTTGAGAAATGCAATCGTCGTACAAAAGATAGAAAATAGACAAGCTGTCTACAACTGGCAGTTCATTAATTCAATGCATTTGTGGGGCGACTTGTTGGGAGCGACGTGTAATAAACCGCAGCTTCAACCACTTGTCTATCCACTTGTGATGATTATATCGAACACAATTAAGCTAGTACCAACTCAGCAGTATTATCCATTACGGTTCCACTGTGTGGAGATATTAATTAGCTTGTCAAAATCTACTGGAACCTTCATACCAATTATACCATTTCTATTAGAGGTAAGGTCACATTTTTTATAAAATTGTTTTATAAGTACTAATAACATTACAGAATATAGATATACAACGCATATAGTGGGCTTTGTTGTATGATCGAGACTAAACTTAAATTGTAGCTTAAAAAGTTTTACAAAGAAATACTTATTCTAACTATATATATAATTCTAGTAAAAATATAAAAACTTGTAAAACAAAAAATCAGTTACTCTGCCACTTATTACTTAAACCTAAAGGTAATAAAAATCCTAATAATTCTTTACGTCTAAGAATTTAAATATGTTGAAAAAATAAATTTTTTGCTTATTTTATTTCAGGTTTTATCAAACTATGATTTTAATAAAAGGAATAAAAAGGTATCGATGAAACCTTTAGATTTTTCATGCATACTCAGGTTATCCAAATCACAATTAATCGAGAATGGATTTAAGGATTCTGTCATAGAAAAAGTCTATGCTTTACTTTTAGAGTATACTGCTAATGAATCCAGCAGTATTTCATTTCCTGACCTCGTCATTTTACCCATAATACAGGTAAACAATTCTCTCATAGAATACTATAATACAGATTTGTAAATATGTAATTAGAATTTAAATAGCACCTGCTTTCCTATTGTGTAAATTAGCATTGCAGGTATTATGTAGAATTTACTATTTCTATACGCCTTTCCAAAAAAAAAGGCACTTAAGGGAAAAGGTTTTATGCAACAGAATAAAAAAAAATATTATTTTCTAAGAATAAAAAAAGTTTGGCTTGTAAATTAGACTTTTTTAATTGTGTTTAGTGTCAAAATTACTTGTTTCAACAAAACAAAAAGAGGACTTTCAACTGCTAATATTCTTTATGTAATAAAAGTTAGAAAAGATAAAAAAAAGGAATTAATATTGAATGTGACCTCATCTTGCTGAAACGACTGCCGAAATTCTTCGTGGTATATCCTTTTAAGTTTTTATTGATTTGGCCGTAATAACAGTTTTTAGCTCTTGGATATTCTGTGTGGTGGACGTACAAATCTAACATGTTATTTTAGAATGTCCCATAGATGCTCAGTAGGATTGAGGACGGGACTTCGTGCTACCCAATCTAAACAACTGATCCTGACTTCAGTCAGGTAAGCGTTTAATTTGCCCTCTCGGAGTGCTAGAGAGTTATTGTCTATGAAGACAGCAGCAGCTCCTGTCTTACAAGGTAGACAACCTTTGAGGAATTAGGATTCCTGTGATGAATCGCTGTGCATTCGGAGAGCCATTTTCAACAAAAACTAACTGCACAATATTTAGAAGTTATGCCTACCTAAACATAACAGAGCCTTCGCCGTAAGGCGTAATATCTTCGAAACATATGTCAGCATAACACTCTTTAGGTCTTCTGAGCACTTTGCAGCATAATTTCTCACCAAATAAAGAGATTCCAGCCTCATTAGAAAATAAAAACCTACTCCACTCCACATCGGTCCATGTTTCATAATTTTGGGCAAAACCTCAACTTTACATTACAATACCCACAGTGTAATTTAGGATCCCTAGCTGGTCTTCGGCTGTGTATGTCAACTTCTAGAAGTCTCCTCGTAATGGTCTACAAACTAACACTTGCATCTCTTACGTCTTCAACATTGTTTTTGATATTTGTGTGGGTGGACCTTTTGTTTCAAAAAGCTTGGCTTGTAATATATCAGTAGTTTCTGAGCTTTTTACACTTTACATTTTAATATTTTGTTTATCGATTACATTACCATTATTAATTTAGAGTAATGCAGGTCAATCAACATTAGACCTAAAATAAAAAGGTATTTTATGACTGAATTAGGCATGAGGTAAGAGGTATGGTATCTCGGACCGAATTCAGAACATGCATTTTTTATTAAAAATATTCATAAATTGTTTTGTTTTTAGATTAAACAATTCCTGAAAACGTGCACTGTTTCCAATTACACAAGAAAGCTTAGGCAACTGTTGGATAAAATAGAAGAGAATGCTCGATTCATAGAAAAAGAACGGAAGTCTGCCAACTTTTCATTGAACGACACAAAACTTATATCCGCATGGGAAACCACAATTTCTAATAAAGGCACTCCGTTATCAATATTCTATGACAGTTGGTACAAATTAAACAGAATACAGAAAAAGAAGAAAATGACAAAGAATGATGAATTGGCTGAAAATTTACCCACAATTAAGAAAGTTAAAAAAGATAAGGATATTAAGAAAGCAACTGGACCTGTAGAATTATTCCCATCCGATAGTGAAGAAGACGAAGTGAAAATTGGCAGTGACGACAATAACGTTACCAAAAAGCAAGAAAAGAGAATTAAGAAGAAAAAAGTGAAAAAGAGTAAGCAATTAAAAGATGTTGAAATGCCGCCTGACGATGATGATATTGCTGAAAGTGATGATATTGTTGAGGAAATTAATGTAAAAGATTGGTAAATAAAATATTTTAATGAAATATGTAAATTATTTTTATTAAAATGTTTTCAGTTAATTTTTAATATATAATAAAAGTATTTTATAAATAATTAAGAATAGGAACACAGAACAAATCAGGGTCTATAGAAATTATTATTTTTGCCTCATAAAATGATCAGGCTATCATTGTGGTAACTGTAGTTTCCACAATGATAGCCTGATCATTAGGAGATTGTAGTAAAATGTATTGATGCAATAACTTAGTATTATCAAAAATATTAATATAATGTGTCTCCCTCATTATTTATTCTGCATATGGAAAGTAACATGTGATGTTAAATGTAGACTGATAGGCTAAGATAGCTTTGAAAAATTGAAAAACATAGGCTGTCATATGTACACAGGTTGTCGAAAATTTTAGTAAAGTAAGAGGTATTAGAGTATATTCTGATGAGAGTGAGGTTTTAAATATTATCATTATCAAATGAGAGAAATCAAACAAAATATGGCTACACTCATTCATTATTTGGGAAATTTTATTATAATTAAGGAAATCAAGCTTACTATGAATGTTAAAAATTTAAATTTTGTTCTGAGGAACTCTATTCTTTTTATACCTAAAATGTTCTGTATTCAATTCTAGAAAAGTCTTTATTCTGCTAAATTCAATTTAGCAAATTTTTAAAAAATTACGTATTGTATTATGTAAAGAAAATACAAATTAAAAAAATGTCAAGTTCCAACAGTCTGGAAGTCACTGGCTTACAAGCAACATATTTGCTTTTAATTTGTGAACTTAAGGAACTCCTTGTAGATAATATGTCCACACTACATTGGATATGAGAGGTTCATCAACACATTGAATGATTAAAGATCCAGTGGGATATATTACTTCTTTGCCTGTTTCTACATCCTTCAAGTTTCTCAAAAAGACGTTAATTTTAACTTCCTGTAATTTATAATAATTAAATTACTCTTACTTTTAATATGCTGTAATTATATAAAGCGACAAAGATAAGTAAAAAGTATTACCTTTTTGGCCTTAACAGTCTCAAACATGTTTTTAACACTAAAGTCATCTTGATCAACGTAAATTTTAAATGTTTTTGTGTCACTAAATACGTTTTTAAATTTAATAAAGCTACTTCCACCAACTTTCATGTTGATTGGTCCTAGAGGACTAGGCTCAGTACATTTCCCAGTGATCTTGAAACTAAACAAATATTGATTAACATGAGTAACATCACGAAAAATTATGTAAATGCTGAAAGTTTTAAATTAATTAAATTTTATATATATGATTTTAATTTTCGTATAACTCTTAATATTATTTTTTTATTTTCAAAAAGCTTAAATAGTTTCCTAATAAAAAAACTACATAAATGATTGGATAATATTAAAATGTCTCATT